>OY720680.1:102432273-103632273 GCA_963170755.1 Amphimallon solstitiale
TAGTTTGTTTATGGAATTTTCTGGTGGCGTGATCCAACAGCGTCTTTCCGACGCCTAGATTTTTCTAGAATGTCGTGTATTGCCCCTCTGCACCTCCCGAGTCTTTATAAGGGCGAAGCTCATCTAAAATGATTCACTATTACAGCACCTACTATTACATCATTCACTATTACATCAGTATTACATTAATTTAGTTCAGTATAGGGATGAGCTTAGCAGTGATTTTTTAATAGCTGTGATCACAGTAACAGTGATTTTAAAATATCAGTGAAAATTAAACGTGATTGTGATCACGACTTCCATCCATATATAGATATAGGTAATATGCATACATATTAAAAATATAATCATAATTCCTATATGCATATGAAATTAAAAACCACCCTTCAACCCTACTTATAATGACTGTTCTCTCTTAGACTGCACGCACACCAATTATACAAAATAACTTCAGTACAATTCAACAGTGAGTGGTAGTTGAATAAATCTTAACTCCGGTCCCGGCGTCGCGTCGGCCTGAGTCGCTAGCCCTGCGATGATGTCCATGGTAACGAGATGTTATTGTCCAGTATGGATACACCGATCAGGGTGATTTAATACTCGATTTCCCAAAAATAATTTTCCAGGTATTTGAGTTTTTATTCTTATACTTCATGTGGCAAGAGAACTGTACAACTAGCAGGCTGTTAGAAAAAAGTTATATGTTCGTTTAATAAGGTTAAGAATTATTGTGCACAAGGCACGATCAATCAAGAGTCTTTGTATTTGTCTAAATTTGTTATGTTCATTAAATCTTTGTGTTTTTGTCTGAATTTGTATATGTTCTTTGAAATTTGTGTGTGTTGTAATAGTCACCATTATTTTCTTTTGGTTTTATTGTTTCTCTGGTCAAATTATTTTGAATATGTTAAATATTTGTAGAGTCTTTAATATTTGTAATATCAAGTTTATAGAAATTACAAGGTAAATGGTGCACCATATTTGGTTAATTAGTTTTGCTGAATTTAACCAATTAATTTTATTAGATTGTCTATTTGTCAAACCTGTTCTTATTGTTTCACTTTTTGTATGTACCGTCTCTCTAAAATTTAGTTTTCTTTGTTTTTGGTATTAATAACTATTAGATTTAATTAAGATTAGTGGAAGTTATGTAAATTTTCAACAACAATAAAAATTAGTCTTATTTGTTTATTAAATAATCATTCATATTGGTGAAGTCAAATTTTAGATTTTATAATTATTTTCATTCATGTACGAAATTTACTCTAACCATTTCTCTCTTGTTTTTATTAAATCCATTGTTATTGTTTTTTATTAATTTGTTTACTTGAGGTAGGCCTAGTATTAGTTAGTGCAAGTTCCCATTTTAATTGTACAATACTTTAACAACAGTGACCTCACCTTTATTATCATAAAATGGGTGGCGCAACGGGCATTAGTTAACATCTGTGAGTAATCTCATGCTCTTATTAATAAACTGAGCTAGGTGTACAGGGTGGGTCACAGATATAATAACATCAACGGTTCTACTTCGAGGGCAATATCTGTGAATATTATTAATCATAAGCGATTAATAATTATTTATTAAGGTAAGTGAATGTACTGCTTCACACAATTATCTTGCACCCTGAATTGAATTTATTTTTATTACGTGTTTTTCTGAAAGTAATAGTACGAGTAAGTACACAACTGGACAGTGGTAGCCGTAGGAAATAACCGCAATTCTTTTTTTTGAGGTCTCCAAATAGCACCTTCGCCGCGCGCAGCTTCGAAAAGTACCTCTTTCACTACCGTTCCATCTTCGAAGGCTTCTGTATTTTGCCCATATATGACAAATGTTGAAACACGCGATTGTTTGGTTGGTGTAGTGAATATGGCTTGTGGGCTATTTTTCAAATCTGTTACTTTTTGTTTTCTCAACTCAGACTTGGCAGAAAATCATTTTCATAAATCTTGTGCAAGGTTTTATAATGCAATATAAGTTCCCATGTTTAAACAATGCAACAATGGACATTCGACATACTAGACAAGCACATAGTAAGTAAGAATTATTCCTTACAATTATTATTAAAATGCTACGTTTTCCTTGTTCTCGCCGGTCTCATTTTGTATCGTACCTAATTACTGTTACGTAATCACTGTTCTGAAGACAGATAAAATACCACTTACAATATTTCAACGCCACTAATATTACGCGCACATTTTGTTGACTAAGTACATGTGAGTATAACAATACAAGCACTCCAAACGTGCTTTTAGCATTGAACAGTGGCAGCTCGTGATTTTTTGGGTCGGGAGGGCACTGGATGGGGGGAGGGGGTCTGAGTGTTTAATATCAAAAATTAAGTGCAGAAAAAAAATAAACTCAATATGTTGAATTAACTTGTTTGAAAATAAAATCCATTCGCCGTTCCTTACGATCAGCAAAATGATTAATAACGTAATTCATTGAAGTTCGGTGTTGATTTCAGTAATTATTTTTCAGTGAAACACATTGCTAAGGCATATAGTCTGCTTTCCTGCATGGTATTTCTAGAAAATGTTTTTATTTAGATATTTAGATTCGGCAAATGTAGTTGTTAAATTATTTTCATAGAAACATTGCAGTAATGTTAGAGTAGATGAAGCAATTCCAAAATCTGGTCTATTATACAAAACTATCAATTCATGCTTAAAAGCAATTGATTTCAAATTAAAAGTCTTCGCGGCCATCTGGAATTCAGTTTCTGAGAAAGAATTTTAATATGTTGAAAATAAGTGTGGTTGAAAAAGAAAAGCTATAGATAGGTGATCACTAAACAAAAAACGGTCATCAATATTGTTAATAATAATGTCGCAAACTTCTTTAGCAACCATTTTATGTTTGTCTTTATAACGGGGTCTTCTATTCCGTTTTCGAGAATGTTCCTCTTCAGTTGAGTTCCTCACATGCTGAATTGACGATTTAAATGATGACACACAAGACTGTATTTTAATACTGTCAATTTAACGATGTTGTAATTGGTTGTAGAGAATTTCGCAATGCGGCATGATTTTATTAAAAAAATATAACCAGTAATTGAAATCATAGTCATTTAAAATATTTATCAAGCCTACCGCTTTCCTTATTGTCGACTGGTCACTAGATTCATCATCTATGACCCGCGTCAATCATGTGATAAGATCTTTTTTATATCTGAAGACACTCACAACACATCTTGATTTAAAGTTCCATCTGGTTGGTGCAGCCCGCAGAAGTCGATTTTTCACAACCTCATCCAGTATAGCAGTACGCTTTGGGGATCTTAAAAAAAAAGTAGAAAAACCATCTGGATTGCAAAAGAAAACTTTGACTTGTTTGTTATGTGGGGCAACCCGTTCAACTATTAGATTTAACTGGTGCGCGTAACAGTGAATATAATTTCCATTTTTGTAAATATCTTTAATTATTACCTGAAAACCCTTGTTTTTACCATTCATTACTGAGGCGCCATCGTAGCTTTGGGATATTAATTTTGCAGGTGTTTGGTTCAATTTAGTTTTCTTGAGTTCTTCCAATGAAGATTTGCTAATGCCATCAGCACTATGATTCTCTGGTTGCAGAAAAAACAGAAATCGTTCTTGTATATTTCGTTTCAACTCGTATCGAACTATAAAAGCTAACTGGGAAAATGTAGTCGAATCTGTCGTCTCGACTGCTTGTATAGCAATGTAGTGGGCTTTGTTAATTTCGTCTAGAATCGAAGTGCGAGAAACTTCGTAGATACTGTCCAGCAATTCATTCATTTTGAACGGTTTTTGACAAACCCATAAAAATTCTGTTATTAGGCTTGTTGATGTGGTCCTTGAGGGTGCTGTCAATTCCTGCCAATAAATTAACCAATCCACGAAAAATCCCCTGATTCGCTCTGTCTTGTGTTTCGTCATGGCCCCTTAAAGCGATTTCAAAAATGCCACAAAACTTAATGACGTCTATTAATTTTCCAAGAATATGTCTGTTTTTGCTGACGTTTTCATTGTGCTGAATTATATGTTTTTTACTTACATTATGTCTTTTTACTTTTTCACCAATGTCTTTTTAATCCCTAATACCTTTAGAAGTCAAAGCAGGGTCGCTTTGTGGAGAATTCCTAATTACGTACACATAACAAAAAAAATCATTTTGCACATTACACCCACACAACCAGTCTGATAAACTGTAAGAGCTTCTGTTGAATTTTCTTGTCACGGTTTTATTAGTTTGCGAATTGTGATCTTCTAGTTTAATCAATAAATCTGGTCTAGGGGGACCTAGATTTTTAATTTTAGCTTAATAATGGTATAATAGCTCAGTGTGTTATTTTCTATCATTTCGATTGTTACTAACGCAATTCATTTTGTATTTGCACCGATAGAAATTACAACATACACTCACCGCTGTATATTACGTACTGGACTTGCGTCACCGGCACCGCAGAGAAGTGGCCTCTCGTTGACATATACCCGCTCCACTTTCGTCCCTCGATTCCTATTAGAGACGGTGCAGTCGAGCGAGATGCCCCGAAGCCTACGTCACACTGCGATTTTTAAACTCAGTGCTGAGGAGACGGGCTGTTACTTCCGAAAACATATTATTTGTTATCAAACAAATCAGAAAAATTACACCAAACTTGGGTATTTATAATTAATTTATCTGTTAAAAGAAGTTTGTCAGGGGGGAGTGTCCCGTTGCCCTCCCTGCAGCAGTCGGCACTGGCATTGAAGTCAAATATCCCTTTCTTATAGTCCTATAAAAATTACTAAATTCTGCAAGAACATTTGATACAATTCGGGTAACACACACGCAATAATTCATTCATAATGTAAGAGTTATTATTCAATGTGGACGATTTCGACGTATTTAACGCTGTATCACAATTAAATCCAAATAATATGAACTCTCAACGCGCAATAATTCGGTTCAAATCGGCTCGGTAATCTTCTTTTTACTTTCTTATACGTAGTACAGAGAGATCGTAAAAGGTTGACCATGCCGCTTCATCGATATATCAACTTTAGCACGAGTTTGCCACACTTCGCTAACGTGGCTGTCAATCCAATATCCTGTCATTTATACATAATTGTCAGTCATATAAGCTTTTTGTCGTTTCTTTTGCCCTTGGTTTACTGGACTTAATTGAATATTATTGACTGTCTTTCTCAAGGCAATAAAAAGCACATTTCGTTCTTACTGCAAGTTTTTTTTTTGTGTGTTTATACGAATATCATTATAATTTTTGCTTAATTTTAAAGTTGCGTTGAAATCAACAATGCCATTTACGGAATAACAAGATAAGTTTATTGTGGAGGCTTATTTTCGTAGCTGTAACAGAAGAAATGATCCAAAATGCTCTCATTTCTCTAAAGACGAATAAATGTGTGTCTTCAAAATGCAGGACCTTATTTTGAACACATGTTATAACATTTCCAAATATGTAATGTTATATGCAATATCGATCTTTGTATTAAATTATTTGTTATATGTAATATCGACCTTTGTGTTAAATTATTTTTAATAAAGATATTTCCAATTATTGAATATATTTTAGAGTTATTAAAACAAGTAAACTTATCAAAAGTTCATGAAAGTAGTACCTACATACGTAAAATAATAGATGTCCCACGGACGAAAAATAGAATTCAGAATATGATATTTTCGACCTCTACATTTTTGCAGATGCTCACGTTTTGAAGGCTCCTGATACCGAAAAAGTGGTATTTAAAAATCTCTCTCTCTCTCTCTCTCTCTCTCTCTCTCTCTCTCTCTCTCTCTCTCTCTCTCTCTCTCTCTCTCTACGATAGCGGTCAAACGGCTATAGCTATCAATTCCAAATTTTGTACTTACAATCTTGACAAAAATCAGTAGACCGGAAGTAGTAGTTTACTTCAGTGAAAAAATCGAATTTTGCCATTATTTCGACAACTACTAAGTTTGAATAAATTTATAAAGAATTCAAATGTACTCAAAATTAAATCTGGGAAAAATTCTATTTTTCGAAATTCCTACCGCTGTAGGTCTTTTATTCTTATCAAAAATCAGTTTTTCGCGAATAACTATATTCGCAAGTCATGCTTTCTAGGCAGGTACATAAATGTATTTAAAACATAAGTTTCAGTACCTCTTGCGTAAAAAAAATTTTAAAACTCGGACCGGAAGTAAATTTTTTACTCTTAGCGAGTAGCACTTTTTATCGAATATCTTGCAAAGTATGCATTCTATAGTGATTTATTAAGAGAATAGAAGTACTTAAAATACGATTTTGTCTGGAAAAATTTTTAAAATTGTATAATTTCAAACACTCTTTACGTACAAGAAAGTCGTGTGGTGGCCACACCGTATTATTTATTAATATTATAGTGTATAAGTAAGACTAATCGACAGACTGTAGTTATTTTTTGATTTCTTGAGAGCATGTGGACTATTGGACTACCACCTTCCTTTTTTTAATTTCTTTTCCATCTTTCGTAAGGAAGAAAAGATGCAGAATTTAAATATATTGTTGTTCTTATATAAAAATTAATCTGTCAGATATATTAAATACTGCGAATTTGTTATCAAATGTTGTATGGAAAAATCCACAGAGTAATTAATAGTCTAAATGATTAATCTTTGAAACGCAAAACAAACAGTATAAATTATTATGTTGAACATTATTGCATTGTTAGTGTAGCTATCGTTGTTGGGCGCCCTACTTAAGATTAGTTCAATTATGCGATATTGAACACAATTGCTATAGATGTTATCGAACCTCTTAGGAATGAAAAATTAGTATTTTATTTTAAGATAAAGATAAGTTTGATATACTCACAGTTTGAGAAACTATGATGTTTCCAAGGGATACTGCCATGTTAAGTTTATAATAATACATTCATATATTAGATAAATGTTTGAAATATATTAATAGAAACAATTGGGAAGTGACACTTTTATACCTAAACTTACGTTATTATAATTAACATTGTATGTTCTCTTAAAAATAAAATACAACAAACACTATATAAGCAGAAATAATACTGCATTGACTAAGACAACAATACGTAACTACAAAGATGTAACGCGTGAGCATCCTTAAGAAATCGAACATGCTGAAAAACTTGAATTGAGGTAATTTTCTTTTTCCATTCTTTCATGTTTTGGGTTACCCTCTTATTTCCTATTCACTCATCAGTTCGACTAATGAGTTTTGCCTTCCTTGTATTTTTCGAATTTGTGTATTTATACAAACTGAAACGGTCTTTGCAAGTATGAGATATTAAAAAAGTCATTAGTCGAACTGATGAGCGAGTGCGAAACTAACAGTTAGTCTTCGGCGGTGGCCTTACCCTTTTCCTTGATTTCATTAATTAAATATATTTAAAAGCAAGTAATTTCAATTTTCATATGAGACGCTAATTCAAGAAATCCGTACCTATGTATATATGCGTATGTACTATTCATGTGTATTAAACAAATACGGCTAACAACATGATATATGTGTTTATTGTATATTAACCACGTATTAAATTAATATATATATATTTCCCTATTTATTTCATATCCTAAGGGTTCAGATGGCACGCAGGTGGACAATGTCTACCTCGCGGCGACCTTTAGATGAATCCTCAATACCGAGGAGATTCTGGCTGAAGGCTCATTTGGTAGCCTGTCTCCTGTATGTGTCTCTGATTGATGCTTTTCATCTCCAAGGTTATCCCATCTTATTCCTTGGCTACACTGCACTGACGAGAACCAACCAGTTTGAAACATGTGTCTGCAGTTGCATTTTCAGCGGAATTGCCCTATAAAATACTTCATATACCGTAGTCGACATATTTTAATTTCTGATACGGAAGTAGAAAGAGGAAAAGAGCGCGACGAAATAAACTAAAGATAAACATAAGCGAGGCTGCCAAGACAGTACACTCGACAAACGTTTCCTATGAAATGTAAGGCGTGACTCGGCGTGAGGGTCCCGCGACACTGCGTTGCTCTCCCACCACTGTTAGCAAGCAGCCATCGCTATATATATATACAGGTTCGTCCTGTTTTTATCGTGCATGCCAGTTAAAATGCATGTATTGAAACGAACGTTGTTGCCAATATGTACATATGTGGGCGACAAAAGTAATGGGGAAGTCAGACGACAAGCCGGTGCCGATACGATCATTACGACCATAAGATTCCAATATAGTGGCATGTGTGCATTTGTAAGGGTTGTTATCTTCATTTTTAGCTATTATTACCATTCGTAATATTTTTAAAAAAGTATCTTAAGTTAACATTATAAGAATTCCTTGAGATTTATTATTTTTATGATTGAATTTAATTTGGTTTTCATTCCCAGTTATATTTTATATTATTTGATTTTCGCTTGTTTTTCTAGTTTTTATTCAATATGTTCGTTTATACAAACGATGAAAGAATACAAATTATTAAGTGGTACTACTCTGGTAGTACTGCTCAAGAGGTAGTAGGGCGATTTATTTTTTCTTTCCAAAATAGACCTGTGCCTACAATACGAACAATAATGAGTATTGTTCATAAGTTTGAATCTACTGGGTGTGTGCAAAATTGTCGAAAATGTATAAATAGGGAACCTAGAATGCACGTAATGAATGAAGGAAGAGAAGAACGGGAAATTTTAGTATGTAGCGCGGTTGAACATAATGAACCATGCTCATCGCGCCAAATTGCCGAACAAGTCAATATACCCGCGAGAACTGTAAGAAAAATTTTGAATAGGCAAGGATACCGTAGCTTCAAAATGCAAAAACGTCAAGAAATATTTCCTCACGATGAATCAAAACGCGTAGCATTTTGCGAAGAGGTAATGGATAAAGTCATTGCGGACAACAATTTTATTGCAATTATTTTGTTTACTGACGAATCATCTTTTTATTTACATGGACGTCATAATCCAATGGCTACAAGATATTGGTCTAAAGCAAACTCTTATCTCTATCTACCTTTGCGTACTCAGTATCCTCAAAAATTGAACATGTGGGCCGGCATTTTGGGGAATCACATCATTGCTCCTTTTCTTATTCACGGCACCTTAACAGCAGCTAAATATTTACAAATGCTACAAAATGAAATTATACCTGCTGTTCGTGCCCTTGATGTGAATTTTGACGATATTTGGTTTCAGCAGGATAACTGTCCTGCCCATACTGCCCGTCTGGTTCAAATATTTTTAAGGGAAGCATTTCATGAACGTTTAATATGTTCCGAAGGTACAATTGTTTGGCCGCCTCGATCCCCCGACCTAACGCCCCTGGATATCTTTTTTTGGGGGTATTTAAAAGAAACCCTGTATAGTCATCAATACAATCGAGCACGTAATATTGGGGAACTACAACAGAAAATTGTTGATTGTGCAAATACTATAACCCCGGAAATGTTTTCGAATCTACGAAATAATTTTTATCATAGACTTGCATACTGTCAGGAGCAAAGAGGTGGATTATTTGAGCATTCAATTAAATAACAAATTTTAATTTCGTTTTTCAAGAATTCTGTTAATTTTGGAAGCATGTTTTGATTTCCTTTGTTTAGAATTATTTTTTTAGTTTATCGTACTTATCCTGTTTCCCCATAAATTATATTTATTGATTTTTTGCATTTTGTTTTCCAAGAATTTCCTTTATTTTTTAATTTTTTTGTTTTGAAATTTATTGCCCTTAGAAGAATATTTTTATTCCTCCTACTTATTATTTTGGTAGTGTTATACATTTACTGTTTTTTAGAGCTTACATTTGATGACTACGTATAAGATTTTAGAAATAAGTATGTCTTTCTTGCGGTCGTAGTTAATAATATTGTACATGTGCGTAGTTGTATAGTATATCACAATTACGGAATACATTCATATTCTTTTGTCAATTCTCAAACAAGAGTAGATACTGCAAAATTAAAGTACGTTGTCTATCACATCTGCTACGGCAAACCACTAATCTAAATCTCATCGTTACACACACATGCAGCTTATGACATTCGCTGAAGGTCTACTTGTCGGCTCTCGTATGTATATTTATTAGGCGGGTACGGTTTGGCAACTCCTTTCGGGTTATACACGGGAAACCGCATGAACGTTAAAAACAGGCCGAACCTGTATATGAAGTAAGTATATAGTAGGTAGCGGACGCTCTATGGTCGTTTTATGAAAGGAGGCTCTAAAGATAGTGAGATGTATATATATATACATCTCACTATCTTTAGAGATGTATATATATATGTATATATACATCTCACTATCTTTAGAGCGTCCTTTCATAAAACGACCATAGAGCGTCCGCTACCTAACCAATACCATAGCGAGAACACTAATAGTGCATTATGTGGATATACTTTGAACACCTCGGCGTATATTTGATTCTGCATTATAGTAACGTGAACTTCCATCCACACCACTATTAATAGAGCGTCCTTTCATTCTACAGTTGTTAGAGCGTCCGAAAGAAAATATACGATAACCATTCTCTCGAAATTAGAGCGTCCTTTTGTATATTGAGTTTCATGTAATAGATAATAGAGCGTCCGGTAATGTTGCCAGACATCACCCGCTATTAAACTAACGTGCATATACGTGTTTGTGTATAAATAGATGTGTTACAAGAAACTCGTTTTCCATAAAAATTGGTTGATCGTTTAGTAGCTTTAAAATATAAATAGAAAAAGCAAGAACTTAAAATTGCTGCATTTCTCATGCGTTTTTGGATTGAATTTGTTAACTGTATACAAGGGGTGACACAAAATGGACAATTTAATAAAGTAGAGGATTTTTAAATTCATTTAAAATAAAAGAAAATAATTTGACTTCAGCTAACTTTTTTAATTAAATCTGTAAGCAAGTCAAAAACCTGTATCTGCAACCGCTTTCGAATATTAAGATTAAAGATGCATTGCCTACATATTTCAAAAAATAACTAACTGATACTATTGCATTTTCTCTCTCTCAAAACATAATGCAAATTAGTACGTGTCAGAGTAACTAATTTCGATAATTATTTACTTTTGAAAAATTCTAGAAGCAGATACATTTTTATTTTCAAGTTTACGTTTTTCCATATTGTATAAGGAAATAAATACATTAATTTTATTTTGTTTATGTTATTGAATTTTTCTTATAGATACATTCTGAAACAAAAATACGATATTTTGATTCCTTATTTAGTTCTTGATTTGATAGCTTATATAAAGATATAATTAAGAATACTAAGAATAAATATACTAAAAATTACAATTACAACATTATTCTTATTGGAAGAAATAGCAAGTGTTGGTATTGTTTTTGATAGATATGTTGAGACTTTCTTGTCAAAATATTTTGTAAATTGTCTTCTGCGATTTTGCGAATCTCTGAGGGCGTGCAAATATTTATTTCGTCCTTTTGGTTGATAAATTGAAATAATTTATTACATAAATCAGTCTAAATTTTAAACATAATTACATGTAACACCGCCGATATCCAAATATTTAAAATGTTCTGCTTTAAAATCAGAGTAACCAACTTCAAGAAAACAGAATTTCTAAAATGTTCGATCAAAACATGTCTCTGATTTTAAGCTTTTTTGAACTTTTAATAACCGAAATAGAAAACTAGTATAAATTAAACGTTTCATAAGATATCTTGCGCACTTGTTCTTTAGAAAACTCGCCTCGCGACTCGTTTTCTAAACTTAAACGCGTGCGCAAAAATCATGTCTTATGAAACTTGTATTTTAATATATTATTATTCTTTTTATACCTACTACGCGGCAATGATGCGGCACGCAGCCTAAGGAATAGAGGCGGTGCGTGGGCAAAGCTTTCATTAAAGATGTTAACTTTATCGAACACTGAAAACTTTGATCTGGAGGTTTATCAGTTTACACACAATTTTCTGCAGTTATCAGCACAATGCAAGGCAAGGCAAATTGCAGGCAAGCAATTTGATGCAGTTTCTATATTTCATATATTTTTTAAAGATAATATAACACACATGTCTGCGCTAACTCGACCTGTTTTTTTTAGATGTATGTTGGTGAGATCACATTTAAAGGAATCCAGAGCCACTTCAAAAAATGCAAAATTAGAGTTGGATATTTTACTTTCAAAACATAGTAATAATGATGATATCACTATTTCTGTGACCAATTTCGAATTACATTATTTATTTTAGTCCAGTTCTGCAACGAACCGCACTGACTACCAATCCTTACTTATAGCTGTGCAGGTTATATAGATTTAAAAAGTAGGTCTGTTTTTTTTATCTTTATATATTTTATTGTAAAAAGCAATTTTTTAAAGAATTAGCATTAAATAATCCATTATTAATTACATCCAACTTATATTTTAACACTTTTAGTTTTAACCTTTGTTTTGAAGGACTCTCTTGTTTTCTTAGTTAAATTTTCTCTTATGTTTTATTAAAAAAAATACTTACAACCTCTTTCTTTTGGATTGTTGCGGCTTTTCGTGTAATAGAGATCTTTCTGCTAGGTTTTCATTTTGAAAGGAAATTTCTGTCATTATTTTTGTCATTATTAATATTTTCATTATATTCACATATTTATATGATTATTGTCTATACATCACAGCTATACATTTACACTTATATTTTGCAGCATCATAAGAAACATACAAAATTATTACAATTATAAACTATTACCACTGCGTCAGAATCATGAAAAAAAATGAGGCGTGGCCACCACACGACTTTCTTATACGTATGAGCGTTCCAAACTATACAATTTTAAGCATTTTTAAAATCTTATTCTAAGTACTTCCATTCTCTTAATAAATTGGTATAGAATGCATACTGAGGGTTTAATAGTCACTTTTAATGTATTAACGTTTTACATGTTTCTGACATGAAATTTAATAAACAATTCAAAAATGAACTGATATACAGGCTGTTCCATTTAAAAAAATTGACTTTTATACAAAAACGTGTCATCTAATTTTAATCCAGTTTCCTGCACATGCAGTTAGTAACTGTAAAAAAAAAATATGCTTCTATTAGGACCTCATTGCAAACAATACTGCAAAAAGTTTTGTCCATCTAATACGTCGTTTTCGAGAAATATATTTTTATACAAACATTGAATTTTTCAGAAAAATGGGAATAAGTCAAAAACTTTACACTTTAGGCCTATACTACCTCATAACTTTTTGACTAAAAATTATACGGGAAATTCAAAATATATAGGGTGTTCCATTTAAAAAACTGTAACTGTTCCATAACTTGGTTAGCCACCAAGTTATGGAACACTCTGTATAATACAAAATATTTTTAAAATGTGCTCCTAATGAACAGCTATCACATGAAAAAAACCGCTTCGAAATATCTTTACTCATAAAGGCATAATCGGCCTTACCCGCTTAGATGACTCACCCTGTATATATACAGATTGTCGTAGTTAAAAGTTAATATGCATCTTCAAATACACACACATAAACATGTACCTATGTATAAGACCGGTGGTGTGGGGAGATAGTGGGGAGATCGAGAGCGGGGACAACACATTCGTTCGGTAACTTTAGAGCGTGAACGTACATACATTGTATCTGAGCAAACTCGCAAATATTAATACCACTGAAGGAAATAGAGCGATTGATTTGGATGGTTTAAGAGAACAAATTCTTAACGCCATACAAATGATTACTCCTGAAATGCTATCGAATGTACGAAATGGATTTTATAATCGTTTAGGGTACTGCTTGATGCAAGAGGGACAGACATTTGAACATCTTCAACATTAAATTTTGTATAGTTCATTAAGTATAATATTTTGTTTCGTTTTAAATGTGAGAATTTTATTTAATTTTTTATAAGAATTTTATTTTAGTTACAAATTTTATAGAGTTTTGTTTCAGTTCAATGTTAATACATTATACATCAGTTACGAAAATATTATACAAAAGCCGTACATAGCGTAATTCCTTAAAGCAAACGTCTGCATACTAGCTTTCAACGTTTTGCACTAAAGCCTGGGTACCCCGGTGTCCCGATATGAACTCATCTGTACTCCCCTACTATCGTACCCCTCCATTTCATGTTTGCATGCACATGTGTGCGTGTCTGTATTTCCCTATATCTACTTTTATTTCAGTCAAACGGTATATAGGCTGATTCAAATTAAGTGCGCACCATTGCTAACTTCATTATTATTCATTCTAGAAAGTAGGTTAAATTGGCAAAGTAGTAGTGTTTTTAATGTTGACTAATAGAACACCCTATATATTTTTAAAAATATTGATAAATAATTTGATTTGTGACATAAAAGTTCCTATGCACTATTGTCTTAAAACGGTTAATGAAATTATACATATGTAAATATTTATAGATGTTTATTTTAACATATTGTAGCTTAAAATAATGTCCTGAAGTTAAATTAAAAAGATAGTAACTGTATAATTTATAAATGCTCGAAGGTGTCACCTTCATTCACAATACATTTCCGTGCCCGCTTAAGTACACTCTGGGTAGCTCTTAATATTATTCTTCCATCCAATTCGTTAAACATATCTCTGAGCTTGTTCTACAATTCGTGTATGGTATTGTACCGCGTTTTGTACACCCTATTTTTTAAATATCCCCAAAGAATAAAATCTAAAGGCGAGAGGTCCGGGAACCCTGCTGGCCATTGAATGTGATCATTGGTACCAATCCATTTAGTGGCAAAGGTGGTGTTGAGATAGTTTTGTACTAGGTGACAGTTGTGTGCAGGAGCACCGTCCTGTTGAAAGTATAAATTTTGGCACATCATATAATTAGCGTTGTCAAGAAAATCCTCCAGAACGTTACGAAGAAATTCCAGATATCTTTCTTCTGTCAACGTACCGTTATAGAACACTGGACCGACGACTATCGAACCTATCAATCCGCACCGAACATTAAAACCAAATCGAACTTGTGCAGCGTATGGACGCACTATTAGTAAATTTTCTTGGGACCAGTAGTGACTGTTCTTCCTATTAAACATGCCTCTATTTGAAAAATTCGTTTCATCACTCCATAAAATACATTGTGCTCCACTTAAATTGTCGTTGCAGAAATTTACGAACCATTGACGGAAAGTTAATCTCCTGACTAACTCTCCGGGTAGTAATGTTTGTGATGTTCGGAACTTATATGGCATATATTTATGCTTTTTAAGAATTCTTCGTATTAATGAATAACTTAAACCTAATTCTATCGTGGCATCCCTAATAGATAATTCACGATGAGCTTCTAAATATGCTAACATCGTAGTTTCTACTTCTTCATTGAGTATGATATTTTTCTTGGTTCTTTTCTTTTTAAATAAGCAATCATGTCGTCTAACCTGACTTATAGTTTTCGAAAGTAACGTCGATCTGGCTGCTGTTGTAAAGGATATCGTTCAGCATAATGTTCGCTAGTCCTTTCTGAATTTTTACTGGAGACAATGTATGCTTCCAACATATCGTATTTTTTCAAATGAGAAACACCATATTCAGATATCTAACATTAAACAACGTAAGTGCGGAAAAATAGAACAAAAGTGCACAACTAAAATAAAGCACTAAACTGAAGAAGAAGTATCATACGAAAAAATGCGTGCGATAGATTTATTCTCAGTACGTTGTTGACAATGTCAAATAGCATACTGTCATATCAGTCAGCATTAAAAAAAAACAAGAAAATGGGTGTGCTTAAAACCACACAGCAGAAGTGTAAACTTCATCAAGGCGAGGTTAATAATACGAAATACAACTTTTTTTTTCGTTCTATATTACATTTAAATAATCGTCTGCGAAATTACCAATTCGCGAACGCAACACAGTTCGCGAAATACCGCGCGATCATTTAAATTCTAAATTAGAGCAGGCTGTGAAATTTAAATTAATTTACAATTTGAATTGTCAAAGTGACGTTTCAAAATGTTAATTAATCAATAATTGACATTCTGGACAACCTAATAAAAAAAATCCCGCCTACTATAATTTAGAATTTAAATGATCGCGTGGTACAATTTCGCGGCCGTTAAAGTAAATACACATTTTGACACATGTTTAATCACACATTCTACGACTTATTTTGACAACTATCAAGTATTTGTAGTTTATTATATTCGTCTCATTTCCATGGTAACGCATGTAAAGCAAGTAAACCACTTTAATTTAGCACCTTTAGAACTAAATTAAATTAAATTGTGTCTCAATTTAAATTAAATCGATTGAAAAATTTAACGGTTGCCCAAAAAATTGTGTGTATATCTTGTCCGCGAAAAACTTTAACGTACTCGAGATTGTCATGCCTCGGCCGCAAGCATTATTAAGGAGATTTCGGACGCATGTATATATATAAATAGACGATATAAATACTGGCTTTCGACTCCCGCCCTTGGTCTAATGGTGAAGTGCTGGCCTCTCACCCAGGCGGCTCCGGTTCACATCTGCTCTGGGACATGAATTTATTTAATTATTTAAATTTCAATTTAATTGAAATTAAATACCTCTATATGATATATTTCTTTATCTTGTTCCCTTAGCCGCGAAGAGCGTTACATATCCGAGCGTTGCAGGTCAGTATTGTTCACTGCCTACATACAATCAGCGCAGCGCGCCTAAAAAGTTTACACTTCAAAAATTAAAACTACTTTGCTAATTTAACCAACTTTCTAGAATGAGTAATAATAACGTTGTTAGAAATGGTGCGCACTTAATTTGAATGAGCCTGTATATTATAATATATTAATAAAAAAAACTACGAGAACTCTTACGTCTTCCTCCAAAAAAATATGTATCAAGAAATATAATAAATTCTTATTGGCTACGTATACCAGACAGGATATTATTGGACAATTCAAACGCAAAACGTCGGTTGTATGTCCATAACATCATAGTAATTGTCTCTCCCTTCTTATCTGCGATTTCTATTATAGGTATTTGTATTAGCGATTCAGAGATGAGAATATACTCCCCAACATTCTATCGATTATAGAACGTCCGCTAAGTTGCCAAATTTAATGGGCGCTCTATCATCGGTAAACTGTACAAAACGTATGTATATTCACCATAATATACACTAACTACAGCAGCGCCGTCGGTGGTCAACTCCGTGAACCAGTAATATACACGATTCCGACACTTTACTATTTTTAGGGCGTCCACCACGATTTTTGCCAAACACATATTCAAAGTGTATCAAATGCAATACACACATTTAACATGGGTGTACAATAGAGTGCCCATATACGGAGGCTCTATTGTACTTTTCATAAAAAACGCAATTTCTTATTTCGAGCTTTCTAGCTATTTTATACGTCAATATTTTTCAATGGGTGCTTGGAGGCGAAAGCATAGTAGGTAACGTAATTGAATGACAGATTTGTTTTCAGCATGCTCGAAAACAGTTGTATACATTTTTCCGTGACAATTGCTGATTTGACCAAAATCGCAATTTTTCATAGAAAAAAGCTACCAAAAACACTAGTTATTCAAAAATGTATTAATAATACATGAAATGAATGGTCTTGATCTGTAGATTAGAAGTACGTACTTTTCTTGGACAATACAATGGCCTATTTCGAGTTTTTAAGCACTTTTGAACTTTTAATGGGTGGTTATATACTTTAACCTTGATAGATGCTAGAGGCGAAGTTATTGAAGATATACATGATTGAATATCAGATTCGTTTTCAACAACCTCAGAAACACTTCTATACATTTTCGATGGCAATTGGTGATTTGACCAAAATCGCAATTTTTCATAGAAAAAACTACCAAAAACACTAGTTATTCAAAAATGTATTAATAATACATGAAATGAATGGTCTTGATCTGTAGATTAGAAGTTCATACTTTTCTTGGACAATACAATGGCCTATTTCGAGTTTTTAAGCACTTTTGAACTTTAATGGTGGTTATATACTTTAACCTTGATAGATGCTAGAGGCGAAGTTATTGAAAATATACATGATTGAATATCCGATTCGTTTTCAACAACCTCAGAAACACTTCTATACATTTTCGATGGCAATTGGTGATTTGACCAAAATCGCAATTTTTCATGGGTTAAAAAAGACAAAAATCTCGAATTGTGCAAAAATATATTAATAATACATGAAATCGAAGCTCAGTATTATTTATTTAATTATTTTATTGCGTCAAGCAATACTTTTCTCTCAAGATGATGAATTCTGAGAGTTATTTGGTTTCTAAAACACAGTTGGCACAAATATTAAACACAAGGTCGTGCAATGTTCGAAGTTCAATTAAAGAAAAATTTTATCATTTTTACTTTTATCAAAACGGCAGTACATAAATCTGAGAGACATATTTTATGCTTCGTACAATTTAGAAGAAACCAGAAAAAATAATTCGAAAGCAAATAGACCAAAATCATGGAAGGTGTCTTATTAATATGATGCGGGAACTTAACGTGAATCAAATACACTCAAAAAGGTTGGAATAAATTCATTTAAAATTCAACCTTTAATTTTTTTAAAAAACACTGGGACCCGTCAATTTTTATTTTTAGATGGGCATTTTTTAAACTGATTTTTGTTTATACAGAGTGACTCAAAAAAAAAGATTTCATGTGACACTTCAATTTTTTTTAATTGAAACACCCATTTTTTATTTTATTTTCGGATTCTACGTAAAATTTTGATCACATTTCATGTATTATAACCTAAGTCTAAGTTAAGTTAGCTTATTTCTTTTCATTTAAACTGTACATATTAGGAGTTAAACATAATCAAATTTACTGAAACTGTAAACATTTAAACATTAATACCATTTTTATCTGTTACCTAGGTTATTTAACATTGACGTTGAAGTTCATTCCCTGTCAAAAGTATTTAAACATTTGTATAAAAGTTCTAATAAAAGTAGTTTTTTTTAACTGTAAAATGGCACGAGTAAATGAAAGGGATCGCATAGAAATACTAATGATGATTGGCTATGGAGATAGGATGCGTACCCAACTGGAAGTTTCCGAACTGTTCAACAATAAATACCCAAACAGAGCGCCTATATCTCAATCAACTATTAGAAAAATTGAAAAAAAATATAGGTATTTGGGGCATGTGAGAGATAATTATGTAAAAGGCCGGCCCACTATCTCAGAAGATGTGCAGTTGAATGTGCTATTATCCGTTGAAGAGAACAGCCATAAAGTTAGTCGCGCTATTGCTGACGAGAACAAAATTAATCAAGGATCTGTATTAAACTATTTACATAAAAATAAATGGCATCCTTATAAAGTTCAGTTAGTTCATGAACTAAATGAGGACAATCCAGATAGAAGAATGCAATTTTGTGAAATAATGATGGAGAGATGTATTGATGATCCTCAATTTTCACGAAGAATTGTGTTCTCGGATGAAGCAACGTTTTGCCTAAACGGAACCGTGAATAGGCAAAATTTCCGTTATTGGGCTACAGAAAACCCGCATTGGATTATCGAGTGTCACACACAATACCCTCAAAAAGTAAATGTTTGGGCTGGGATTATTGGAAACAGAATTTTGGGTCCCTTCTTCTTTGACGGCACTTTGACTGGAGAAAGATATCTAGAATTTCTAGAATTCGATTTGATACCTGCGCTTGCTGTAGTGTATCCAAATCCAGAAGATTCTGACATTCCCAATGATAGCTTATGGTATCAACAAGATGGAGCTCCAGCCCATTTTACTCGCTCGTGAATATTTAGATAGTGTTTTTCCTGGAAGGTGGATTGGTCGACTGGGCCCAATAGAATGACCGGCCAGATCCCCTGATTTGACCCCGTTAGACTATTATCTGTGGGGCTACCTAAAATCTAAAGTGTATATCAACAGACCGAAGAATATTGACGAACTTAAAACCCGAATAAGACAAGAAATGAGACTGATAGAACCTCAAATAGTGCACAATGTTTTGCAAGAATTCGAAGATCGCCTCGGATATTGCCAGGATGTTGGTGGTGGCCAATTTCAACATTTATTAAATTAATATTTCACAATTTAATTACGAATCATTGAGACATTTATTATTTAGAATTAAATAATTTTTTTTTTAAATTACATTGATTATTTTAGAAAAGAACTTAACTTAGACTTAGGTTATAATACATGAAATGTGATCAAAATTTTACGTAGAATCCGAAAATAAAATAAAAATGGGTGTTTCAATTAAAAAAAATTGAAGTGTCAAATGAAATCTTTTTTTTGAGTCACCCTGTATAAACAAAAATTTGTTTAAAAAATGCCCATCTAAAAATAAAAATTGACGGGTCCCAGTGTTTTTCAAAAAAAATTAAAGGTTGAATTTTAAATGAATTTATTCCAACCTTTTTGAGCTCACTGTATACGATTTATAAAGGAAGTCTTCCTAGTAGCTATTCTTTTATGTGCATTTAAGATGAACCAGTTAGCAATAATATCTTCTTGGGACAATCGTAATAGCAATAATTCCTGCCTTCACATCTCAGATTTAACATCAATATAATGAAGTGTTTAATTATAGGTGTGACCAAATTCCTAAGATATCTTCTAATTTTCGATTTTTATTCCTTATTGTATTTATTACTTTATTATACTTGAAACGATTGACAGAAAAAATATTTCTAAAACTGTCCTTAATTTGTACTAAAATTAATATTATTTTTACACGAAATGTTTAGCATGTGGTTTAACTTATTTTTAGTTTTGCTTTAATGACTAAAAAGTAATAATTCCTAATAGTAGTGGAATATATACAATAACCATTATTAATACTTGATATTTTAAGTATTTCACGCATTATTAAATATTTTAAATATTACTTTAAATTCAATTTATATTACATTCATTACTGAAATTGAGGGTGCATATTTCCGATTTCATTATTTGTAAAGAACTAATAAATAACGTAATTAGTACTTAAAAATTATTATTTAACTTAACTAGGACAGTATCTAAAGTTCATTTAACTGAATTACCCAAAAATATAATGCAAAAGCGACATCAAAACACAAAATTGACTTGAATTCTGACTAGAAATAATTGAACGGTTGAACTTACCTATACAAGCCGCGATATATAAGAAACTTTTACCATTACTTATAGTAACACTAATATCTCTTTCCACTGTCATATCGTCGCTCTCAGAAGTACTTTTACCATTCAATTTTTCTTCGTCTGTTTCGAGTTTGTTGTCAATGATTACTGTCCCCTCCACCGGGGAATATTTATATTCGACGGACATTATGTTATATTATACAATTATCACAACAAGAACATCAACAATGTCATCAGTTCGAAATATACTTTAAACAAGGCCGTAATCGCGGTATAAATGAACTTTTTATGACAGAATATTCCCTATCAACTGATTATTTATCACTTCCACAAATTTATCTTTTCTAGTACATATTTCTCAAATAGTATTTCGCAATACACATTTAAAAACAAAACCATTCAAGCTATACAGATTATTAACACGAACCAATGTTAATATTATCATAAATAGTAATTACATATATGATGATAAAAGAATACAAAATTATTGATATGCGATCGCTATAAGGTACGTTATAGATATAAAACTAATGACAGTAATGACACTAGAGGCAGTAATAAGAAAATATACAATTGCTGATGTAGTACGCAATTGTAAAAATAGGTAATTCTTAATTTATTCTTTTGAATGTTAATACATTCACACATTCAATAGTATGTTTTTTATAGACATATAGACTAATGATTTTTATTACTATTTGAGCCATCTAATATGTATGGAGGAATGTAACTAAGATATTTTTCTCTGTTCAACCCGTCTTGTTAAATTAAAAAATAATGTACGTAAATAATTTAACAACTGCATTAAAAAGATTGCTGCATTATTTGTATTTCATTAAAAACATGTAAACAATTTTCATATTGATAATGCAAATCGAATGGAAAATCGTGTTTTTTTGTGTAAATAAACTGAATATCTAGCACATAATATTGATGCTTATTTATTTACTTACATCACCTCTTACACTTCTATCAGAATGACGAAGGATCATTCCATTACGAAATCTTCCATCTGTTTCTGCCCAGTACGGCTCTGTCTTCTTTTGAAACGACCTTAGGAATCAACCATTCTACCATGTGGAAATTGCACAAAATGAGCACACCGTCGAACCTGATTATTATCAACAATTTCTACTATATATTTTACAAATAACGGACTAGTGATTTAATTATTTCCAAAAATTGTCCTACGCGTCACCCCTGAGATTTATCTGCCTCTATCTTCCTAGGTAAACTTTGTCGGTAATGCTGCTCGTACCACGAGCGCATGCGAATCGTTTCATTCTCTTATTCGCAAAACTTCACCACATCCTTCCCTATTTATTTCTATTGATTTTCTGATTAACTTTCAAAATGTATTGAAAGTGCAGCTGCAAAGTATACGTAAGCCACATTATGCACTATTGGAAAACAAAATTAATAATTGTATGTTATTAATTGTCCAATAAAATAATAATAATTTTATATATATATATATATATATATAATCAAAAACCTTATTGAACCCGTAGGTGTAAGGTATATGTTATGCACAAGTTACTGCATCTCGTAGACGAACTTCCTCCATTCTTTCTTGTCTCTTGCCAGTACTCTCGCTCGTTGTTGTGTTACGCCACGCTCTTCCAGTATATGCTCCATATTTTGGTTCCATGTCTTGATTGGTCTTCCTCTTGATCTCTTAGTTGGCACCCGTGACTCCCATGTTTTCTTGACCGGTCTGTCGCTGTTCATCCGGACCAAGTGTCCATACCACCTCAGCTGGCTCTTTTCGATTTTCTTGATAACTGGTTCTGTTCCCAATTGTTCTCTTATTATTGTATTCCTTATTCTGTCTCGTTTAGTTATTCCAAGGACCCCTCTCAAATACTTAATCTCAATGCTCTGAATTCTGGATTTCAGTCTCTTGCTCAGCACCCAGCTTTCACACCCATAAGTTAAAACTGGGAGAAACACTGTTCTGTATACGCACATCTTTGTTTTCCTAGATATTTCTTTTTTCCATATAAATGTGTTCCTCAGTAAGTGGTATAGCTTTGATACATTTTCCATTCTGTATGATATTTCTGTTTCATGTGTTCCGTTGCTACTTATGTATACTCCTAGATATTTGAGGTCTTCCACTTGCTCGATATCCTTGTTGTCAATTTTTATGTTCAGTTTTGAGTAGGTTTTCCCCAATACCATGACTTTGGTTTTGTTGGCATTTATTTTTAAGCTTCTAGCTGATAGTGCGTCATTCCAAAGGTTCAAGTTGGTTTCAAGGTCTATTTCACTTCGTGCAAATACGACCAGATCATCTGCAAATGCACAGTCGCTCATATGCTCCGCTTCTAAGTTTCTGTGACCCACGTATATGGCTTTTGTTCTTGTTTTTACTTCTTTGATGACGTCATCCATTACCATGTTAACTAATATTGGGCTTAATACTCCTCCTTGTCGTAACCCCACATTAACACTAAATTCTTGTGATTCCATGTTATGCGTTCTAACCACATTCCTGTAGTTTCTATGTATGCTCTCTATTGCTCGTTGTAGTTTTCCTGATATTGACCTTTGTCTTAGACTTTCCGCTATTACTTCTCTTGGAACCCTGTCAAACGCTTTTTCCAAGTCCAGAAAAGCCAGGAAGTACTGCTTTCCATACTCTCGTGTACGTTCTTGCAGCTGTTTTATGGTGAAGATGTGGTCTTGTGTACTTCCTCCCTTCCTAAACCCGCTTTGTGACTGCTCCATGTTAGGTTCTATTTCGTATCTTAATCTTTGTTCTAGTATTCTTTCATATACTTTGGAAGCTATACTTAATAGAGTGATGCCTCGATAATTGTCACAGTCGTGCTTATTTCCCTTCTTGAATATCGGAACGACGATACCTACTTCCCAGTCCTTCGGTACCCTTCCTTCGCTCCAGCATACGTTGCAGATTTTGGTTAGAAAGTTCGTTCCATGTACTCCTAAATTTTTTTAACATTTCTGCAGTAATCTGGTCACATCCTGCAGATTTACCTTTCTTCAGCTTATTGATAGCATAAGTTAACTCATCCTCATTAATACTGTGTCCTTGTAGGGAATCTACTTCCTTCTCTTCCCATGAATTTCCGTTCATGTCTCCATCTGGGTTTAGTAAATTTTTAAAATGCTCTTTCCATCTTTCTAAAATTTGTTCTTTTTCATGAAGCATTTCCCCTTCTCGGTTTCTTATCTGTATTAATGTTTGCTGGTGATGACATCCGGTTTTCATATTTTTCAGTATTCGATAGAACAGCTTTTGATTTGCATGGTAGTCCTCTTCCAGTTTACTTCCAAACGTTTCCCAGGATCTTCGCTTGGCTTCCTGGACTGTTTTCTTTACTTTGTTGTTCTGTTCTTTGTATTCGGTGTATCTTTCAATAATAATTTTTTATTATTATTATTATATTTATCAGAAACTATCAAATTTCCAGTATATAATATAAAAACACATATTTTACTTGAGTTGGTATTTAGACTATTTCCAAGTTGAATTTTGAAGACCCGGCGTTTTGCCAGATAATCTACTCTCTTTAGAGTAGCCCTGCGAAGGGCTGCCTGTTACCAAAAGAACAGAAGATTAAAGTTTTCGATGTATTAAAATTACGAAAATTATCACATTTGCTAGCATTTTGTCGAAAGCAAGTGCAGAAATGGCGCTTCGCAAAACGATCGCCTTATTTTAATAAAGCTTTTGTTCTACGATCTCTATGCACCTTACCTGTGTATAACTGCTCAATTCTCACCCTAGTCAAAACACTCTTGTCGATCTAAAGTACAAGATATCTCGCCGCCGCTATGCTTGTTGCGGAGAAGGCGTGGTTCGCAGATATCCTTTAGAAGGATATTTCAAGTGTATTCAACCGCAACTCAGATTCACAACAATAATAAGATTATTTCAAAATTAAGATTGGGCAAACTAATCGCTATTACGATTTAAGTCGTGCTCTCACTTGCTAAGTGCTTGAAACAAGTTACGCGGAGTAAGACGTAAAATATACCCCAGTACTGGTTTCTAGACAACGTTTCAGCAAAATCACACTTGCCATCTTCAGGTCTGCGATGACTGTCTGCTTCTGGTTCTTGTTACTCGTAAATTGAGAGAAGAAGCAGAAGCATACATAATTTAGAAAAAACTAGCCGCGATGCGGCAGCGTTCTTTTTCCAAAAATTAACACAAGAAAGTGTGGAACGTACCCACGAGGAATAATTAAACGGAAACTTACCCAATTCAAAGATGACTTGATTAATGAGCAGGAGCACGTCCAATACTTAAAAAAAAACAAATCTAACAGAATAAATATCTAGCTCTCGCTTTTAATCTCAATTAAGATGGTATTAACAATCAGTGCAATATCAACTTATGCAAGATGTAATGGATTAATGGCACGTTAAACTGATGTCTTCAACGATAACTAAAGGCCAAAAATAAAGATTAATCACGAGTCATGCGTGCGCGCATGACTCTGTTACACAATTAAATTAAGAAGGTTTCTATTTCCAACATTTCATTTTCTATCCTCCCTTTCTTAGGCTCGGTGCACACTTGCTGCAAAAGTTATTGGGACGCTGCGTCATTTTCAATCGCATAAGAAGAAATGCATAGCAACTCATGTGGGAATTCACACATGAAGCTGATAGCTATCTGACGCCGAGATAGTTCTCGATGTTGCCGCAGGGACCTGTGGGACGCGCGTCACATCTCTACACCGCGATAGCTGGTAGTACATTTGTATGCGGTTGAGTGCACATTAGCCGCAGCGTCATACCTCCTATCGAGCTTGTGAAGTCTACACCATGTCTGATGAAAATGTGGATGTCGAACTTTTCATTGATGAAGTAAAAACCCGGCCGGTAATTTGGAAAGTCTTTTAGGTACCTCAATGTTACTGCCAGCATCTCCAAGGGTAATATAGGAGATCTCATGTGGGTTTCTTTTCCTTGTAGTGCGTCGCTGATACGACCGACCAATTCGTGAAAGGATCGAATTGACATTCGAAAATAATTAAAAAACTTGTCATCATCTTCCCTGAGATCCGTCAAGCAAACATTAAAAGCTCCCGTCAAGTATCGCTTGTTATTGTATGGATGAATCCAGTACTTCCTTTTTCTAATCTCATTTTTACGATTTACGTACTTGTACACTAAGTACGCAAACACAATTTCTTTTTCAATTTTTGGGCGCGTACCTATACGGCCCATTTCAGTTGGTGAGACTGTCGCTGAGGTCTATGTCCGTGAAAGTGTGCATTGGAATGGTGATAAGACGCAGATTGAAATGACGCAGCGTCCCGATAACTTTTACAGCAAGTGTGCACCGAGCCTTAATGTTTCTTATTAGTTTCTTGCACTTTTTTCTTTTTTCTAGATAGTTGGTCTTGCTCTCTACCGACTTTGTTCTCAGCCATTTCAATCTTGCATCCACTTTCTCTTCCAGTCCTTGTTTTCATATCTGATTGTAGCATTCATTCTTATGTTCCCTTTTCTTTTTTTCCTGTACAGTCTTCTGCTGCTCTGTTAATTAAGCACTTTATATTTATCCATCCTCTCTTCAACATTGTTCTCTGTGCTTATAGATACATTCTTCACTTTCAAGGCATACTGATTTTTGACTTCTTTTAGTTGTAATTTTTCTGTATTCTATCTTGTTTTATTATTTCTTCTTTGTTTTTTAATGCTATTTTTGTAGCTTTTAGGAAGTAGTCAGACTCCACGCATGCACCTCGATATGTTCTAACAACTTTTATTGACGTTTGCTTTCTCTTGGATATACCATCGCGTAAACTATTTGTGATTCTGTTTTCTTTTTATCTGGCGACATTTATGATATTTTCTGTTTTCTAGAATGCTTGCGGTTAGTACTAGTAATTACCATAGCTGTTCTCGCTGCTAGATCGCACAGTCTATAACCATTATCATTAGTTATTTCGTGTATAGTGAACTTTCCAGCCACACACATTCCAGGTATTCCTCCTTACCTATTTTTGCATTTGTCTAGCATGATTACCATATCGTGCTCTGGTACTCGTCTTAACGCTTCCTCAACTTGCCATAAAATATATGCTTTTCTTCAGTTTTTGCATATTCAGTATCGCACGTGATATAATTCATTCTTTTATGTATCTCTTTTGTTTCCACAATTTGTTTTCATAGTTTTCCAGGACCTTGATGTCCCTGGTTTTCGCTTCCTGAATATATCAATGTGTAGTTTTTCTTATCGGTTGCAGCTACATTAATTTTGTTTGTTTTTTATCTTTCAAACTCTGATGCTCGTACTTTATTTGACTATTGATTATAACATTTTCGACCTTATTCTTACTTACTAATTTCTTATTTGTCCTTGTTCCTTTCATATCATTTCCATTCCACCAGCGCTTTACATTCTCAATAGTCTATTATGGTTGGTTATCTTCAGTTATTTCATTTCATCAAGCCTTCCTTCCTTGTGGAATAAATATCACATTGTGCCATTAATTTACATTTTTGATACCTTACATTCACGTAATGCCTTTATTCCTTTTCTCTCTGGCATTTACCTCTTAATTTCTTCTGGATTTCTCTTTCTTTCTATGTTAATTCTGAGACTATATATATTAGCCTTTCCATTTTTTGTTCTTTCAATATTTTTAATTTATCAGTCCTGGTGGCCATTTCAATTATTCTGTGTTTTGTTATATTTTGTGTACCTTTTACTTTCTTATACGTAGTAGAAGGAAGTATTGTGTTTACGAACCCGACCTCGAGATTTTTGCAGATGTCCACGTTTTGAAGTCCCCTGATACCAAAAAAATTTGTGTGTCTGTGCCTCTCTCTCTCTCTCTCACCCTCTCTCTCTCTCACCCTCTCTCCCTCTCTCTCTCTCCCTCTCTCTCTCTCTCTCTCTCTCTCTCTCTCCCTCTCTCTCTCTCTCTCTCTCTCTCTCTCTCTCTCTCTGACCGCGATAGCGGTCAAACTGCTGTAGATATCAATTCCAAATTTTGTATTTACGTGTATAATCTCCCTCTTGAGATCTTATTAGTTTTTCAATAAAATCGGTAGACCGAAAGTAGTAGTTTACTTCAGTGAAAAAATCAAATTTTTAAAATATTTCGTCAATTACTAAGTTTAAAGAAATGTATAAAGAATCATATGTACTCAAAATTAAATTTGAGAAAAATTGTGTTAAAAGGTTTTTCGAAATTCCTACCGGAAGTAGGTCCTTTAGTTTTATTGAAAATCAAATTTTTTCGAATATCTCGCAAGTCATGCTTTCTAGGCAGGTACATGACCAGTATAGGAGTATTTGAAACATAATTTTAAATATCTTTTCTATAAAAAAATTTCAAGATTCGGATCGGAAGTACCACTTTTACTCTTACCGAATAGCGACTTTTTGCAAATATGTTTTAAAGTCCGTTTCTGTCCTGTTTACTATTACTATAACTTTATATCTATATTAATCCCTTATTATTTATTTGTTTTTGTTTTCGGTTTCTTTTTCCACCGCGCAAAAAGTTACCGTCCCGTCGACCTGTAGAACCTTGACTTTTATTGGTGTTTTTAATAACTGTCTAGAATATTGTATACTAGATAATTATTTATTTTCTGTTATCTTTAGGATATTGAAAACAGTAGATCATCACTGTCACCTTTATACATCCTCTACACTTCTTGTTGGATTTAATTACATACTTTTAATAACTCTGAAAATTGATGTATCTCGCGGAGTAAAAATCGACTAGGTATTTTCCAACTCACTACAAAAGTGGAATTTATAAGAAAATATTTATTATGTTAAATTCTTCGATTTATTTATGGGTATTATTTTAGTTATACTAATTTTAGTTTATCGATTCATATTAAATTTTATTTTTGACCGCCAGGATTAAAATATCTTAAGCGAAATACATAATATACATGTTTCTCTCAAAGTTCATTTTCTCGGATAAAGATTTTCTCATCGCATAGTACGCCTTAGATCAGCGGTTCTTAACCTGTGGTCCGCGAAGATCTTTCAAGGGATCCCCTATACAAACTAGAAATATTTATTTTAAGAATAGCTGAGCTAAATTATAATGGTTTGCAAAATGCAAATGTAATGTGTTAACTAAAATGACTGACAACTATTTTTAAAATATATTATTTATTATAGGATTAACTTTGTTTAGTAGTACATTTAACAGTTTGATCTTAGTAAATATCATTTTCTTTACTTTTCTATAGAAATAATGTCTTTATCTGTTCCCAAATAGGAAGAGTAAGTTTTGACGAGGAATAATGTTTACACATTTTTTACACATTTTCGGGCATTGAGTAATCATCTACAAATGTTTTAGTTACAATTAGTTTTGTTAATCTAATCAATCTAGTAATCTAGAGATTTTCTTAAAGTTAAATACCTATAATAAAAAATGAGGTGTGGCCACCACACGACTTTCTTATACGTATGAGCGTTTCAAATTATAGAATTTTTTATACAAAAATTATTCAAAATCCTATTATTTATTATACTTCTATACTCTTAATAAATTCTGTAGAATGCATACTTTCCAAGATATTCGGAAGAAAGTGCTACTCCGTTCCGAACTTTGAAATTTCATGTATACAAAACACATTGCAAATCCAGTTCTAAATACTTTTGTATTCTTGATAAATATATATAGAAAACAATTTACGATATATTTGCAAAAAATCGCTATTTGATAAAAGTAAAAGTGTTACTTCCGGTCTGAATTTTGAAATTTTTTTTATACCAAAGGTATTTAAAATTATGTTTTAAATACTTTTATACTCGTAATTAAATTTTAGAAAAATTGTATTAAAAAAGTTTTTGCAATCCCTACAGGTAGGTCTTTTACTCTTATTAAAAATCAGCTTTTTGCGAATATCTGGCAAGTCATGCTTTCTACCTGCATAGAAAGCATGACTTGCCAGATATTCGCAAAAAGCTGATTTTTAATAACAGTAAAAGACCTACCTGTAGGGATTGCAAAAAACTTTTTTAATACAATTTTTCTAAAATTTAATTTTGAGTACATTTGAATTCCTTATAAATTTGTTTAAACTTAGTAATTGATGAAATATTGGCAAAATTCAATTTTTTTACTTAAGTAAACTACAACTTCCGGTCTACCTATTTTACTTAAAAACTATTCAGATCTCAAGAGGGATATTATACATGTAAATACAACATTTGGAATTGATATCTATAGCAGTTTGACCGCTATCGTGGTCAGAGAGAGAGAGAGAGAGAGACGGGCACACACACAGGCACACATATTTTTTAATAACCACTTTTTTGGTATCAGGGGACTTCAAAACGTGGACATCTGCAACAATCTCGAGGTTGAACATTTTCGTCATCACAATACTTCCTTATACTACGTACATATAAGAAAGTAAAAAATGAGGTGTGGCCACCACACGACTATCTTATACGTATGAGCGTTTCAAATTATACACAAGTTGTTCTGAATTGTTTTAAATACATTTATCTTAGAAAAATAAACCTGTAAGTGTGTTACTTCAACTTCAAAATTTAAGAATTTTTTATACAAAAAATATTCAAAATCCCTAATACTTCTATTCTCTTAATAAATCCCTATAAGAATGCATACTTTGCGAGATATTTGAAAAAGGGGTACTCGCTAAGAGTAGAAGTACTACATCCGGTCCGAATTTTGAAATTTCATTTATACAAAAAAAAACATTCCAAATCCAGTTCTAAATACTTTTGTACTCTTGACTATACTATAGAATGCATAATTTACGACATATTTGCAAAAAATCGCTATTCCATACGAGTAAAAGTGATACTTCCGGTCCGAATTTTGAATTTTTTTTTTATACAAAAGGTATTGAAAATCAAGTTCTAAATACTTTTATACTCGTAACGTACCTGTCTAAAAAGCATGGCTCGCGAAATATTCGCAAAAAAACTGATTTTCGATTAGAGTAAAAGAACTATTTCCGGTACGAATTTTGAAAAACTGTTTGAATCAAATTCTTCTGAAATTTTTCCGAAATAAAGAGGGATTATATTCAATTTTTATAATACCTAAGTTTGAGTAAATATACTTAATTGCTTCATAAAAGAAAATGCATGTTACATATAGAAGTAAATATATTTCAAATATTCTTCATTTATGATTTATCGCACGATAAGAAATATTTTTGCTGTTCCACAAATGTTTGGGGCTTTCGGAATTTATTTTATTTTTCAATGGCAAAAATGAATGCTTTATTAAGATCTCGGTTTTATAGAAATTGTAATTATTTATATTGATATTCAGGAGTATGCAGTATGTGTCTGTCATTAATTCTTTTCTGTAATATACATTCCAATTATTTTAAAATAGGTACAAAAAAATTATGGGTTTTATATTATGATTTAATTCAAAATTCTTGATTATATTACTATATCTTCATTCTAAGACTTTTTTACCTAAATGTTTGCCTAATATGTATTTACCTTGGTATTTACATCGCAATTGCTAGGAGTGTTTAAATTTTGAAATGTTATTTAAATCAAGATTTTTTGTAGGCCATATATCAAATACTTTTTAAATAGTTCAGCCACCTCTCTAAAGATCAATTATTTCAACACTCCTTGTTTTATTAGTATGATAATTTCTCTGAATTTTTAAAACTACATATGTTAAAACGTCCCGGATAAGTGTGATATTGTTCTTATTTTACATTTTAAAATATTTTCCATTAAATATACCGGGTGTCCCGTAAAAAACGCCAACAATAATAACTCTGTTGTTCTGTTATTTATTGTTCGATTTTATTCAAAAAAAAAGAAAGTTAATTTGCATCAAAAATGCTACAAAAAAGCAGTGTTTTGTTTGTTTTCAGTTGTTTTTATTAATGTCAAACGATAGTCAACTTTTTTATTTTAAATGGAAACAGACATATTTTTGGCTATATTCGGATTGGATTTTTTTTTTCTGAATTCAACAATGTATAAAATGTCTATTTTTGATAAACAATTATTGAAAAAAAATATAAAACACTTAATAAATTTCATCTTTGTATTCCATTATTTATAAATTTTGGAATGTGCCATGAAAAAACAAAAATGCGATAAACGTCAATAAACGTCAGTGTGAGTGTCTATTAAGTCTTATTTATTGTTCTGCTTGAACGTTTTGCCACAAAAAAGTGTATTCGTAAAAATGAATAACAATGAGTTAACAGATATGTTGCAAGTGTTTTTTGAATGTAATAAAAATCGTCTTCAAGCAGTTCGGCGTTACAGCGTTCGTTTTCCGGACAGAGAAGTTCCAGATTCGAAAATATTTCAGAGAATTGAAACAAATTTGAGGAATTATGGATCATTTAAAAACCTGAAACAGAGCGACGTAGATTCGCCGAAGATACGGAATATGATGTTCTTCTTGCACTAGAAGAAAATTCACTTCGACTCGCGAAATTGCACATAATATTGGGGTATCAAAAACTACAGTCCATAGTATTTTAAGAAAACACAAATTTAAACCGTACATAGCTCGAAAAGTTAATGCATTAGAACAAAATGATCAACGCCGAAGAATACAGTTTTGTCGTCTTTTTTTAAATGCATTAGAACAAGACCGGAGTTTTTACAGAATGATAATTTGGTCTGATGAATGCACTTTTAGCAACAATGGTATTTTTAATAGAAACATACATCGACAATGGAGCCAAGACAATCCGAGATTTGTCATTGAAAATAATTTTCAAAGACGTTTCAGCGTAAATGTTTGGTGTGGTATTTTAGGCGATCTATTAATTGGGCCTTTTTTCATAGATGGTTGCTTAAATCAAGAAAAGTATCACACTTTATTAAACGAAAATCTCCAAAACTTTTTAGATGAATTACCTTTGCCAAATTTAAATAGAATATTTTATCAACAAGATGGGGCCCCCGCTCACAACGCCAGAGTAAATACTGATTGGTTGAACACCCAATTTGGAAATAGGTGGATAGGAACATCCGGTCCTATCGAGTGGCCTGCGCGTTCACCCGATCTGTCGCCCCTAGATTTTTGGTTGTGGGCTTATCTACAAGATCGAGTTTATTTGACACCTTCCAGAAAATGTTGACATTTTAAGACAACGAATTATTAACACTTGTCAAGAAATACCTGCCGTTTGTCTTTTAAATGCGACTCGTGGAGTAATTAGGAGATGTGCGTTATGTATTGAACAAGGTGGCGGGCAATTTTAACAATTCTTGTGAAGTGTTTTGTTTTGTTTTTTAGAATAATACTTATAATACTTACGTTTTCAATGTTTCATAGCACATTCGAAATGTTATACATAATTTATTAAAAACATGGTCAATTTTAATAAATGGTTTTCTTTGAATAATCGTTTATAAAAAAATAGACAATACATCGATGAATTCAGAAACGAAAATTCAATCCGAATATTGCCAAAAATATATCTGTTTCCATTTAAAATAAAAAAGTTGACTATCGTGTGACATTAATGAAAACAACTGAAAACAACTAAAACACTACTTTCTTGTAGTATTTTTGATGCTAATTAACTGACTTTTTGTTTCAATAAAATCGGACAATAAATAACGGAGTTATTATTGTTGGCGTTTTTTACGGGACATCCGGTATTGTCTTCAAAAGATTCTTTGTGTAATATTATTATATATTGTAACGAAATGTGTTTACATTAAATAAAAGAATCAGATCTCTCGGCGCGATAAAAACGAAATTGTCACACGCAAAAAAGGGGCAGACCGGGCAACGTATAAAAACGCTCTTATTTACACACCGCCATAAATCATCTCTCTCTCGGCTGGTAAATATCGTAAATGCAGTGAGTCATCTCACAGATGTGCGACGTAAGCAAGAAAAAGTCTAGATTTCCATTGGTATATTGCCGAATTTACTAGTACTGTTCGAGAACATTTCATGCATGTGTATATAAGGCGACTGGGTCACCGGGATTCATTCATTACGGGATTCATTCATTACGGGATTTATTGGGGGAAAAGGAATCGCGGAGTAATTCGGTGGTCTCGAGTGGTCTCGTGGGAACAGTGGAAATAAATAGTGGTAGCCAAATAAATAAATATAGTAGTGCCGTCTTATATAAATAGTGTGATATAAATAAATACGGACATATTAGTAATAGAAATAAATATAAGTGTTAATTTAAATTTATTAGTAGTAGTTTAAGTGTGATAAGTTAGTTTTATATTTTATATTGTTAAATAATTTTAAGTATATAAATATACAGACTGTTTTAAATAAATAATTGCACGAGTTGTTTATTGGAACCCGAAAACGCAAGAATATTATTGCTTTATTATGCTAAATGTATTTTATTTTTGACAAAATTTAATATATCTCTCAAGTGTAAACAAAAATATTACAATCTCCTCTTATCGTTTATTAAAATTTAGTGGGAAATATTAGGGGATTACTAGAGTTGACCAGTAGTGATACATATAGCTGGTCTTAAGACCCGACAAAACTTTTTGGATTATATGCCACTGGTAAATAAATGTCATATAAATTTTAAATATTAAGACAAAATGCAGTAATTTAAATAAAAGATTTTTTTACTACATACTTAAAATATTTTTACTATAATTTGTACACTTAATATTTTAACTTGGTGAATAACAAATAGTGAAATAAATCTGGCGTGGACGTTGTTAACATAAATATCTAATTCCAGTAAGTACTTCAACAGATTATGCTCATATACCAACAGGAGTTTAATAATATAGTTTAGATAATTATGGATAAGGGGATAATTACTTCAAATTGCAATTATTTAAATCATCAAGACTTAATATAGTGATTCATCATATATTATCTGTACGAATATGGATCATACAACAAGTACCTATTAAAAGCACTTCAGCTTTGAACCTGCAAAATAAGAGAAAATAAGTAAACATGCAGCAAAATGAAAATTGTATCTACGAAAAAACAAAGCTTAATAAGAGAACTGTGTTGCTCCGGTGTATAATAATCAATAATTATAAAATGTACTAATATGGAATCACGACAAAAAAAATCAAAAAGGGAATAACCCAAAAATATAGGAAAGAAAACGGAATTGGAAGATATTGACTAACAATACATTGAACATTAATCGAATCGGATAGTAATCAAAGGTTATGCCTTGAAGCTATATTTGGCCTCAACTCAAGGGAATCCTGTAAGAATATTTCTCCGCAAATTACCTTGCACTATTCTTTTAGAGAACACTGTTTCTTGTAAAAGTGAATTGCGCAGATTTCTTTGAAAAATGTGGACTGGAATACGTTCACAATAACAGAGATACAGCTCACCATTTTCTGCTTCACTCTCATACACATTCAAAGAAAGCATGAAATACAGGTTTTTAAAATATTTAATAATCTACCTGCTGATCAAGCAAATAATTAATTACATACAAAATTACTTACAACATATAATGAAGGTCTAGAGTAGGGATACGCATCGAACACCGATGTTTTCGAAACATCGATGTCTGTAATTCGATATTGCGATGTTTTGACATCGATGTTAGTAGTTCCATATAAATCGATGTAAATCGATGTTGGTCCAAAACATCGATGTTCAATGATCTATAGAAACCTATATTGCCGGTGGGACCAAAATTTGTAAATTTGAAACGAGGAAACGTAACAGCAAAGAAACAGATATCTAGATTCTCATGTACTTAAATTATCTCAAATTAATAATAAAACCAAGTACTTGCTGTTAGAGGGTTGTTTAATAGATTCAATATATATTTACTAATTTTTTTTTATAATTTACTAATTTATTTGAGTCCAACTGCACTATTACTATAGTTGTAATGCATAAACACATAGTGTGTCCAATAATGAAATTTATTTTAATTATAAAAAAAAAACCGTAAAACGTACACAATTACTTTAACGAATACTGTACGAGGTTATAGTTTAAACATATTTCTATCTATAACGTTTATTTATAATATTGGTTATAATAATAATAATATCTACAACTCGGATTCAAGAAAGATGATCCCTGCGTCACTACTATATAATTCTATCAAAGAATTATGTCTATTTCCGAATAAGAAATAGTATCAACTTGTATAACAAGGATAGCATAAGCGAATGCATGTGTTTTCAGTGCGATGTAAGCCCGACATACGTTTCATAGAATTTATTTGAGCAAGACAAAGACGGAGTGATTGCATGCGCTATATTATTTCATACACTTCCGTTTAGCGTTTTGGCTTTGACATTAACGCTTTTACATTTCTAGTAGTTTGATCGTTTGATTTCGTTTCACAATTTGTTTGTTGTTTCAATATTTATCAAACCAGAATGTCACGACGCGGTAAAACATTACGGTCAGAAGCTCAAGGACTCGTTTTAAATTTATTAGAATATTTCGAGCAAGAGAAGGTTAATGGTGGTCCTATAATATCCCTTACATCTGTACAACAGGTAAACATTGTGAGATTTAACATTTTACAAATTCTAATGAATATCTTTTAGCGAGTAGCAGATACATTGAAGGTAGGAGTAGCTTCAGTAAAACGTATTAAAGCCCGATCACTAAATAGTCCTGTTCTATCTAGTCCAGGGAAGAAAAGGCCCCATATAAAAGCTAAAACAGACCATTTGGCAGAAAGCTCTAAAATGAGTATCCGAAATACATTATACATGATGTATTTACAGAGTAAGACCTTAAAAATGTTAAGTATTGAAGTAATAATATCTTTAATTTTAGAAAAGCATGTTACAGCAGTGGCGGCTCTTATATTTATAGGATGTAACTTCATTTCATGTAAAACATTTATACAATTTCGATCACATTTATTTGATGTAAATAAAGTGTATTTATTGTTTGTTTTGTACCCACGTTATTTCTCAATAAAGTTCTATTATCATTTGTATTTTGGCATATGTTAAATTTAGTACATTAAAAGACTATTGAGTTATATTACATATTTTTAATAAACGATAAAGGCGATTATCTAACTTAGTTTCTAAGTATACATAACCTAAAATTATATCGATCAATCTAACCGGAAAACGTAGGATGTCATCATTATAATTTCCATGTTCATTTTATAGTTTACAGTACTTATCATGATGGCGAAGTATTGATTTGAATCATACGATATTAAAAAATGACGCAGGGATCATCTTTCTTGAATCCGACTATATATAAAAAATGAACTGAAGATTACCTACATATTTTACACAGAAAATTTGAAAGAACCATTTTGGCCAGCTGAAATAAATATTTAAATTCGTAACATAACTAGTTTTATGAAATGACAAATATCTTTTCTATAATGTTATAATATTTCTTCTAAAACTCATTGGCGACTTAAAAGTCATCAGTTTGGGGAGTGGAGTCCCTAATTACTCATACGAGAAATTTACTATTTTTTCTGATCGCAAAACTTTAGAATTATGGGATTTACGGACTCGAAACGGCACATCATTGGCTAAGGAAGAGATGACTGAAAGGGGTAAGTAGTTCACCAGTTAACATTTCTGGGATTTACAGCGTAAAAGTATAAATAGGGCCAGCATGCAGAACCTGGTTCATTTTTATTTTTGATACATATTACGATACTGTTCAGTTTAAGTATACGCGTCTTTTTTTTACTCCTACTTTATAATGTCTTCAATACGAAAAAGTTATGTGTGGAAGTTTTTCGAAAAACATTCAGATGGTACAGCGACTTGTAGATTGTGCAAGAAAAAACTTAAAACGTCGGGAAATACCAGCAATTTAACTGGTCACGTAAAAAGTCTTCAGCCACATGCTGTAAAAGTTAGTGCTTCAACACAATCAACATCGAAGTATGTAGCTTCAACATCAAGATGTGTACAATCTTCAAGTCCAGGTGTAGAATGTACTACCTTTGTCGAAAGTGAATTGTCCGAAACACCTCCTCCGGAAAAAAAGGCAAGTGAGTCTATCAAACAAAGATTAATTTCTGAATCTTTTTCGGAAATACAAGCATATTCTGAAAGAGGTGCGATATCCTCAAAAATTACGAACTGTATCGTATTCATGATTTGCAAAGACTGCCAACCTATTTCTATAGTAGAAAACGAGGGATTCCAGCAGCTTTTAAAAACAATTGCGCCACTCTATAAAATTCCAAACAAATCGAGTATTACAAGATTTATTGAAACAAAATACGATATAATGCAAAGGTGTATCAAAGAAAAATTGTCAAATTTAAAACACGTAACATTAACTACAGATATATGGACTGACACACACCAAACAAGAAGTTTTTTGGGGGTCACAGTACATTTTTTAAATAATTACGAACTCTCTGCCATTATTGTCGGAGTTGTAGAATTGTCCGAAAGACACACTTCAGAATATCTGGCTGGTCAAATCTTGACAGTATGCAATGATTGGAATATTGCAAAGGAGAATGTTACTTGTGTTGTGACTGACAATGGGGCAAACATAGTAAAAGCTATAGAATTGGCATTTGAGAAAGGAAAACACTTACCATGTTTTGCTCACACTCTCAATTTAATGATAGACAAGGCCATGAAACAGACTACTGGACTTATTGAGTTAATCACACGAGTAAAAAGTATTGTTACGTGGTTCAAACACAGTGTTGTTGCTTCTGACGAGTTAAGAAAAATTACACATTTAAAATTAATACAGGAAGTGTCAACAAGGTGGAACTCAAGATATTTTATGATTGAGAGATTTTTAGTAAATTATAAAGCTGTTAACGAAATTCTAATTAAACATCCGCAGGCTCCAAACATGTTATTAGCATTAGATATTTTTGAATTAAGAGATATTGCTGAAATTTTGAAACCAGTCGAAGCAGCCACAAGAGAAGCTTGTGGTGAAAAGTACTTAACTACTAGTTCAATAATACCAATGGTGCACTGTTTACTTGACACTGTGAGTAACATAAAATCAGAAACTCCCATTGCTACAGCACTTCGAACTTCAATAATGAATGAAGCTAAAAAAAGATTTGGACACAGGGAAAGCGTATATTTTCTAGCGTTAAGCACTATACTTGACCCAAGGTTCAAGAAGATTCATTTCACAGATGCACTGGCCTGTTCCAGAGCCATTAAACATTTAAGGGATTTAACTCTGCAAGATGTAGAACAAGCACATCCTCCTGAATCCGAAATTGGTAAGTTAATTGTCTTCACATTCAATTATTTAAGAGCTTATTTTGTATTTTGTTAACTAGATATCCCAGGAACCAGTACCAGCGAGTCTTTTTTTTTGGACCAAGCATTACAATTTGATGAAAGCTGATAGTATCTCTAACTCGCGTTCCACTGATGAAGTAGCAGCATACTTGGAGAGCCCATTGTTAAATCTGTCGAAGAATCCTCTCGAAGAATGGAAATCTTTGAAGCTCCTCTATCCGAAATTATACGGTGTAGCCCTGAAGTACCTCACGACAGTTGCAACATCAGTTCCTTCAGAACGATTATTTTCTAAGGCTGGACAAATCCTATCTCAACAAAGAAATCGCCTCAAAGGAAAACGTCTATCACAATTGTTATTTTTACAATCCCTTGATAAGCTTATATGGGATTTGTAATTTCAAGTGTAGCTTATAAAATTATACATACTTATTTATTACCATTATTCTATTTTAGTAGTTATTTGTAATAAAGTTACCAAGTAATTACTTTTCTTATTTACAATAATTATTGATTATGTACCACGCTTAAGGCTCTATTACACTTATCAATTTTTTGACCAAGAACCAGATCAAGTTAAAATTGACGACAAGTCGTGTATTACACTTGTCAAGTAGACTTAATCAATGATCAATTTGTTGACAAAGAACTTGTTGAATTAGAACATGTTCTATTTTTCTTCTCAACTTAATCAACTTTTTAGTGATTTCTAGCAAAATTCATGTTATAAAGTTTTTTGCCAACTGTGTAAAATGAAAACATTCCATTTTAGAATAATGTTAAGAATGACGTTAATTTGATACTTCTTGAAAGAATTGTGTGCCTAAATTATTTATTTTCTTTTGCCGCTCTTGTGCAGTTAATTTTAACATTCAATATCAAACACAAATCTTCGGTAAATTTATTATTTTTTTTATTTCGTACTTTTGCACTATTGGTACTACTAATTCACCTAAAAGCATGCTAAAATCTTGGTGAAAAAATTGATAAATGTAGAAAAACTAACAACTATAAAGTTACTACTGACTACCTACCTACTCTGCAATTAATTAAAAATATATAAATTACCACTGACTGTATAGAATTTAGTTAGCTGAATGGTAAATGCATATTTTTTGGGATTTCTAAATAATATGAATTTTTTTTCCGATATCGAAGACATCGATGTTTTTTGTACGATATATCGAAGACATCGATAGATTGTATTTAATATCAAACATCGATGCACCATCGATGTTTTGTAAATGTAAAATGTAAATAAGAGTAAATGTAAATAAGAGTAATTTTGATACACATATTTAGAATTTGGTAATTTGATTACAGCGTCACCTATCGTATCCTAGCATAAATATACATTTGTCTACCCAGCGCATATCGGGCAAAGAAGAATGCGAAAATATACCTACCATGTTACAATCATCGTAAGATTCTTAGGACTGCGTTAGGACACGACCTTGAAAGTTCGTAATTTTTAACTCTAAGGGCCGGTTTTTCCAACTCCGATTAAAACGCCGGTTAGCGTAATCATTGATTAAAACACCGGTTAGGACAAATTTGCGTTTTTCCAACGCCGGTTAACTCTAATCGTTGATTAAGAACGTCGTTAATCGACCAAATTTTAACCGGCGAAAGAAATACCTGATAAAATATTAAACAGTGATTAGGCCTATATACACATGCGCATAACCTAGAAGATTTGAATTTCTGTCATTATTATTTCTGTTATTATTGACAGCTGTTGTTTTCATATGCATTGGTTTTACTGTATAAAAGTATTTTTTGGAATTAATTAATAATTATTTACATCAGTGATTTAGTAATTGTATTGTTTCTTCTATAAATGTAATGAACAGTATAAAAATAGCATAATATTAAATATGTGTAACTTTTAGTTTACTACAGAAATTTAATTAATTAATAACTACGAATACATTCTTTTCTCTGATGAGGTTGATACAGCTTTGGAAGTTTTTCTATTCTACTACAATTGTGGGACTTTACCTGAATTCGTGTGGATTCTAAAATCCTGTGGCAATTTATGCTTGCATTTGCTCATTCCCTTTTTGTAATTGCATTTAATAGCACCTTGTGAAAACATTTTAGTCGAACATATTTTAGACTCACTTTAGATATGTCATTTACATATTAAACTATACTGAAAATTACAAATGAAATTGAAAATATGGAAGAAATTCTAGAGAAGCTGGCAGGTTTACGTTGAGATTATATGCAGACACTTTAAATTCTTTTAGCTGAACTGGGTTTGGATGAATAATGTATACACGCGGCAAAAAGTTTTGTCGGGTCTTAAGACCAGCTATATGGAAGGTATCACTGGGCAACTCTAGTAATCCGATAATATTTCCCACTAAATCTTAATAGAAAATAAAGGGAGAATGTAATATTTCTGTTTACACTTGAGAGATATATTAAATTTCGTCAAAAATAAAATAGACTAAAGTCTTATAATGCAGATATAGTAATATAATCAAGAATTTTGAATTAAATTATAATGAAAAATATTAATGACAGATACATACTCGTAAATATTCTATAAAACCCAGATCTTTATAAAGGATTCATTTTCGCCTTTGAAAAATGAAATAAATTCCGAAAACCCCAAACATTTGTAGAACAGCAAAAAGATTTCTTTGTAATGTTGACACATCAATGTTATTGTACGATAAATCATAAATGAAGAATATCTGAAATATATTTACTTCACTATACCAGATGTAGTTTCTTTTAGGAAGCAGTTAAGTATATTTACTCCAACTCAGGTAAAAAATTCTCTTTATTTCGTGTTAGAATTTACTAGAGTTGACCAGTGATACCTTCCATATAGCTGGCCTTACGACCCGACAAAACTTTTTGCCGCGAGTATACATGCCTGTAAAGTTGACGTGCAGTTAATTTCTGCACTAATAATTATTACAGGCACTGTCAAGTTCACACCGATTCCTCCAGAACATAACATTTTTTATGTTGAAATCATGTAAACCAATTTGGAAACAAGATTTTCTCAATAAACCTTCTTTGATTAATGGACATAATATTAGTTAGAATGCATTGTTCTTAATAAACAGCTGATGTATGATCTTTCAGTAAAAATATCTGGCTTTATTCACCCCACAGGAATTTGGTGAAAGTTAAATTATCTCAGATATGGCAATGCAAAGTACAATATTCTATATCATTATAGTGTGACTGATAATCCAGCTTAAGACCCTAGATGTAGACTTTTCTTTTTCAGCAAACTTCCTATTTTTATGATTTTGTTACATATCATATATTTTACATAATTTTGGTAACTGTTAATTTCATATATGTACGTATATTGTATTAGTTTTTTCTTTTTTACAAAATTTTTGTATTTTTCAATAGCAATAAGTAATCAATAAATTTATTTCAGTTTCAAGTTTGTGGCATTTGTTATTTATTGAATAATAGAAATTTTAAATATGTGCTATGTACAGAGAAATTTTCATGCAATATTCACAAAATAAGTACTTAAACCTTATTTACTAAAATGAAATTTCTAATTACATATAAAGAATATAATCTTTAAAAAAATAAAGGCAAAAAGCACAAAGAACAAATTCAAATATAGGAAATAGCGCCAATATTATTATAACAAATATGCTAATTTAGATCAAATGTACGAGCATTTTTGTTACCAACCTTCTAAAATAAACTCTTAATCACTGATCAGGTAACCGGCGTATTTCTTGGCGTTGAAAAACGCCGGTTAGAGATAATCAACGATTAAGCGTAATCAATGATTAGTTAACCGGATACTTTAACCGGTGTTGGAAAAACCGGCCCTAAAAGGACTAAGTTAGGACCTCGTTAGCCAAGATCTGACCCTTGTGAGGGAATACGTACACAGCTACGTATCACATACGCAGCGTGATTTGAAAATTTAATTTCTGTATAACGTGTATTTTTAAGGTTAAGACTAATTCTTAGGACTAATACTAATACTAAGTTAAGGAACGCTGCATAAACCCACAATGAATTTTGAACGTCAAAACTAAAATTAAGAAACTGATACAAATAGGAAAAGAAAACAACAAAATGAAATAGCAAAACCTTAGTATATGTATCAGTACCTAAAAAATCCCACAATTAACAATTCAAGTTAGTATTGAATTAATTATCAAACGACTAAAGAGGAAAATTACACAATGTATCAAATTGCAAAACAAAAATGAACAATTAACTAGAAAATAAGGAAACGATTTTTAATGAATATAAATTAATTGTTAAATCGATAAATAAAGTCTGGAATTTCAAAAGATTTAAATATAGATTAAAAATGCGAATATATTGATGCACTAAATTGAGTATCTTTCATACATATAGTACCCGTAATAAACTGTTATTAGAAATACCAAGGCATAAATGTGCTTTCAGTGAGAATAGTTCAATGTATATACATGTCTATAAGAGTCTACAATAAATTACCAAACAAATATAAATTGATGCCATACAGAAAGTTTAGAAATGACATTAAAAAACGTCTACTTTTAAAAGGTTACTACCCTTTGGATGAGTACCTCAGTGACTCCTCCATGTAATTAAAGTGTACTTTTTGTTATTTCATATGTATAACTGCTATGCTGTTTTTACTTTCTTATATACGTAGTAATGTAAGTGCAAATAAAAATCCACTTATGTTAATAATGTCAAATGTAAAAGAATAGAATACAACGTAACAGAGTATTAACGTTACATTCAAAGCTAATTAAAAAATGCGGTGTGGGCACCACACGACTTTCTTAGTTATATTTCAAGCACTTTTTACGTTCTTGTACCTAGTATAAGGAAGCACTGTGATGACGAAAATTTTCGACCTCGAGATTTTTGCAGCAGTACACGTTTTGAAGTCCCTTGATACCAAAAAAGTGGTTTTTAAAAAATTTCTGTGTATGTGTGTGATCACGATGGCGATCAAACCGATGTAGATATCAATTCAAAATTTTGTATTTACGTGTATAATCTCCCTCTTGAGTACTGATTAGTTTTCCAGTAAAATCGGTAGACCGGAAAAGTAGTTTACTTCACTGAAAAAATTAAATTTTGCCAATATTTCGTCAATTATTAAGTTTAACCAAATTTATAAACAAATTAAATGTATTCAAAATTAAATTTGTGAAAAATTACATTTAAAAAGTTTTTCGAAATTCCTACCGGAAGTAGGTCTTTCAATGTTATTGAAAATAAGTTTTTTGCGCAAGTCATGCTTTCTAGACAGGTACATTACGAGTATAAAAGTATTTAAAACAAAATTTTAAATACCTTTTGTATAAAAAAAATTTAAAAATTCGGAGCGGAAGTAACACTTTTACTTTTATCGAATAGCGACTTTTTGCAAATACATCGTAAATTATGTATTCTACATATATTTATCAAGAGTACAAAAGTACTTAGAGCTGGATTTGCAATGTCTTCTGTATACATGAAATTTTAAAATTCGGACCGGAAGTAACACTTTTACTCCTATCGAGTAGCACTTTTTGTGGAATATCATGCGAAGGATGCATCCTATAGGATTTATTAAAAGAATAGAAGTACCTAGAATAGAATTTTGAATAATTTTTTATAGAAAAATTCTATAATTTGAGACGCTCATACGTATAAGAAAGTCAAATGATGCAATTGACTTATCCCATACCGAAAGGTCACCGGGACAAAAAGTGTTATTGTTACTAGTATTATTATTGTTTGTGTTATGGAATTTTTATATGTACATTTATAACATTGACTTGTTCAATACCATTTGTTGTCACAGGAATTAATAAAATATTATTATTATTATTATTATTATTATTATTATTATTATTATTATTATTATTATTATTATAGTTAGTACTTTGTGAAAAACAAAACTTTTATAGGGATTATCTAAAATGATTAGGAGTAATAAATCTTTATATTTTTCACGCCCACATTGACGACACCAGGGCGACCTATCGACTAGGTACGAGCACTGCCGTCCGTTACTTACAACATTTAAAATATAACCTCAACACTGAAAATAACAAAAACTTAACCAACCCTGCAATATCAAAGATTGCAGATGTGTTACGTTTGAAAAAGCTTTTTTTCTCAATTGTGATAACGACAGCCGCAAGAATTTTCTATCACAGGCACACGCACTGGTCTTCTATCCTATTTTCACTTATTCCCAAATTATATTGCTGTTTCTTTCCCGCGAGAAATATAGAAATCTATTGTATATAAATATTACAGGTATATGTATTTAACACTGAATTCTTACTTTAAAGTATTTATTTTAACCCGTAATATTGATATCTGTAGATTCGTATATTTATCACTACTTATAATTCACGTAAGTTCTCTTTAAGTTTCGTAACTTTATTTCTGGGCACGCCTGTACATAGTCACTTACTTGCCACAATTAGCATAGTTTATTACTTACAATATATTAATGTATCCGGAAAACCTTAAAATGTTATATATAAGGACGATAAATACATATAACCGGCACATACAAATTCAAACCTATTTAATTTATACAACCTTTATTGTATAAACGTGCAATGCACGAGACAATAATGTACCGCGCATCATAAATATAATGCATAAATTATTTTCAAAGACATTGTCAAGTGCACCAATATGTGTATAACATGATAGAAGTACACGTTACATATGCATACGTATCACTAACGTATATTAAACTTAATTATAAATTTAGTATCGTGTGCATATGACAATATTTAATAAAATGCATCTTCACGATGAAATAACTAAATTAGATAACCGTTTAAGTCTGGGTAATGTCAATTACGCTACTCTTTATTGATGTAGATTGTTTAATAATCCAGACGTAATCCTTTTATCGAGCCGATCTTTGTCATTCTCAGTTTAAATTTTGTGCATGTAAATCAAATCCTAGTTGCATTGCATTTTAGACTGCGTTAACGTAGGAGGTTATAATTTTATTGGTGGAGAGAGAGAGAGAGAGAAAAGTAGTTGTTTGTATCAAAGCAATAAACATCACATAAAAATTTAAAAGAGGGGCGTTTGTTTATCGAACATATTAGGTGATATCACTATCAAAAACAAATAACTGAATCAGTTTTTTTGCTTTTGCTGTAAAATTTACAGATTGCTAATTAATATGTTTTATAAATAAACGAGTCATATATTATAATCTTATTTAAATACAAACTAGTTATATATATATATTATATACAAGATTACATATGAGAAAGACATTTTAGTTTCCTCTCGGCCTTTTTGTCACACGCTTTTAATTTTAACTTTAATTAGTTTGTGTATTTGAGAGAATAAAAAAATGAGGTGTGGCCACCACACGACTTTCTTATACGTATGAGCGTTTCAAACTATAGAATTTTAAGAATTTTTTATACAAAAATTATTCAAAATCCTATTCTAAGTACTTCTATTCTCTTAATAAATCTCTATATAATGCATACTTTGCAAGATATTATCAAAAAAAAGTGCTCCTCGCTAAGAGTAAAAGTGCTACTTCCGGTCCGAATTTTGAAATTTCATATATACAAAAAATATTGCAAATCCAGTTCTAAATACTTTTGTACTCTTGATAAATATGTATAGAATGCATAACTTACGACATATTTGCAAAAAATCGCTATTCGATAAGAGTAAAAGTGGTACTTCCGGTCTGAATTTTGAAATTTTTTTTATACAAAAGATATTGAAAATTATGTTTTAAATACTTTTATACCCGCAACGTACTTGTCTAAAAAGCATGACTTGCGAAATATTCGCAAAAAACTGATTTTCGATAAGAGTAAAAGACCTACTTCCGGAAGGAATTTCGAAAAACTTTTTAAATAAAATTATTCTCAATTTTAATTTTAAGTATATATGAATTCTTTATAAATTTGTTTAAACTTGGTAGTTGACGAAATATTGTCAAAATTCGATTTTTTCACTGAAGTAAACTACTACTTCCGGACGGCCGATTTTGCTGAAAATCTAATCAGTTCTCAAGAGGGTGATTATACTACTAAATGCAAAACTTGGAATAGATACCTACAGCGGTTTGAGCGCTATCGTGGTCACACACACACACACAGACAGACAGACAGACACACAGACATACAGACACACAGACATTTTTTAAAAACCACTTTTTTGGTATCAGGGGACTTCAAAATGTGGACATCTGCAAAAATCTCGAGGTCGAAAATTTTCATCATCACAATACTTCCTTATACTACGTATAAGAAAGTAAAATGTTCATTCACACCAACATCTCGTCTAGACACAGGATCGCACAAGCAACTACGCTTGCGTCACCTACCGAAGAAACAGGAACACGCATTTAACGTCTTTGTCGCTTCTCTTTTGGTCGTTTTACTTTCTTATACGTCGTATAAGGAAATATTGTGATGATGAAAATTTTCGACCTCCAGCGTTTTGCAGATGACCACGTTTTGAAGTTCTCTGAAACCGAAAAATAAGTTTTTAAAAAAGCCCCTCTCTATCTCTCTCTCTCTCTCTCTCTCTCTCGCTATCTCTCCCTCCCTCCCTCCCTCCCTCCCTCCCTCCCTCCCCTCTCTCTCTCTCTCTCTCTCTCTCTCTCTCTCTCTCTCAAAATTAAATTTGAGAAAAACCGCATTAAAACAGTTTTTCGAAATGCTTACCGGAAGTAGGTCTTTTACAAATATCGGAAATCAGTTTTAAGCGAATATCTCACAAGTCATACTTTCTAGGCAGGTACATTACGAGAATAAAAGTATTTAAAACATAATTTTCATCACAATTCGCACCGAGGGTAACACTTTTACTTTTATCGAATAGCGAACTATGTCGTAAATTAATCATTATATATATTTTTATCAAGAGTACAAAAGTGTCTAGAGCGTGATCTGCAATATTTTTTGTATATATGAGATTTAAAAATTCGGACAGGAAATAACACTTACACTCTTAGCGAGTAGTACTTTTTTTTGAATATCTTGCAAAGTGTGCATTCTCTAGAGATATATCAAGAGAATAGAAGTACTTAGAATAAGATTTTAAATAATTTTTGTATAAAAAAATTCTTAAAACTCTATAATTTGAAACGCTCATACGTATATGAAAGTCGTGTGGTGGCCACACCTCATTTTTTCTTTTCATGTTTCAAGTTTTTCATGTGGTTGAGCTTAGAGTTTGTTGTAACTCTGAAAATCTTCCACGTAAACTCAAAATAACAGTGTATTGGTGCTATTGATGAATAAGGAAAAATAATTAGTACTGGCCTGATACGATCATGATAAAGATATTTTCTTTTATACCTTGTTGTCCAAATAATCTGAATTTTAATATTAATTTTAAATTTATTTTTATAGTTTATAAAGGCGGCTCAGTGTTTCTATCAGAAAATCATCAAAGACCAATTTATTATTATTATTATTATTATTATTATTATTATTATTATTATTATTGTACTATTAAATATGTTTTATCAATTTTTTAATATTAATTTTGGTCTTAATAAAGTAATTAATAAAAAGCACTGAATTTTCAAATATGAATAAAACACCTACTTCCTGCTAATTTGTATAAATGGGTGATAATTGCAATGGTATGGTGTTGCTAAACCTACACTTCTTTAAAGTAATCATTGGCATAACGGCGTCTCCTACAACTTTTTTGTAATGGGATTGTTGACTCAGAATTAGTCTTAGAATCGTTTTACCTGAAGTTTATCCGCTAATTTCTGGACACGTTGTATAAGGCATGCAAAAATTTGGAATAAAACTTTCAATAAACTAACACATCGAATATATTATCTAGTATAAAGTATACATGTTTGCTTATAAACATGACATAAAAATATTTAACTAAATATAAAAGAATGTGTTCTACTAAATATGAGCGAACATTTAGATACAGCACAATTTTAAAAATGCATTCGATACAAGATTCTGTCAGATATAATCGACATATTGTCGCGAGCGACGTAATAATTGAGCAGTATAGCATACATGTTTTCCAGAGATAATAATCATTAAATTCAAATTTAAATTAACTTTCAAGTACTGATTACATTTATGCGAACACGTGTTATTAATGGATTTACTAAAATTTCCAATACTGCTTTATATTATATAATGGAATAGTAAACAATGAACAACCACAGAGAATAACATTTTAGTAAAGTCGTTTTTTATCTAATAATAATGTAAGATGTAATATCCGTAGAGTCGATTCCAAAACTTTTATGCTGACGTGCTTAACAAGGACTGGCCCTTCCTCCATGAGTGCAATAACGTAAGCGATGCTTTCGAAAATTTTTATAACTCCTTGCATCATATAATTGATTTACATATGCCTACAACTTCTGCTACTAATTCCCTCTATCCGTCTTGGTATACTGAGCACGTCATACGCTACCTGAAATTAAAAGCTTACTACAGATAACGATGGAAGACAACAAAAACCTGTCTGTGGAATGGCGGTAGTATGATTGCAATGTGGTTTAATGCGCACCGAAGTGGCAGCCACGCTATTCCACTATTGTGATTAGCAGTCGTAATGTCGTCATCCGAGAGTGATGATGCTTTAGCATTTGTTCAAATCGCTAACCTCAGTGGTAATTGTAATAATTAAAAAGGCCACTTTTTGCAGATTACTTGAAAAAGAGGGTCCTATAACACAGAAGAAACGAAACATACGAAATAAACATATAACAAAACATAATTCCCATTTAAAAAGTCCTTTACTTCCGCTCATAGATCATTGTCTTATAATACATTTAATGCATTTCCTATAGAAAGCTGCTTCATCTGGTATGTCTATCTGCCGTGAAAATAACTCCTCAGCAAGGTTTGAACTCGTCTCCTCTATTGAAGATGGATAGTGGCTACATGTCGTAGATGAACGACTTGACGTGTTGTCCAATGCAGTTAGTGCATTACTACTTGTAGACGCCGGAAAAGAGTGAGCTGCATTTATATCAGTTGTAGGCTCAAGATTTGCCCGGCAAGGGTCGAAATTCCCATTTTAAAAGATCGTTTCTGTCTGTGTGTCCTTTTTTTAACTCTGGCTAAGAAAAAGTGTGCATCAGCGTCCTCCTATATCGAGACATTAGGCACCCGTGTCTTTTTCTTTCAAAAGATTCAAAAGCCGATTTATTTACTTTATACTAAGTAATTCCATTTTGAATGCTTTTACGTTGTTCTGTTGTGCTATCACCGAGTAAGTCCTGGATCACTTTTGTTTTTATACTATTTCCCAGTTGCCTTTCACTATTTTCTTGCAATGAATTGGGCTCCTTAATTGTAGCAAAATTTGCCTGGAACACATGTTGATCGTCTTCTTCTTTAAATAATACTTCTACATCATAATTCACACCGATTTCCTTTTCCTTTCCATCTACGCAGTCATCGTATGAGGAAACATGCTCAGTAAATACATCAGATACTTATTCCTTTGTGTTCCCATTAACTGGAGTGGACATTTTTCCACTCTGTCTTTAACCTCGTGTGGCATGTGGTGTGTGGCAGAATGCGGCAGTCAGTAAATACTGACTGCCGCATTTTGCCAGCAGTGAAAGCAGTGGCGACCGAGTGGCGCCACGCCACATCTATAACATCTCACCACAGCCACTCCATGTCGATGCGCGCTGCCGCATCTAATTTCACTCGTTTAAAAATTGCCACATTCCACATAGTCACCACGCCAATCCATGCCACATACGTACCATTTCGGTGCGCGCCTCGCCTTACAAATCTTACATGGATAGAATGGAACTATCAATCATAGAATAACTTAAACAAGTCTTTAATATATATACAGTAAACGGGCCTCTTTACGTAAACCTAGTATACTATAACAACCAACAAATTGACTTGCCACAAGAAATAGTTAACGCCTTTGCCAAAATGTTTCCGTCAGTATACCAACATAGCTGTCACTTCTTATTTTATGATTTTCAAACCAATCAAGTTTCATTTCATTATCTTGTGTCAGAGGGCGAGCTAATAAAAATAATGTCGTGTTTCAATGAGGATATATGGCGATGAATAAATCCAAACTATATTAATTCATGATGCCAAAATTGCTTTACCTAAGCCTCTGGCAATAATACCATCTACGTATTCTATTTGAAATAATATAACCAGCATAAGCGAGTGAACAACATTTCGGGATCTTAAGGTGTATTTTGATTCACATTTGAGCTTCTCCAGTCATATACAGGATGAGCCACCTCCGTGGGGAAGGCCGATTGTGAATTTATGAAAACAGATATTTCCAAGCGGTTTTCTTTCTCATTAGGCACACATTTTAAATTTATTTTGAATTATATAGAATGTTTCATAATTTGGTGTCTGACCTTAGTTGTAGTTTTTTTAAATGGAATTCATTTTTGTATTCCTCGTATAATGCTTCGTCAAAAGGTAATATAATAGTATAGACCAAAAATTTAAAGTTTTTGACTGTTTTTATAAAATAATTCTCGAAAATGACAATAAGATAGACACTATTTTTGGTAGTGTTGTTGATAGTAACAGGTCATAATACAAGCATATTTAATTTATTCTCAATTGCTAATTGCATCTGCAGTAAATTGGATTAAAATTACACTGACATATTTTTGTCTAAAAGTCATTTTTTTCAAATAGAACAGCCTGTATATCCCTTCATTTTTGAATTTCAAACTTACTATTTCGCACCAAAAACATGTAAGGCTACTTTAAAAGTGACCATTACACTGAGCTATTGGTAGTTTTTGATATAATTTTGCCAAATTTTTTATTTTTTATTTGAATAGGGTATAGTGATGATATTTGCTGCGAAATTTAATTTCAAAAGTTGTTTTTCAGTTAACAATCATGATTTAATAATGAATTTTTTTAAAAATTAGGTTAGAGATATGATTTTTTATATCTATTGGGGAAGTCTCAAAAGAATTGTTATAAAGTGTCATTACTCTTCTACACTTCTTTAACTTATATAATCTTAATAAGTGTCTCATGTTTATACCTGCCTGTATTTATACCAAAATAGATGTATATATTTTATTTACAATACAGTGTGTGCCAAGCATGTATTAAAATTTCATAAAATATGTAGAATTTCGTACAACAAACAAATTTTAAAACTAACCATATTGATACTTGATTACATAAAGCGCAGAAACAGGAAATGTTAAGTGAATACATGAGAAATTAGTGAAACAGGAACTATAAAATAATAATATATATACCGGGTGTCAACGAGATCATGTATCAGCACGCCATTTATTTATTAGTTAAAATAAAACTTTGAAATTCGGACCGTATATATGAGTGATTGGGGGGCTTCTTCAGGTACACTCAGTTTTTCTATAGCACTTCCGGTCAAACCGGAAGTGACGTTAATTTTGAATTTTTAAATACAACATTTATTATTTCTGTTCATATTCTGTTTCTTCTGAAAATTTGCCATCTAGTGCAGGTTAACTTTTGACATTTCTGTCAAAGATGGCGGTATCTGTTAAATTTATCCATTAAAGTGAAACTGCTTCGCAACAATTGTCGAAATGTAACAACCATCAAAGTTAGCTTTGAAAACAATTAAGAAACGTATTTTTCACATTTACACGCATTGGCGAAGGAACATGTATTTCACGTTGAAATTACTAAAGAAAATAGAAAGAAAAAAAATTTTCATTTTCAAATGACAGGTACTCGTTTTTTTAAATAGTAACACCTATTTTTTACTACAGTGCCATATTGGCATAATTTTTAGCTTTCAGGTGATATAAAATATGCTGTGGTTTAGTGGTAGACAGGTAGTACAAAACATAAAATGTTTTAAAAGTAGTCTAATTCCAAAGACTACTTTTAAAACATTTTATGTTTTGTACTACCTGTCTACCACTAAACCACAGCATATTTTATATCACTTGAAAGCTAAAAATTATGCCAATATGGCACTGTAATAAAAAATAGGTGTTACTATTTAAAAAAACGAGTACCTGTCATTTGAAAATGAAAATTTTTTTTTTTTTCTATTTTCTTTAGTAATTTCAACGTGAAATACATGTTTCCTTCGCCAATGCGTGTAAATGTGAAAAATACGTTTCTTAATTGTTTTCAAAGCTAACTTTGATGGTTGTTACATTTCGACAATCGTTGCGAAGCAGTTTCACTTTAATGGATAAATTTAACAGATACCGCCATCTTTGACAGAAATGTCAAAAGTTAACCTGCACTAGATGGCAAATTTTCAGAAGAAACAGAATATGAACAGAAATAATAAATGTTGTATTTAAAAATTCAAAATTAACGTCACTTCCGGTTTGACCGGAAGTGCTATAGAAAAACTGAGTGTACCTGAAGAAGCCCCCCAATCACTCATATATACGGTCCGAATTTCAAAGTTTTATTTTAACTAATAAATAAATGGCGTGCTGATACATGATCTCGTTGACACCCGGTATACATTAAAATAGGTAAAAATTATTTCAACAAGTCTTCAAATTCATTCATTTCTAAATATTTTTGAATAGGCCTCCAAAATGGGTAATTCGACATTAATAAGAAATTGAGCACCTATATTTGTCGAATATGTTCCTGCATAGCTTCTTTTGTGTTTACAAGTATACTTTGTATTTACTTTTTTACATACCCGTATAAAAAAATATTTTTGCAATGTTCGAACACCTACCAGACTAGTGAATAGGTACTCCACGAGCTAGCCACTTCTCTGGAGACATTTCGTTTATAATATGTCGTGCGGGCCTATATCATCTGATCAACAAGAATGCCTCCCCATACATGTATGATCTACCTATACTGATGACTTAAGGGTTTTCATTTGAATAATAATGAAAATTTCATCTGTCAACTATTCCATTACTATGGAAAATAGCTTTACCCGTAAATAACACATCAAAAGGAATTGCCTCGATATTATTTATAGTTATTACCCAATGCCGGCACTATCCTATATAGCTTTAAAATAATGGGTGCGTAACTTAATATTTAAATGTATTCATTACGGATGACTTTTTATTTTATTTTAAGTTCCCCGCTGCTGACTTATTATATTATTTACCACACATTTAGGTTTCCGTGGTTTTGAATAAGCAATCCTACGAGTACTAATGAAAGTGTCCATTACTCTTCAATAGGCACCTGTCTTTGGAATCTTCTTCCTCTGGGCTGATAAATAATATCTTTATTATGTATTATAAATACCGTATTCAAATAAGACAAAAAATTGGCAAAATTATATCAAAAAATGACAATAGCTCAGCACTGGCCACTTTCAAAGTAATAACGTCTTATATGTTTTTGGTGTAAAATTTAGCAAGCAACTCAGAAATGAAGAGATAACAAGCTATTCCATTGATAATCTTTTAAAAACGTGGATTTTTTCAGAAAAATGTAATAAATCAAAAAAGTTTTAGACCTATATACTATCTTAATACTTTTTGACTAAGATTTATACGGGGATTACGGAAATGTAATAATATACAGCGTATTACATTTAAAAAACATAACTATGGTCAGTCAGCAAGTTATGGAACACTCTGTATAATACAAAATAAGTTAGACGGTGGTCCTAATGAATGACTGTCTTAGGACGAAAACCGCTTCATTAAGTCACAATCGGCCATCCCCATGCAGATGACTCACCCTGTATATTACATGGTAGTAGTTCAGGTACTGTTGAAGTGAACACATGCAATTGATTGCGGTCTCGACTGTCGGTAGTATTAAACGGTAGTATTAAACATTATTATGTGAACATATCGTGTCTAGTTTCTTTTCTCTTTCGCTTTTCTTTGTTTCAAAATGAGTGCAAAGAGGTGTTGTACGTGTAAAAACGATTTAAAAAGAATAGACAAATACGTAAGTTGTTTTGTGTGTGGAAAAGATTATCACTTGAAGTGTCTGGGATTCAAGTCATCGGAAGAAAATCTAAAATCAATATTTGAATCAAGGGGTATAAAATACTTGTGTACAGAGTGTGAGAATAATAAAATGCAAGTTCAAATGGATGAATTAAACAAAAAGTTTGAAGCATGCTTTAATATGATATCAGAACAGAGTGATGTTATTCATCAGATGGATATAATGATACAGAGTTTGGTAAAAGGAGAAAATATTTCTAAAAGTAAATTATATAGTGATTCGGTAAAGAATAAAAAGGAAGTACTGGTGATTAAACCTAAGAATGATAAGCAACAATGCGAACAAACACAAAAAGATCTTAAAACGAAAATTAATCCAAGTAAATTGGCAGTAGCTGTGAATACGGTTAAGAATATAAGTAATGGAGGAATTGTTATAAACTGCAATAATACTAGTTCTAAAGAAAAATTAAAAGACTCAGTGACAAAGGAGTTGGGAACTAAATATGATGTAATTGAACCGGTATTAAAAAAACCTGAATTGATCATAGTTGGTATTGAAGCAGAAACTTTGGACCAAGCAGATGATGATATATTACACAGTATTATTGATCAGAATGAACTGGAATTGACCAATGTAAATGCTCTGGAAAGTATGAAGATCAAAAGAAAATTCTCCGTTAAGAACAAGAAAAACTATGGCAGTATAGTTTTACAAGTTGAAGCAAACATATAAAAGAATATTAAGCAAAGAAAAAATTAACATAGGATGGAGAAAATGTAATGTATATGAACATGATAACGTGTTTAGGTGTTACAAATGTGGAGGATACAATCATATGGCAAAGGATTGTAAAAATGAGGTAAGATGTACTAAATGTGCTGGTACTCATACAACTAGAGAATGTAATGTGAATGAAAATAAATGTATAAACTGCATAAACACTAAGCGGAGATTAAAGATGAATTTAGATGTTAGTCATTCAGCAACAGATAGAGAGTGTCCTTGTTACAAAAGGATAATTGAGAAATTGCGTTCTAAAATTAATTATCAATAGCAACTAATAAATGTCGATAGTGGTGAAAAAGGTAGGATTTCTAAGGATATTTTGGTATTTAACTGTCAGGGTTTTTTGCATAATAAAGACTCTATATTGCATCTTTGTGATATGTGGGAACCGAGTATATTGGGTCTTGTAGAGACCCATATTGATGATGAAATTACTGATGGTGAAATTACAATTAAAGGATATAATGTAATAAAAGCACTCACAGAAAATAGAAGAACTGGTGGAGTTTCACTTTATATAAAAAGTAATATAAGTTATAAAGTACATAACATCCACATTGACAAATATATTTGGATGGTAAGTGCGGAAATCGTAATGGGTAGTCAAAGAGTACTATTGTCCGTTATATACCACCCTCCACAAAACATGGATAACCTATTTTTGGAATATATTGAAACCTATATTGATAATATAATCAATTTCAATGGGACTATTTTAATGATGGGTGATATAAATATAGATTATACAAAAAACACTTATTACAGTAATAGACTTAAAACCTTGATACATATAAATGATTTACAGCAAGTGGTAACTGAATATACAAGAATAACAAACAATAGTAAAACGCTCATTGACTACATTATTACTAACGAAAAAACAATACAACATGAGGTACTACATACACCAAAAGTAAGTGATCATTCGATGTTAAAAGTTATACTACAGACAAAAAGTGATGTGACAAAAAGGAAAAAGAAAGTTATAAGGAGTTTTAAAAATTATGACATTGATAAATTGCATGAACACATTTACGAAAAAAGTTGGTATAATGGAAATGATGTCAACATTATGGTAGATCAATGGACTGAAAATATAAACCAAAGTATTGAAGAAATGTGTCCAACATGTGAATTTGTTTTACCGGAAAAGTATTTAAGGAATGAGTGGATGAATTATGAAATATTAGAACAAATAAATATTAGAGATGATAAATATAAGGTAGCAGTATTTACGAAACGTGAGGAAGACTGGAATGAATACAAATTTATTAGAAATAAAGTAGTTCAAATGATTAGAGAACGGAAAGAAGAGTATTTGAAAACAGCACTGGATCAAAACAGAAACGACTCAAAAGTACTATGGAAGAATCTAAAAATGTTATTACCAACATGTAAAGAAACAAATAATACAGGCATTATTTTCGATAATGAAGAAATAGAGAACGACAGGGAAATTGTTGAAAAATTTAATGAGTACTTTGTAACAAGCATAGATACACTAGTCGATGGGATACAAAGACAAAATATTGACAGTGAAAATGAAGTTTTGCGTGACATACCGCAGCATCCGGAATTTTGTAAATTTTAAAATGTAACTATGAAAGAAATTAAAGATGTAATTAAATCTCTAAAAGGTACAGGAGACGTTGCTGGTGATGGTATAACAAGCAGAGTTTTAAAGGACATTTGTTTGGTGTCAGCAAATAGAATACTAGACATAATAAATACGTCAATGCAGTCAGGGGTATTTCCTAAATACTGGAAAATATCATATATAGTACCTGTCCCAAAAGTCAATGGGACAAAACTGTGTGAAGAATACAGACCTATAAATACAGTGCCATCATACGAAAAAGTGTTGGAAATGTGCGTTAAAAAACAAATCGATAGTTATTGTGATACAAATAGCATAATATCGTTGAACCAGTCAGGTTTCAAGAAATCACACTCTTGTGAAACAGTTTTGGTGAACATTTGCGATAATTGGACGAGGGAAATGGACAGTGGCAAAATGGTGCTGGCTGTGTTTTTGGATTTCCGAAGAGCTTTTGAGACCATCGACCGACAATTACTATTGAAGAAATTGGAAGTCATCGGCTTCAAAGGCATCGCTCTGGAATGGTGTCGTTCATACATGACTGACAGATACCAAAGTGTAAAGTTTAATGGGACAACATCAGGGGTGCGCTCTACTAAATATGGTGTACCACAAGGAACAATATTAGGACCATTACTTTTTAATTTATATGTTAATGATATTATGCTAAGGACCAAAAACAGTAAATTACATTTGTTTGCTGATGACTCAATGTTATATGTCAGTGGAAATAATTTAAATGACATGATGGACAAAATAAATGAAGACTTGACTTTATTATATAAATGGTTATGTGCGAATAGTTTAAGTATTAATATAAGTAAATCTAAATTTATAATCATTGGTAGTGCATATAAATTAAATACAATTAATTATGACAATATTAAGATAAAAATAGATAATAATTATTTAGAAAGAGTAAATAGTATAAAATATTTAGGGATAATTATAGATCAGCATTTAAATTTTAAAGAAAATACAAAACATATTCTAAATAAAATGTCTAAAAAAGTAGGTTATTTAAGTAGAATAGGTCAAAATATGTCTACATATATTAAACTGTCTATATATAAATCATTAATTTCCGTACACATTGAATATTGCTCAACGATCCTTTTCAAGTTAAATAATTACGAAACTCAGCAAATGCAAAAAATACAAAACAGGGCTATGAGAACAATTTTAAAGTGTAACAAATATACACCAGTTACGTTAATGCTGAGTACATTGAAATTAATGAATGTGCGTCAAAGAATAAACTACAAAACTATGCTATTTATTTACAAGACTAAAAAAGGTGTTACGCCATCGTATATTAGTCAGAAGTTGATTTATATACATGACACACATAAATATAATACAAGAATCATCAATGATTTCTTTATAGGAAAAGTTAATAGGTCATCAACGGCTAATAATGTTTTTGTTAATGGGCTAAAAATGTTTAACAGCCTGCCGTATGAAATAAAACATTGTAGTAATATAAATAGATTTAAGAGACAACTGTCATTATATATTTTAGATAAATTTATATAAATAATGTAAGTGTATGTAAATAGCGTATTGCTAATAAAGATATATTATTATTATTAATTTGGAATTCAGCTTCAAGAACTTTAGGTTTTGTTATGGGCTGTCGTAGGTTTTTTAAAAATTCACTTTCCTGAAAACTTTATTTCTCAGTTTTGTCGTTAATAAACTATAATATGCGTCCCAAGTCTCATCACCTCACTATATATACTTACAACTAGCTATTGAGAGAGTGCAGTGGCGATTTCTGAAGTACTTGCCTGTCAAGGATGCGGAAATCTGTCCTGAGCGTGGCGTCAAAGTTATGCAATGGAACAATTTATTGCCCACATCTTGTATCTTGCATAAACTTTTCATTCCCTAACTTTCTAAATATTTTTTTTATTTCTAATATAGCCAATAATTCATAATTTTTCTACTTTATGTGTAAACATATACATTTATTATTATTTTTTTTATATATTATTTTTATTATTTTATAGAGTTATAAATTACTTATTTCATAAATAAGAATAGTTGATTTATATTGTGTTAGGGTTCGTTTCTTCTTTGTCCTAATTGATTTGATACCACTGGACTAATAAAATGACAATAACCAATACTATTATGTTAAATATGTAAAATAAAGGCTACCTTAATATTGTAAACACTTGTCAGGAAAAGTCATATATCTTGCCCGAGATAGAAGAGAGAGAGAGAGAGAGAGAGAGAGAGAGAGAGAGAGAGAGAGAGAGAGAGAGAGAGGGAGGGAGGGAGGGAGGGAGAGAGGGAGAGAGAGAAGAACTTTAATTTTGAGAATACATGCATATTCGAGAGTCGATCCCTTTGCTCCCCCTTGACCCACTTATAAGCCAAAACAATTATTTATCTTCACGTCGCATTGTTTCCTGCTATGTGTAGACTAACGCTACAAAATTACAAACTTACAAGTCGGAACCCGTGAAAGCGTGCCTACAGTAGACGCCCGAGGTCGAGAGAGTCACATATCAATATCAAAATGGATCGCGAGCGGTGACTAAATACTTTATGCGTTTAAAAGAGAATATATTAAGAGAATCTGCAGTATCATCAGACATGTTATAAGGTGGTTTTGTGAGTTTAAATGCAGTGTACAGATGAACGTGCAGGTGTAGCGCCCACCACTACTCAAGAAACTGTTAAAAAGGTCCATGATGATAGTGCTGCAAGATCGACGTGTGACTATTAGGCAATTAGTTAAAGATACTGGTCTCTCATACTATGTGGTATATAATATAATTACTGCCGAAATGAACATGAAAAAATTGTCTGCAAGATGGGTACCACCAATGTTAACAGATGCATACACGCAATCTCGAAAAGATTTGCAATCGTCTTTTAACGCGGTATAAGCACGACAAAGAAAATGTTCTTGCAAGATTAGTGACAATGGATGAGTCCTGGGTCTATCATTGTGATGTAGAGACCAAGATACAGAGTAAGCAGTGGACATTTCGAGGTTCAAGATGCAACTTTCAGCAGGGAAGGTCATGCTATCTGCATTTTGGTATGCTGAAGGCGTAATTTTAGTAGATTTCCCGCAGAAAGGGGACACACTTACAGGATAACGCACCCAGTCACAAGTTTGCCATTGCGAGAGTTGCAATAGCTCAAGCAAGCTTCGAATTTGAATTGGTCGCCAGCGATTACCGACTGTTTCCAAAACTTAAAGAATACTTGCGTGGTAAACGATTTCCGTCAAATAATTATGTGATATGTGTGGTAAAGCAGTGGTTTACAGAGGTTGAACAATCTTTCATTGGAATAGCATTAAAATGCTAGAACATCGATGAGAAAAATGTGTGAACCTTACTACACACTATGTTGACAAATTAGATATTTGCCAATTTTATATTGTGTGATGAAAAGTTATCAATCCTCGTATTTTGTCTACTCCTTCACCCAAATTTCTATATAAGAGTTAGTGCTTCCAGTACTAATGTCTACCGAATGACGCTATAATCAGTTGACTCTCTTTATTAGAAAGTAACACCAGCATGCATTGTCTTCCAACGAGTGAGTCAAGGTTATTATTCAGAGCCAAATTTTGCTTTGCTTTGTTATAGCTATTTTTCTAATAGGACCGACTACATCCATATGCATATAAGGACGTCTGAATTAGTTTTAAAATTGGTTGCGGATAAAAAGCCGATTTCTGCCGTGTATGGGTCGCCATCTAGTGAAATCTGTCAAAAATGAAAGTTAAAATTAATAGAAAGTACTTTTCAGTAATATACAATTATTTTATCCTAATTTGATGGTAAAATTATATTTTTAAAAGTTTGAAATTGTATTCTACGTTAAAGTAAAAATCTACAATATTTGGTTCTGATCGAAAGAAACTGAATTCTTTTTGTATAATAAGAATCAGAATTTCCACATATTTAGGCATAGTACTAACATAACTTTCAAAGGCTGACGGGGGTCATGCAGGGACTATACGACAATACACTTCAAGAAGATTTACAACTTCCAGTGAACTGAAGCAGGGAAGCATACCTAGCCCATATTGTTCATAATGATTATGGATGACATAGCAAGAAAGGTAAACCAACATACGACAGGGGTTCATCTAGGGTACCATAAACTAAGATCTACCAGAATGAATGTACGCCAACGATCTGCTATTATGAAAAAACAAAAATTAATTACACATCGGATTTATAAGTGGAAGATAAGTTTAGAAGATTAAACCTAGCAAAAACGGAAAAATAATAACTATTGCAGAAATGCCAGAATATTCGGAAATCGTAGTACAAAATCATAAGATTGAAGTAAAACAACAATTGAAATACCTAGGAGCAATAATTGAGCAAACCGAGAAAATCAATATAGAAATGGTGCACATAATCAGTGAAGTAGCAAGATCATCCAGAATATTATATAATACGTTTTATATATAAAAAAAAGAAGTGTCCAAAAAGACAAAAACGACTAAATTTTCAAAGAAAACAGTAAAGTAAAAGTAAAAGTCCAACGGTAAACTTAACACTTGAGAATTCTATTAATTTTGGTAAAGCTTTCAAAAGTACAACCAGGTAAAGAAGATATACATTGTAATAATATGTTACTATGCCTTGTATCAAAATAAGAAGGAGTGATTCAAATATCCCGCCAAAATGGTCTATATTTTTAAGGTATCTCATTGGTTCTTGCGTAGGCAAGTTAAACATGGGAAAATAAGTTCGCCAAAATGTCGTTTTATGTTTATAACCAAGCCATAACCTAGAATCTTACATTTTTAATTTGGTTTATTATACTTTATTGTATTATTAAATAAAATTCGTACGTTTATCTACAACATGAACATGAGTAATCAGACGGCTTAAGACCTAAGGAACAAGTAATCAGGCATTTTAATTTGACGGATCTGTCAAAAACACTGTACGGCAGTGCACAGCTTCTTTTTTAAAATCGAACGTCCTACACTTAATATCATTGCAAAAATAGCTAGAGACGAGTCCATACCAAAAATGAACTGAGCAGTTCTACACAGATTCTTGAAACTCATTAATTTCAAGTTAATGTTAAAGCCTATCGACAGGATTAAAAAGCCCTACTGGTAAAGATACGCAAGGATCTGAATTGATATATGTGGGGAGAGGACTATTGTATTGATTTATGAAATGAACGGTAACATTTTTGAAGGATTTTACAACAAATATTACCCTAGTTGGAAAGAGCAGCTGCACTGGTTACCTCCATATCATGAAATGATTTGGGCCCAACTAGAAGCTTAAGTTGCTTCAAGTCCACTTTCAAAATATCACTTGTACGAGAACTTTTAACAGAAATGTTACCATGAATAACTGGAAAAAATGTTCCGACCATGTAATTAAAGTAGCAAAGAGAATGTGAGACATAGATGGATTAATGGATGATTGTGAAACCATTTATTATTTATGTCTGGAACAGTGATGGTGAATATGACTTATTAATGTCCAGCACAAGTGAATCAGACTATTTTATGCGGCAATTTTTTTTTTTTTGTAATTATAGTGTCAATAGTTGTATTTTTAATACTTTTAACATGATGTGAACACTAAATTATTGTTAATTTTCAATATATAATAGAAATAAAAATTTGTTATACTTTATAAGAGTATAAGTGTACAGCCATATGTAGTAAAAAGTAAACGAATACTGACGCAGTTTTGCAATATTTTCGATAGATTGTTCAAAATACATAAATTGCGAATAATAATTAGCAATGTGTATATGTAATTATCTTTACAGGTCGTGTTAGGTTTGCGCGAAGCCAATGTATTTTGATGATGGACTGTAGAGGCGACTCCACGCTAGTTTTCTCAAAATGTTAATCGAAGGACCAAAGGCTTCGTTGATTAAATAAAACTGCAGCACTGTAGCACTAACTATTTATTTTAACTACACCTTAAATTGACGCGTTTGTTTAATTTATTCAAATTGCTTGTAACGATTTATTCGTATATTGATACGAATTGTATTGTTTTACAATCAGGAATTGAACTATTTAAATTTTGTTTTTGAACACACACTGTTTGACATGAAATCTTGAAATGAAATGTTGATTTAAGTCTTGAAGCGACTGTTTGATGTTACATCTTGAGTTGTACTGTTATTGTATGTCTTGCAGCGACTGTTTAATGTTACATCTTGAATTGTACTGTTATTGTATGTCTTGCAGCGACTGTTTAATGTTACATCTTGAATTGTACTGTTATTGTATGTCTTGAAGCGACTGTTTTATGTTACATCTTGAGTTGTACTGTCATTTCTTAAGAAAGAATAACTTGAAAATATGAGTTACTCCCACCAAACGAAATGCTATTGGTAGATCACCCTATTTGTTGACGTCAACCTAAACATTTCTTTTATTAAATGATAATATACCGATTTGCAAGGTTCTAACGGAAATTCCTGATGACCGTCTGCCTTTGTAATTTATCTTAAATTATGTGCAATAAAAGTGAAAGATGCTGTCTCTTTGTCAAAGAAAGCAAATTACAGGCAATGTTTTATCAAGGGGAAAGACCCTTTTGTACTAAGTAAATAATAGGCAAATATCTGCTTCTTTTGACAAAGGATCGTAAACTTAAGGTAATGTTTTTTCCAAAATACTTAGTTATAATTGAGGACCAGACTTGCAAATCGTGTTTTGTCAACTTTTTCATGATTTGAGTTTTAGATGGCGTTGCAGTCTCTGGGCTTATTCTCACTGTTTACGTCCTTTGGACATTCAAACCACGCTGTGTCTCATATTAAATACATAGGATATTTCACGTAGACATTCAAACTGTATTTTGTCGTTTGACTTTAGACAAACAAACCGTATTTTGTCGATGCTTTTTGACATAACACGGTTTGTTTGGAAATTTGTTCCGAATTTTCTGGACTGTGCGCTTCGCGCTCATTCTGCTTTGTGCATTGATTGAGTGATTAACTTTCTGTTTAAGTACCTAACATTAATAAAAAATGGATGAGGAAGAAAGCGAACATGTTGTTGGTGATTGCAACCGTGGCAGTAGAGAACGAACAATAAATCTTACTTCAAGACAACGGAAAAAGGAAGTCAGGTATGATAACGTTAGGTTATGTTGATCACAAATTTACTATTTGAAATGGTTATTATTTTTCAAGGTATTCAAACCATGATTCAAACCTCGATAATTTTAATTTAAACTGCAAACACAAAGAAAACACACATTTTGCATGTAAAACAGGCACCAGAGAAGACATACTTACAATGAGAAATGTATTTTTTCGAAAAGCGGATAAAATTATACAGGATAATATATTGGCTAATTTATTAACTGTAAGCAATCCCAAACAAAAAAGGAATCGAAAATTGGATGGCAAGTCTCATATATTTTCTACGGTGTATAACGTACGTTAAATTTTAGACCTCCTAGTACCTATACCTACCTTAATTTTTTAATATTACAGATAATCATTAATGGGATTAAATACCAAATATGTCAAAAACTATTTATGGCTATTTATGGTATTGGCCCAACCAGAATTCGCAGAATTTGTACATCATTGATGAATGGGGATGCAATTGTAGAAAAAAGAGGAGGGGACAAACGATCTTTCGCATTTAAAGATAAACTGGCAGAGGTAAAAAACTTCATTCGCAATTTGAAAGGAACAGAAAGTCATTATGGACGTAATAAGTCGAGAAGAATTTACTTAGGATCACAATACAATATTAAGATACTTTGGAAGTTTTACAATGAGAAGGCTGAAGAAAGTTTAAAAGTAAACTATAAATTTTTTTCAAGAGTATTTAGTCGTCATTTTAATATTGGTTTTGGGAGCCCCGCCACCGATGTGTGCTCTTTTTGCGTCAGAACACTAAGCCAAATAGCTAACACAAAAGTAATAGCGGAGAAAATAGACGGCAAAACAAAACTAAAAGTTCATAAAATTCGCGCCGCTCAATTCTACAAGCTAATGAAAGAAAAACCGCCAAAAACTGCATCTTTCTGTTTTGACCTTCAGCAGGTGCAGGTACTTCCTAAGGTACCAATTCAGGAAGCTTTTTATGCTCAACTATTATCTCTCTATTTTTTTTGTATAACAAGCATTGAGCGCCAATCGCCAATTTTTTATTCATGGATGGAGAATCAAGCGGGAAGAGGTGCTATTGAAACATCCTCTGCTCTTCTTAATTTTTTACAGTCAACAGAATTTCCACCTGGCATAGAAAATATACGTTTTTTTGCCGACGGATGCGCGGGTCAAAACAAAAACAGTTTCGTTGTTCACCTATTAATGTATTGGCTTCATAAATTTGCACCAAATACAATAGAAGCTATAGAAATAATATTTCCCATTAGGGGGCATTCATTTCTTCCTGCGGATCGTATTTTTGGTCAAATAGAGAAGGTATTAAGACGACATAGTGTAATCAAAACTCCTGAGAAATATTGGGACTTGTATTCACAACATGGAAAAGTTCGAAAACTTGGTACAGATTGGCATTTGGTAAACATCAAAAATTCTTTAATTTGCCTAAAGAAAGTAGTTGGTATAAGTTCAAGCAGAAGAATAAAAATTAAAAGAGAAGCAGGGAGTAATAAGATTGTTATGAAAACTGAGACCCTTTACCGTAATGATGACAAATCAAAAAAATTCGAGACTCTATTAAAACCTCGAAAACGTATAGATCAGATCGACCTACCCAAACTGCCATAAAAACATACAATTAAAAAGAAAAAGATAGACAGCTTGCGCAATGTACTCATCTCATTAGGTGGTGAGAATTGGATGGATGATCCTGATTTAAAGTGGTTGCTACCTATAATATCTGAGGATCGAGACAGTCAAGATCATTCGGATGAAGAGGCCTGCGAATGTGATGAAATTGAAGAAGAACATTTTGTGTAAACAGTTCAGTGTGGTAAAAACATTATTTGAATATTGGGTGATTTATTTTACTTTCTGTTTTCAAACTAAATAAGATTTTATTAACAAGGGACAATCAAAAGTTATTTTGTCAAAGAAAGACAACCGAAAGGCACTTTGTCAAACAGTTTTTTTCAGTATTCAGTACCTAATTTAAATTTTTCTAGTGTAGTAATTTACAATGATAATTAAGTTATTTTTTTAAGAATATATAGTTAAAACCAATTTGTTGTTGCTTTAACCGTTTCTGAGCGATAATTAATCGTTTCTACTGAAATTTTACAAAAACTGACAAAACACATTTTGCAAGTCTGGTCCTCAATTACGTTTACGTGCGATCATGAATAGCCGGCAAGAAATCATCGCAAATGTACCTTCTCGCGCAGGTATAGGTATGGTCAATTAGGTCAACCAAGAACACGAATATATGATATACAGTGTGACAAATAGAAACTTAATAATAATTAAATTAATAATAATAACAATATATGATTAATAATATATGACGACACCGTCGTACGACGGAACATGCCGCCCGCGTTGAAAGCATCGGCTTTCGAAACTTAATAGTTACATAGCACTTCACTCATTTGACATAGGTAGAAAGCTTAATCTGTTGGCGGGTCTCTTCATTTCGCCTCGTATTGTTTTTAATGTCACTGCACGTACAACACCATCACTCCCTGGATGGATGGTTAACACTCTTCCTGCGGGCCAGGACATTGGTGGTATGTTGTCTTCCTTTATGAGAACTAGTTGCCCTACTTGCAATGCCTTGCCCGAATGCCTTGTCCATTTACTTCTTCCTTGCATCTGTTGAAGGTATTCCTTCGACCATCTCTGCCAAAAGTGCTGTTTGCTGCGCTCTATTAATTGCAATCGAGACAACTTATTTACATGTAACGGTAATAAATTAGGCTCTAAAATACCTCTAAGTGAGTCTCCAATAAGAAAATGACCCGGAGTTAGGACTGATAGGTCTGTCGGGTCTTCGGATAGAGGAATAATAGGCCGGGAATTTAGAATGGCCTCAATTTGGATGAAAATGGTGGAGAATTCTTCGAATGTGAAGTGTGCATTTCCAATTATACGTTTAAAATGATATTTGAAGGATTTGACTGCCGCCTCCCAGATACAGCCGAAATGTGGAACTCTAGGTGGTATAAAATGCCATAAAATTCCTTCGTTCGATAAGTAATTTATTATTTTTTCGTGTTCGTTTGTTGTGAACATTGTGTGAAGTTTCTTTAATTCCTTGTTTCCCTTGACAAAATTAGTGCCATTATCTGAATAAATATTTGACACCATCTCTCGTCTTGATATAAATCGTTTTAAGGCGTTCATGTAAGAATCAGTGTCGAGACTACTAATTAATTCTATATGCACGGTCTTTGTTGCCATACATTGCCTCTCTGGTGGTCTAACATATTGTAGAGTGTCCTCTGAACAATTCCCTAATGTTTGGGTTGTGCAAATTTTATCAACTTAATATGACCGGTTCGACAGTATTTGTAAGTAATTGTGATAGAGATTCGCTGTCACTTGAGGCCCATTTTCTAAGTTGGAAACCTTCCCTTTGCAATAAGGAATTAACCTCTTCAAAGATGATCTTAATGCTGTTTACGTCATCTGCCCCGGTTAACAAGTCATCTACATAGAAATCTCTTTGTACGATTTTTGCACCTAATGGAAATGTGCTAGATTCATCGAGGACAAATTATTTTAAAACCCTAATCGCTACTTCTTCCGCGGTGTAATTACTCCTGTTACTGACATGTGCGATCTCCCAAAACCTTGCTATACTGTCATCTAGGGCTAAATTACATATTTTGCTTGTTTGTTGCGCCCGTTTATCGTTCAGTGCCCCGGATGTTATCCACCCCAACTGTGTCTTTTGCATGATTAGGTTAGTATTTGCTAATTTTATTTCACCTACGCATAGAAGATGCCAGAACAACTCCGCTCCTATTAACATATCGATCTTATTGGGTCGATTAAATTCAGGGTCAGCCAATTTTAAGTTTTGTGGAATATTAAGGCAACTCCTTATATGCTAAAGCTGTACTTTAATCATGTCCATTACGATACAGATTTTCATTATGATACAAGTTTATATCCAATAGGAATACAGATTTTTCATTACGATACCAGTTTATATCCAATAGGAATGCGACATTCGAATATTCAAACAATATTCAATATGACTGCATATCTGACAGATATAAAAAATTAATTAAATGTGACAGATCTCTGCAATTTACAAGTTAGTAGTTAACATTTGTGTTTTTTTGAAAATATAAACGGTAAAAATGAGGAATAATGACAGTGAAATGTAATATTTGACCCCACCAGGAATTATGGAACTAGCCTTAGTAGCCACGAACAATTTATTACCAGCCAAATTCGCAAAAACGTACGGAAAATTTTACGATCAATTTATGAAATGGATTGTTAAAAAAATAGTGTATGCAACTCGCATTTAATGGCTATTAAATGCGAGTTGAATGTTATATTCATTACAATACTCGGCTTCGCCTCGTATTGTAATTCTCTTACTCGTGTCTTAATAGCTATCATTAAATGCTCATTGCATCACTAAACTAAGTTGAAGAAAAAAAACATCTTACTTAGGAAGTTACATTTTATTCTTATAAATATATTGTACTAATTAAATGTAAAAATTCGAAATATAAATATGATAAATAAATATTATGCAATATCTAAACGATATTAATAGTTATTGACATTTGTGTAACTATATGAAGTATTAAGTGTTTTTATTACTTATTGTAAGGCACAAGTACTATAGATATCACATGCACCACCCACTTAACCTAAATCACTGCACGATTAAGCTATTGCATTTATTCATCGACTTAGTATTGCTTGAATTTCTTGTAAACTTTTGCCCTTAGTCTCCGGAATGAAAAATTGTACAAACAATGTACCTATAATCATAATTACCGAGAAAATGTAAAAGGTCGTATGACCTCCAAGATGAGTGTTCATTAGTGGAAATGTAAATGTTACCACGAAAACAAAAATCCAGTTCGTCATAACTGCTAAGCCGCTTGCCGAACCTTTGATTTCTTGAGCAAATAGTTCGCTCATTATCATCCAAGGCACTGGTCCGAAACCCAATGAAAATGCCATTATGAATAAAACTAAACTGGCTAGTGGTAATGTTCCTAAACCGGTAAAATTCACCTCTAACAGTTGTAAATGGAAATATATTCCTAAAGCCGCTAAACATATTGCCATTCCAATGGATGATATGCGTAAGTAAAACTTTCTGTTTGCTCTTTCTATAACTATTACAGAAAAAAAAGCACTTGCTAATTGCACTAGATCAACAATAATTGTAGCCACATCAGGTGATAGAGAACTTCCGGCTGATTTAAATATCGTAACTGAATAGAATATAACAGCGTTAATTCCACTGAGTTGCTGGAAGACCATTATTCCAATTCCGGAAATAAGAGCCTTTCTGTTGGCTTTAGATGATATTAAATCCTTGACTCCGGCTTTGTGTGCGTTAGACTCTTCAAGAAAGTTTTGCATATCGCGTAGTTCTTTCTCGGCATGCTTATATGTTTGGCCTCTGAAAAATTTTATTACTGACTTTGCTTCATCTTCTTTACCAATTTTCAATAGATACATTGGAGTTTCTGGTACGAAAAATAAACATACGGCAAATAATATAGGAAAGGCACCCAGAATTACTGATAACCAAGTCCAATTTACGAAAGCACCAAATACTGCAGTTAAGAGTATTCCCGTACAAATGAACATTTGGAAAAATGATCCCAGCGCTCCTCTTATCGATGCTTCCGCTATTTCGCCTATGTACATGGGGGCGCAAACGCACATCGCGCCAGTACCTAGGCCAGCAAAAAATCTGGCGACATATAAGATTCCGGCTCCATTAGCAAAAACAATCAATATCCAGTTTATTAATAACGGAATTGCCAGCGATAATAAAGCTTTTTTCCGTCCAATTTTGTCTGCTAGATAACCAGCAGGCAATGCTGAAATTAAAGCTCCTAAGGCCAGCATAGACCCAACTGCACCTTCTTGATCCTTATTAATAACTTTTTGTTGTACTAGTTGCGGCAAAGCTGGCGATGTCCATGCCAGTACTGAACCAGCGCATAATGCCCCTAGCGACACTGAAAACAAAGAAACAAAATTGTGAGTAAACGTATGACAGTAGTTCTTTTTCATTCGTGTGCGGTTTATAAATTCTTACACTTATAGAAGAGAGTTTTAAATCATAGAATTGTATGTTTTGCCATGTGTATATATTGTGATGATATCCCAACAATACTAATTAAATTAAATTTTGGAACATTGTTTAAATTCGTCTTTTCAATTCAGTTTAAGTTTCCCGACACTTTTTTTTAGATAGGAGGGCCTCATGTAGTTGCTATATAATAATAATTGAGTTGATGACTATTACGTGATGGTGTGAAATAAGATTTAAGTGAAGAATTACAGTAATTTGTTATTGGTAAGTGCATAATACACTATTTTTTCTATTTATGAATGTTGATTATGCAATATTCAACAATAAAATTGGTCCAGTTATTCTGTTCGTTACTACATATATTTTAGATTAACCGTTTATCTTCATTATGTCTTCTTATACTAGATGCCATCATAGCTTATAAATTAAAATGAGCCCATGTATTTATGTCAAAGTGAGTTTTACTTCATATTAAGAGGGGCGTTTACCAACAAATAGAAACTTATGCAACTTATATTACTCGCGGGACGGGTAGACGCAAGGGGGTGTGAGTAGGTAGAGCTAGACGATATTCGCTTTCAATCACAGCGCTTCGGTTTTATTCACAGATTCTGTCATAGATAAAGGAATACTATAGATTGGAAGCATAATGTATAAAGATGAGTACTTACGGAACTGTTGATGTTATTGATGTTTTATAATAAACCAATTTCTGCTTGCCCATAACTGTTATATTATTATACTCTCGAATATTATAGGCATATATGACATTTCTTTTTAATTACACTTACTCGGATTTAAGTCTGCAATAGCCGACCGATTCCGATAGATTTGCGTCTACGCTCGGACCGGTAGAGATACCATAAAGTGGGGATAGACGACGCCATATCTTCGAAAAAATCGTGTGAAATGTGTGTGACAATGTTTATTGTTTAATGTTTTTTATCTTCAAATATAATTATACCGATAGGTCCAGCCCGCGACGGGCCATACATAGGCAACAATATACGTATGCAACGTGCTATGTGGCAACGTGTGTACGATACCACTCCGCGTGCTCCTATTTTGAGTGACTTTCTTAAAATTTGAATTTATTTTGTAGAATTATTGATTTTTTTACTTTTATCTTTTAAAACACGTTATTGTTTTTTTATTACTTAAAATTACTTTTCCGTAGCAGCTAAGAATACAATAATAATAATAAATTGGACCTTATTATGTCTGAAACAAATGGGCAAATTACGTATACAGAACGAATATGCAAACGACTATATCCTTGCGCGGTTTAAGTCTTACTAAATTCTTAACTGCAATGTGCTGCTGCTGCGGGTAGAGGGGTTTCGGTGGCGGTTTCGGTGTTGCCACTCATTGCTGACTATGGCCCGTTCCGAGCTGGACCTATCGGTATAAATTTGCGCGTAGGGGTTGTTTTTTTCTTTTGTTTACCAGCCTTAGTTAGTAAATAGTCAGTTTAATGTATGCATTTTTGTGGTTATTTCTAAAAGACATAACTTTTTTAAGAAAATAAATTAATACAAAAACTGGCCTTGACATTATAAATTTATGCCTTTTGCATCACTGACCCAAATTTGAGATTCTAAAATTACAAAATAAATTTAAAAAACGCAAAACGGCGATGCCTTAGTTTTCGATAGGTAAACGCTCCACTTAAACATTAGTACACAACATTAAGTGTCTTATATAATTTCATGAATTTAATATAGCATAATGAAAAAGAGAGACTGAGAGACGGAAGAGACGACAAGGACAAAATGAAGAAAATAAGCAGAGCAACGAATATGACGAAAGCATTACATCCTACTCTGTGGAACAAGAACCTGACAAAAAAGACAAAAACGAACATATTTAAAGCAATCATTGAACCAGTTATGACATGGGTCAGAGATATGGGTGATAGACAAAAGAATGAATCAAAGGTTGCTTTCGGCGGAGATGACATATTGGAGAAGATGCTGCGGAATAACATTATAAGACCATGTCAGAAATGAGAACATCAGATATAGAATGGGGGTGAAGGAGACTATGGATAGATGCTATAAATGGGAGGCAGCTGAGGTGGTATGGACATTTGCGTCGAATGGAGGAAGAAAGATTACCAAGAAGAGTATGGAATTGGAATCCACCTCAAAGGAATAAACGAGGCAGACCAAGAAGGAGATGAATGGAAAATATAAAAGAAGAAATGAGGAAGAGAGGTCTACGGGAGGAAGAGTGGAACGATAGAGATAAATGGCGCTTAGGATGCGAGAAGCGGAAGTAACTGCAAAAACTCGCTATATAGGGTTATTCACGCTATACGGCACGGAATATTGTGGCCAAAATACGTGACTTTCAAAAAGTTTCACTTTTGGGATATATGGGGGTCTAGTATGGTTACTTTTTAAAATTATTTTTATATTATACAGGGTGTCCCATAAGCCCTAAAAGTATCAAAGTTGTGTTTTTTTAAATGGAACCCCCTGTATATTATTGTATTTTCGGATTCTCCGATCAAAATAAGTGTCTGTTTTAATAAGGTTTACAATACCTAAACCTTAAGGTTTTTTAAATAATTTGAATTTTGCCAAAATCTAACCTAATTTTCATGTTTCAAATACTTAAGAAGTATTTAAGTTATGTAAGCGAAATTTACAGCGAAGTGTAACAATATATCATATTTTATATCCCAATCATAATAAACTTGCCATCTTATACAGGGTGTCCAAAAATTAAAACTAATCAAATAAGAACTTTAAGTGGCTATAACTTGATTAATTTAAATAGAACGCCATATTTTTTAACTTACCAGGAAATGTACTTTTTAATTACCTATCGAATGGTATTAGGGTGTTCTATAGCTAAGTCTTCGCGTTTTTACAGAATACGCCAAATAATCGTTTTTTGTACCATTTGGTGTTTTTTAAATAAAAGTTCTAATGTATCTAGTTGCCTATGGTATTTAGAAATGTCAGATAATTTACAATTATAAGAATAATAATGACGAATATCGTTACAAATGTTCAGAAACTTGGAACGTTATTTATAATCTAACAGGCTATAACAGCAATAATGGTAATAACATATCAACGATAACATAAAACAGAAGCAAAATATTTATAACAGATGTTCGAAATGTCGACCGTCCATTTCCAGACACTTACATATTCTTTTTTCAAAACCACTGCTAACTCTGGACAACATTTGCGGGGTTACAGTTTCAAAAGCGTCTCTTATGCGTATTTTTATATCGTGTGGTGTTGTCGGAGGCGTATTGTAGACAATTCCTTTTATGTATCCCCATAAAAAGAAATCTGGTGGAGTTAAGTCCGGGGATCTGGGGGGCCAATTTTGAAATCCATTTCTTCCAATCCACCTGTTTTGAAAGTTGGCATTTAAAAATTGCCGAACCTCGCGATGATAATGAGGCGGAGCTCCATCCAGTTGAAGCCACATGGTTGTTCTGATGTTTAAAGGGACTTCTTCTAATAATACTGGAAGTTGGTGTAAAAGAAAATCGAGAAACATCATACCATTTAAAGGTCCTTCAAAAAAATAGGGTCCAATTAAATATTGGCCCAGTATTCCACCCCACACATTAACGGACCACCTATTCTGATTTCTCATGACTCTGTATTCATGCGGATTCGAATCAGAATAATAATGGAAGTTGTGTCTATTCACGAGACCATTGTTATGAAAAATACATTCATCACTAAATAACACATTTTCAAAAAAGTTTTTATTTTCTGCCACTTTATCTAACACCCACATGCAAAATTCAGTTCGGTTGTCAAAATCATTTCCATAAAGTTCTTGGCAGAGCTGGATTTTATAAGGATGAAATCTGTGTTTTTTAAGAATTCTTGAAATACTTGCTTGACTAATGTTAGTATTTTCGGATATCTGATTTTGACTAACATTGGGATTTTCGATAACTGAACCAACTACCGTAAAAACATTTTCTTCATCTTCAGTGACAGGTTTTCTTGTAATGGGTTTTTTATAACTGACACTTCCACTTTCCTGAAACTGGTTTAATAATCTCTCAAAAACGGCTGGCTTAGGATGATTTCTTTCCGGAAAACTTTGAGCATAAACTCGAGAAGCCAATAAACAATTTTGATGACATTCTCCTAGGATAAAAATCATATCAATACGCTCTTCTTTTGGGTAAATCTTCATTTTGACTAAGCAACACCACAACAATATTCAAATAATAACGATCTAAACTTCCACAATTACAAAAAATAATACCACTATAGCAAAAACAGACTTTGCAGACTAAACTGACAGACTAAATGAATTTATGTGACATTTCTAAATACCATAGGCAACTAGATACATTAGAACTTTTATTTTAAAAACACCAAATGGTGCAAAAAACGATTTTTTGGCGTATTCTGTAAAAACGCGAAGACTTAGCTATAGAACACCCTAATACCATTCGATAGGTAATTAAAAAGTACATTTCCTGGTAAGTTAAAAAATATGGCGTTCTATTTAAATTAATCAAGTTATAGCCACTTAAAGTTCTTATTTGATTAATTTTAATTTTTGGACACCCTGTATAAGATGGCAAGTTTATTATGATTGGGATATAAAATATGATATATTGTTACACTTCGCTGTAAATTTCGCTTACATAACTTAAATACTTCTTAAGTATTTGAAACATGAAAATTAGGTTAGATTTTGGCAAAATTCAAATTATTTAAAAAACCTTAAGGTTTAGGTAATGTAAACCTTATTAAAACAGACACTTATTTTGATCGGAGAATCCGAAAATACAATAATATACAGGGGGTTCCATTTAAAAAAACACAACTTTGATACTTTTAGGGCTCTTGGAACACCCTGTATAATATGAAAATAATTTTAAAAAGTAACTATAATAGACCCCCATATATCCCAAAAGTGAAACTTTTTGAAAGTCACGTATTTTGGCCACAATATTCCGTGCCGTATAGCGTGAATAACCCTGTATATAATGAAAAAGAAAAAGAACGACAAAGAAAGAGAGGTTGGCTCTCTTATGGAGATTATTTTACTACATACTAAGCTACTTAAATGTATGGATATATTAAACAGTCCTTATGGTTGCCTGTACATTACGCATAATTCTACATTTGAATTGACTAAATCTCAAAGAGAAATCTATGTTAAATAGTTTAATTGAATGACACTAAGTGTACTTATCAACTGACGTAGAGCAACTGCTTTTCTGCGGCAAGAAATAAACACGCATTTGAAGGGATCAATCTCTCAAGCTAAGTCAAGTCAAAAAGTTATCATGATAGATCCAGCTATTATTATTGGGACGGGATTAAATACTGTTTCACCTGTTTACTCGTCATAGGAACAAGCACTTTATTGAAAGGGTAAAAAAAATCCGGTAATGCTTATGCTCCTGGTCGTACAGAAGTCGAAAACTCATTTATTTATTATTAAGTTTATTTAGTAGCTTTTCTTCGTTTAACGTTCCTTGGGTATCTTTTAATGTAATATCAACCACTTTCTTCTTGACTGATAATTTTAGTCTCGGCTACTTTGAAAAACTAGTTCTCGTAGTATAACTCCTCAAAATGTGAGGTTACATTTTTCGAATTTTGACAATTTCAATTGATCCTTGTTCACTAAGGGTATATAAGTATGATACTTTTAGTAAGTTAATGTTATTTTATTTAAATTACATGTTATCGGCCACGTATAATTCGGCCCATTTTTCAACCAATGAGAAGTCAGCATGATGATAAAAATAATAAATAATAATACAAAACTAATCTCAAACCTCTGAGTTTATTTTTGAATTATGCCACTAGTCGATATTGTGGTTTAATATGTCTTCAATTATACATGTGCGGTAAGATAATATTAAAACCATAATTTAATTGGAGGGGGAGATAGATTGCTGAAAATGTCAGGGCAACAAAAGGAGAAAACAATAACATCGCAGAAACTGATAAACGACTGGAATAACATTTTTAAAAAAATGGGGTTAAATATGACTGTATATAAAACAGAGATGATGTGTTTGTCAATAAATATAAAAGAATCTAACATTAACAGCAATCGAAATAGATGAAAAAACAAGTAAAGGTGCTTACATACTTAAGGTCAAAAGTCAGGAATGAAGGCAACTTAGAACACAAAATTAACAGTCATATAAGTAGTGCCTCAAAGACTTGCGTTAGGAAAAACTATTTTCGGACAAAAAGGAATTTTTTAAAGCTGCAGTAGTCCCCATTCTGATAGATGAGACATGAGTCATCATCGCTGAGCGAGCAGCTTAAAAATAAATTACAGGAGCTTGATATCAGAAGAAGAAAAACAGAAGACATCTATCAGTTAATGAAATAATAAAACAAGCAGTCTCGATGGTTCGGTCACTAAGTATGTAGGCCAGATAATAAAATAGTTAAAAACCGTGGGAAATGACTTGACTGACTGCTTTAAAAGATCATGAAATCATCTGTAAACGTCGTGGAATGATGAAGTAAACGGTGGATGCTACAGAAAATACCTATGTAGAGGGGGGCAACAAACGCATGAAAAAAAGGAGAAAAGTACACAGAGGTGAGGAGCTGCAAACAAGACTCCAGAATGTATGATAATAATATTGTAACGAAATGTGTTTACATTAAATAAAAGAATCAGATCTCTCGGCGCGATAAAAACGAAATTGTCACACGCAAAAAAAGGGACAGACCGAGCAACGTATAAAAACGCTCTTATTTACACACTGCCATAAATCATCTCTCTCGCTGCTGGTAAATATCGTAAATGCAGTGAGTCATCTCACAGATGTGCGACGTAAGCAAGAAAAAGTCTAGATTTCCCCTGGTATATTGCAGAATATGCTAGTACTGTTCGAGAACATTTCATGCATGGTATATAAGGCGACTGAGTCACCGGGATTCAATTCATTACGGGATTCATTCATTGCGGGCGGAGTAGTTCGGGATAAAAAAAGTCCTTACATAGTGGTAGCGTACAAATAAATATAGTAGTGCCGTTTTATATAAATAGTGTGATATAAATAAATACGGACAGAGATATAAATAATAGTAGTAGTAAATAAATACAAGTGTTAATTTTAATTTATTAATAGTAGTTTAAGTGTGTTAAGTTAGTTTTATGTTTTTATATTGTTATATAATTTTAAGTTATATAAATATACAGACTGTTTTAAATAAATAATTGCACGAGTTGTTTATTGGAACCCGAAAAAGTTACAATTGGTGTCAGAAGTGGGATAAACAATATAGAAGTGCAAATAAATAAATAAATAAATAAATAAATGGCTACCAAACGTTTGGAAGAATTAAAGGTCTCCGAGTTAAGGGCAGAATTGGAAGAAAGGGACGCAGATGCGTCTGGAAAAAAAACAATTCCCCAGGACCGGCTTCGTGACCTTTTAATAAATGAAGGTAAGGATCCCGAAAAATATTTGTTTCAAATGCAGACTGATCCAAGCTTAATAATCTTAAAAAATGAGATATTAACTGAAATGGCAAAACAATTCAAGACTCTAAAAGAAATTAAAAATGAAATTGCAAAACAATTCAAGACTATAGGAGATGCAGTTGAAAAACAATTCAAGACTATAGGAGATGCAGTTGAAAAACAATTCGAGACTGATATGAAGACTATAAAAGAACATTTCAAGACTCTAAATGATGAAATTGCAAATAGTTTTAAAGCTTCAAGAAATGAAATTGCAAGTAATTCAAAACTCGAGACTACTTTTAAGGAAGACATTCAAGAGAATTCATCGAATGGGAGGCAGGAATTTTCTGAGGCCATCGAAGCCATGGAACAGAAAGTTGAGGAGCGCGTGTTCGGAATGGGGGACGAGTTTGGGGTTCAGCTTCAGTTGCCAGCGATGAACGACTGCGGTCCCCATGATATCTCAAGCGGAAGCCTGGAGATTGCCCGAACAGCGAAGGTAAAGGTAAAACCTCCCACCTTCGATGGAAAGACGTCATGGATGTCGTACCGGAATCAATTCGAAGCTGCTGCAGGAGCAAATGGGTGGACGTCCCCGAAGAAAGCTACTGGTCTGATTGTGTCATTAAGAGGACAGGCCAGTGATGTTCTGCAGACCGTACTTCCGGAAGAGTGTCAAGACTACCTTAAATTGATCAAGCGTCTTGAGATGAAGTATGGGCATGCGCACCTGGGACAGGTAGTCCGACGATTGGTGAATAAGGTGCAACCTAAGAGAAGAACATTCCGATGCTGGAATTGGAAATGGAGATGGAAATGGAAATGGAGATGGAAATGGGCCATGCGCATAGTAAATGCGCGAAGAAGCCCAAGAAAACCATAGCGGAGCAGCGAAGAATGAAACGGGTCGATGAGAAGAGGCAATCGTCGATCCAGTATCGTGGAGCCGCAAAATAAATAGCGCGAAGTGTATCTGTGCAACACCAAATCGCTGATGCTGTTGCAAGAAGACCACGTCTAGAAGACTGCAGGCATAGTAACAGACTAGAAGAAAAATCGGCCAAACATTCAGAACTGCCGTGGTTGACGATCGGTGGCATCCTGACAATTTGCGGATCGGTCAAGAAGCTGATGAAGACCTTGGTTCATTGATGGTTTGGAAAGGTACTGGTCGCGGACCGGCTTGTCAAGAAGTGGCTCCTCGCTCACAGGGACTGGAATCCTACTGGGCTCGATGGGACTCTCTGAAGGTGAAGGATGATCTACTCAAGTGTGCTGTGGAGAACCCAAATGGAGAAGACTACGTCAGTGGATCCTGGCGAAGGTTGAAGGATGTCCACGAGCGAGTACGCCATCACACTCAGGATGCCAGCGACAGGACGAAGAATCGTTACCACATGCAAGCCGAGTGAGAGAGATGGTTACCGAGAAGAGAACCTTGTTTGGTTGTAAAATACTCAGCGTCGCCGAGGCCTGTCCCCAAAGCTCCAACAATACTGGGAGGCACCATACGAAATACTAAAGCAAATAGATGACGTCATTTATCGCATGAGACTAACACCCCATAGTGAGCCAGAGATGGTGTGTTTCAACCAATTGCCCCATACCATGGACGTGACGGCGGTGAAGTGGCGGATGTGCGACAATTTGCTGGAAAACCTAGAGAGCCAGCTTATGGGAATCCCTTGTCGATCTACGAGGACGTGCACACGAGCAGGATGTGGGGAGGCTGGCAATTCCGAGGCTGGGCTGCGGATTAGACCGTTTGGTATGGAAAATCGCAGGAAACATACTGGAGGTGGTGTTTCGGCGTGCTGGTATGGAAATGGTCGTGTGCGGCTGTCGGACCGATCAGCCCGTTGTGCAGCCTGGGACGGTGGATTGCCATTGCCACAAGACGGCTAGGTGCACCCGTGGGTCCCGGTGTGGATTTCATCATCCGCCAGCGTCAAGAACATGGAATAGTGTGTTTCGGGACGAAACGCAGTTTTTAAGAAGGGGGCAATGTAACGAAATGTGTTTACATTAAATAAAAGAATCAGATCTCTCGGCGCGATAAAAACGAAATTGTCACACGCAAAAAAAGGGACAGACCGAGCAACGTATAAAAACGCTCTTATTTACACACTGCCATAAATCATCTCTCTCGCTGCTGGTAAATATCGTAAATGCAGTGAGTCATCTCACAGATGTGCGACGTAAGCAAGAAAAAGTCTAGATTTCCCCTGGTATATTGCAGAATATGCTAGTACTGTTCGAGAACATTTCATGCATGGTATATAAGGCGACTGAGTCACCGGGATTCAATTCATTACGGGATTCATTCATTGCGGGCGGAGTAGTTCGGGATAAAGAAAGTCCTTACGTAGTGGTAGCGTAGAAATAAATATAGTAGTGCCGTTTTATATAAATAGTGTGTTATAAATACATACGGACAGAGATATAAATAATAGTAGTAGTAAATAAATACAAGTGTTAATTTTAATTTATTAATAGTAGTTTAAGTGTGTTAAGTTAGTTTTATGTTTTTATATTGTTATATAATTTTAAGTTATATAAATATACAGACTGTTTTAAATAAATAATTGCACGAGTTGTTTATTGGAACCCGAAAACGTTACAATATTGTTTGAAAAATGTAGTTGCCGTAAATTAATAAAACATGTTACATGTTACATATTTTCTTGTTTTTTTTTTAATGCATTTTCAGTTAGTCAGTTCAGTTAGTGTTTCAGCATTGGTGAAGACAATCCTGACAGTAAATTGGAGATAACGGAAAAAGAGTGCAGTGCTGAAATATAAAAAAAAAGAACAATATATTATTATCTGGTACATTTATTACCAGTTTTACTCAAACAGATTCCGAAAAACTGCACATTTTTTGCTGAACTTTTAAATAGTACACCAGTTAAACAAAGACTGGAAAAAGTTAAGGCGAAATAAAAAAAAATTGTTGTAATGAACATCATTAATATGTTTGCACAATAGAATAAATAATATCAATTCAATATACCTTGTGAGAAATTTATGAATGTATTTTGGAATTTTAAATATTTCTTCCTGGATTTTATTTGAAGTGTCTTCCATCGGTCTCTTTTGGCGATTCAGGCTGAGTTTAGTTTTTGTTCGCATATCATGTCATATCTAAAATATATACAAGAATACATAAAAGAAAGCATAATTATTCCAAAATACATTTCACGAGGTATATTGAGCGCGTGAAAAATGTATGAATATATACGTATTTCCGAATAACTATGCTTTTTTTAAGTATTCTTGTTCTATATTTCAGATATGCTATGATATGCGAAGAAAAACTACAGCATGTGTCAATTTTCATTAGCCATAGGCGATCAATTCATGCAATACGTGACAACGTGGCACCCCTACTTCCCTCTCCAATGCCAGCGCGACCGATACATGCTCGAAAATACGGGCTAGCTTTTTATTCAATTTATAACGTGAACCCAAGCAAATAAATCTCCTCCGAAGGATTTTTGAGAAAACTGGTTTTTAATATTTTGACATATTAATTAATTTTCTTTAATCCGATAATTTTTTTTAAATTTGATTATTCAGCGGTGTAGATTACTAAATTCTTCATAAGTTGACGTTGAAAGGTTTCCTCCAAATTTAAAATCAACAAAAACATCTTGCATCTAAAATCTGCTGTTTTTCCATTGTTGACAGATCCACTATACAGCATGTCTCAGTTTTCATTAGCCATAGGCGATTAATCCATACAGTACGTGACAACCTAGTACCCCTTCTTTCCTTTCCAATGCCAGCACGACCGCGTGGTTAGCAGTAACTATTGGACCACTGACTTGGGTGTTTGTAATGCGTTCAGAAATAATATTTACGAGTTGCAAGGATTTGTTTTTCTTTTTCCTTTCAGTAAATGCAAAGAATTATTAAGCTGCGTTCACGCTGCATGACACAAACAAAAGCGTAATTCTAATAAAATTAAAAAATAACCCTAATAAGGTAAATAAAAAAGGATTCTGAAAATAATAATAAACTACTAGATCAGGAGATCGCCGCGGCCATTTGATGTTTCCCGTTCCAGTAATAAGACGGCCTTTATTGCAGACTAGATCGCAACGTGTTCGCAGCTAAACATTGAATGTAAAATCTGGTGGGGAGAAGTGGGAAGATCGGATAAAATCGTTGTGATGTCGATTGTTGCCGGGATTGGTGACGGACAGTAGGGGTGCCACGTTGCCACGTGTTACTTGTACACGTATAAATCGCACGTAAACATTGAATCCCTATAGGTAATGATATTTGACACATGCGGTATATACAGCGTGAAGTGCTAAGAAAGACTGATGGAAGACTCAAATAAAATTGAGGACGATATATTCAATATTATAAAACAAAGTTTCGATGAAAGGCCATAAATACTCAACAGTCAGTCAATGGTATTATGCAGGTTGAAAGTATTAAAATTTCTTTGATTTCTACTGCTTTGAATGTAGTACCTGCAAGGGCAGTTTTCAGGCGGCCTAAGATGCGTTAAAAATTAAAAATTAAAGATGGAAGCTTTTTGCAAAGATCGAATAGATGCGAATACCGTTTACACGAGACGATGTTTGTCATGAAATACGTTTGACTTTGCCAAGGATGAAGAATAGCACCTCTGTAAACTGCAATCAAAAATAAATAAAACAAAATAAATATTTAAAAAATTGACGAAATAATACAAGAAGAAAAAGCAAATTCAATTAAAACCATGATAAAATATAGTCTATTGCGATTTACGCCTGGTTTCATCTATTAAACAAGCGTAAGTATTTATTGAAAATTGACTAACTTTCGACTAGAATTGCTACTATTTTTCATACTTAAGACCCATGTCGAGGTGGGCTACATACAAACAGGATTTAATAATAATTTAGAAATTGAATTTCTCAACAACGCTATCTATAATTTATATTTGTAACTCAGACTATGCAATAAATAAAATCTATTGTTGTAAGTTCTTTCAATTATGATGAGAAAATAAACTTATCTTTTTTTGAACTTACCGCATATTGTACCTACGTATTGATTCTTTTTTTCACTTTTGACCAAAATTGGATCCTCCACGTCTACCATTTTTATTCCCTCTTGAGCAGTAATTAGATATTAATCGCACAGTACTATGTTGCAGGTGCAGTACATCTATTACATCTGACCACTTTATAAACTGATAAAAATATATATAAAGGTATGTGTGTTAATTGTATTGGAAAATAAAACACTTGATATTTAACTCAAATATTCAATATATAAGAGTTTTTAAATCAGAGAATTCCATTTGATAATGAAAATAATCAAGTCAAGTTTACTTGATAATATAAGGTAATCACACAGATTTAAAACTGATTACTAATAAATTGCCTATTACATCGAATATTACGTGTATATAGATTGTAAGACATTCACTGCGAAATGGAAGAAAATACAGGGTTGTCCAAGAAGATGTATGGAATTGACTTTTATTTTAATAACGTAATAACACACTAGGTACACAAATCAAAATGAAGCTAATGCACTTCTTCGACCTGTATCGTTCTCAATGCATATCAGAAGTCTTTTCACCATACAATCCATAGCTCGTTCACATATTTCCGTAGGTATAGAGCGAACAACGGTTCTTATGTGTTATTTAAGGTAATTAATGTCAGCAGGTCTTGAGCATACACACGTTCTTTCACCATTCCTCACAGCCAGAAATCACATGGAGTTAAATCTGGTGACCGTGCTGGCCAAGCCAAAGGCTTAGCTCTTCCAATCCAGGGTCTACCAAATTTTTCATCCATGCAATGTCAAACTATTAAGGAATAATGTGGTGATGCGTCATCTTGATGAAAATAACCAGATGTTATGATGCAGAGGAGAAGATTGTCTACAATAATATTCTGTAACATATCTAGGCTAGAATTTCCCGTTACAGTCTGATTATTAAATAAATAAGGAACAAGTACTTCAAACTTCAAAATACCACACATACATTAACTTTCGGAGAGAATCGAGTGTGCTCTCTTAGAACACGGGGATTGTCTGCACTCCAAAGGACGCAATGCTGCTTATTAAAGTTGCCACAAGACATGAAATGTGGCTTCATCCGACATAAAGAACACAACATTAGGGTCTATGTGCGCCATTTCTAATATAATTACTGCAGCTCCTACACGAACAATTTTATTAGCATCAGAAAGGTCCTGTGTCGTTTTGATGTGGTACGGCTTTATTCCAATTCTTAAAACTCTTGTCGTACTTGACTTTCCTGGACTTTAATAATTGTGCCTGAAACTTTTGCGATATTGTCTTCCGTTTGAATGCTTCTGGGACGTCCACTGTTACCTTTATAGTAATTGTTCAGAGACACTGTGCGCAGAAATTTTTCATACAGTTGACGGATAATTAAACGGCTACTGAGGGTGACACAAACACCTCTATTCAAACTGCTACCTTTCTTCTTTCTTCAAAAGTAAGGACGGCCATATTTAGTCTACAACAATAGAAAATTTAAAATTAGGTTGTGCCATGTAAGTGGTAACATCTTTGTCTTTGTCATTGAGATAGATTGCGTAATATTGTTTAGACTTTTTTCCTGCGTTCTAAGTCAAATATTTCACACTTTACTAAATCGTATCCTATTCGAAAAACTGCGCCTGTTTTTAGAAATACGGTGGAGCTTTCTGATCTGTTATTACATGTTAATTATTAATAATTATGTTTGTGAACTCTATGTTTCTATTTTGTGTTGTCATCTATAAACAATAACCACAGCCTTCCTTTAACGATGAACAGTAATCTGCTAACATTACAAGGCTTCATTTTCAGGGCAAATGGAATCCTGTAACGTTCTTCCATTTCAAAATGTTTTGCTGGAACAGCTCACCGTGCGACGATAGCTCATCGCTTTCATCGCACATACTTTCCGAGCATCTAACACGTCAAGTTTTGTTATTTTCTTTCCCAAATTAACTGGCAAAAACTTGTACCATGCTTTTTCTCACGCCGTTGATTTACTTTCGAAATTTGCAGATACGCTTTCTCGTATCTGAGGTAATCTTTCCTCTATTATTTTTGTAAACTTTTCTCGAATGCGTATAAAACTATCATCTTCTTAATCCAATTCTTTAACAAAATTCTTTATGGGTCCTAATTTTACATGCAGAGATGGTATTATAATCTTTTCTATTTCCACTAAGGCTGATGTCGTATATTGTCTTCTTCGATTATGAAGTAGTGTGATAGTGGACACTTTTTTTCAATGCGATTGTCTTTCCTTTGACGAGTACCCCAAATATATATAAAGCGACAGTATTTGGTGTACCCTGATTACATACACAAAGTGAGTGGGATACTTTTAAACTCCGCACAAATATTTCAAGAACAGTTTTTGTCTATAAAGAATTAAATTTAAAAGTTAATGCAATTTTAGATGCCTTTGTGTTATTGAAAACTCACTAAATTTGCTACACATCTGTGCTATTGCAGTTAAAGTCGCATCATTTATATAGTATGTCGGAACAAAAATACTTCTTGAGTAAACTAACCGCATTACGCCTGAACATGTCCTAACCTGCAACACTTTTCGATTAATTTGTACTTCATACCTATATGTTTTTTAATTTTGTTAATTTCTAACTTGGGATATAAACTTTATTAGCCAATATTTTTTGTTACAAATTCTTCACATACAATGGGAAAAAGAGAGGATCAAAGATGAAACTTTGCGGAACACCATACCGAATATGATGCAAGGAGAATGGAACCCTTATACCAGATGTACAATAGACTATTCCTTATCGCTTCCACTCCATCAAGTAAGATTTGAATTGTGGCGAGGTCACATACTTCCTCCACGGAAGCTCATCCTTTCCAAATTTTGACGAATAGCAGAGACACATTAGTAAACGCCTTGAATAAGTTGATGGAGGTATGTCTTAAGTAACCGTAAAGTACTATGTTTTCAAATAATATATAATTAGCTTTGTGACAGAGTTTATCAGCATCATGTAGCATCCAGGCAATAGAATCGCTATAAACATTGCTATTGACGGCTGTTTTATAGGTTTATAATTAAAAGCATATTCGAAATATTTCATGGTTTATTTGATGACAGCATCAATTGAACAAAAGCAGTAGTGCATTATCTAGTTTATGTGTCAGAATTAAATGGAAGATGGAAACAATGGGAAGTTATTATTGCCTAATAATTTTAGTAATGAGTGTTTACTAGAATTATTAGACAATATACGGGCTATTTACTAAATTTCCGACAAAAATTCAGAGGGCTATTCCTTGAGTGATTTTCAGATTTTTTCTCCTTTAATGAATTTTGATTTCGAATATATAAGGGGTAAATGCTTTTTGAAAATAAAACAATCCTATTACATATATAGATACTTAATCTACAAAAACTTCTAAAAATGTCTACCACCAACTTAGATGCATTTATCTAATCTTTTCCTCATTGACTGCCAAAAACGTTTAAAAACATAAAAGTTGTTTCTTGTCGCATAATACCCATTAAATTTATCCGACTTCTCAAATATGCTTCGTTTCCCATTATAGCAGTGTAGCATCTGGATCTTCTTCCGCCAAGTTTAGCACATTTTTTCCAATTCTTCCGTTGTTACTGTATTTCGCCCTCCATTTGGTGCAAATTTGCCTGTTTTATAAATACGATAATGAGTATTGTGCAACGTTATGTAAATATTTTGTTTCGACTGAAGTTACAGATGTCAAACTACGTAACTATTTTAAGTAATATTAACATCAACAAACAACACTAAACACCTTTACACAATAATACACAAAAAGCTAAATATGCATGGCTTGATCTGTACGCACTACGGTATACACAAACCGCGGTTTTTATTAATATGTGGTACTGATGATGGCAACATATTGTAACGAAACCAGCAGACGAATTGAGTTACATTAAATAAAAGAATCAGATCTCTCGGCGCGATAAAAACGAAATTGTCACACGCAAAAAAAAGAGGCAGACCGGGCGAGCAATAAATCATATTCGGCGCGACGGGTAAACAAGTCGATGACTCATCTCCACGCCGTATGGCTTGCATAGCGAAAGGGACGAGAACGTTTCTCGTACATGTGGAGAAAAAGCGGGACTGTGCTGGTATGTTCTAGTAATCTTCGCATGTGTATATAAGGCGGCGGGATTCATTACGGGATTCATTGCGGAAAAGTAATCGCAGAATAACTTTGATGGAAAGAAAGTCCTTGGGTAGTCTCGAGTGCGTGTAAATAAATAGTGGTAGCCAAAGAAATAAATATACGTCGTACGGTAGAAATAGTTAATTAAATAGTGCCGTGTTATATAAATAGTGTGATATAAATAAATACGGACATATTAGTAGTAAATAAATATAAGTGTTAATTTTAATTTATTAATAGTAGTTTTAGTGTGTTACGTTAGTTTATATATTTTTATATTGTTATATAATTTTAAGTTATATAAATATACAGACTGTTTTAAATAAATAATTGCACGAATTGTTTATTGGAACCCGAAAACGTTACAATATGTATTTAGGTTTTTGTGGTAACGGTGTTTTAGTGTATTTTGGTTTGTGTCAAGCTACAGTCAACAAATTAGTTTCTTAATATTAACATATGTGTTTATTGTACTTACGTTACTTGTAATTCTTTTTCTGAATGGATGGTACACCTCGGAGATCTAAAATACTAAATAAATTCTCTAATGCATATTTGACTGGAAATCAGGAATTCAACAATCTAGTAGCCTTGCATATCATCCCATTATATTTTGAAGTGTAAGTAGTATAAATTGTAAGATTTTGATAGAATTTCATAATTGTATTTCAGGAATATCGTCCATCAAGCATTGAGCGTCCATAATTGTTGCAGTAATATGTCGTACTTGACTACATCCACATGCATAAATGTAGAAAATAAAATAAATGATAATATTGAGTGCCAGTTTTACAACAGGCTTTATTTGTCAAGTCAATTTTGATAATGACAGGAATATCTTTATCCGATCCCAAGCTAGAGAACTGCCGACCTATTACATATGGCGCACACGTTTACCACTAAATTTCCAGCAAATCAAAGTCGCTGCGAAGCCAATGCCAAAGATGGTGACCGGATCGAAGTCCAAGGGCATTCAACACCCCTACCGTAGTACTTATATTAGGAAAATTTCTCTTCCACCGTTTGATGAGTAACCAGACATGATCACTTTTGTAATCACTGCTCTCTTTCTGGCTGTATGGTCGCCCATTGCACAGTGAGGCCAAATCCCGTAGAGCTGGCCAAAATTTGAAAAACAGAATATAAGATCCGGTAATTTCTAGTCGTGGGTTAGGTTGGGTAAGGGTCCGAAGGTCGAATCCCAGGCTTCAGCGCGCCCTATCCCTTATACCTGCTCCGGTAGAAGAGTTGAGAAGGGACCCTCAATCGAGCTAGACTCGTCGTGCAGTGAGCAAATATTTCAACGCTATATTCAAGAGGACGCCAAATTTCTAAAAAAAAACATTTCGATTTTTAAAAATGGAATCAGCAGCTGCAAGTAAATAGAAAATGATTATCTAACACAAAATTAATAATAATAGTTTATGCGATAACAATAAACGAATCATTTGTACGAAAATAAACGGCAGATTACAACGGAGAATTTTAAACACGTAGAGAAAAGTTTTAAGTTCTTTAGAGTTCTACGACTTGGCCGATCGCATGTTGTAGATGGAACTATTATAGAAAGAAAAAAATTTAAACTTGCTGCCTCTAGCTGTCTCTGTGTCATTTCTGCGAGTTCTTGCAATGTAAAACATAGTTTTCTGAATTTCGTACATTAACGACGCGGAATGTTTTGCTTCTTTTCTTGAATTTATCTGCGATCTTCATTGTATTGAGTTCTATGATACGTAATTCACTTTTATGAATATTCTCTTTTTCTTCCCAAATAATATTTTGGAATAAATAATAGTAACGAGGTTGAATATGGAATTATCCATCTATATAGATATTATATTTTCCAATTTTAGAATCTGTCGCTGATGAACGTGAAACACGTGTCCTGACGAGAGAGGAAATGTTTTCGATATTGAAAGGTCATTTGAATGACGAAGCGACTGAAACATATGCAATGATCGAAAATTTCAAGTCTGCTAAATTGCAACGCCCTTTCGTTCTATTAGACAATGTAAAACCTGTCCTCCGCAAGTTGTTGCATGACTTGCATAAAAAGTGGCAGCAAGCATCAAGAACTGAAGGCAAATTTTTGCAAAACTATTCTGAATGGTTGAGCGTGTTTGTTTCTTTCGAAGAAACTAAACAATCTTCAGAAAAATCCCATATCGTGGGTCGGCCTTCTTCAGAATTTGTAGAGTCTAGTAACCGGACAAAACGACGGAGGACTGAAGAATTACGCGCAATAAATGTACGGAAGAATTGCGTATGCGACTCAAATGACCCTTTGATCATCTAGGAAATCAGATGCTGCGAAAATTGTCCGTGATGTGGGATTGGGGAGGCCATCTAAAGCTAAGAAGTATAAGGAGTCCATAGATACGATTCGAGAAACGACTTTATCTGCCGATGCTGCTCTGTCGCTCATAGTGGAACTAAAATTATCGAAATCACAATATCAGAAGCAAAGAGAACAGCTGTGATTTATTTCCACCATATAAATTGCCATATCAAGCCAAGCTCAAATTTTATCCGCCTAAGTCAGATATTTCTGTCAATGAATGTAGTGCTGAGGTAAAATTGAATTGAATCGCACAGCTGATAGAATATTATTAACACAAATGGACGTTGTCAAAAGTTGTCTGCTGAATATATTTGCAACTTGAATTTAATTTGTAAGTGGGGGTGCGATGACACTTCTAGCCAAAGTACGTACAAGCAAAAGTTCATCAATGATGATGGAAGCAAGTCCGATGCTAATATTTTTTTTACCTCAATTGTTCCACTGCAACTTCTATCAGACGACCAAGAAACAAACGCTAGACTTCTTGTATGGAAAAATCCGAGGCCATCATCTCCTCGTTTTTGTAGACCAATTAGGATCCAATTTTTTCACGAGAGTCCTGAAGCCACTCGTGAGGAAATGGAGTATACTAAACAGCAAGAGAACGATCTTGTTCCTTTCAAAAAGATCATAGATGGAAAAGAAACAAGAGTTTTTCCGACTTGCTTTCACCATGATAGACGGTAAAGTTTCTAATGCTATCACGCATAACATGTCTACTCAACGATGCTATTTATGCAAAGCATCTTCAAAAGACTTTAACAACATCGATGCGATTCTAAAAAAGGAAGTCTCTAAAGATCATCTACAGTTTGGATTATCAACTTTGCGTGCAAGGATACGGTTTTTCCAATGTTGTTTGCATGTAGCATATAATTTTGAAATTAAAAAGTAGCAAGCGCGTAGTGATAAATAAAAGGAAACAAATAAGAATCCGAAAAACAACAATACAGAAGGGTTTCCGTATGGAATTGGGTCAACCAAAGCCTGGTTTCGGTAGCTCGAATGATACCTCTCGACAATTTTTCGAAAACTCAAGCATTTCTGCAGCTATTACAGGGTTGATGAGGATTGATTCCATGTAATATTGCAGACAATTTCGAGTGACCATGAGATCGATTTCATAAAATTTCAAGATTATGCCTTACAGACAGCTCACTACTTTGTGCAGTTATATCCATGGTTCTACATGCCAACTACGGTACATAAGATATTGATTCATGGTGCAGAAGTGATAAACTCATCGGTATTGCCGAAAGGTCAGATGTCTGAAGACCCTCAAGAGTCTACTAATAAATACATTAAAAAGTTTCGTGAAGATTTTGCAAGAATTTGTTCCAGAGTCAAAACAATGGAAGACATTATTTCACCTTATTATTAATATCCGATCCATTTATTTCAAGTTTGAGCGATTTACCTCGAAAAACGTCGTTGCTCCCAGAAGCAGTTCTATTGCTAGTTGCGCCACGTATACCAGCAAGTACAGGAAGCTCCAGCGATTTAAAAGTTGAAACAATTGATTATGAATCAAATTATTCTTCGGATGACGATGCATGAACTTTAAATCAACCAATTGTATGTTTTACCGTATTATACAACATATGGATCTATTTTGTACTTTCTCTATAAAAGCGATTCATGTCAAATCCGCCATTTTGTTTTTATTTAAAATTTTGACTTCGGATTCATAATCAGCGACCTCGAAAACCCCCGAGTACTGACTTTCAGGCAAATTTATAACATTTTCGACTTTTGACCAGCTTTTTGGGATTTGGCCCCACCGTGCGTTTCTCGGATAGCCAGGATTGGGTAGAACAGCAACACCACAACATGACCAAGGAGTACATTATGCCGGACCATGTATATGCCTAAAGACGATCTACGGCCGGGTCGAAGCCCTACCCAATTTATATACTTATCGGATCCATTCGCCCACATTCTGGCGCGTTCCAGCCTCTAGTATAGAATGCCTTACGGTGTTACTGCATCTACCTAGGAATCGGGAAGATGCAGGTCATTTTCTTGGCTCTACTCCAAACTGTCAGCGGCCGGACAATTTTTTAGATCTATTTACTGTGTACAGTGCTGGTAGTGTCGCTCTTTTCCCTGACATGTGCGTGATCGGTATCGGGTAGACCTCACCAGCTTGTTTGAGTGTCCGCCAGCAAGTCCGCAAACACCCGCTCTTCCGGTTTTGGAGTACCCATACTGGGAGGATTCCTCGTCCCCCGTCTAATGTGTCATAGTCGTGGACATTTGACATGCTATACCACTATTCACTACCACTTTACAACATTAAAAGACATAGATATCTTATTATAGCCCAATAAACAGATTGTATAGTAACCAACACTTCAACAATATTATGTGGTGGTGTATAACATAAATAGAAATTTTAAAGAATTTGATCGACTTGACTTAAATGATAGAGCCAACTATAACAGAAGATCTTAAATGCCAAATAATACAGGACTAAGTAAGAACAAATATTTATAACAAATAATAACAACAAGTTCAAACATCACAAAGATTTTATTAAAAAATATTCATGTGTACATCACATACCCATGCATGTATATTACATTATATAATTGTTATTTACAAAATGACTAGCATGAAAATACTTCGATTTCATTAAAGCATCTTTGGTTGTTTTCAATAAAATTAATTAATATTTCGATATTGATGTCGTTGTTCTCAACAATTATTTATGGAAAAATATGCTTTCAATGTTTTTTTTCTTTCAAAACTATGCCTGTATATGTACAATTACGTTCGGGGGACTTGAATTCTAAGAGAGAAAACATGAAAGCATGTCCAAGTTAACTCAGAATTTACCTTATATTACATATAGAATAATATTTTGAGAATTATACACCTGCAATAAATTTTTATTACTTATCTGATGAATAATATCTATATATGTATATATCTGGTATATATATAATTATTTGTACCTATATCTCATAATTGATCAAAATTAGAAAAATCCACAGTATCTCCTTTGTAACTTTCTTTTTGCGGAAACTCGTCTAAAGCAATAAAATGCAGTAACTATTGAATCACTTAAAGTAATGCATACACGAATTAATTTGTATATGAAAATGTATGAATGCACATCTACACCAAGTTGTACGCATTGTGAACAGCAGGCTCGTACACTGATGAGATCTATGTAAGACCGAAAGAACTGTCTGTACGTTGTTTGTAATGCCAGAGTGGTGTAGATATGCATTCATACATTTTCATATACGAATTAATTCGTGTATGCATGCTTTGAATGACTCATCTAAGGTATAAGTGTATGATTAGTATAACAGTGTTCTATGTAAATATCAGAAACATTAAAAATAGAGTTGGAAACAAAAATTAGCTATTAAAAGAAAATAAAACTATGGAGAGCGAAAACGTAAATTTTCTAATTGTTTGCCTTGAATAAGATGATATACGTGGACATAGTCTAGGGTGGCTGAGGGCGGGATAAAGTGACAGCTTGTGAACCTTTGAACGAGGCAAGCGGCGAGCACTACTTATACGTTTAGAAAATTGTGATATTGCAGAAGAAAAGAAACGAATCTTGAAAGCATTATAACTCGCAAGAGCTTTCACGACATTGTTCCATTATAGGTCTACCTCATCCTTTTTTCAGCACAAGTCTTTTATATATATTCATTAAAATAATCCATTTAAACAGTTTTCTATCGCTATTTTTCTTATGTTGAAAAATAATGTGTTGGCTTAGTTAATTAAGTACTTCAACCATTTTCATATCTTCTGAAACATCCTTAGATAATACGTCGATTAGAAATAATCAATGATTGATAGACTTGGAAAAAACGGGTTTAACTTTCCGCCGCCAGAACTTTTTAAGGAGATACTTAAGATACATGTATATGTATACAGCAAGAGCGCGCGAGGTATGATCACCCGATGGTATACGTAAACTCGCATCTAAACGTGGTCCGATAATACATATTAGAGTACCGGCACAACATACTAGCATTGCCTGCTCACATTCGAACTCATAGTGAACTGATTAGTTTTTCGCAGATTGAGTAGATTGACAAAAAGAACAAATTAAATTTTCTCTTTAAGTGATGACGATTGCTTAGATAACTAAGTCGATAATAACGCGAAGATTGTAATACTTATAACGTAATTATCATTATCCTTATGAAATTAAATAATAATGTAGTTGTGTAAAAAGTTATAGCAGTACAACTGGGTTTTAGAATGAAATAAAAACAACACGCCTGAAACATCTGCAGAATAAACTAAGATGTCTAGAGAAAAATAAATAAATTGAAATTTCATGGTAAAAAAAAACTATAAATAAGTATAACAGAAATACCATAAAATAACATAAAAACGACCCTTGAAATAGAAATTAAAACTGCAGCGCAATTTAAAACATCTCGTTCTTCATTTTGTGTGGCTTCTTTTCTATGCTTTGGGTATAAACAACCGTGCGTTTCAAAATTGTTAATTATATGACGCACTGTCCCGTAAGCAATAGTTTTTTGAAACTGCGTTTGAAAAGAAAGCATGTTTTGTCGAATAGATTGACCACGATGATAACATTTTACAACAAACTTTCGTTCTTCGATGGATAAAATGTCCATACTTAAATTTATAAAATGAGCAACCACTAAGAAAAATAATATTATGAAATATTATACGCAAACAGTGCAAAGTATAAACCTACGTGCATTCCTCTTTGCAGCCAGCACGCAACTGATGTAAATATCTATATCTGGCGAACACCGCTGGCGGAGATCATTTTTCGGAATATATGTCCGAAGAATATCGACTGGCATCGGGTGATCATACCCCGCGCGCTCAAGCTGTACATATATTTTATTGCAGCCGCAAAAGAAATTCATTCGGATATAATTTTTACATATTTGGTAGTAATATCAGCCAAATTAGTAAAAGTCATATTAATTAATACCATTTTACATTAAAAATGACAGAACTGAAAATTGCGATATTTAAACTTATGAAGTTCGACCTGCTGTTAGCAGGGTGGCTCAATTGGTTAGATCGATGATCTACCAAACCGGAGACTGTTGGTTCAAGTTCCTGTTCGATTGAATGACATAATTATAATAACCATAATTTTGTTAAAAACGTTAACTGTATGATAGTTACTTTACATACTCCGCAAAATATACACATGTAAATATAACATATAGTAGCAATGATCATGTTGATTGCTATTACATTATAATAACCGTCAACTGTTTGATTGCATATAATTGTAAAATAAGTTTATACTGCTATGAAGGAAAAATGTATGAATTTGTTTCTGTATAACTGGCATTAAAATAAAGAAGAATAAACAAAAGAAAGTTTCTTCATGAATTTCGATAACAGTTGTTTAGAATGTAAAAATCATGGTGCTACAGTTCCCTTTACTTTTCTGTACTTTGTATTATGTTCCTGCCTGCCAAGTTTTCAGGTAATTTTGATGTCATATGCTCATCTAAGTGACAGTATAATTCTGTATCCTTAACGTGTCTGTTTACATAAATGAGATATTGAGCAACGGCTACAATGCTTATAGTTGCTATAGCATAAATTCGACAAGTCATGAACTACCGTACCTTCAAATACTTTCCTCGTTAGAGATGGCCATGCTTTTATTTAATGGTTGGTGACAGTGCACGTAATCAGGCACACACGCATAATTTTGATAGTTTGGTTATGTCATGTAAACAATAATAGCGTCTATAATTTGAATTAAGTATGACAACTGTAAGAATTTGGAGTTTTTAAAAGCTTAGCATGTACACCAACATTGATTACTTAAAAAACTTAAAAAAATAGCCTACTCTAATGAGGAAAGTATTTGAAGGTACGGTATTAGGTCTTTAAAAATATTCAGAAACAGTTTTGTATACGGCGTGTTACCTAAGCTTAACTAATTAAAAATTAAATGATTTAAATAACAACCTATATTTTTTGTTGTGGTTTGCCTATCAACTGTCAGTTTGATAGTATACAAATCTTGATACAAAAGATAAGATAATTTTGATAGCAAAATTGTTAAACACAAATAAAAATAAATATATGACTAGGAACAATACAAATTAAAATATAAAAAATGCTCAAAATGAAACTGAATAAAGGGATAATATGTTTCATGTAGAGCATTATTAATTAATGATAGAGTCTTTAAATTAGTTAAAAAGGAATGCTGTTAGGTTAAAAAACTTAAAAATTAATGTATGGACGTATGGACGAGTTCTAGTCAGTGTTGGGACGCAGAAAGTTTTCCTCGAAGTGAAATTTTCACTTTTCACTGAAGAGTTTGCCAATGAAATGTCTTTCGGTTTTGAAGTGAAAGATACAAATTGAGGTTATGTTATTATTTTGTGTTTGACAAAATAAAAAGGGATAAAAAAGGATAAAAAAAACTGGTTGTGCATTAATGATGCGAGTTGTCACCCGATGGGGATCAACTTTTTACTGCAGAAGGAGTTTAATTTCTTCTCGATCTGTTTTAGAGCATGTTGTTATAAGTGAAGAATATGCAAAAATACGACAGTCACTGACTAATTCATCAAAAAGGAAGAACTTAATAATTAAAAACTATGTATTAGGTCATGGCTTCTGGGAAGCAATTGCCGAGATTAATAAAAGGATTTTAGAACATGTGCGGAATGAAAAAACTTGTTACACGATGAGAAAAATGTGTAATGAAATCGGCCTTAACGGTGATTATGTTGAAATATAAATAATTTGATTTCATTGCTTATGGATTGTACTTTAATGCACGTGTTGCCCGTTCTTGCTATTTGTTTTGGTCGTGTTCTACAAGGATGTGTGCATTGCTTTTCAGCCTACCCTTGTAATATTAGTTTACCTAGTGTCACAACTGATACAATTATTGTCGCCTAATTAACCAAATATAAATTATCATAATTTGTACAAGTTCTTTTACATATTAAAATAATTTTAAAAAAATCGTTTAACAGAAATCCAACATTATGAAATTTTAAAAACTATTAGATATGGCGACAGGCCAGAATACAAATGGATGTGTCGCATATAAGTATTTAACGAAGAATACCCAGATCGACGTCAAATTTCACAAATCGGCAGTAAGGCAAATTCAGTACAAGTTTATTGGATCAAATAATGTACACAATCATTACATTAATAGAATATTGAATTGTTATGTAGTACATACGAAATCAGTGTCAATCTTTTTTTTTTTTACAATTTCTTCAAAGTTATGTTATTTCTGACTTATAAATGTTGTATGTATATGATAAATATCCAAACTTACCAAATTGTAATAAATGATTTCAACCGGATAAGGTTCTACCGCACCATCTACTTCAAGTACAAAGATATCTTGATGGCTCTTTTTCAAACAAAGGTGTAGAGGAATTCCAATATAATGAATCTACCAGATGTTCAGATCTCCATGCAGAATCGTGTCAGACTAGACAGATTAATTTGCAACTCCAACAATGATTAATAATGTTTTACATACATGATTATATTGACCTCTTTAGTCAGTGTCATGCAATAAAAATTATTTAAAATTGAATATACACTTTCGCTAATTAAGTAGAAATATTATAGGTTTAGGTAATCTTTCTAAGTTTACAAAAACTTTTCTCCAATGCAATGTTTTATAATTTGCTAATGACAGTTGATAAAGTAGTCAAAATCACAACAAAATATAGGATGCTTTTTAAAAAAATCATTGTTAACGTAATTAATTTGTTTGAAACTGACTAATTTATAATTCTTGTATAACCTTGATTATTTGCTTATTCTTCTTTCGATGATAGTGTTGTGTTCAGTATATGTCAATTATTAAATTATTTATATTATATACATAATATATTTTTGGTCAGTTCTGTCTGAAATTTTGTTTTGTAATATGTAAACTTTAAAAATCGGCGAATAAGTTGACCATGTTTCATTTTTCAATCAAAGCAGTATAACCTCTTCTACTCAGATCTATTGTATTAATATATATTATGTAAAAGGTAACGCTAAAAGAGTGAATTCTTTTCAAATTTTAATCAGGATTAAAATATTCTTCAAGTAATTTTAGTGAACTATCAGAAATATCAACTCTTATATGTATGTATATAAAACACATTCCAATAGTAATAAAAAAAGACTTTGAACTTCCCGTGTATCTTTGATTGCCGGTACTAAATAATAACTTGAGGAAATTGACGATTGACATTTAAATAATGCTTCAGTGATAACATTTTTTTTAATAAATTGATTTATTTATTCTTCTACTACCACTAAAAATAATCTAGGTAAATAAATTGCTGGTGATTTCTTAAAATATAGATCGAAATGTTCATACGCTACGCAACTTTCGAAAATAAAACAACACGGTAAGTTCAAACTCCTCTCAATCGCTTTTGAAAACAGTGTACCCGTACAAGTATAAAATATAACCCATATAAGATCAGTTCATATTAACACCTTCACTGCTAAAGTCAACTCCTTAAGATCGTTTTTTTAGAAGCCATATCCGAGAGGATGCTTTTATATTATCCACTAAGCCAAGCCATGACGAAAACAAATAACAAATTTTGGCTGTTAAGTTGCTGTAATATTTAGATATTTACTGACTAAATCTGGTTCACATCTACAGCATTTTCTTTTTTTTGTATTGTCTTAGAAAACAAAAACTTTGACGAGAGATGGAAATGAACCCAAGAATATTTACCATTTAATATGTATGGGAAATATATGCCGTCATATATTAAAATTTTAATTAATTAATTTATTAACCAATTAAAATTTTGATATTAATTAATAATAATTAATTGCAATGTTGTTGGAAATCAATTGAAGATAACGGAAGAACAAGCAAAAACTTGGAGAAATCTAAGGTATTGGTGTCAGCAGATCGAAGAATAAGAGTTTCAATAACTGCTCATGAATTTCAAAAGCTGCAATTTAAAAAAAAATTACACAAAGACTTAGGAATGGCTGAGGTTTCAGCACACAAAATTCCTAAATATCTTACTCCCGAACAAAAACTATGTTGGCAACACATTGCAAACTTGCCGTTAACTGTCGGCAAAGAGATTTTCCTAAAATTATAACAGGTGATGACACAATATTAGAGCGGGAGACTTCAATGTCTAGATAGCAAAAGAAGAATATCTTAGAATAGTAGCATGAAAGAACACTATGCATAACACAACAAACGACAACAGCCATAGGTTAAGCAATATGGCCGCATTAGTTGAGATGAAAATAGTAACTACAAAATTAGAAAGAATACAAAAAGTAACAGAGATAATATGGACGTCACCGAAGCGAAAAAGTGGTATCCAAATCGGTCACATATTAATGAAGAAACAGAAAGAGACAACTATATTAAATGTTAGAACATACAGAGGGTGAATGCTGACTTTGATCACTTTATAATAAAATATAAATTCATAGAACCAAGAAAACAACAAAAGAGCAGAAATAGAATAATAAAAATTTGAAAAGCATGAAGAAAAAGCAGGAATATGAAAGTAGTATAGAGATAGAAATAGAAAAGCTCTAGCAGGGGATGCAAAAGTCATTATTAAAACAACTAAGTTACAAATAGGACCAACCCAAAAACGGTACCAAAATAAATGGTGGAATCAGGAATCTAGGATAAGTATATGACGAAAAAAAGAAAGCAACAAAACGATAAAGAGAGCGAAGCAAATGTAGTTACAAAGAAAGATGAAGGAAATAAAAAAAAGAAACCAGAAACCATAACTCAAAAAAGTTTATGAATCAACTACAGAAAGTATCAAAAGTAAATACGGAAAACATAAAAAAGCACAGTAGAGGTAAACCAAATAGGGGAGAATTTCTTTAAAGATCTACAAAACAAGCTCGAAATGCACATCCGAATCGTGCACAAGACAACATTTTTATATAAAATGTTACTTATTAGTAATACGAGAGTTAATTTGGAAGATTACAATTTTGAATAATTTTTCGCTTAATCATGCAAAACGATATTCTGTTTTAATCGGAGATCTGTCTAACACATTGGAATGCATTATAAAACCAAACAAATGGTGTCCCACAATTTGCCTGGCTTATCCAAACTTTATATTATGTCGTACTAATATGTAATTGCAATATACAAAAACAAATTTAATATAATCTACGTCTAGGATTCATAAAATTCCAATCAATGTTTTTCAGTTAAACATTCTTCTTTCATATTAGTACCAAATTATTTCTGCAGCAGGTTCTTGTTGAAACATTATATATACAGGGTGAGACATTAGTAGCGGCGTCTTCGATTGCTCGTTTGTGTTTTAAATAAAAGAAAAAAAAATAGTGGAAAATTCATGGTTGCTTGCTGCACATATTCTAAAAATACTTTAAGCTCTGACGCACTTCCGGTTTCACCGAAAATGCATGAAACTTAATTTTTTTAAATGCCACCCTATATATTTTTGGATTTTCTAGTACTGATTTAAATTGTCTATTTAAGTTTTTCGAAATTGAGCGAATAGTTATTGAGTTATTAATTTATTTTGGAAATTTTTGACGAAAACACGTGCTCAGAAAAAAATCATTTGTTCATTGTCTTTAAAAGTAAAAACATTAACATTACTGGTGCTTGTAGCCAAGAAAATTCTGCATCATTTGGTATAAGTTGCACTCGACAATGTCTCAAAAAACTTTATTTTTTCAAAGCCTACATCATGAAATTTTCACGTACCAAAAAAAATTTGCATTTTACTCCCTTTTTTATTCTCTTTCGTTTTTGTTAACAATGTTCTATACCTATATTTTGTAATTTCTGAGATAATCACTATAGGACCAATCAGCGGTCAAATAAAGAACGCTCTTCTATGCACCCAAATATTCGTCCAATAAAGGCTGGAATGCGGCCGACTGCCTGAGTCAACTGTTAAAGAGTGTCGGTGAACATTTATGTGAAATTTATAAAAGCATCGCTATTAGTTCTCATCCAAATGAATTATTATTCTTATGAAAAGTTAAAAGATATGATTGACATTTTGGGTGAATCTGAAAGAAACTCATTGCTAGCATCCAGACTTTATGTATAAAGATCCCTGGTAGAACTCAGCCAGAAACCTTCGAAAGTGTAAAGCAACGGTTCGAGTGAAGAGAAAGTATTGAATATGAAAAAAGAGCGGACAAAATCAATAACTGGTGAGGATAAGATGTTTATGGTACTTGCGAGTGTAGTCGAACACCCTCACACTAGTACTACGAAAATTAGTCGTCAGTTAGATGTAAGTCAAATTTGAGAATCCAGAATAATTAGGAAATATGTAATTCATCGGTAGCATATTCATACACAGGATTAGATAAAAGAAATTTTCAGAATCGCTTACATTTTTGTCAACAGGCAGCAGATAAATCATCCTGACTTTCACAGTTTTTGTTGTTTACCGACGAAGCCAACTTCTATTAAAGTGGATACGTTCATCGTCACAATTTTCGTCATTATAGCACACAAAAACCCTCACTTTATCACACCTGCAGACTTTTCAAATCGTTGGGCATTAAATGTGTGGGGAGGAATAGTGGGTAGTTACATAATTGGATCTTATTTCTTTGATAAAAATGTTAATATCTTCGTTTTCTATGGACGGATTTTAAAATTTTTTGAAGACATGAGCCTTAAAATCAGAAAAGCGTTTACAAGAATATGTTGAAACATTTTACGCAACGTTAGTACTTCTTTGGAAAACAGCATACTCACGTGAATTGCACAAAGTTGTTGTTATGTTGAACATATTCTTTAAAAAAATTTTTTTCTTACTTTTGATTGTTGTTACGTAGCTCAATAGTAGGTTATTTAAATTGTGTTATATTGTTGCTAATTTTTTTCTATCAAAGTTTTAGGACATCAATTTATAATTTTGAAAAACTACAGCTAACTCTTATGAAGATCAATGAAAGAATGAGAGCACTTAGGCAAATTAAATTGAAGATAGCAGTATTGTTTCATGCACCTTTTACTGGGGCGGCATCTTCAAATATGTCAGTAAACATAAGCTTTATTTTATTTCGTTGTAAACCAATAGTGTAACAAATGAAATACTACAACTGGACATTGCCGGAAATAAAAATTTGAAATGCGATGCTCTTCTTTCTGCAAAATTATTACTTTTGAGATAGTTCTATTTAACCTTTACTTTATTTGACAGTTGACTGAGGAAGTTGGGCCCCATTCCTGCCTTCCATTGGTTGAACGATTATTTGGGTACATAGAATAACAGCGCTCGTAGTTCTTTAATTGACCGCTAATTGCTCGTATAGTGATTATCTCAGAAATTACAAAAGATAGGTATAGGACATTGTTAACAAAAATGAAAGAGAATAAAAAAAGAAACAAATTATCTCAATAAAATACCGGGTGTTCCATTTAAAAAAAATAAGTTTTTGGTATGTGAAAATTTCGGGAAGTAGGCTTTGAAAAAACAAAGTTTTTTGAGATATTGTCGAGTGCAACTTATACCAAATAATGCAGAATTTTCTTGACTACAAGCACCGTCAATGTTAATGTTTTTACTTTTAAAAACAATGTGAAAATGATTTTTTTCTGAACGCGTATTTTGATCAATTATTTTCAAAAAAAATTAATAACGAAAAAACGGTGGGCTCAATTTTGAAAGAGAAAAAAGAGTTGAATAGACAATTTAAAGCAGTACTAGAAAGTCCAAAAATATATAAGGTGAGTTATTTAAAAAAATTAAGTTCCGTGCATTTCCTGTGAAACCGGAAGTGCATCAGATCTTAAAGTGTTTTTAGAATATGTGCCACAAGCAACCATGAATTTTCCACTAATTGTTTTTTTCATTTATTTAAAACACAAAGGAGCAATCGAAGAAGCGGCTACTAATGACTCAGCCTGTATTTAAAAGTTTTGGTTGACTAAACAAACTGTCACTGTCAAATCGTCAAATCAAACTCGACTTTAGTTATTTCACAAGTTTTATTAGATTTCTCTAACACACGTTTCGATAAGATAACTTACCATTATCAAAGAGACAAGAATTAAAAGTGATTGTAAATAAGAGTAAAAAACTTACATTGTTCGAAAATTTAGAAAGTAAAAGGGCCATAAACAAAAAGAAAATAGATGCATACATTAAACTAACGACAGCTTAACTTCTTGCACCTGTAGAGCCCACATACGCACATTCACTTTGAATTCTTCTCTCTTTGATAATGGTAAGTGATCTTACCGAAACATGTGTTTGATTTGATGGTTTTACAGTGACAGTTTGATTAGTCAACCAAAACTTTTAAATTCTTCTTTCATGTATATTGCATTTTGTTATCGGCATATTTATCGCAATACATTTACAGCAATTTTTCTAATAACTGTGGTAATAGAAGTATTACTCTAATAAACTATCACAGAAATTAAAGGAACATTCACAGTGAGATAATTTTCAAAGACTCTATTAAAACCTCTTCTGATGCACAAGACTAAAATTCTAATGTGCATCACCGAGGGGATACATGGCAGTGAAGGTGTTAAATATCAAAATTAAATAAGCTCTTTTATATGCCATGCCAATAATAACGATATTGTCTTTTAAAGAAAAAAATAATTTCTGCAGATACCAGTTAGTAAGATCATTTTGATTAGAAAAAATAGTAACTAGTTATTCCTCAGCTCACGTCATATGAGCTACATTTAACAGTAATCAACAATCATGACTTATGATTAGAATTCCTTCAAACAATAACGTTATTCCCTCAGTAACCTGTCATAATCATAAGTAGGCTATCTGTAAAGCATTGGTCATGGTGGTATAAGTGCGTTGGTCCCATGTACTCGCATATGCCTATTTAAATTTCCGCTCTGGGAAAATCTCAAAAGACACAGTTTGCATTCGTATGGCTTCTCTCCACTGTGGATCCGCAAGTGTTTAGTCAACGTGCTGCTGTCCGAAAACGCTTTTTTACAAAGTCTGCAACGATATGGTCTTTCACCCGAATGTGTTCTCATGTGCGTTGTCACTGAGGATGATTGAGAGAAACGTCTGTCGCACACGGGGCATCTGAACGGCTTTTCGCCGCTGTGAGTCCGAACGTGTGCCGTTAAGTTGGCCGCTTGTGAGAATGATTTGTTGCAGTCTATACACCGATATGGCTTCTCTCCAGAGTGGGTACGTAGATGGGTTTTCAGGGTACTCGGTCTTGCATAACTTTTACCTGTAAAATATTAAACTAGTTTCAGTTAATGAAAGTGAAATGACATAGTGGAGGAAATATGATGCACGAACAATTTTTGTGCCAAATTAAACACCCTGAAACACATTCAAAAACACTTAAAAATAAAGCAATTTTAACCACTGTTTACGCTTTTCCTTATTTATTATGTTCCATTTATTTGTGTTAAAATTAAAACAGCCTTGTTTTAAGATAGACTGGTGTCAAGTGAAACCTTTGGAGGAAACGCTTACTGTTGTAATGGTACATACTATTTCATTTATTAATTTTATAAACTTTTATTTTAAGGATTTAATATTTTGAAGAAAAATAATAATTAAAATCAATGAATATGTTATGGTATTATTAAGTAAATATTAGTCATAAGTTTAGTATGTGTTTAGTTCTAAGAATTGTGGCGCCGAATGTTTACAACAGTGAAATAAACGCTACAGTTGTGATAAACATTTGCCGACATAAAAGAGTGTGTGTGAGAAACTTAAGTGGGAACAACCGAACTATATGGAAAAACGGGGAACCACCGGCGGTTCAACATAAAATGAAAACACGCGCTGGAAACTGCAAGAGTCAACCGCTAGATTTTATTCAAGTCGGACAGTGAACTCCCAAGTCGGCAGAAATTCGACTGAGAGACTTCATAAAGAAGTCATCGAATTCACGACTAATAGATCGTCAAGTAATATTTGTTAAATGTTATAAAAATAAGAAGGAGAACCTACACTCCTATAACTAATTGGATAACAATAATAAGAATTGTTATTACAAAAATAGTGATTAAAGTAGCACTTAAAGAGTAAATGTGCACGGTGTTAAAAGTTTAATAAAAGAATATATTGTGCTCCAGTAAGCAGAGCAAGGGGATTCGTCACCATAGGATCGTGACCATTCAACAAATGATGCCGATGAAAACATCGCAAGAAAAAGAAGATTTTACGGAAGATAGACATCACTGAAGAGCGAAGAAAGAAACTTTGTTATAAGGTATTTTTAAAAGATTATGAATTAAATCTTAAATTGATGTTAATATAATAAAGTTATCAAATAAATATCATCTCCGTTCTAATAAGGAGAATGTAATTTAATCTGTATTAGCAGCGTTGTATGTATATAATAATAATACACAAAACGTGTATAAAGCATACGTAGTAAATTCTGGCATCCGTTGTTGATATCTGACTATATTGAATAATATACAAAAAGATTTATATCTGTTTGGCATTTATAAAATTGTATTCAAATTGTCTTTTAAATAAATTTGATCTCTTTTATGTTTGTATGAGATTGTTCGTTATCTGTTAAAATTATATGTGTGATTCATTGATTTTAATATAAGTATTATTTAAAGTTTCAATGGTATTTTTCTTTTTATTAATTTTAATTAATGTTTAGGAACCCTCTTTATTAAGCATTTCTGATAAACCCAAACCGCCCTGGGAGAAATTGAGTTATAGTCGGCAAATTGGGGTGTTCCTTTACATTATGTTGCCCAACTTTGGGGCAGTATTGGTATTTTAATTATATTATAAAGATATACCGTTGCACTGAGACTACATTTCAACTCCAATTTCTTCGCCAATGCACTTATATTGAGGAGCACTTTTTCAAAACTTTGCAATAACGTTGAAAAATGAATTGTCTGTATATTATGTAATCGCAAAAACGAAAGAAATTACAACGGAAAAAAAACCTTAGAGCAAAAAACTAGTGAGGGCTCTTGTGATATAAGACGAGATTTACAATTCAGTCGATTTGGCATTCATATATGATTTTTAAGATTTGGGTAAAAGAAAGATATATGCTAAGATGGTGTCAATAAACCTCCTAACTGAACAGAAACAAAATCAGACAAATGCACGCAACCATGTGATTACTGGTGATTAAACATGAGATTTCGAGTACAATTCTGGGAAAAAGGCAAAGTGGCACAGTCAGTAGTAACTCACCTCAAGCAAAAAAGCTCGAATGAGCAAATCAAAAATAAATCCAAGCTCATTTGTTTTTTTGACAGTAGACAAGAAATTTGTGCCTTCATGAGAAACTGTCAACTTGCTTTTTATAAAGAGTCCTTGAAAAGATCAGAAAAAAGCACCGAATAGCTTTCCTTCGCTGCTATAAATACTGAAAATAAGGCATCTACAAATATACCGCGAGATCAAAAATTATATTGATAAAGGTTTGCCATGTAAAACGTCCATCTTAAGTATCATTTTTTTGAGATAATTCTGATAATTTAACGCATGTGTAAAAAACCCATAAGTCAGAATTGTTTTGTCACTTTGACAGCGATAAAAGTTTACTTTAACTTTTATATCGGCAAAAAAGTTGTTTACCTTTGGTTCGCCTGACAACAACTTGCGTTTTATCGTTATGTCATAAACTCAACGAACCCACTGTCAAAACGAAATGTCAAAGTCGACGCAACCGTAAGCTTTGTGTACTATCTTTGGTTGACCCGACATCAATTTGCTTACTTGATCATCATAGTGTTCGTTGTGAAGTGTTGTTATGACGAAATTTGCAAACTCTTTATAAGTAATTTTCACAAAATGTATAAGAACTGTGTTTTTAATAACTGTATTTTTAAATAATATAATTACTATGTAATACATTTTTCAGTAGTTGTTTACACATTTAGTAAATTATCTTATGGAATACATTCGAGCTTTCTTTTTATTTCCGAATAAATTTTCCATTTTTAAACTCGAATTTAGTTGCTAAATGGTAACCGAACTCAACAAATTGCAAAAATGTTCGTTAAAAAGTGAAAATTTATCCGGAAAAAAAGAAAGCTCTCGTGTAATTATAAGTGATTAAATTATCAGGTTACAAAATTTGTAAATATATGTTTATTTAAAATGATTTACATGTTTGAATAACATTTTATTAAAAATTAATAAACAAATTATAATAAATCTTCAAAATGACCCCCGCCTTGTACGATGCACACCTTTACGCGCCTTTTCATGCTATCAAAAGCATTTTGCAACATTTGTGGCGTTATGGTTGCACATACTTCAATAATTTTTTGTTGCAGTTCTTGCAAATTATGTACAGAAGTTCTGAAAATTCTATTTTTACAATAAGGGAACACAAAATAGTCCATAATAGTCAAACCAGATGACCTCGGAGGAAACTCAACTTATAAGTGGATCATCAAAAAACTCATGGAGAAAGGCTATAGTTTCTCGTGTCGTATATGCTGTTACGCCGTCATGTTGGAATTAACCATTATGAAATTCATCGTCGTGTAGTTGTTGAACAAATTCATTCAAAATGTTATTTCTGTACCTCTCTGCATCGATGGTGAAATTGAAAAAAACGGCCCAATTATCCTTCTACGGAAGACTGCCATCCAAACCCCAATTTTTTGAGAATATAGAGGAGATTCAACCAAGAAATGCGATTTATTAGTGCTCCACATCCGCATATTTTGAGAATTTACGTACCCCGAAAGGTGAAACCATGGTTCATCGGAAAAAAATGTTCAAGTTCTGCTTTACCATGGTTCGGCATGTTCCATAAGAAACTCCAATTTCTTGGGACAGGCGTCTCAAATATTTTGTGGGGTCCTGTTCCATACGATTACGAACGTCAATAATCACTTCTTCTGTACGAATAGTTGGCCTACCAGCAGCTTTTTTATGAGTAACAGATCCAGTTTTGCGAAATACACCAACACTATGTGCGAGGCACATATAAAAATCTTGCTCTACTACTGCGAAATTTGGAAAGTGTTCACTAAAATTATCCAAATATAAACGCATACTGTATTCCCAAATACCATTAACTTGTACACCTGTTCTAAAATACGCTTCAATCATGTAAGTTTTGTGTGCTCTGGTGTAAACCATAATTGAAAAACTACAAGATGCAGAGAGAAAATATAATGATAAATATTAATGACAGTATGACACTTCATAATATAACTTAAGACAGACGTTTTACAATCCATGACAAACCTTTATCAATATAATTTTTGATCTCGCGGTATATAACTGCGCATGGGAACTACTTTGAAAGTGATACCATAGATGCATAAAAATAAAATTAAATGTTTGCAAAAAAAGCACTCTCACTACTTTTCTGACAGACCTCATAAACTATAGTCGGGTCACCGAACGATTGTCGAATGGTGTTGTAAAAGTATCGTAGTTGAAACTCCGTTGAACACCACAACTGTTTACCTACATTCGCTGTTTGTCCGTCGCGTTGTACTACCAACACCCAGACGTTCTAAATACAACGACAAATGTACCGTTCGGTGACCCGACTATAGTAAAATAGTAGGAAATATGTTCTATGTTATGTGGTAACAAAGAATTTAGACATCAGTTGGATATGTAATAGTTTATTATTTATAATCATTTTCATCATAATAATCATTTAAAACTTCTGTTACGAACATTAAAGAGCTTTCATGTTTTCACGTGCACTGTAATATGTATGTATGCGCGGTACCAACAGCGGTCAAATGAGGAACCAATGAACAAAGGACATAGAAATTTACAGTGATCATCATGGTAACCGCTTTCCCCAGTGAATTATCGCCATCACATAATATGTATTATGTATATATGATTTTCTTTATCAAAGAAAAGAAAATCAGCAACAACTTTTGTTAATTTTTAATGTTTGTTTTAGATTAATTTATTATACTTGTCATATTTGCAATGCAATTTACTGTATTAATTTTGTTTGTGAAATTTCAATCCACAGTGCTGCTTTTAACGTCCGGTGCATATATCACTCCATCTTTAATCTACTTTTTCAATATGATTCTTATAAGTTATATACATTTCCAGTCGCTTAGTAGGTTCAATATATGTAACCGTATTTCTCTATATGTATATATGATATATACTTTCTAAATATATTGTTCGAAATATGTATTTATATTTGAAAATGAATATCAGTTAATTTCCTGACTAGTTGACATCATCCATAGGATCCATAACGTTGTTGACAAGCGATATATCCCAGTAGTTAACTCCAAAAACATCTTACTTTCCCGAGAAATATACTCTATTTGAAGTATTATACGCTGAGAGAAAAAGTGACAATTCAAACCTTTTCACGATGTTCAATATAAAATGCAGAATTAACCAATAATTGACTGAATCAAGAAAAATAAACGTTTCAAACAACGTTATAAAATTTGTTAAATAAAAAACGTTAAGAGGGACGTTTACTTATCGAAAAGTAAGACATCGCCGTTTCGGGTTTTTTGAATTTATTTTGTAATTTTAGAATCTCAAATTTGGTTTAGTGATGCAAAAGGCATCAATTTATAATGTCAAGGTCAGTTTTTATGTTATGTGTTTTAGAAATAACCACAAAAATGCATGAATTTGATTAATGTCTGCTAACTAGGGCTGGTACACAATAGAAAGAAAACTACCTCTACGTGCCAGCTGCACATTTGATGTACGATATCAAGAAAAAATGAAATTTATGTAATTATTTTTAAAGATAAAAAACATTAAACAGTAAACATTGTCACACACATTTTACATGAGGTTTTTCGAAGCTAATCGCGTCGTCTATCCCCACTTTACGCTATCTCTACCGGTCCTAGCGAAGACGAAAATCTATCGGAATCGGTCGGCTAAATGCGAGTGACAGTTTAATTACAAACTGTCACTCGCATTTAAATGTCATATAGATATACCTATAATATTCGAGTGTATAATAATATAACAGTTATGGGCAAGCGAAAATTGACTTATTATAAAACATCAACAACATCAACAGTTCCGTAAGTACACATTCTTTATACATTATGTTCCCCATCTATAGTATTCCTTTATCTATGACAGAATCTGTGAATAAAACCGAAGCGCTTTGACAAAACCGAATATCGTGTAGCTCCACCTACTCACACCCCCTTGCGTCTACCCGTCCCGCGAGTAATATAAGTTGCATAAGTTTCTATTTGTTGGTAAACGCTCCTCTTAAGGAGTAGTCTATACATATTAGGTTTGTTCCAACATACAGTTCTAAACGGTTCTAGAACTAGTGCGCATGTCATTTAAAAAAAGACAAGGTTCAATGTTCGGTTCCTCAGAACTCGTAATTCAGAACGGTTTTTGAATTACGCGTTCTGAAAGACCGAACACTGAACTACTAGTTCTCAGAATTTGTAGTTCCAGAACTGCATGGTCCGAACAGTCTTTTTCTTAAATGACATGCGCACTAGTTATAGAACCGTTCAGAACTGTATGTTGGAACAAACCTATTGAAAACCAACTGCTCTACTTAGAAACAAGTATTGTTGCTTGCAAGAGTATATTTTATAGTGTACATCTAATATGACTAGTAACCCCTAATATAAATAATTTCCGCACATTGACCATGTGTGCATTCTACATGAAACAGCATTATTAAAAAGATTTTAGATTTGGTTATTTCAACCATTTAAATTATGTATCACTGGCAAAGCTTTAAAAGTGTTCACTCCATCAATTATTGCTTAACTAAACACTTTTTTCTCTCAATATATGGAAAGACCGCACTGATATAAATATTCCAATTTCTAATAACTATTTAGTGAGCTAGAGAGAGGAAAAATATTACATATATTCCAATGTTTTAAGCACTTACTAAATAACATAATATTTTTGCACATATACACACACATCGATTTCCAAAATTAAATTTGCCGAATCACTACAAAGTAATCGTCTTTAATACGATAATACTTTAATCTCCAATCCACTTATCTTTTATCTCATATAATCTACCGAACTTGTATATGCCATTGTGTGTTACACATGCTTCATTTTATTAAGTACTGTTTGAGTAACTTAGTTCTAATAAATTACAGCCTTGTTAAATTCTGGAATACTATAATCTCAAATATATTCTTCCTAATTAAACAACCAGGAATCCTTAATTTACATTTTGATATGTATATAATTAACTGAATGAAAGAAGTAAAGGATATTTTAAATTTCTACTAAACTAATTATGAAAAATATATTTCTACTGCTCAGTGAGACAAAAACCCATTGCAAATTTTTTAATTCTCGGTTTGCCATACGCTTCGCAAAGGCAATTTTAAACATTTTTTGTGGTGATATATTTGTGTGTTGGACATTTTTTGTAATTTGAAAATTGCAATGGCTAAATGCCCACTAGCGATTGTTACGATTGTAGCAACGTACCGGCCGATATGGCAGTGTTTTGTGCAGGCATGACAGATTGATTGTTTTGGCGATTACCGCCTGTCGGCGGATGTTATTATACTACATGAAAATTCCGCCGTTATTTTAACGATCATAAACATAACCTAGTGCCATGAAAAGCATTTTTATTTATTTACATTTGTATTAACCTGAAATTTCTTTGAGCTGGGCATTTGTTTGTTTGTATTGAAACTTAACAATGAACGTCATTTCGAGCATTGAAAACATTGATTATTATTTTTAATGATTTGATGGAAAAATATACTTTTCTTTGGAACAAGAAGGACCCAACAATTAGACACTAACTTGCCATAGAAAACGCATGGTCTTCCATTACACGACTAATGGAAATTAGTAGTACGTTTTTCCTTTGTGCTTATGGTAATAAATATGTAATCCTTATTAATATTTAGTTAAAGAAGTGCTAGAGTTGTGGGAATACCCGAAAAGAAAGTTTATAATGGAAAGAAGCAAATTACTCAAACAATATATGGGAGTTCTATGACCGCCTTGGCTACCTGAACAGGCTTTTAGAAACTATAAGGTAAAACACAATATAAACTTTTATTTTAAAAAAGCACATATTTATATGTAATTTTTTTAGCACAAAAGGTAACATAATAAAAATGTATAAGAAACCAGAAGAATGGGTGAAACTTACAGTAGGGGGCGGTTTAGTTTGCCCTTCTAGCAGTATTAACGAAAGGGATTCACTAAGGAAGGGAAATGAATAGCGCATCTTCCCAACCTGCAAATTGTTGTACCTGAAGAATTACATTATGTAACAAATAATTCAGCTGCAGCTGCGTTATATACGCAGGAAAAAAATTGTCCAAAAAATGTAAGAGAGCGGAGCGTCTTCAAGATCTTATTGGAACTTACACCTCTACTGGGAGAGATATTAAAAGCATTGAGGAATAATATTTAAGTAGTGTTTTTGTCTTTTTGTATAGAGTAGTAATCGTTTTTTTTTTGTATTTTTGAGAAAAAAATAACAGTATGATTTAAATTTTGTACATTTATTATATAAATACATAAATATATACACACATAACAAATATATAAGGGTAGATTCAATTTTTACTTCTGGTTAGCGTGTAGACCTAAAGGATAAAAATATTCAGTGTTTGTGAAAGACAAAAATCGATAAAGTGAAATTGCTTCAATATACGTCAGGGTAATATCCTTAGACCATTTATACATATAGACACGCCATTTTCCGTCCCGCCTTGAATACGAACTGAAGCAAACATAACGCACAAACAAGCCCACCAGTGACGTCACATTCACGGGTGGGCTTGTTTCTGTTGTTGTTGTATGTCAAACGTCTAACGTATATTCAGATTTTGGTGCCACTATTATGACAACTAAATTTAATTTTGACAATTGCTGTGAAAATTAGATGAAATTTTTAATTCGTGACAGATGAGAAAAAGTTTTTAATGATATTGACCACCAACATTTAATGCTAGTAACTGTATGTAGTTGCATCGTGCCCACCAGTGACGTCACCCGTGCAGAATTATGTTTGCTTCACTGCTTGATAGTTAAGCCTACATGTTGTCTGCGGACCGGCAAGGTTGGTATCAAATATTAAAAAAAAAATTATTTCCATACTAGGTAAAAATAAATGTTTTTCATTTAATCTACAAATGATTTTTCCCAAGACATATTTTGTTATAAGTGTCATAAAGTGATAAATTTATATGAAATTTATCACTTTATGACACTTATAACAAAATATGATGTCTTGGGAATATATTGATATTATAAAAATTATAAATACTATTTTTGAATATCGCGGGTAAAAGCGACAATAGCGAACCTCTTGGGTGGGCCATGAACTATCGTCGTCGAACTTTGTCGAATGTGCACGAAAACTGCCGATATCTAACATAACCCACGGCAGCTTACTGTGCAGTTTAGTTGCAACGAATACAGCGTTCTAAAAGTGTGTACGCAACAATTTTCAAGACATTAGAAAGTGTAGTATTTTCTTTATACATAAATAAATGAATTTTTAAATTAATGTCAAAGCCGTCTACCAGTATGAGTAAGAAACGATTAATTGAAGTTGAACATCGCAATTTTCATGAAAAATGGGAATTACAATATTTTTGTATTTTGTAGAAACTCTATTGCAGTTTGCAAAGAATTCAATATTAAAGGACACTACGATACAAATCATAAAGTAATCTACGGCAAATATATTGCGAAACTTCGTGAAGATAAATTGTTAGAATTCAAGTTGACACTTAAAAAGGAAGTATATTTGTTAAACCTATTGAAGATAACACAGCTGCTGAAAAAACTAGTTATTTGTTATCACATTTAATTGCAAAAAAGTCGAAATCATTCAATGAAGGGGAATTTATTCACGGATGCATTATTAAAACAGCAGATATTTTGTGTCCAGAACAATTTAAAAAAAAATCAAAAATATTAGCTTAACTAGAAACACCGTTGCAAGCAGAATTGATGATATAGCCGGGAATTTAAGGAAACAGCTGAAGTCAATAATACCAACATTTGAGGTCTATTCCATTGCAATTCACGAAAGTACGGAGACGCAGGATACCCCGCTCAGCTGGCTGTTTTATTCGCGGATGTGATGTGAACTTAAAAGTAAGTGAAGAGCTTCTGGAAATTATTCCTATGCGCGATACAACTACTGGAGCTGATATTTTTCACGCACTTATGGAAGTTTTGATTAAATATAATTTATCGTTCAAAAAATTAGTTTGTCTTGCAACTGATGGTGCTCCTGCCATGACTGGCGTTCTTAAAGGAGTTGTTTCAAAATTAAAAGAAAAATTCAAAGAACAAGGTAAAGCTTATATTCAACATTTTCAATGTATCATTAATCAGCAAACATTGTGCTCCAAAGTTTTGAATATCGATCAAGTACTAAAAAATGTCACTAAAATTGTAAAATATATTCGCGCACGTGGCCTTAATCATAGCCAATTTATAAAATTTCTAGAAGACATAGGAAAAGAATATACCAATCTACCTTATTATACAGAAATTCGTTGGCTTTCCAGTCATAAAGTTTCAAAGCGATTCTTTGAATTGCTGGACGAAATTATCATTTTTTTAAAATCGAAAAACTATGAATGTGATATTAAAAGATGATCAATGGATAAAGGACCTGGCTTTTTCAGTTGACATTACAAATCAACTTAGTCAACTTAATATCAGAAATTAATACTTTGGCAAAAACAAATTCAAAAAGAAAATTTATCCCATTTTGAATGTTGCCAGTCATTATTACAAAAATCACCAGAATTGAATTTTTCAGAATATGCCAAACAAATTAAATTATTAGGAAATGGATTCAAAAAAACATTTTTGGATTTCAAGAAATGCGAAAATCAGTTACACCTATTTACTTCTCCTCTATCAATTGATGTTGAAACTGTTTATTGAAACAAAAATATATAGAAGTTGGAATACCAAATTTCTATAATTATTTATCAGTGGACCGATATCCCAATGTGTTATGTGTAATTAGGCATATTTTAGCTATGTTTGCTAGCACATATTTGTGCGAATAACTATTTTCAACTTTGAAAAATAATAAATTGGCGGAAAGATCGAGATTAACAAACCCGCACGTGCAATCCATTTTAAAAATAGCTACAGCTCAACAAATTCAACCAAATTTTGAAGATTTGATTCATGATAAACATTGCCAAGTTTCTTCAAAAAATGATATGATATATTGTACTTATATTTAGAGCTGAGATAAATCTTTATAACATTTTTTATCAATTATGTAAACATCCACACATTCTGGACAAGCAAAATGTAATATTAAGCTATAATATTTGTATATGATTAATTACACTCTGTACACCAATATTTAATGATTTTATATTCTGCTCAATACTAATTTCATACTACTATTATTATTTATTTTAAATCCTCTGGCTAATACTCAAATTAAATAAATATTAATTTTTGTTTCTCCTTGTTTATTTTATTGAACTGGTAGGACTATATTATTTGAGACCTATACCTATATATTATAAAAATGGGAGGGATATTTCACATTTAATGTCAAGAATTTATAACCTAACTTATGAATCGTTTCGATTAATTTTTAAAATGTTCTTTATATAATACTTTTATTTATCGTCAGGGGTGTTTATGAAGTTCGCTGTGACTGATTATTCGTTTGTAAATTGTAGAATTACGACTATACATGTAAGTATTCCTTATCTTATTCGATCTTTTTCAAAGTAAATTAATTTGATATTTGTTTTTGTTATGTTTTAGTGTTACACAACTCTTGTGAACCAGTTGTTCTATTTAAGAAAGTACATAGATAATGCTACAAATGAAAGAAAACAACAATCTCAGGCTAATAATGGTATAATAATGTGTTTATCAGAATCACAAATATAAACAAAAGTTATTGAAATTGTTTAATAACGATATACTTTCGTATGTTAGAAAATGTAAAAATGAACCATTATGGACAATGATACGATTATAGCGAGTATGTTTGTTGAACGACAACTTGTATATTTTCTACAACTAACAAATAATGCTTTTCAACTCTAGATGTGAATATTCGATTTTTGATGAGATTTCTAATGGATAAAATTCGTAATATTTCTTCAAATAAGGTATTACCCTTTATACATTATTATATAATTTGTATTTAAATTCAAATAGCTTTAACTTATTCTGCTTATGGATTCCAATATAAATTTTATGTAAACAAAACTGAATTTGCAAATAAATCGGTTATTGTATTAATAAATAAGTGTCTTATACAACCTTGAACTAGTTATAAACAGATGTTTCACACGATCTTCCCATCTGACAATCCTTTTATGTTTTGTAGTTTATTCGTGCCTCGATAGAACCAATTGCTACCGGATCTACGTCGCAATAAGATAACGGCTGATCAAGATATGAAACGGGGAGTCGCAATAGGGGGTTGTTAAACAGGATAACGCAGGGCCGAGCTAGCTCTGTCGCAGACGGCGTGACGGTTCAGGTAAAAGAGAACACCTATAAGTAGAGCGTCGGTCGGCAACGACGCTTGCGACGATTGTCCGGGCACCAGGACACTATGCTATCTACAGATAACCTACCTGCGCCTCCTACGAACTACCACTGGCTGTGTCCCTCCAGCGGGTTACCTACTGAACACCCTGTATAGTTGGAGCACCCAATCTTATGTGCGTGCTTGTCACAATAAAAATTAAGAAATGCAGAGGTAAATGAAATAAAAGATAAGGTATTCGTAACGTAACAAAATTTAATTAAACTGATGTGTTGTATGGATATTTGTCTATAATGAATATGAAATTGTGAAAATTAGGTATTAAAAAAACTGGCGTTGAATGTAAAGTTAAATTGGTATAAAGTGTACTGCAATTAGACAGTTGATAAATAAAAGAACAAGCGTTAGGTGATAGTTGCAAAATTTAGTAAGTATAAAAAAAATAAAAAACTTAATGATTAAACATATACTCTGCGCATCAGCAGGAGTTGGTCGGTTGCCGAAACGTTTCTTTCACCTCACATTTAGGTGTACAAAAGTTTTCAAATACATGCCACAACGGCAATGTCAATACATAGGTGTGAGTACATACATATAAATTTATAAGCGTAAAAGAAACAATTGATAAGTCAGTAATAGGTCTTGTTTAAAATGAGGATAATTCGCTAAATATAAAACGTCGGTTTGCTTACATGAACCGAATGATATTAACTGATGGTTAGTGATTAGCTAAGTCAAAAAAAAAACAATTAGAGGTAAAATTTAGGAAAACAATTTCATAAAAAAAAATTCAATAAAACCCTGAGCTTCGAGAACCAAAGTTTGCTACTGCAAGAATGAATTTATCTGGCTCAGGTAAATTAATTGATCTTCGAAAGGCAAAATTTACAAACTTACGGCAATAATTAAACGTGCAAAATAATTATCAAAACTTATATTCCAAATGCAACACATCATAAAACAAGCCTCTATTGAATCGGAAGAGAAACGCTGAGTTTAATTACTATTTAAATAAAATCCATCCAAAAGATAATTGATCTTATAATGAATCTACTAGAATTAAATTTTAATTAAATATTTGCCTCAATATAGGGCTACAGAAATTAAGGTAGTGACAAATCCAAAATTCAGGTCAATCTGATTATTACAAAGTTAATAAAATAATAACGGTAATTTAATAAGGATTAAATTGTGACCTCGCAGTTGTCTAAGAGGTGCGATAGTTAAAAAAAACCTCTCAAAAATTCTCGGACAAAAACTAGGCGGACTGAAGTCTTGTTCACAGTCGAAAAGTCGTCGAAATTCGGACGTAAAATATAAATGTAAAATTACAACCTTAGCTGGCAAAATGGTTGTCGGAAGGACGCTGCAGATGCCCAAGATGGCGGCGACTCCCTTGTTGGAAAATTCCACTCAACAGGTGGGCTGGATGATGGATAAAAACCACTGTTGTGGGCGATTTCACCACAGAAAAGACTTCGGAGGGCCTAAATGACCGTCAAAGAATCCTAACGGCTTTTGAGGGCTTTTGCGCCCGACAAAAGAATCCTATTAAAATTTTAAAAAAACCCAAAGATAAAATCCCGAAAATTAACGCAGAGATATAAACACTTACCCCAATTAATGGAGATTCCACGGTAAACGACTTCAAGTCACCTCAGGGTGCAAAATTTACAACAAAGAAACCAACGCACGTGGCTAACGTGAATTTTTTTGATAACGGTACGACGATATAAATTCAACGCTAATATCCCAAAGAAAGGTACGGTAATTTCTGCTTTCTCCAGATTAAGCCGCATACGCGAAGAACTATCCACATGGATAATGTACATAAGTACTAAAGGAAGAAAAGCAATTTGCACTCACTGTTCTTTATGCAAGATGTGACCGACAAGTGTCCGTCGGGAGCGGGAACCTCTTTCATATCCCATGCGCGTTCAATTCCACGCACAGCCCTGTCAAAACATAAGGACGCGAAATACCTCCAAACAGACAATCGGGAACATTCAAATAAAATTACAACCACAAGTTTGAGTTTGACCGAAAAGGGGTTAACACTGTGACTTATAATTGTACGCAAACAAGAACATGACTTAGGCGAAACGAGAATAAGCGGAATAACCGACAATTGTACGAAGAAAATTATAGCGCCGACAGCACGAGGGAAAATTTATGCGAGACGTTGGCATTCCGTGAGCAGACCGATCTGTAGAACATAACCGATAAGTTTGAAAGACGTAAACAAACAATCTTCCACGCAGTTTCTATCCCATTATGAGAGAGAACAGAATTTCTACAGGTAATTAACGAAATACCAAAGCTTAAATATCAAAACGCTGCCGAAGACGGTCACGAGAACCGATCATAAACTTATGTTTCAGAAAAATTACGATCCTAACCCCAGGATGCATCACAGAAGATTCCTAATACTCAGAAGAACGATGGAAAGCCACAAATGATCGGCAACAATTAATAGTATGCCCTATTGTCCCGAGCATTACCCCAATTAATACTTCTTACATTTTTAGAGAGACGACTGCGAAGGAAAAAGGCAAGACAATAAAACTCGGGGCCTGCTCGAGATGCTGTGTTTGGCAATACGCAAAACTTGAGGAACAGTTACACAATATCTTGACTATCGTTTCGAAGCGTCTACCATCCACAATAAATGCATTAGGCAGGGATCGGTCGTAATATATATAAGAAGATATTTTATATACTTAAGCAAGGCGTAGAAATAATTGCAAATGCGTAAAATACGAAACTACAGGTAGGTTAGATTAAGCTAGAGCTAAGATAATTAAAGTTAGTTATTCAGATAAAGAGGCTTTCACAAAAACAGGGTGTAAATGCCCGATCTTACACAAAATGTATCTGTCATGTTCGCGGTATGTGATTTAGAGCGGTGAGGGCTCAATAGTAGGTTTAGTACCCACGGAAGCATACTGCAGGCAGTCTTAGTGACCGGTGAAATAGACAATATACAGGGTACGCTCAAAAAGTCATGAACTTTATACAAAATTCCACGTATTTAGACAAAAGGTACACAATCTTTCGCGAACTATAGACAAAGTAAATTTACAACGTAACAAATTCCCCCCTTTCCAGCGAAAAGAAATTGATCGCAGAGCAATTTCTTGCACCGAGAACATAGGCTGACGGGATAAAGATAGTGAAAAGGGTAAGCGAGAGCTCTAAAACGGACGTTGTCTACTACACAAACGCACACATCCACACTCAGTCACAGTAACACCAGACAGCTTGGCCATAACCACCACGTGTCCCTTCGGCATTCGGCCGGTACGGGAAAGTAAAAGAGACAAAAGAAAAATGGTGCAACTGCTCAGAGGTACAGATATGCCGTTTCGACAACCATAACATCCGGTAACAACAAAACGAGAAAGATCGCCAAACAAAAATAGATAATAGGGAACAAAAGTTTAAAGTCCGGACCGGCGTTGTCCTGACTAAAATGCTGAAGGCAAACGATAAGCCAAAAGGCTGAAGTCATAATCAGTTCCTGGAGGTAACATTTTGAAGGTAAGAAAAGCAAAAAGGTCGCCAGGACACGACCTGAAGATAAGTCAAATCCGGTAGTTAAGCAACATTAGTTAGCTTAAAAGGTAGTCATGTCCGATAAGATAAACGAAAAATAGTGTGGACTCCCCTAGCAAGGCTGCCACTCCATATATGCAAAGACACGGGAGATCCGAAACATACGGAAGCGATAAAGGTACGGGAAGATAAATGCATAGACGGAATCACAGATACAAGCTGTGCAATGGGGCCGGTAATCACACTAACGAAAGGTCGATAAAAGAAAATTGTTTGTCCTAAGGTGGTAGAGGAACAATAGAAGTCAGGGTCCCTTTAGAAGCCTTTTACTCCACGCAGGTTCACGGTAGGAGAATTCTTCCAGCCCTCGCTACAGGCCATAAAGCCCCTTTAGATGCCTCCTACATCACGCGAGGTACACGGTAGAGAAATTCTGGTGTTACGGCTGCAAGCCAAGGCACTCTCTACAGGCCATGATGGAAGGAGTTAGCGATAAGACAAGGCACGAAGCAACACATAGCGAAAACGTAAGCGAGATAAAAGACAAACTAATTTATTCAGCAGACGAATGTCGATGTTCATCGTCTGAAGTCTGTTACGCGATTCGTCAGGTAGCATTGACCAATTGGCGGAAGAAGGTATATCAACAAGGTACCACTGCAAAACGTAACCCACAAACAAGACCATAGCCGGGCTAAGATAAACAGACGGAGTCCGAGAAATTTTTATTTTAGAGACACGCTCTCGATAGGTGTTCAGAGAATTATCGTCAACAACTTTAAGAGATCCCATGCCCAACGAAATGAATGGATCCGCTTCACTCGTCGGAACAGAGAAAACCAAAGCTGAAGAAGCAACAGCGTTTTTATCATAAGACAAATCAGATATATTCAGATTTAAAGTTACGCATGGAGTTGTGACATCTGTAGGTTCGAAAAGCTCCAAGTTCAGAGAGACATCGAAATCTGCGTTATTTGCACATACCAGAAGCTTAAAATCGAAAGAAGCTTCAGAAACGGTGTCATTGGCGCATACAAAAACCTCTAAATCGGTAGAAGTAACAGAATCGGAATTATTAGGACGTACAAAAAGCTCCAAGTCAGATGAGGAAACAGAATCTGTATTATAGCTAAGTACGAAGTCGGAAGAGACATCAGAAATTGAAATATGAGTAAGCCCTAAGTCGGGAGGTACGTCAGAAATCGTATTATAGGTAACCTTTACGTCAGAAGGTACATCAAAATCTGAGTCATAGGAACGCTCTACGACAGGAGATATATCAGAGATCGAATCATGTGCAAGCTTTACAACAGGAGGTACATCAGAAATTGTATTAACAGTGAGCTCGGGAGCTTCCAAAACGGGAGAGACTTCTGACACCGACCTGATTGGATCTTCGGAAGAATTCAACTCATCGAAGGCAACCGAGTCTATCGGAGGTGGGGAGGTAGCAGTTGGAGAAAGAGTCGGATCCGACATGACACTAGCTGACGGAGAAGGTTGGCCAATATCTTCATCGTCACCCATGTCAACCTCGTCGTCACTCCTATAATCCTTGTAATCACTCACATACTCTCCGGCCTTCCATGCCTTATATTTCTCCATTATGGCACGAGAAGTGGTATCGGTAAGGTCACGAGGCGAGACGTTTCCGATAGTTCGCATTTTTGAGATAAACTTAGCTGCCAATTCACAACTACGTACTGAAAACCAGATACGTTCGTCCTTCTCTTCGGCAGTTTGCGGCTGCGCATTCTGAATGCGGTCCGCGACAAAAGCCAGATCGGAAGTTATTCCCCGATATTCAGGAACTGTAGTCTTACTATCAAGTTCAGCGATAAAATATTCTAAGAGAGAGAACTTTGACCAAATTGCCTCAGCGTCCTCCGCATAAGAAAAAGGGTAGTCAGAAGGAGGGCAGACAGCTTCCTTAAAGCCTGGGTGCTCTTCCTCGAATCTTAGAAGGTCATAGTAATACACCTGTGCATCGTCCCGCTCCATACCTGGTGACCGTTTGGCACCAAAAGTAGCGAGTAAATAATCCAAATCCTCATAAGAAAGATGTTCCATAAGAATGTCAAAACGCATAGTCTCCATCGTATAGAAAAAATTATTCGAGAAGATTACAGAGATAAGCCAGGTCTTGAAATGGTCACAAGACACAAATGTGTACCTGTCGATTACTTAAATGGTTCGTACCAGGTAACAAAAGAAGAAATCTTGATTGATTGCAAAACTATGTAAAGTCAAAACGCACGCTAAGACTTGCCTAGAAGGTAATCGGAAAAAAAAATATATAGGTATAGGCAAGACCAAAGAAAACAGTGCGATAAGAGTGCTCCACTCAGTAGCCACTCACACAAGTCGAGAAAAAAGCCTAAATCGAGAAAATTCAAAATTTATTCCGGAAGATGGTCAGGACCGAAACGTTGATGCGAAACAAGTAGCTTCTCCGAAGTATAACACCACTGTGCGGTACGACGAAATGTTAGTGGCTGAAATACTTAAAGGTAAGAAAAATATTCCGGAAGATGGAGAAAACTTGTCCGAAACGTTGATCGTCAAATTGGTTCCGGAAGGTAGCGAGAACTAGGTCAAAACGTTAGATGTCAACTCGTTAGTTGAGAGATGACACACAAGAGAAAAAGAAAATTTGAGGGCGGCGAAAACTTAGCCGAAACGTAGGATGCGAAATGTTGTTCGTTAGGCCCACAACGAAGGCATGAAATTGTTAAGAAGGTAGCGAAGGGGAGAAAAAAAAATAAATTTTGTTCCGGAAGGTGGAGAAAAGATGACAGAAACGTTGGTGTGTCAATTCGTACGGAAGGGGAAGAAAACTTGTCTGAAATTCTGAAAATGGCGGAAAATAGGCCGAAACTTGGTTGACACGAAAATAATAATAAAGAAAATCGAAGATGGCGGAAAGTTGGTCGAAACGTTGGTGCCAAATTTTTCCCCTATCACAAAAAAAAAGAAAATCCAGACGCTAGGGCGCCAAATTTTCCTTATTACTGAAAGAAAGGCCCAGAAAAAGATTATCGAAACGTTGGCTGTTAAAGACAGGGAGATAATTTGCAAAATTCAAGAAAATGTTCCGGAAGATGGTCAAAATTTTTCCGAAACGTGGTCCACCAAGGACGAGGCGATAAATTTGAAAATTTAAAAAAAAATCCGGAAGATGGTCAAAAATCGGCCGAAACGTTGGGCGCCAAAATTTTGCTACCGGATCTACGTCGCAATAAGATAACGGCTGATCAAGATATGAAACGGGGAGTCGCAATAGGGGGTTGTTAAACAGAATAACGCAAGGCCGAGCTAGCTCTGTCGCAGACGGCGTGACGGTTCAGGTAAAAGAGAACACCTATAAGTAGAGCGTCGGTCGGCAACGACGCTTGCGACGATTGTCCGGGCACCAGGACACTATGCTATCTACAGATAACCTACCTGCGCCTCCTACGAACTACCACTGGCTGTGTCCCTCCAGCGGGTTACCTACTGAACACCCTGTATAGTTGGAGCACCCAATCTTATGTGCGTGCTTGTCACAATAAAAATTAAGAAATGCAGAGGTAAATGAAATAAAAGATAAGGTATTCGTAACGTAACAAAATTTAATTAAACTGATGTGTTGTATGGATATTTGTCTATAATGAATATGAAATTGTGAAAATTAGGTATTAAAAAAACTGGCGTTGAATGTAAAGTTAAATTGGTATAAAGTGTACTGCAATTAGACAGTTGATAAATAAAAGAACAAGCGTTAGGTGATAGTTGCAAAATTTAGTAAGTATAAAAAAAATAAAAAACTTAATGATTAAACATATACTCTGCGCATCAGCAGGAGTTGGTCGGTTGCCGAAACGTTTCTTTCACCTCACATTTAGGTGTACAAAAGTTTTCAAATACATGCCACAACGGCAATGTCAATACATAGGTGTGAGTACATACATATAAATTTATAAGCGTAAAAGAAACAATTGATAAGTCAGTAATAGGTCTTGTTTAAAATGAGGATAATTCGCTAAATATAAAACGTCGGTTTGCTTACATGAACCGAATGATATTAACTGATGGTTAGTGATTAGCTAAGTCAAAAAAAAAACAATTAGAGGTAAAATTTAGGAAAACAATTTCATAAAAAAAAATTCAATAAAACCCTGAGCTTCGAGAACCAAAGTTTGCTACTGCAAGAATGAATTTATCTGGCTCAGGTAAATTAATTGATCTTCGAAAGGCAAAATTTACAAACTTACGGCAATAATTAAACGTGCAAAATAATTATCAAAACTTATATTCCAAATGCAACACATCATAAAACAAGCCTCTATTGAATCGGAAGAGAAACGCTGAGTTTAATTACTATTTAAATAAAATCCATCCAAAAGATAATTGATCTTATAATGAATCTACTAGAATTAAATTTTAATTAAATATTTGCCTCAATATAGGGCTACAGAAATTAAGGTAGTGACAAATCCAAAATTCAGGTCAATCTGATTATTACAAAGTTAATAAAATAATAACGGTAATTTAATAAGGATTAAATTGTGACCTCGCAGTTGTCTAAGAGGTGCGATAGTTAAAAAAAAACCTCTCAAAAATTCTCGGACAAAAACTAGGCGGACTGAAGTCTTGTTCACAGTCGAAAAGTCGTCGAAATTCGGACGTAAAATATAAATGTAAAATTACAACCTTAGCGGCGACTCCCTTGTTGGAAAATTCCACTCAACAGGTGGGCTGGATGATGGATAAAAACCACTGTTGTGGGCGATTTCACCACAGAAAAGACTTCGGAGGGCCTAAATGACCGTCAAAGAATCCTAACGGCTTTTGAGGGCTTTTGCGCCCGACAAAAGAATCCTATTAAAATTTTAAAAAAACCCAAAGATAAAATCCCGAAAATTAACGCAGAGATATAAACACTTACCCCAATTAATGGAGATTCCACGGTAAACGACTTCAAGTCACCTCAGGGTGCAAAATTTACAACAAAGAAACCAACGCACGTGGCTATACGTGAATTTTTTTGATAACGGTACGACGATATAAATTCAACGCTAATATCCCAAAGAAAGGTACGGTAATTTCTGCTTTCTCCAGATTAAGCCGCATACGCGAAGAACTATCCACATGGATAATGTACATAAGTACTAAAGGAAGAAAAGCAATTTGCACTCACTGTTCTTTATGCAAGATGTGACCGACAAGTGTCCGTCGGGAGCGGGAACCTCTTTCATATCCCATGCGCGTTCAATTCCACGCACAGCCCTGTCAAAACATAAGGACGCGAAATACCTCCAAACAGACAATCGGGAACATTCAAATAAAATTACAACCACAAGTTTGAGTTTGACCGAAAAGGGGTTAACACTGTGACTTATAATTGTACGCAAACAAGAACATGACTTAGGCGAAACGAGAATAAGCGGAATAACCGACAATTGTACGAAGAAAATTATAGCGCCGACAGCACGAGGGAAAATTTATGCGAGACGTTGGCATTCCGTGAGCAGACCGATCTGTAGAACATAACCGATAAGTTTGAAAGACGTAAACAAACAATCTTCCACGCAGTTTCTATCCCATTATGAGAGAGAACAGAATTTCTACAGGTAATTAACGAAATACCAAAGCTTAAATATCAAAACGCTGCCGAAGACGGTCACGAGAACCGATCATAAACTTATGTTTCAGAAAAATTACGATCCTAACCCCAGGATGCATCACAGAAGATTCCTAATACTCAGAAGAACGATGGAAAGCCACAAATGATCGGCAACAATTAATAGTATGCCCTATTGTCCCGAGCATTACCCCAATTAATACTTCTTACATTTTTAGAGAGACGACTGCGAAGGAAAAAGGCAAGACAATAAAACTCGGGGCCTGCTCGAGATGCTGTGTTTGGCAATACGCAAAACTTGAGGAACAGTTACACAATATCTTGACTATCGTTTCGAAGCGTCTACCATCCACAATAAATGCATTAGGCAGGGATCGGTCGTAATATATATAAGAAGATATTTTATATACTTAAGCAAGGCGTAGAAATAATTGCAAATGCGTAAAATACGAAACTACAGGTAGGTTAGATTAAGCTAGAGCTAAGATAATTAAAGTTAGTTATTCAGATAAAGAGGCTTTCACAAAAACAGGGTGTAAATGCCCGATCTTACACAAAATGTATCTGTCATGTTCGCGGTATGTGATTTAGAGCGGTGAGGGCTCAATAGTAGGTTTAGTACCCACGGAAGCATACTGCAGGCAGTCTTAGTGACCGGTGAAATAGACAATATACAGGGTACGCTCAAAAAGTCATGAACTTTATACAAAATTCCACGTATTTAGACAAAAGGTACACAATCTTTCGCGAACTATAGACAAAGTAAATTTACAACGTAACACAATATCTACGGTTTAATGTCCCGTCCTGGAGTATTACACTTTTCTTCGTGCGTACAGATGATGGGTATCACCAAAATGGCCTGCTACTAATACTTGTGGATCTTGAATATTGAAATTTAGCTGTACCTTAAAATAAAAACACTTCCTCCAAACTGGATTATATCCCTCAGCACATCTAATGGTTAATCTGGATTATATTCCTCAGCACGTCTACTGGATAATCTTGAATTAATACGAATTTTCTAACCTGGATTATATTCTTCAGCACATCTAATAGTTAATCTTGAAATAATACGGATTCTTGAACCTGGACTATATCTTCAAGCACATCTAATTTAATCTTGAAATAATACGGATTCTTGAACCTGGACTATATCTTCAAGCACATCTAATGGTTCCTCTTGTGATATCTTCAGACACTTTAATTGGTTTGGATCCGGATTTTATAAATTAATGGTAAGTGATTTTTTAATTTTTATAATTAAACCTTCTTATTCTTTTAAATCGTATAATAGTAATCACTTACTGCTTCTTTGAATTTATTATTCACAAAATTACTAATGCGTATAATTTTTTTATGCGTTTTTTTCTCACATAAAAAATATACGTCCGCACTAAATTACTTTCTGAAAAATTTTTTATTTATTATTTTTAAAACCAATTCCCTTGACAACCTTTTTAGCTTATTCAAATTCTCCAATCAGAAATCTACACCTACCTTTATAATTCAATATATCTCTTTACTATTTACTTTCGAATATTTATATCCCTTTAATTTAATACTACGTATATTAATTATTCTTCTTACATTTTAAAAAAACCTAATCGTAAAGCATTTTCCACAATTGTCATTCAATTTAAAAATTTCTACTACAGGAACTGTCAAAATTATCCTTTCATTTACACCTGTTCAAATAATGGCGGGATATTTAATTCAAATTAGTTTATACTCTAAATCAATTATTTACGTCTACAATACTTGTCATATCATCGTTAATTAAACAATTTTGTACATAAAACATAATACATCATATTTGACAACAATAATAATATTTTTTAAAATCTTCTCAACAGATTCTAAAAATACAAACATAGAAGAAAGAAAACCTTATTTTTCCTCTACGACAACCAGAACACCAAGAAAATCTCATCAAATAATGAATATTTAAGTATCATTTAAATAATTAATTCTTTATCCATTAATTAAAATATTATTTTAAGAATTGAAAAATCATATGTTTTAACACAATTACAAATCAATATATAGCATGGTTATTTAAACCACGTCAATATTTACGCAGTTTTATTTAACTAATGTTAGTTTGAAAAGACAGTTTTTTTAATACTTATACATTATTTTGTATGTAATTACCATGTTAATAAAATATCTGTTTGGTTTCAATTGTACTTTTCTTTGGTAATGCGGCCCGCGGCTTGTGTGTAATACTTGATGTGGCCCTTGATGGTAAACGAGTTTGACATGCCTGGTCTAAGGTAATGTCCAATTACAAATGTTTTTGGATGGTAATTTAATAAGGAAGAAAAATATTATTATTTAGATAAGTTTCAGAGCAAGTTTTATTTTATTTACAAATGAAAGTTGTTACAGAAATTAGAAATGAACATTGAACTCTGAAGTACCATTTGTTTAATATTTTCTTTGTCACCTTTAAGCTTTTTATGTATATTTTTTGTTAACATAGATATAGAAGCTTCACGTATTTCCCTTGCTATATATCAATATTTATAACTTTTAAGTTAGGTAGTACAATTATAAACGGCAATATATCTGAAGATGAACTATGTATTAACAAAAGAAATTATAATCAAAGCCAGAATAAGACAAGGGTACAGCCTCAGTCCACTATTATATAACATGGTAATAGAAGAAATCAAAGAAGACGTAAGCAGGGTTGGATCAGGATATCGGATGGGGCAAGACAGGCAATGACTGTATGCTATGCGGATGACGCTACACTTACATATATCAGAAAGCGAGGATGGCTTGCAAAGAATGTTGTACGACTTTAATATCTATGGAGGAAAATACAATATGAAGATCTCTACAACAAAAACAAAATCAATGACAATAGCGAGACACCCACTACGATATAAACTTGCAATAGACAATACCAGCATCGAACATATGCACTTCAACTATCTAGGGTGCAAAATCACAAGCTAAGGAAACCTCGCAGAACAAGTTAGACAACAAACCAATAAGACAGCGGTGATCTCAGGCCACCTGAAACAAAGTATCTGAAAAAACAAGCACATTAGCGAAAATTGTAAGGCAAGAATATACAAAGCATGTGTTAGATCGGTGATGACTTACGGCGCAGAATCAAGGGCGGAAACATCCTCGTCAAAAAGAATACGAAAAACTAACGAAATGAGGATTCACAGGGAATCAATAAAAACAACTCCAGTAATAAACAGGCATTTTTCCCTAATGAAAAAAGAAGAAAAAGAAGACTTTAGGTATGAAATATCTCCAGCACTTTTAAGGCATAAAACATACGTTAATCATTGTTAATTTTAGTTAATATTTTTTACTCACCACATATTCGACAGACATTAGGTTTCTGCGGATCTTCATCCATTCCAAAACTATGTCTTCTTCTTGGTGATGTGAACGACATAGGTACCGTTTTGTACGACGTTGTTAACATTTGTCCTTCTTGTGGTGGTCTGAAATCAGCCGTAAAAGAGTACGTTGTTCCTCCGTACGTTGGACTTAGAAGACCTTGTGTTTGATAGGTAACTGGTGTTGATACTTGAGGCGTGGTATTCCATTGAACCTAATAAGTGATTAAAACAGTTAAGTTTCTGATTTAACTATAGGAATTTTTTTTATATAAGTCGAAAGTGTTTGCCGAAGTATGTACGATGTCACGTATTCTATTTTTAAATAAGACTATTTCTTTTAAACTAATAAACAATAAATTAAGAACGCAACTGGTGAAACAAAATTAATGATTCTTTCTTCTTTCTCAATAATCTTCCAATAGAGCTAAATATGTCGCTTTTCGGTATGATACATAGTTTTGTTTGTTTCACCAATACCAATTTTAAATGATGAACGGACTTCTCCAGAACACTGGAGTTGACATTTTCTTCAGAACGAACTGCTTATTCCAGTGATTCCGCAAGACCTAGATGCACCTGGCTGTCTCAACCTCATTTGTTGCAAATGCACAGATGGATATGAGTAGGGAGGTCAGATGTAAATCACAAAAAGCAGCAATTGCAGTATACGGCCATCTACTTGAATTGTGGTATGCTTGAACCGCTACTATATCCCAGACAAAAAAAATCGATGACTACGAGGATTTGGATTTCATATCCCCTGAGGAGGAAAAAAGACTGACACTGGTTGAGGACCAAAAGCTTAAATTAGCAGCACACTCAACTAGAAATCGGGTGAGTTAACTTATACCTTTGATGCTTGCCTCGTACTGGTTTTCATAATAATAAAATTACTTGGCTCTTTTCACGCAGTCAATGCAGCAGATCCTCATGATGATCAACAATTTCAAACCAGAAGACCTTCTACCGGGAAGAAACGGCAAGTCAGGTGATACAGTCTTTCGTCCATAGCTACGAACTCTGTCTCTTAGGTTTTTTTTCTTTCAATTTAATTATTGTACAAAATTACGATTTTCTTACTTAATTTACGTAAGTAGATTATTTGCATTTCTTACATAATTACCATTGATTTCTCATTGTATATAATTTCTATATCCAGGCTATAACTCGGTAAACTTTAAAAAATGCATATATCACTTTCGTAAAAAAATTTATTAGGTTTTATTTTGGATATATACATTTTAGCTACAACCCGATAATAAGAAAACCCTAAGGAAAGGGTATACGAGGTAGACGCCATAAATTCTCGGCCTGATATACAAAAAAGAAACTTGGAATAATATACGAATTTTTATTTTTCTATGTAATAATAATAATAGTTTATTTCCAAAATAAAAAAAGAGAACAACATTGTATTAAATAAATTACAAAATATAAAAATTAAAAGATAAAAGTGAATACGAGAAAAAGAAAAGTTCAAAAACTATAACATTAACTTTGGAAAACACAGAATGTATATCAACTGCGCAAAAGTACAGTTGTTCTTCCTATACACCCGGATAAATTTGAATTATATTAAAAAGGAAAACATGTCTAAAGTAACTTAACCTAAATTCTGTGAAATGTGCACAAATAGCACATATATACATATATGAAATACATACAAAACAAATTAAATATTGAAAAACATAAACACAAGCGTTGTTGCAGGTGATATGTGGGAGCAAGCAGTCTATTTTGACAGCAGCAATGCCCTGTACAAGAACGCGAACCGCCCCTCGGACAGGTGTTTCAACTCGTCGGGCACGGCGTTATATACTTAACCCTAAACCCTAGGTTTAGAGTATGAACATCCGTCCGAAAAGATATCTTATTGAACAGGTACTCGGGCCGCGTGTACAAAATAATCTTATGAAAAAGACAAGCCATCCGCAGAGTCAGCCGATCCCTCATAGTCAACCAGCGAGCCTGTGAGAAACATGGTCATACTTCCTTATGCCAAATATTAGCCTGAGGCACGAATTCTGCACCCTCTGGATGCGTGACATGGTATTAACACTAATGCACATACAGTTCGCTGCAGAAAAAAAATGTGATAATACAAGTGAATCACACAAGCTCCGCTTAGTCTGAACAGTCAGACAGTGTCTGTGAGGAAAAATGAATTTTAAGTTCATGTACGCAACCTTCACACATTTAAGTATATGCGTTTCAAATCTCATGCGAGTATCCAATACAACGCCCAAATTCCTCGCCTCAGATCTAATAGGTATGTCTACGCCATAAATATTAAAATTCGCTCTTCTTAGAAGAAGAGAAACACTATTTCTGTTACCAAATAGCAATACTGTTGACTTCGATGGATTCAGTACTAGAGCATGTCGAGACGCCAATTCAGCAATTGCATTTAAGTCACGGTTAATATCACCAACGGCTACTTGATAATTAGCGACCAGAAACGAACGATAAATCTGAATATTGTCCGCATACATATGAATTTCACAGCCTCGAAGCGCCGTATGAAATGAGGACGTATAAATCGCGAATAAGACTGGTCCCAAAATAGAGCCCTGTGGGACTCCCCTAGAAACCAGTCTATAATCAGATGATAGGCTATTTAGTGACACAGATTGTACTCTGTTACTTAAGTAGGAGGAAATCATGTTTGTAGCAGATCGTGACAAACCGATATAAGCAAGAATTGAGAGAAGTAAGTTATGATGGATGGTGTCAAAAGCTCGACTGAAATCTAGTAGTGCTAAAACCGAAGCTTCTCCATTATCTCAGCACCCAACAAATCATCAGTAACATTGAGTAATGCCGTAGTGCAGCTGTGTTTCTTTCGAAAACCTGTGACTGAAACTGGGGCATGATCCGGTACATTTCGAGAAATCCTCTTAATTGATTGTTCATTATTTTTCCAATAATTTTAGAGACCACAGGCAAAATACTTATCGGACGCAAATCGCCAAAACCTATGGGATTACTCGATTTCGGTATTGGTTTCACGATAGCCCCTTTCCAAGAGTCAGGGAAGAAGTTTTCCATCAAGCACAAGTTTACTATATGCAGTAAATATGGAAGTATAGAAGGGCAAGAAAGCTTGATCATATCTATAGTTAGAGAGTCCCAACCCGAAACACTGCCCGTTGAACAATTCATATTGTTCAACGGGCTTAAAATGACATTCTTCATAATCATGACCAAATTTATGCGTTCTGTAGAAGGCATCCAACTCCGGATCCACATCACTATTAGGTATGCTATCAATAAAGTTATCATTAATTGCTGCAACATTCTGCAGCATTAGTGGAATGTCCCCTATTTTTTTCTTTTTCAAATTTAGCTGCTCGAGCGTTTTCCATTTATCTTTAACCGATTGCTTGGTAGATGTAAAGTTAAAATAGGTCTTCTTTTCACGTTGAATGGATTTTGTGGTTAAATTTCTCAAGCTCTTGTAATAATCCCAGTGACTCTGCTGCCCAGTACCTCTATACCTACCAAGTGCCTTATCCCTGAGATGCATCATAAATCTAACATTTTCTCTAAGCCACGGTGGAGGTTTACTGGTGAGCCCAATCACATGTTTTGGAGCATATTTATCAAATAATTGGAGAACTATATTCATGAAATAAGTAATTTTGTCATCGATATTTTTGATTTCAAATATATTGTGGAGAGGTGCTGAACTCAGATCATTAAGAAATGCATCACGATCGAAACGTCTGAAATTTCTAATAGTTTTATACAGCCCCTAACTTCTATACATTTATTACAACGAGTAATTAATAATTCGATACCCTTGTAAAAATAATCTGAAGTTTCTCCGTCAAAATGTTCTATAACAGCTGCTTGCAACTCAATGTCGTCCTTAAAACTACGTCCCCTAAGGTCTTTTTTTTTAAATTAGAAAACAAACAAAAATCACAAGGAGCCATATCCGGACTATACGGTGGATGTTCCAATTCGTGAAAGCCGCATTCGCGGATGGCAGCTTGTGAAATGGCGGCAGTATGGACGGGAGCATTGTCGTGCAATAATCGCACACCTTTTATCAATTTTCCACGACGTTTTGCACAAATACTGCTCCTTCATTTATACAATAAAGATGCATAATATGTGCCGTTCACACTTGTATTGCGCTCTTTAAAGTCAATAGGAATATTCCCTCACAATCCCAGAATATTGTGGCCATCACCTTTTTCGTTGATTGAACGACTTTCGCCTTTCTGGGACGAGGTTCATCAGGTAGCCGCCATTCCATGGCCACACCCACAGGTTATAATTAAAAATAATATGAGAAGAACTACGGGTAAATGTAATTGTTTTACATTTCCTGATGTTCAGTGGTAAGTTGTTTAAAGTACACCAACGAGCAATATTTCCAAGGTCGTACTGAAGTAAAGTGCAATCCTCTACAGTAGTTATCTCGCGAAATAATTTAAGATCATCAGCATAGAGCAGGTTATGTGGCACTAAGGTCTTGGTGATATCGTTAATAAACACGATGAAAATCGATGAACCAAGATTAGATCCCCGAGGAACCCCCGTGGTAGCAACATATTTGTTCGAAGCGTAACCGTTGTAGAATACATGCTGACGCTTGTTGGAGAGGTATGACATGAAAAAAGAAACTAGCGGCGTGCTGAGTCCAAACGAACTGAGTTTAGATGGAATGATAGACTGATCAATGCGCTCAACGCTTTAGTAAAGTCAGTGTACAGGACGTCTACTTGCATGCATGAGTTTAGAGCTTCCGATAAGGTTTGAGTAAATTGACACAGGTTAGTGACAGTAGAGCGCCCTGCAGAAAAGCCGTGCTGACTAGTTGAGAGATATTTGTTAAGTTAATACTTGGAGAAATAGCGAAATAGAAACATTGTTCAAAGACTTTGGAGAAGTTCGACAAGATTGCCACTGGACGATTGGTGATGTAAGAACAATCGTCGGAGCATTGTCGTACAATAATCGCACACCTTTTGTCAATATTCCACGACATTTTGCACGAATACTGTCCCTTAATTTATGTAATAAAGACGCATAATATGTGCCGTTCACACTTGTATTGCGCTCTTTAAAGTCAATTAGCAAAATGTCCTCACAATCCCATAGTATTGTGGCCATCACCTTTTTCGTTGATTGAACGACTTTCGCCTTTCTGGGACGAGGTTTATCAGGTCGACGCCAGTCCCTTTTCGATAGAGGATCGTAAAACAGTACCATTGTTCATCCCTTGTGGCATTAGACTCCAAAATCGCTTTTGGGTCGTTTCCGCACATGTTTAAAAACGACTGCCCACATTCGACTCGACCTTCACATTGAAGAGCAGAAAGAAGTCGCGGTACCCATCTAACACTAATTTTATTCATACCCAAATGGTCATGGAGAATTCGGCGAACACTTGTTTCGGAAATGTTTGTTATTACTGGTAATTCCTTCACTTTCAAACGGCGATCTTCTAGCACTAAATGTTCAATAATTGAAATTTGTTGAGGCGTTTTCACTTCCATTGGCCGACCCTACCGATCAGCATCTTCCAGGGATTCTTGTCCCAAACGAAAACATTTTGCCCACTTTGTTACAGTTGAATACAAATGAGATGAATCACCGTGAACGCCGTCTAAACGCTGTTTAATGTGATAAGGTGTATGCCTCTCTTTTGTTAAAGACATTTTTGTACGCTAGTCACGTTGGTTGGCTGGTTACTAAAGACTACTAGGCTTCGAACCATCATATTTATAGTGTACACCTCGCGTATGTGCATGCATAACGTGACGGAGTTTGAACACGTTTGAACCTGTCAGGCCAAGAATATATGGCGCCTACCTCGTATGTTCACTGCTGCTAAATCTTTTCCTCTAATTCATCAGAACTTTTGTTTTGTTCATCACAAGACACATTTTGACATTCTTTCAATGGATTAAATATTAAACTTAAATTGAGAACTAAATAACGGGGGGAATATTGCAATGTTCAAAGTGTTGAAGGTTACTATATTACTTAATTCTTAAAGAGGATCTGCATAAATTCCTATATGTTTAATTGGGGACTGAAAGATCAGTAGTTGATGTTCAGTAACACTTTTAACACATCTCATTTTCGCAGCTTATTATGGTATCTCATGTATTGACTGCATCAGACGCATTCCACCGCCATAAATAAATGTGCCCATCTAGTTATGGTTAAAAAACTTTCACTTACAGTTGCAAAAAGTGTAGAAATAAATATGATGAGCAAGACAGCTGTCAATATATTAAAAATTTGTTGAAAATATACGGGTCTTTAGAGAAGCGGTCGCCCAAAAAAAACGAGTGCACGTGATGATGACTGCATAGGGCAGTAACGTTCATTTGAGTAATATTTCAAGACATTTGACTACAGATTTTGGTTTAAAACCCTATAAATCTACAATCTGATTTTTTATTGGTGATCTTTAATTTTGCAAGCGAGCGTCGTTATCTATAAGTATTTACTCTTAGTAAATACATTAAATTATTAAATAAATATTTACTTACTTGTGGACAAGTAACTTCTGCTGTGGGATACGTTGAATTCGGATGATATCCATGCATTGTCATATTCATCGAGACGTTTACCGACATACTAGGAAACATTGGTGGTTGTTGCGCGAATGACTGCTCACATATACTGCCAGTATAACCGCTTGGTGACAGCAACACTTGAGGATGATAAATTGGTTGTTGGTTTTCATACCTATCAGCACCTAATTGTTGTCCCGGATGAACTACGGCATGTTTCAAGGATAGAAGGACGTCCGCCATTTCCGATGGTTGTTTTGTTTCCCTGAACGATAGCGGCGATTGATTTAGTTGTTGAGTAGTTGTGGGTTCTGTTCTAAAATTATGTATTGTTATACCAGGATAAAGTGGAAATAAGAGAGAGAAAAATAATATGAAACGTCTCTACCCATAATAAATATACCAAATAAGGTGCCATAGGATTTTGATTTCGAGAAATTAGTTATTAAACATGACAAACACCCTATTAAGCATAGTGTTTAAAGTATACTAGAAAATACTTGTACAAAGACTAAACTCAGAAATTGAACATCTTCAGCTCTTTCCACATACCTACGCTGACAAATTGAACAACAGTAAAAATCAAAATATAAATACTGTCAGGGATACTTATCACATTTTAGCTGTAATTACTTTTTGGTATCAGGCGAAGTCAGTAGCTGCTTGTCTTAAACTTAAGTCAATTTATTTACTTAAAGGTTAAAATGTTTCTAAAGGATAAAGGTCTTCCGATGGAAGCTTTATTTCTAGTAGATAACGCGCCATCGCATGAAAATGAAGATACATAAATTAAAAAGTATGGATGTGCAAATTGTAATATTTGTCACATCTGTATACAGCCAATGGACCAAAATGTAATTACATTAACAAAATTGTACTATAGAAACTCCTCTCCTGTTTACTATAGTGCAAAAAGGACTTGAATATTTCTAATATCTTGAAAAAGTTGAGTATTAGAGACACAGTAATCAACTTAGTCACATCTTGGAATCATCTTAATTACGAAATTATAAAAAAAACTGTTGTAGAAATATTTAAGATGGCGTTTCAAATGAGAATGATGACAAAAATGTGCCCCTCGCCATTTTGAAATGCCAAGGGAACATTGAAAACTTAATGCAATATCTTTTCGGCGTACATTGGCACAGGTTAGTCCCATCTCTACAATACAAATTTGTCCAAATTGTATGTAGGCTGCATTGGAAAAATTTGATGTTTTGGAATAGAATAAGTGTAAGACTGAAATGAATGAAATAATTGAATTCGAAAATGAAGTTGAAGTTCTGAAACCTAGAATAAAGTTTCACCAGATAACACTTTACGCGCTGTAAAGCTAAGGCTAAAGTCAGTAGGCAGAGCAGAATGATATTAATATGAGGAACCTTACAGATATAAAAAAAAATAAGAGAAAAGGCCATTATGCAAAGAATAAAAAATCCCCAAAAATAAACAAAAATTTCTGACTTTTTGGACAAAAAATAACTTTTTGATAATACATTTTTATATTTATTGCAATTTTTGAATTAGTGTTAACATATAAAATATAATAACACTAATTCAAAAATTGCAATAAATATAAAAATGTATTATTAAAAAGTTATTTTTTGTCCAAAAAGACAGAAATTTTTGTTTGTTTTTGGGAATTTTTTATTCTGTGCATAAGGGATTTTTCTCATATTTTTTTTATAGCTGTAAGGTTCCTAATATTAATATCATTCTGCTCTGCCTACCTACTGACTTTAGCTTTAGCTTTAGAGCGCGTAAAGTGTTATCTGTTGAAACTTTATTCTAGGTTTCAGAACTTCAACTTCATTTTCGAATTCAATTATTTCATTCATTTCAGTCTTACACTTATTCCATTCCAAAACATCAAATTTTTCAAATGGAGCCTAAGTACATAGAATTTGGACAAATTTGTATTATGGAGATGGGACTAACCTGTGCCAATGTACGCCGAAAAGATTTTGCATTAAGTTTTCAATATTTTATATGTTTATTTTGTTAATTAAAAATAATGTTTGTTACTTATTAGGTGTAACCTTCGTTAACGTGAATAAATCGATAATGTGAACAACCTTTCTTTTATTCGGTTCACACTATCGACAGCCTACTGAGTATTTGATATATATATATATATGTTTGACTTATTTCCAAAATTAAAGATGTAAGAACTTAAGCGAAAGAGATTATTATGTATAATAATTATAATAATTATTATTACTATTATAACTAAGCAATAAAAAAATGTTTTTGTTAATTCTTTCACTTAGCTTAAAAGATACTTCATTACAGAATGAAATAATAGATTAAGTACAAAGTAGGAATTAAATATTTACTTAGCACTCCTATTTGTATCAACCTATCTTATAATAACGATTAAAAATTTTCCAATATCTTTAAGAAAATATATTAACTTATTTATAAACTAATTCTGACATGAATTCTACAAAGCTACAATGTGCTATTCGTGGAATAGTAATTATACGAGGGCATATTGAAAACTAATGCCTCCATGGCTACAACTTTATTAGTAATAGATATATGGTTTACAAATACATGTGAAATTTTAGTATAAACTGTCCTCTACGCACTGATATATTCAGTTTTCTACATAATCGTCATTGACAGCAATACATTTACGCCAACGTACTACGAGTATTGCAAGTCCGTCATGGAAAAAGTCTGAAGACTTCCCACGGCACCATTTTCGCATTAAGCTTCGGAAAGAGGAAAAAGTCACAAGGCGCAAGATAGGGTCTGTAAGGTGGATGAGGTAAAACGTCATGAAACGCAAGCTTCTCCAGTGCTACGCGCATTCCCTGACTTGTGTGAGGCTGAGCGTCGTCATGATGCAGAATTAGCACTTTGTCTGGACGAACCCTACGCAGTCGCTGCTTTAGATTTGTTAGGATGTTAACATATCCTTCGGAGTTGATAGTGCAGCCATGTTCCAAAAATTCAGTGTGAACGATGCCATCGTAATCCCAAAAAAACAGTAATCATGACTTTCCCGCAGATAGAAGTGCTTTGAATTTTTTCGGTTGTGACTCAGAAAGAATTCTTTTAATTGATTATAAAGATAAAGTGGAGAATATTATGCTTCTATCCTCGAGCGGATAAAAGAAGTCATTAATAAAAGTGTCCTCCTCCTGCACGACAATGCTCCAACGTAGTTTCGGCGTGTATTTCAAAGAAGATAAAAGATTTTTTATGAAGGCACAAGCTATTTAAAGATCTGAAAATGTATTAGTGTTGCAGGTGAATATATTGGGGGGAAATATTTAGTACTTTTATTATCTCTTCTTTTCCCCTATTTCGCGAACGTAAAAAAACGCTCCCTTGTACTTAAGCAGTTGCCAGTTGTCGACAGAAATATTATCATTCATGAGACCAAGGTCGAAAAAGATGCACGATACAAGAGCAGGATCAATATTTTACAATAACCTGTGAGAAAAATCGGTCTACTACTGCAACATGACTGACCGAAAAGCTTTAAGCAACTCTTGATAATCGTGACTGAGTTTGAACCGTAAAAATTTGCCTCAAAATAAGATCCAAGCCTAGAAACGTAATGAGACTGCGCTACCACTATAATGGAAGACACAGCGGTAGTTAAGTAACTTAAAAAAAATGATTTTGTATTCGGAAAATTAATGCATTTTGTGGTGCAAAAGCTATGATATGAGCAGAATAGATTATCGCATACCTTTACATTTGTGAAAAGAATATAAATGAAGTACTATACAATGGTTACCCTGCAAAAGTATATATATTTAAACCAAATTTTAGGTAAATGTTTGTCGCTTTGACGAAGATAAATGATAATAAAACATATGGCAAGAGAGCAATAAACCTTTCTGTTGCTTTTCGCGAATGTCACTGACAGTTGTAGACACACATGCATCATTTTCGAAAAAGTGCGGTCCGATGATCTTTCCCGTTCACCTAGCACACCCAAGTTTCATTTATAGGAAGTGTATCGGAAGTTTCTCAATGACATGTGGGTTTTCTGCTCCCCAGATGTGATAATTGAGTTCATATAAGTAACAGTTGAGATAAAAGCTGACTTTATTGTGGAATACTTTGTAGAGTTTCTGTTGTTCCAAGATCTATTTGTCGAAATTTTAGTGCGATGCCAAATGAAAAAAAGGCTCATTTAATTCTTTCCAGTAAATTTTCAATAGCAGGCCGCGACGGGCGATTATATATACAAAAGATAACTTGCGAATTGTCACTGTAGAATTTTTCCCATATTTGTATTCCGTCTTCACAATTAATAAACGTTCTTCAAAACTTTACCATACTAGTTATGTAAATATCAGTAATGGAAATTTCGAATAGTGATTTTCGAGTGATGATCTTATATGAATTTCGATACGGTTTAACAGCACAGCAATGTGTGGAAAAACTTAATTCAATATTTGAGAATGAAGCACCAACAAAACTATGGTTTACAAATGGTTCGCAGAATTTAAGCGTGGATGACTAACGTCATATAAACACCCAATATGTCATATAAACACCCAATATATGACATATTCGGTGTTTTTGCTTGGTGAAAAGGGCGCAGAATGCTCGTAGTACAACAATTATCCCAATATATCATTTTGGTCATTTTTGCACATACTGCACTTTTGCTTAGCAGGGCAGTATTGCTTCATGATAATGCACCAGTTCACAAATCAAGACTTGCATAAGATGCCGTTGCCGACTGTGGCTTCACAGGAATAGACCATCCATCCACCTTATAGTCCAGATATCGCTCCGTGCGACTATGTTTTGTTTGCCAATCTCAAAAGAACTTTAAGGGGAACAAAATTTATGAACGATGACGAACTTATAGCGACTGTCGAAAGTTATTTTGCAGACAAACCAAAGGAATGTTTTTTCTTTTTGGATTAGCGAAGTTATTAAAACGATGTAATACTTGCATCCAAGTGCTAGCCCCCTAGCACTGATGTATTGGAAAATAAATGGTTTTTTGCTGTCCGAAACGTTTATTTTCAAACTTAGTCCGGGAAGATAAAAACGACCCCTCGTATATAATATTTTTAGATTTGATTTGTCAATGAAAAATAATTATAAAATTTATATAATAATATCATGATGAGGTAATATCTACATTAGTAGATTTATAAACAACGTAATACAATAAGTAAATATTAATTAAAATAATAGTATCCTTAATATATCTGACTCAATTATTGTATGAATAACAGCCCATAAAACTTCACGAATTGATTCGATAGTGTTGTAAATAAGAAATTCTTTTAATGGTGTGTTAAAAGGTTTACTATTAAAACATGAATATAGTTAAAAATAATCACTGTCTAAATATAATAAAAAAGGTACCAGTAAAAAATTAAAAGTATATTTACTTATTATTAGACCTGCCCTCTGTTAACCACTTTGCATGATCTAATTACAGCAATCCCTTCTTTAATTTTTTTAGTACTTGACCATTTTTGACCAAGAACATTTTGGTGTATATGTCGCAGAGAGATGATGAAAGCGGAGATTTGATCAAATGCCTAAGGTAAATGATCAAAATTCACGGAAGAGGTTAAAATAACAACTATGTCAGGTGATTTCCCTAAAAAAAGTAAGTGATTTGATCAAATCCCTTTACTGTTTTAGTGAAAAGAAGAAATAAACAAGTCAGGACGTCAGAAAGTTTTTGAATAAGCAACATGATAAGGAGAAACCTTTGTAGACTCACGAAAGAACAGAAGAAGCTATAACAATCACTGAACAATTTAAATTAACACCAGTACTTAAACTGCAACGGGCACATAAAAAGTACTATTATGGAAAAAATACGATGTCATGGAAGTAGGTACTAAAAACTCTTTGATTTTAAAGAGAAAGTCTGACTCCGATCCAATTGTAAAAATAGTGCATACGGAAAATTTTTACTTCATACTTCTGGAAACTCATCAGTCAACTGGTCACAAAGGAAGAGATAAAATGCTGTATAGTTAGCAATCGAAATACCTACTACTTACTTCAGTTGTACTGGGGTTTTTAAAGCTGTGCACGGTGTCAGTCTAAAAAAATTTCCAAGAAAAGGAATTGTTGTTTGCCCATTTGTATCTAGCCACTTCAATCATCGTGTCGATCTATTTGACTTATAGTCGACCCTAAATAGAAATTTCAAATGGCTATTACACTACCAGGACCATGCGTCGAAATTCAGCTTCCTTCGACCGTTGCTTTCAAAAAGAGCTGCTGAAGTAGCAATGGAGTTATTAAAAATATTTTTGGAAGTAGGTTGTCCTCATATACTGCAAAGCGACAACGGCCGTGAGTTTACGGCTGCTGTTATACAAGAATTAACAAGCATGTGGCCAACGTGCAAAATTTTAAATGGTATGCCTAGACATCCAGCTGGTCAAGGATCTGTTTAACAATCAATTCAAAATGTTGAAGCTGTGTTACGTGTTTGGCTAATTGACAATGACACAAGAAATTGGGCTATAGGTTGTTACTTCAATTCCAAAATTGCTTGAAAAACTTGTTACTGAAGAGGACTTGCATCTACTTAATCAGCAGGACCATAACATTATTTTAACACCAGAAGACTTACCAGCAGCTTCCCTAGAGAACAACAACGACGCTTCAACTTCAAATGATCTATCAATAGTTAAATCAACCAACGTTAACACTTCAATGTCACACGATCTACTGGCAGCTGATTTACTCACCAAAAAGGCTTTAAATTTAGAGGATCTATCATAAATTGAATCAATTTCGCTATCGACAACAAAACAACTTGAAGCAGTTAACAACTCTACTTCAACTCCTGCTTCAACAGTTAAAACATCTGTAGTGCTACTTGCATCAGAAGGGAAGCAGCTGTCAGTGAGAGTAAAGCATGTTGTGTTATTTGTGGAATGGAATTTACTAGAGCCCATTCATGTGACATTTGTAAAAATCCGGTGTACGCAATAGGAGAAGAAGGTTATGGATCGAAAATTCTATGCTTTTATGCCAAAAAGAAGAGAGCATTAAAGATCAAAGGGAAAATGCTGCAAACCACCAAAAAAGATCAGCTGAAAAATGAAAGAAGTTTCTTTGAAGAAATTTAGTGGATTCCACAGTTTTGGTGTATGTACCTGAGGTAGATAGAGGCCCATTAGATGGAAATAACATTGTGGGGTTCGTATTAGATATAACAAATAATTTATACTAAATTGGTACCTCAGTTGGAATTATAAAATAATTGACTACCTAGTAACGCTCTTCAAATAGCTGCTACAGCATTTACCGAAACAGTTCCACGAACTAACCTAAGTCTGCGTGAGATTGCAGGAATATTATCCTTATCTGGAGGTCAAGTATTTAAGAAGTATTTCTGTATCCAAAATACAATGTAAAACAAATAAATGTATCTATAAAAAAAGTATCGTACTTTGTAACTCGAGATGCCACAAATCAACAATGTGTTTTAATAAAAATGAATGAACATTTTTATTTAATAATTACATTCACTTAAAAATTTTAAAATTTCACTGAAAATATTCTTTCTGTTTTTAAAAATATCAGCTTAAGTACCTATTTCTTTTGTTAATTAGTTTCGAATAAATAATTTGTCTTTCAATGACTATTGTTGTATTACCTACTCTACATTTAACAATGCATGGTTTAATGGTTTACTAAATAAATAATTTTTATATCTACACCAATGTTTCCCAACGTGGGGCGTGGGCCCCACGTTGATTGTTAAGGGGGGGCAATTTGAAAATGGACTCGACACGGGTTTAACCCTTTTGCTCCGGGCCATTTAAATGCAATGCTATATTTTGGTGGCAAAATACATTGTATAGATATAATTGGTAAATATTTGATTTTATTTTTATTTATTTTAATTTTAAAAGCACAATTTTCCTGAAAAATTTGTCAAATGGAAAGAATATGTTATTTTGCGGTGGCGGTGTGGTAAATGTGTTATATACATTTAAATAAATATGCATTTTTTAGTATACGTTTACTCTATGTCACATTAAATTAATTTTAACACATATTTCAGTTTTAGTTTTTAATTGATCTTATATATATTTCTTCAGCCCATAGTAAAATGAGTGGTGCAAGCAAGGAAAAAGTTCGCCAATATTCGGAGGAATATTTAAAATTTGGATTCATACTTGCTGTCCACGATGAGCGGTTTCCTTTTTGTCTTTTATGCCAGCAATGCTTGACCAACGAATCAATGAAATGAGGTCGTCTTGAAGCGCATTTGAAGGCGAAACATAATGCTCATATTAATTCAGATTTGAATTACTTCCAAACTTTAAAGAAAAATTTTGAAAAGAGGTCAACAGTAAATTCTCTATTTACTACTCACACTTCAACTCATAATCGTATTCTTGAGACTAGTTATCAAGTTTCTTTATTCATCGCTAAATCTGGAAAAAATCATACTATAGGAGAGAATTTAATAAAACCGTCAATATCAGCATTTCTTAAAACAGTTCTCGAAAAAGATGACAAAGATGTAAAAGCTATGCCACTCAATAACAATACTGTTAGCAGAAGAATAGACGAAATGAGTGAAGATATGGAAAAACAACTTATTGACAAGCTGAAAACCAGAAAATTCTCAGTGCAAATGAATGAATTAAATTTGAGAGACAGTGAGGCAGTATTGATAACTTACGTAAGATATATTGATAAAGGGCATTTTGTTGAAGAAGTGTTGTTCTGTAAAAGATTAGAAAGCACCACTACCTCCAAAGATATATACCGGGTGTCCCAGCGTAGCGGTAAAGTCCATTATTGGTATCTAATAATGTAGATAGCGAATAATTTTCAATACAAAAATTGTAGATAATCATAAGCTCTACAATTTAAAAATATTTTTATTTATACAGAGTGTTCGACAACGACGAACCAACACAAACTTATGTTTTTTTAAATGGAATGCTACGATTTTTTTTACATTTTATGATAGCCCTTAAAGGACTAATTAAACTGACATCAACTTGTATTTGCCGATTTTCAACTGTTTCTGAGATATGGCGATTTTTCGTTAAAAATTGTGCAACATTTGAAAAGTTGCTATGAAATAACAACTGATGATGAAATACTTTTTATGGGCTCAATTAGTAGAGATACCTTTTCAGTAACAGGGAACACCCTGTATATTAATGTGCCATTGAAAAGTTCTTAAATTTACTATTCAAAAATATCTACTTTCTTCCGCCTGTGGGTGATATTGCGAAAGTTATAGGGTGTTATATCTGAATAAACCCGATTACGACTTAAAAATATGAGTTGCCATGACTTACATTACACATAGCATAACTAAAAGTAAACGAGAAAAACTACTTCTAATATTTTCTAATTACAAATAAGTAATTTTTATTAAAATTTTAAACCTCATGAAATGAAAAGTTTGGAAGTTCATGGATTAGCAATATTTGAAAAAATATCGCAGTCGTTATGTCTCAAAAAATGTAAAACTTCAAAGTTAGATATATAACTTGCGTTGAAAAGCAAACCGTCAATAACAGCATTTATATTTACTTTATTAAAAACTGCTATCTTGAAGAACATGGCGTAAGCTACTATTTTCAAGCATCACAGCTATTATAAGCTATCAACTAACCAATTAGAAAATGCGTATGTTTGGTTTTGTAGTATGTTCTTATTATTAAGTAATAAAATATGGAAACAAATACGTTTACAAACATTTATAATAAATGTTTGAAATTCTGCCCTTCTACTTTTAAACACTTTTGAAGTCGTGTTTCATATGACCTATAGACATTTGCCATTAGTTCTGGATTAATAGAAGAAAATACTTCTCGAATTCTTTCTTGCATATTCTCTCTTCTGGTTGGAATAATTCTATATACTCGCTCTTTAACATAACCCCAAAGGATATAATCCATTAGAGTTAAATCTGGATCTATGTGGCCACGATAATGGAGCACCACGGCCAATCCAATTTTCCCTGAATGTTTTATTTAAAAAGTTTCGAACGCTTCTTGCGTAATGTCATGTAGCCCCATCGTGTTGAAAGTACATTACGCGGAGCGTATACAAATCTATATTTTCTAATAAGACAGGCAGATAGTTCTCAAGAAATTGTAGATACCTCTGTCCTGTTAGCGTACCATCAAAAAAAAAAGGTCCGATAACTTGATGGTTAAGAATGCCGCCCCATACATTTAACTACCATTTATGTTGATGATCAACGTTTCTCAACCAGTGCCGATTCTCAGTGGCGTAGTAATGCATATTGTGTCTATTTACTAGACTTAGACCATTGCTTTTAAAAGTACCTTCATCACCAAACAAAATCTGAGTTACAACATCGTGGTTTTGATTTATTTTGTGCAACATCGAGTTACAGAAGTCAACCCTATTAATAAAATCATTCCCCTGAAGATCTTGATGTAAGCTTATATGATACGGATGGTATTTAAACTTCTTTAAGGTTCTTTTAATAAAGTTTTTGCTTACGTCCAGGACTCTAGAAAGTTCACGTACGCTTGTATGTGGATTATCTTGAACGCATAACAAAACATCCATTTGCGCATCTGCGTTTTCTATGACACTGTTCTTTTTTTCATACAGAATACTGACAGTTTCTTCAAATCTTGTTTCTGAAAAGCTTTTGTCGATGGCAGTCGCATATATGGATATTTTTTCCTGTATTTATGTACTTATAATGACGATGTCTCTTTAAACTGAAGCTATAAATCTAGTTTGACGTTTAAACAATTTTTGACACACAGCGCTTTAATGTTTTCATAAAAATTACTTATTTAAAAAAAATATTAGAAGTAACTTTTTTCGATTAATTTTAGTTATACTAGCAGTGCAAGTCATGGCAACTCATATTTTTAAGTCGTAATCGGGTTTATTCAGATATATCGCCCTATAACTTTTGCAATATCGCCCACAGGCGTAAGAAAGTAGATACTTTTAAATAGTAAATTTTAAGTATTTTTCAAGGGCATATTCATATACAGGCTGTTCAATTTAATTTTTTTCAGAATTTTTAACTTTTGCGAATGGCATGTAATTCTAAAGAACATGCATAAATATGTCAAAACAAAAACTACTTTCAGGTACTGAAAAGGTATCTCTACTAATTGAGCCCATGAGAGGTATTTCATCATCAGTCGTTATCTCATAGCAACTTTTCAAATGTTGCACAATTTTTAACGAAAAATCGCCATACCTCAGAAACAGTTGAAAATCGGCAAATACAAGTTGATGTCAGTTTAATCAATCCTTTAAGGGCTATCATAAAATGTAAAAAAATGTATAGCATTTCATTTAAAAAAACATAAGTTTGTGTTGGTTCGTCGTTGTCGAACACTCTGTATAAAAAAATATTTTTAAATTGTACAGCTTATGATTATCTGCAATTTTTGTATTAAAAATTATTCGCTATCTACATTATTAGATACAAATAATGGACTTTACCGCTACGCTGGGACACCCGGTATATACATATAATAAGCTAAAAAACTACTTAGATGTCAATAATATACCAATAATAAATATAACATCTTATGCTGCAGATGGTGCTCCTAATATGATGGGCAAGAAAAATGGCTGCTTAAAATTGATGAAAGATGAGAATCCAGAAATGATTCTTCTGCATTGTGTTATTCATAGGGAAAACTTGGTAGCTAAAAACATCTCGCCTGTTCTAAATGAAGTTATGTACTACATTCAGTAATAAAGTGTATCAATGCTATTAAAGGTAATGCCAAATGTGAGCATCTCTTCAAGCTATTTTGTGAAGAACAAAATGCAGACCATGTGAGACTTTTACTACACACTGAAGTAAGATGGCTCTCTAAAGGGAACTGCTTGACAAGATTTATGGAACTGTTTCATACTATTAATGACTTTTTAAGCGACAAACCTGAAATGAAGCATATGTTAACAGTGTTTGAAAAACTAAATATATTAAATAAGCAACGTCAAGGAACAAATGAAACTCTTGTTGATACAAAAGCGAAGATATTTGGTTTCATTACCCTTATTGAGTTATGTCAGAAATATATTAACAACAAAAACTTTGGACACTTTCATTGGCTCCAAGAATGTGAAGTAAATGATACCGCTTTACTTCTATCTATCATCTGAAAATTCTATCGGCTGATTTAAAAGAAAGATTTTCTGATTTAAAACAAATTGATTTACCAACATGGATGATGCAGCCAATGTTAGTGGATTTGTCTGATATATCAAATATGCAGTATCAAGAAGAACTCGCAGAAATGCAAAATGATGAGTTAGTTAAAACTTTATTTAATATAAAAGGCGCGATGGCATGGCTTTGTGAGGAAACAGAAATCAAATTCCCCTGATTCAACCAAATGTGCAAGAAAACTATTATTACCGTTTGCATCTTCATATTTAGCCGAATGTGGATTTAGTGCTGTAAATGATTTACTGGTAAAAAAAAAGAAATCGTCTGGATATAACACAACGGGGAGACTTGAGACTGAAGCTAACCAAATTGGAACCTAACATAAAATCTCTGTGCAGCAAGCATCAAGCGCACGGATCTCACTAAATTAAAATATTAAATTATTATAGAAAATTCTTTATTAAAATTATTTCGAATTTGAATTCAGTTTTTTATTATATGTTTACTGTGTTTCGTTAACAATTTCCTAGTGATATCTTCCTAAAACCTATGATTTGAGTTTCTTAAGTGAACAATTCAATTTTCTAATATTAAAAATGATGTATATGTTACATAGGGGGGCATAAGAATTTTAGAAAGGCTTAGATGGGGGGCGTGGCACAAAAAAGGTTGGGAAACACTGATCTACACTATATTATTTCATCTTTTCACTAAAACAGTTAAGGAATTTGATCAAATCACTTTCTGTTTTTAAAAATATCAGCTTAAGTACCTATTTCTTTTGTTAATTAGTTTCGAATAAATAATTTGTCATTCAATGACTATTGTTGTATTACCTACTCTACATTTAACAATGCATGGTTTAATGGTTTACTACATAAATACTTTTAATATCTAAACTATCTTATTTCATCTTTTCACTAAAACAGTTAAGGAATTTGATCAAATCACTTACTTTCTTTAGGGAAATGACACCACAAAGTTATTATTTTAACATTTTCCGTGAATTGATCATTTACCTTAGGGATTTGATCAAATCTCCGTTTTCATCATGTCCAAGCGACATATATACTATAGCCTTAAATGTTATTCATTCAATGCTAAAATGTAGGACAATCGAGCAACTATAAAAAAAATTGCTGTAGAGCTTTGATATAAAAGCTGAATACTTGAAATTTAATCCATAATAAAGAAAAAATATTAAAAAATCAATAAAACAATTATTGTAATATGAACATTTATAAAACTATAATTACTATCATATAAATAGAACAAAAATTTAGATATGAAATAATATATATAGATATTTTCTCTATTATAATATAATAATTCGAAAAAAAATGTAATGATAATGTTTATCTAATAGCTATAGTTTGAAAAACTATAGTTATTAGGTAAGCATAATAAAATTATTGATTTGACAAAATCTTATTACGTTCAATAAATAACTTTGCATCTCAATATAAATATTGAGCATTTTCTTGCAGAAACATTTTCATGCATCAACTCACATATTTAGAAATCCAGAAAGTTTTAACCTTTCGTGAATTAAATACATATATATCGAAACTCACTTATAAACATTTTGGCCATTCGAACAAGGCGAAAACGGAAAGAGCGATGGTAGTGGTTCCAAATCTAACGGCAATGAGAAAGATCCCATGTCCTCGGCCCAACAAGAAGATAGTTCGTCCTGTCCTCCGCAAGATTGCCCGGAACATGAACCCTGACAGGATGGCAGGGACGAGGTCCAGTTGCACTCGAGCTGCAACCCGAACTGAGGATTATTTGGTACGTAATTGGCATCCATCTTTGGGGTGGTCCTGTTCGATAGGGCGTTACGATCCTTTGATGAAAATATGTACGCGCACCTGAATCATAAGAGATAAATCTGAGACTTGTGCGAAATGAGAGAATAAATGAATAAAAAAGTATTTACATGCATCCCTTATTTATAAAAATAATTACTGCTAAAATCATATTAAGACGAAAATTACATTCGCTTTCAATTTATTTCTCCGTTATTGTAAATGTATGACAGTATGATTTACCAAACTGATCTATAGATACACATTTATTTAAGAAATAAACATGGCTAGTTATAATTCTTTTAATTTGTACTGCACTTTTGGTTTCATCGATTTACACCAACGTTCTTATCTCAAACTGATATATTTGTCTTTTATTACATTTTAATTTTACCACCCTTTCTTAGGTTATTTACAATTTTTTTAAGCAATTGCATATAACATTGTACGACATAAATATATACATTTTCCATGTAAATTCGAATTGAATCTAAACAGCGTACAAAAAATTCATATTTCTTTTGAGGATTTGTGTGAAGCTCTACATAAATGAAAATCTATTGTAATGTATATTTATTTTTATTTCATGTCTATTGATTTATAAATTGTCACCTTATGGAAGGGGAACCATCTCCAATAACACTTAACATATGCTGTCAACATTTATAAAATGGCAAACTTGCATTAAATAATTGTGCAACACATTAATAGCATAATTGTTTATAATATTGGATTTTTTCTTCTTTTACGGCTGTAACTCTTCTATTCAGTATTATACTGGCTGTCCTGGTGAAGGGCTGAACTCCATTTAAAAAATGAGGTGTGGTCACCACACGACTTTCTTATACGTATGAGTGTTTCAAATTATAGAATTTTTTTTATAGAAATTATTCAAAATCCTATTTTAAGTACTTCTATTCTCTTAATAAATCCCTATAGAATGCATACTTTATCTTTATAAAAAAGTGCAACTCGCTAAGAGTAAAAGTGCTACTTCCGGTCTGAATTTTAAAATTTCATTTATATAAAAAACATTGCAAATCTAACTCTAAATACTTTTGTACTCTTGATAAATATATATAGAATGCATGTTTTACGACATATTTGCAAAAAATCGCCATTCGATAAGAGTAAAAGTGTTACTTCCGGTCCGAATTTTGAAATTTTTTTTTATACAAAAGATATTTAAAATCATGTTTTAATTACTTTTATACTGGTAATGTACCTGCCTAGAAAGCATGACTTGCGGGATATTCGCAAAAAACTGATTTTCGATAAGAGTAAAAGACCTACTTTGGGTAGGAATTTCAAAAAAAATGTTTAATACTGTTTTCTCAAATTTAATTTTGAGTACATTTGTATTCTTTATAAATTTTTTTAAACTTAGTAATTGACGAAATATTTGCAAAATTCGTTTTTTTCAGTTAAGTAAACTACTACTTCCGGTCCACCGATTTTATTGAAAGACTAATCAGATCTCAAGATGGAGATTATACAAGTAAATACAAAATTTGGAATAGATATCTACAGCGGTTTGATCGCTATCGTGGTCACACACTCACAGGCACACAGACAGACAGACAGACACAAAGACATTTTTTAGAAGCCAATTTTTTGGTGTCAGGGGACTTCAAAACGTGGACATTTGCAAAAATCTCGAGGTCGAAAATTTTCGTCATCACAATACTACCTTATACTACGTATAAGAAAGTAAAAATAAGCTGCGGCCGCCACACGACTATCTTATTAGTATGAGTGTTTCAAAATATACAAAAGTTGTTCTAAATTATTTTAAATATTTTTATCTTTGAAAAATAAACCCGTGAGTAAATGTGGTACTACAAGTCCAAATTTTTTTATATAAAAATTATTCAAAATCCTATTCTAAGAACCTAATTTTATTCTCTTAATAAATCTCTATAGAATGCATACGATGCGAGATATTCGAAAAAAGTGTTACTTCGTAAGAGTAAAAGTGTTACTTCCGGTTCGAATTTTGAAATTTCATTTATACAAAAAATATTCCAAATCCAACTCTATAAATACTTTTGTACTCTTGATAAATATATACAGAATTCATAATTTACGACATATTTGCAAAAAATCACTATTCAAAAAGAGTAAAAGTGTTACTTCCTGTCCGAAATTTTTTGTATACAGAAGGTATTGGAAAATTAAGTTTTAAATACTTTTATACTCGTCTCGTAACATACTTGTCTAAAATGCATGACTTGCGAAATATTCACAAAAAACTGAGTAAGAAAAAGAGTAAGAGACCTACTTCCGGTAGGGATTTCGAAAAACTTTTTCAATAAAATTTCATCTGGAGTACATTTGAATTCTTTATAAATTTGTTTAAACATGGCTGACGAAATATTGGAAATATTCGATTTTTTCCCTGAAGTAAACTACTACTTGCGGTCTACCGATTTTACTGAAAATCTATCAGATCTCAAGAGGGAGATTATACTCGTAAATACAAAAATTTGGAATTTATATTTGCAGCCGTTTGACCGCTATCGTGGTCACACACACACACTGACAGACACAAAGAAAGATACATTTTTTAAAAACAACTTTTTCGTTATCAGGGGACTTCAAAACGTGAACATCTGCAAAAATCTCGAAGTCGAAAATTTTCCTCATCACAATACTTCCTTATACAACGTATAAGAAAGTAAAATGTGGATAGAGAAATTTATTAATACAAAAACTTTAGATAGCCAACTATTTTTATTTATACAGTGTACAAAAACGAATTAACACATTTTATTACATCTTATGACAGATTAGCCGATATTTATAGTTTCTGAGATATGATGGGGTTTCGTCGAAAATTGTACAATATTTGAAAAATTCCTAAGAAATAACGATTAACGATGAGAATAAAATAGTACAGATATTCTACTACTTGAACTTCATGTTTCTTTTCACATTTAAACGTATATTTTTGAGAATTACATACAAATCAATGAACATCAAAATCCAAAAAAAAAAATAATTAGAGCTTTTCACTATATTTATACACCAATGAAAAGTACTAAAAAATTACGATTTAAAAATACTTCCTTTCTTGCGTTTGTGGAAAATATCATAGAAATATAGAACATTATATCTGGATAAAACCGATTAGGACTTTTTAATTTAAATACGACCCGCATTACAAGTAACACACCTAATATTGGTCCAAAAAAGCTACTTTATAATACCTTCTCTATCGTATAAACAAGTAATTTTTACTAATATTTTAAAATGCATTAAGAAACGACTTAAAATTTATGAATTTATTTATTTCTTTATTCAACAAAATCACAACAGGAAAAATGCTAATTACAGAAATTTTCTATACTAAAAATAATTTCACTTAGCAATAGTTTTAAAATATCGCAATTGCTGTGTGTCAAAAAAACTAGTAAAACGTCAAATTTGCATTTATAACTTTACTTGAAGGAAATAATGGTCACTACAAATACATTAATTTACTTTACGATAAAAATAATGTATTTAAAATTGGAATTAATAAATATGGTCTGCAAATATCAATTAATTTAGTGCGATTGACTTCAAATGTTTACAGAAAAAAGACTTGAGAATACAAAGTATTATTTATCAAAAAGCTCTTCACTTGGCAAAGATGATGAAACAGTTGACAAAAAGAAAGCAGCCCTTTGCTGTCTATTTGATAAATAATTACTGAACCAAGCAAGAGCAATACCTCTAATTCCGTAATGTTCCAGCTTTTGAAGTAAGTAAGCATTGATGTTCAGTACTTTCAAACGCCTTTGATACATCGAAAAGAACATCGCACTGTATTCTTTTATTTTTAAAAGCAGCCAAGATACTACCTATAAAATCAAACAGTGCGGTTTCAATACTTTTGCTTTTGAGAAAACAATTTTGAGATTTACTTATTAACTTATGTTTCGCAAAGAAGTTAAATTAGCGCTTATGCACCGCTCTTTCAAACAATTTAACAAAACCCGTCTATAAGCTTATTGGTCTGTAGATATTTATGTCAAGAGTACAGCTTTTTTGATAAATAAGGCATATAGTGGCAAGTTTTAAATAATCTGGAAAATAGTCACTCATGAAAAAATTGTTGAGTATATGAGAAAGAGGGGGAAAAAGTGTTGGCGCAGCATTTGGGGAACTTTACTGGAACGTAATCTACTCCTGACGAGTTAGAATTACTTAGGGCCGGTTTTTCCAACACCGATTAAAACGCCGGTTAGCGTAATCATTGATTAAAACACCGGTTAGGACAAACTTGCGTTTTTCCAACGCCGGTTAACTCTAATCGTTGATTAAGAACTTCGTTAATCGACCAAATTTTAACCGGCGAAAGAAATACCTGATAAATATTAAACAGTAATTAGGCCTATATACACATGCGCATAACCTAGAAGATTTGAATTTCTGTTATTATTATTGACAGCTGTTGTTTTCATATACATTTGTTTTACAGTATAAAGTATTTTTTGGAATTAATTAATAATTATTTACATCAGTGATTTAGTAATTGTATTGTTTCTTCTATAAATGTAATGAACAGTATAATTAAAAATAGAAATAGCATAATATTAAATATGTGTAACTTTTAGCTTACTACAGAAATTTAATTAATTAATAACTACGAATACATTATTTTCTCTGATGAGGATGATACAGCTTTGGAAGTTTTTCTATTCTACTACAATTCTGGGACTTTACCTTAATTCGTGTAGGTTCTAAGATCCTGTGGCAATTTATGCTTGCATTTGCTCATTCCTTTTTTGTAATTATAGCACCTTGTGAAAACATCATTTTAGTCGAACATATTTTAGACTCACTTTAGATATGTCATTAACATATTAAACTATACTGAAAAATTACAAATGAAATTGAAAATATGGAAGAAATTCTAGAGAAGCTGGCAGGTTTACGTTGAAATTATATGAAGACACTTTAAATTCTTTTAGCTGAACTGGGTGTGGATGAATAATGTACATGCCTGTAAAGTTGACGTGCAGTTAAATTCTGCACTAATAATTATTACAGGCACTGTCAAGTTCACACCGATTCCTCCAGAACATAACATTTATTATGTTGAAATCGTGTAAACCAATTTGGAAAGAAGTCTTTCTCAATCAACCTTCTTTGATTAAAGGACATAAAATTAGTTAGAATGTATTGTTCTTAATAAACACCTGGTGTATGATCTTTCAGTAAAAATATCTGGCTTTATTCACCCCACAGGAATTTGGTGAAAGTTAAATCATCTCAGATATGGCAATGCAAAGTACAATATATTATACCATTATAATGTGACTGATAATCCAGCTTAAGACCCTAGATGTAGACTTTTCTTTTTCAGGAAACTTCCTATTTTTATGATTTTGTTACATATCATATATTTTACATAATTTTAGTAACTGTTAATTTCATATATGTATGTATATTGAATTAGTTTTTTCATTTCTACAAAATTTTTGTATTTTTCAATAGCAGTAAGTAATCAATAAATTTATTTCAGTTTCAAGTTTGTTGCATTTGTTATTTATTGAATAATAGAAATTTTAAATATGTGATATGTGCATAGAAATTCTCATGCAATATTCACAAAATAAGTACTTACACCTTATTTACTAAAATGAAATTTCTAATTATATATAAAGAATATAATCTTTAAAAAAATAAAGGCAAAAAGCACAAAGAACAAATTCAAATATAGAAAATAGCGCCAATATTATTATAACAAATATGCTAATTTTAGATCAAATGTATGAGCATTTTTGTTACCAACCTTCTAAAATAAACTCTTAATCACTGATCAGATAACCGGCGTATTTCTTGGCATTGAAAAACGCCGGTTAGAGATAATCAACGATTAAGCGTAATCAATGATTAGTTAACCGGATACTTTAACCGGTCTTGGAAAAACCGGCCCTTAATGATTTAGTAAATGATAAGAGTTGTAGGAAATAGATAAGATGAAGAAGTGTTGCATACAACACCTGTTGTATGTATCTGGTTTTTTGCTCTACCAGAGAAAGCTGATTAAATTGATGCGCTAGGTATTTTAATACTCTTCTAAGGGCAGCTTCCTTTCTACACACTTACCAGAATAGGCACTAATAATACGCCACATGCATCTATTTATGTTAGTAGAGTTTAACAATTGATGTTCAACATACTCTAGCTTAGACGCATCTACAGTAATAATACTTAATCGTTGTTTTATACTCAGCATCGTAGTCTGAAATAATTTATAATGTGGAAACAGTTTCTCTGAGATTAAGTATGTTGTTAGAAAGGTTGCTTTTTCTTTACAGGAACTTTTTTACAGGAAAACGTGAATTAAAGTGTCTTCAAAATATGTTTATAAATGTGTTAATGTTTTATTGGTATAATTACGGTTATTAAATGCATCATTCCAGTTCTCATCAGTGTTTTAAATGTATTTATCGACGACTAAACAATAAAGTATGTATTATATTAATCAATATTGGCTAATAATAACACTCATAATACCCGTAGGGAATAATGAAATGCGACCAGTGAATAATGGGCCATAACGTTACCATTATTCACTGCATTCCGCCAATAAGAACATATAATGGGCCATAACGTTACCATTATTCACTGCATTCCGCCAATAAGAACATAACGTTCCTAACGTTGTCATAGTAACGATAGACAAGTCCGGCCATTTTACTGACTGCCTAACCATCAAACGTCATATTGATATAGTAATCTGACATTTTCGTTTACTTATTTTGATTTTTTTTAGTAATTTTCAGTTAGTCGTCGATAAAGTAGTGTATACTAACTCGCAATAATGACTATTATTCCCTCGAGCTGAGTTACTCCCTCGCCGCTTACGCGGCTCGGGAGTAAATTCAGCTCTCGGGAATAATAACTGTCATTATTGACTCGTTGTATAATAGTAGTTTATACAACGAGTCAATAATGACAGTTATTATTCCCGAGAGCTGAATTTACTCCCGAGCCGCGTAAGCGGCGAGGGAGTAACTCAGCTCGAGGGAATAATAGTCATTATTGCGAGTTAGTATACACTACTTTATCGACGACTAACTGAAAATTACTAAAAAAAATCAAAATAAGTAAACGAAAATGTCAGATTACTATATCAATATGACGTTTGATGGTTAGGCAGTCAGTAAAATGGCCGGACTTGTCTATCGTTACTATGACAACGTTAGGAACGTTATGTTCTTATTGGCGGAATGCAGTGAATAATGGTAACGTTATGGCCCATTATATGTTCTTATTGGCGGAATGCAGTGAATAATGGTAACGTTATGGCCCATTATTCACTGGTCGCATTTCATTATTCCCTACGGGTATTATGAGTGTTATTATTAGCCAATATTGATTAATATAATACATACTTTATTGTTTAGTCGTCGATAATAGTAGTGTATACTAACTCGCAATAATGACTATTATTCCCTCGAGCTGAGTTACTCCCTCGCCGCTTACGCGGCTCGGGAGTAAATTCAGCTCTCGGGAATAATAACTGTCATTATTGACTCGTTGTATAAACTACTATTATCGACGACTAAACAATAAAGTATGTATTATATTAATCAATATTGGCTAATAATAACACTCATAATACCCGTAGGGAATAATGAAATGCGACCAGTGAATAATGGGCCATAACGTTACCATTATTCACTGCATTCCGCCAATAAGAACATATAATGGGCCATAACGTTACCATTATTCACTGCATTCCGCCAATAAGAACATAACGTTCCTAACGTTGTCATAGTAACGATAGACAAGTCCGGCCATTTTACTGACTGCCTAACCATCAAACGTCATATTGATATAGTAATCTGACATTTTCGTTTACTTATTTTGATTTTTTTTAGTAATTTTCAGTTAGTCGTCGATAAAGTAGTGTATACTAACTCGCAATAATGACTATTATTCCCTCGAGCTGAGTAAATTCAGCTCTCGGGAATAATAACTGTCATTATTGACTCGTTGTATAAACTACTATTGTTTTAAATTCACCAAGATTAAACTCGCTGTACACTCTCATTTCTTTGAATTTGCACTGATTGCTTTTGGCTTCTTCTCTTTCTATACATAAACCTGAGCTTTGTGATGAGAATAATTAACGGAAAAGATACGCGTATCTCTGATTAATAGCTTCGAATTATTATCTAATATAAATATATTGTGCAGGCAGGTATTGCTGGATTTACACATTCTTGTCGGTTCAAGGATTAGCATTTCGGCACCAAAGCACTGAAAGATATTTAAGACTTGTGTAAACTTCTGATCTTGAGTCAAGAAATCTATATTGAAATCACCGGCGTCTATATTTGTGATGTTCATATCCATGGTTACCATCAATAAGCGTACCAGTTGTGCAAAGAAGATAAAAATTACCAGATGACGGTATGCATGTCCAAATTAAAATATAACAATATTTTCTGAAACGAACGTTTGCACAGCATCATTCAAACAACATTCTACTGCTAAATCATTCAGGATTAATCGGTTTACCAGAGAATTCATGTGAAATATACAGTGCGTTCATGATGAAAGGAACAAATTCGTTTAAAGTTCAGGTAATTATTTTGCAGAAAAACGCTTGGACAGGTCGATTAGTATTTTTAGTTTTGAATTTTTTGACATAAGAAAATTATATACAGGATGTCTGAAGAAGAACATATGCAGCAATCATTGTTTTTTTTAATGGAACACCCTGTATATTATGCCATTTTTGAATTGTAGGGTAAATTCTAAACACATTAAACACATTTTTGTGTAACATACCATATCCCCAAAATCAGCGGTTTTCGGAATAATGAGTTTTGTGATAAATTAAAATACACATAGGTTATGAAATAAAATGTTTAAATTGAACAAGGACACCTTGAACATTTTTTTAAAAGCCAACAAAAACAACCTGGTATTGAAAATTTTATCGTCAACAAAAAGCTCTACTTCAAATTAATCGATTTTCGTGTATTTTTTTTAATTTATCACATTTCAAACGTCATTATTCCGAAAACCGCTGATTTTGGGGATATGGTATGTTACACAAAAAATGTTGAGAATTTACCATACAATTCAAATATGGAATAATATACAGTATGTTCCATTTAAAAAAAAAACAATGATTGCTGCATATGTTCTTCTTTAAACACCCTGTATATAATTTTCTTATGTCAAAAAATTCACAACTAAAAATACTAATCGACTTGTCCGAGCGTTTTTCTGCAAAATAATTACCTACTTGAGTTTTAAACGAATTTCTTCCTTTCATCATGAACGGACTGTATATCGCAGAGCCGTCATAAAATGTATTTTTTAAGTTAAAAGTGTATGCTCCGGAAAGGAAAGGATTCTTATTTGGGCGTATGGCAACTAATGCTCGGTGACAAAAATGATTTTAGAGCTGTTCATTGGAGCTAGTTCAATGTTTAGACAATTTAGTGACGTAGTTAAACATTGCACATTAAGGTAAAATATGTAAACAATGTACAGGTATGTATGTTACAATATATTTGGTTTTGCTTTGTTTGTGTAGGTACCTATTTTATTTATCATTTTACTCTAATTTGTATGATTAGTATGTAAATAAATTGTGAATTCAGGTTGTAATACATGCTTTTATTTTCTCATTTATATTTAATTTCTTTCCGATATCGCCTATTTAAATTACTACACAATCTGTATTTATGTAACAAATTCTTACAATATCTTATACTATAATAAGTGCTTTATTGTTCATTCCTTTTTAGGTTAAGGTCTAAATAGAATTTTTATATCAAAATCTTAACTTTTATGCACACTTATCACAATATATCATATATACTATAGAATTATTATAGAAAACAAATAGATCAAACATTTCATTGTCATATATGCACTTGACACAATTATCTTGACGTCGATGATCAAAGCGGTTTTATATAAAATTCACGATCATTGAATTATATTAAGATATGTACAGATAGATGACTCTTCTTTAAAGTATTTTCGCATGAAATAAATGTTATATAACGTCATACGCCATGAAATCGTATCAGTACAGATATTTCTCCCCGTTACACGGTCGCGCAGTGTACTTTTCAAAACTTCTCCAGACTGCAAATAAAGTCCTTAAAGAACTTATAATTAGCCCATTATTTCTTTTATTAATTTTTTTTTTATTTCACGGGGTTTCATAAAGTTCACTTTATGAAGCTTATGTAAAACTCAGAACAGTAACTTTATTTTTTTGATGTTGGTGCCAAATATAATAAGGAATCAGTTCATTATAAATGTTAAATATAAACGTTTGACACAACAAAGAAATTTCGAAAATGTTCTTACTAAAGATGGCTTTACAAACATTTAAATCCTAAAATAGAAAAAATAATTCAATTTCATAATATATTTGACAACTCATTTGACCTTGAGCCCAAAAATCATGTCTTATGAAGCTTATAAAAGATGTTGTTTTAGATGCGGAGAAATTTATCTTGAAATAAAACACAGAAAAATGTTTCAATATCCATGAAATGGGCTTTATTTAAAAGATAATTTTATGGCATTACGGTCCGAAAATGATTACGAGCCTAAGGCCGCTGCGGCTGGCGCGTGCATGGCGTAATCCGGAGGTCCAAGTTTCACACATTCTTCGCTGTATTTTGGCAATAACGCGTCGAATGTTGACTTGTGTCTGGTTTATCGGCGTAGACATGTGACTTTACATATCCCCGGAGAAAATAATCTAATGGCCTCAAATCACACGAGCGAGATGGCCAGTTAACAGTCTGCAACATTAATGCCTGCCAATGGAGGCACGAAAGTTAGTAATAAAGTCTGCGTACCGCTCATCGTTGACTGACCATTATCAATTTTGAAGACATATGGACCAATCACTCCACCGACCCATAAAGCGATGTAATGATGTTTCGTCAGAGGCTTGTAGATTACATGTAATTAGGAAGTAAATAAATATCTATCTAATAGCAACGGGTGTTTTTTTTGGAGGCGGAGAACTTTGAATTGGTAGCACTGTTTTCTGTGACATTGGATTTGACAGTTGTTGGTTGTTTTGGGGTTAGTTTGGTATGGCAATTCATCACGAATAGACTCATGCCATAGCAACGTTTGAAAATTGTTCAAATTTATTTTGAAATACATGGTTCAATTCGAGAAGCTATGGATCGTTTCCGCAATACATTTACTCTAAACCAGGGGTCTCCAAACTACGGCCCGAGGGCCACATCCGGCTCGCGGACAGATTTTGTCCGGCCCGCGGAGAGCTAGCATACTTGAAAACTCCTTTTAGAGAACATATTTATTTTTTATAACAAATTAAATTTAGTTTACTGAAGTATTCTAATTTTATGTTGAATAATTATTAATATGACATCTACATTGATATGGTCATGGGCTAACTACTCATAACATTGTTGTAGGCTTATTGTTATTGTTTTTGTGATAAGTTGGATAAAGAAACACCGAATTGTAATGAGTAAAGACATGTATAATATGCAGAAAATTTTACTTCAGTATATACCTAATAACTAACAAATTATTGAAATGAATCCAACTAACATTTTATACATTTTAAATAAAAACATAACTTATAACAAGCATAATGACATATGAAATACTAATGAGATTTGTGTAATTGAGATTTTCCACTGACAATAGTTTGTAGTTGTGGACTAATTTTACTTGTACCAATTATTAAAAGAGATTTAAGATGCCCATCAGTTAATTTAGATCCGTAAACATTTTTTGTGTACTTCATTTTGGAGAAGGTCTTCTGACACAAATAAGTAGCACGAAAAACAGAAAACAGCCCACGAGAAAATTTATGCAAATTATCAAATTGTGTCAGTGGAAGACTCTTATAAAATTCCAACAAAGATGAGTTTTGATATTTGTTCTTAATTATATCACTGCACTGTAGATCAATTATTTCCATTTGAAGTTCCGGGGCTAGGGTTTCAATGTCAGTATCAAAAGGATTCTGAAAAATCTTAATTTGATTCGCAATGGCATCAAAGTCCGAGAAACGAGTATCAAAATTTATTTTCAAAGCACTCAAAGTTTCGATTGCAAAATCGATTGGAAACTCAGTCTCAGTAGTGTGGCTGAATATTTCACATGTTTTAAAATGTGAAAAACATTTACTTCGTAGTTGTGATTGAAACAGTATCAATTTCTTCCGGAATGATTTGATATTAGTGTATAAATCAGGAAGATGCTGGTTTTCTCCTTGCAATCTCAAATTCAGTTCGTTCACATGTTTTGTCAAATCAACATAGAATGCTAACTTCCACAGCCATGCGTTGTTTTGTAATTCAGTAAGAGGGCGATGCTTTTCATTCAAAAAAATTTCGATCACTGCTCGAAGTTCAAAAAAGCGCTGAAGGACTTTCCCACAACTAAGCCAACGTACGGCAGTATGATAAGGTAAGTCATTTTCTCCAATCTCTTCAATAAATTGTCGGAGTTGTCGGTGATTCAGCCCAAAAGATCTGATAAAATTAACAGTTGATATGACTGGTTTCAGAACTTCAGACATATCCAAACATTTTCCGCACAAAGACTGTTGATGAATGATACAATGTAAGACTAATGGTTTTAAACCACCGTCATTTTCTACAGCCTTTGACACAAGAGCGACCACTCCTTTATCTTTCCCACTCATTTTTTTGCCTCCATCAGTTGTAATACATTTCAAGTTTTTCCATCGAAGGTTCTTTTGATTAATGGCCATTTCAACTCCTTTAAAAATATCTGTACCAGTAGTTGTGCCATGAATACTATTCATATCAAGAAGTTCTTCATGCACTTCATAGCTTTTATCTACTCCTCGAATATAAATCAACACCTGAGCAGTATCTGACACATCCGTTGACTCATCCAAGGCCAAAGAAAACCACTCAACATGTCCATTTTTGTCGAACAGTTGAGAGGATATATTTTCAGCGATGTTTTCTACCCTTCGAGCCACAGTGTTTGCTGACATACTGACACTTTTTAATAAATTTACCTTTTCAGGGCACATTTCTTCGGCTACTGCAATTATGCATTCTTTGATCATTTCTCCATCGGTGAATGGTTTTCCACGTTTTGCAATTTCAAGAGCCACACGAAAGCTGGCACGCGTTGCAGCCTCTTGTTCAGTTTTGAGTTTTGTAAATGAAGATTGCTGCGATTTCAATCCGCGCTTCATAGCTTCGAATTTTTCTGTCCGCAAACTTCCTGTATATTTTGAGTAATTTTGAAAATGTTTTGTTTCATAATTACGTTTAATGTTATATTCTTTGAGAACGGCTATGCTTTCATTGCGAATCAAACATAGCGTCTTCTTACTGGACTCAATTACGAAATACTGAATGTTCCACTGATCTTTGAATTTTCTGCATTCACTATCAATTTTTCGCTTCTTTTCCATACTACTAAATCACACACAAAAGCAACAATTCAAATCAAAATACTGTTACAAAGATGTCTTAAACTTAAACACGCACAAACACGTTTTAAGGAGGTACGCACTATTTTATTTCACAACAGTGTCATAGGAACTGACTTGTGGTTGCGCCACTAGCCTTCTTATATATTCCAATTACTGCCATCTAGAAGTGAGTGGAAGACACCAGAACTTTCTCGAACCAACGAGATTATTCTGTACGTGCTATTAGCGCCATCTGTTAGCGATAGAAGGTACTACCTATTTCCGCTTGTGTCCACCAGATGTCGTGTCACGTTACTCCTCATGGCTCGTACTCTACGACTAATCTAGAAATTACAGATAATGACAGGAAAATTAATAATATGCAGTGTTGCCGTTTTGCAGCCTTTTTTAAACGTTGCGTACTTTTTCGGACTTTTTTTCATCAGTGGACTATTTCACTTTTTACCACCGGCAACAATGATAATATGGTTTTGGCACTTACTGGAGTAATCAGTATGGCCCTAAGGCTGGAAAGTTTGGAGACCCCTGCTCTAAACGATAAAACGCATCCCATAAGATATCGTACAGTGCGCACACCACAACGGATTGATAGTGCACAGCGTAGTGGTGATAGTGTTGCGTAGCGATGATCCAAACGCGTCAATTCGTCATCGTACTCAACAATTAAACTTGTGTTCAATCACTTAATGGAAAATTTTGCGTAAAGATATTACTTTACGTGCTTACAAGATTCAACTTGTACAGGAATTGAAGCCACACGATCATACGTTTGGTGAATGGGCAGAAGAAAACGTTGCTATTGATCCGCAATTTCATTTGAAAATGTTGTTCAGGGATGAAGCACACTTTTGGTTAAATGGCTTTTATTGCACCACCTTCTGTGACGATAATTATTATATCTGGTCTCCTTATTGAACGGGTACGGCTTACCTATTTGCAACGTATGAATCTAGGGGCCGTATTGACTATAAATTAGGGCCCTATAAGATAATAATAAAACGCTCTTAATTTCAAGTATGTATATAATAAAAAATATCTATACATTGGGGTTATATACAAAGAAAAAATTACAAATCGTGTGGCAACATGTGTAGTGGATACATATAGATATATAAAAGTAATTAGTTTGTAATACAGAATAGAAATTTTATGTGTCACCGCATTTCATAAATCATCTTCTGTGATTGAGTCGTCTTGCAAATCGGTGTCTGTGTCTGAATGGTATTGCAAATTTATAATCAAAGGTGCTACTATTTTGTATATGCGCATATATTCGTCCTCTTTTGCTATTGCGTGTTTAACAGCATTTTTCCAATTTACAGCATTTTTTATGTGTGTTACACTGATTTCACTAAATTTCGGTGTTTGATTTGTTCGTCTTGTGGTATTTTTCAGTTGGGCCCATATCAATTCAATGGGATTGGAAATGCTATGGTATGGTGGTAAAAGCAAAATTCTACGTCCTGCTTTTTTAGCTCTGTTATCCACATAATTATCCTTTAAATATTCTTTTGTCTTCACAACCTCTATTAATTGGTTTTTTGTATAATAATCCTCAAAATATAAATCATTTACTTCTAAAAATTCTTTAATATCTTTCTTATTATTACATGTTGTAGGAACTTTGTTTTGCTGTCGAACTGTTTCAGCAAAGTGTCACAAAACCATTCTTCAAATAAAGACGAGGTCATATCTTCATGGTAATCTAAACTTGAGGATTCAACCAACAGTATTATCACAATCCACATCATCACTAACACTTTCAGCAAAAAGTCGCCACATGTTCGTGAAGTAAGAGAGAAAAATCAAATGTGTATACAGCAGTAAAGATTAACAATAAATGATAAATAGAGATGTAATATATACCAACTCTCCTAACTATATTTGCTTAAATTTTCTTTAATAAATATAAGCACTTATTTCATCATTTTTCATTAAATTGCAGTAATTACAATTCACTTAAATTTTGTCATTACAGACCTCGGCAGTTTGTTTGCGTAAAAGATAATCGTATTGAGCAGCCAGGTATTGCAGGTGGTGCAATAAAAGCATTAGAGCCGTTCAAAGTTATATTCTTATAATTTGAATAAACTATACATACAATTGTATTAATTACATTCGCAGGGAAGTTCTACATATCCATGATTATTTATTTACGTACCTCTGTTCACGCTGAGGGCTGTGACTACCGAGTTCTCCGTGATTTAAAGTTCAAATAATAGTTCTTTGATTTTGTTCTTGTATTTTTAATATGTCAGATATTGATACTTTATTGTATTGGTGTATTAGATTGATTGTAGTGGTGTATTGCGTTGGTTGTAATAGGAGCAATTTTTGATTCTGTACATCATAGTTCGTATTGATTTCTTAAGTAGACATTTTTCCCAGTATTCCGATATACCAGGCTCAAGTGCTTTCAACATTCTTATCAAACCACTAACGTCAGCTCATCTAACTACCAAAAAATGTACTAAAGTAGACAAGACCAAGTTCTATTATAAATTACTTAAAGAGACATGAAACAATATATTCATAACACAGGATGATGTTTTTATATCATTACAATAGCTGTATTGCTACTTCCTCTGCTATTTAACCAAACATTTTTAAAAATATCTGTGTTTAAACAGTGCATTTGTGTAAAATAAACACTAGGTAAAAAATTCATGTCCAATGTACCAAAATTCTTAGCAATTAAAACGTATTGTTTAAACTACAAAAAATATATATTCAAAGTTGTGGTGCCATGCATGCTTCAAAAACAACCAAGCGAGATCAGAAGCGCCTAGCAAACCTCGAACCACTTGGAAAATTATAAACATAGTAAAACAACATGTGGTATTTCTTCCAAGCAAGCAACACTTTTGCAAACAGACTGCCATCAGCATCACAAGATCCTTTTTATACACGGTGAGAAGCTTCCTATTGGAAATATATCCTACTTCTTTTATGCAGCCATAATAGGAGAATAATAAACATAACATTTCAATTAAAATCTAAAACGATGAACTATTTATTAGGATTTCGAATTAGCGAGCCAAACATGTGTAACACAAGCGATAAAATACATATATTATATTTGCCTAAAATTAGACAGTTTCCCTAATAAACTAAAACTGGTAAAATTACCGACTGATTGCAATCTGCCGACCTTCTCCAAACTAATTGAGTTAATAATAAGCAGAAGAATGAGTTAATTTCTCTAAAGAAGTAACAGGTGCAATCATCAACTTTCGGATACTGACCAGGATCTCGGAATACTGAGGCGGTGCGAATGCTGCTTACAACAGTGGCGGGCAGTTTGAAACATGGAAATGATATCAAATTCATATTTGGCACATGTCGAAAACATTTTATTGTGTATTTCACACAATCTCTTTACCCAAACTTGAATAATATATCTTTAGAGAGGCAGCTTACACGTTCATAGAAAGCTATTTAAAACGCAAATTTGTTAGCAACTATGATACCAACAGTAGTAGGAAGCAAATCACTACAGGCATAGCCCATTATTGACTCGCTGCTATGCATAATATACAGGGCGAGTCATCTGCCTGGGAAAGGCAGAATGCGACTTTATGAGAAAAGATATTTCGAAGCCGCTTTTTGCTTAGGATCGCCACTCATTAAGAGCACCTTTTAAATTTATTTTGTATTATACAGAGTGTTCCATAAGTTGGTGGCTGACCATAGTTATAGCTTTAGAAGTGGAACAACTTGCATATTATTACATTTTTGTATTCCCCATATAATACTTAGTCAAAAAGTTATAAGATAGTATAGGCGTAACATTTAAAATTCCTAACTTTTTACCATTACGTATTGCGTAATAAAAGGTCCTAATAAAAGCATTTTTTTCCAATCATTAATTACATGTGCGGAAAAGAGGATAAAAATACATGACACATTTTTATTTAAAAGTCTTTTTTTTTTAAATAGAACACCCTCTACCTGTATATCGGTTCATTTGTGAATTGTTTGCTGTCATTTTATTGTACAATGTTGCTAATTTTTTTTGGTATAATGAGCCACGGTGTTTGCTGCATGATTTTATAATGACTTTTTTCTAAAAATGAGCTATTTTTGTATGTATTGAGATGACAAAAAAATTATGTATCTTATTAACAATACACTCTATACAAGCAATATATTTCAATAAATATGTAGAATATGACACAATAAACACATTTTAAAACCATACTAAGTTGATTTTACTAGGTGTAAATAGTGAGGTGTGGCCACCACACAACTTTCTTATATGATGAGTGCTTCAAATTATACAATTTGAAGCATTTTTTAAACAAAAATTATTCAAAATCCTATTCTAAGTACTTCTATTCTCTTAATAAATCTCTATAGAATGCATAGTTTACAACATATTTTCAAAAAAATGCTATTCGATAAAAGTGTTACTTCCGGTCCGAATGTGGAAATTTTCTTTACACAAAAGGTATTGAAAATTAAGATCTAAATACCTTTGTACTCGTAATGTACCTGCCTGGAAAGCATGGCTTACGAGCGAGATATTTGCTAAAGACCGATTTTTGGTAAGAGTAAAAGACCTACCTTCCGGTAGAAATTTCGAAAAACTGTTTTAATAAAAATTTTCTCAAATTTAATTGAGTACATTTGAATTTTTATAAATTTGTTTAAACTTAGTAGTTGACAAAATATTGGCAAAATTCGATTTTTTCACTGACGAAAACTACTACTTCCGGTCTACCGATTTTACTGAAAATATAATCAGATCCCAAGAGGGAGACTATACTCGTAATTACAAAATTTGGAATTGATATCTATTGTCGTTTGACCGCTATCGTGGTCACACACACACTGACAGACAGATACACACAGAGAGAGAAACATTTTTTAAAAACAACTTTTTTGGTATGAGGAGACTTCAAAACGTGGACATCTGCAAAAATCTCGAAGTCGAAAATTTTCATCATCACAATACTTCCTTATACTACGTATAAGAAAGTAAAATAGGAACTGTCTATACGTGAATGGATGAGTAATTAGTGGAACAGAAAATAACAATAATTAACGTATCAATATAAAAAAACTAATTTTGGAATGTCCAAAAACCTCGTACTTCAGCCACTTCTATGAAAACTTTTTATTTAAAGTAGTTCGTACTTGTAGCATAGAATAAGCCGGTTTGCCGACTTGTAGCATCCACAGCTTTTCGTAAATTCAGCGGAATATATTCCAATAATTCCAATAATTGCTTGATAGAAATTGCTCATAAGCTCGTCCGTTAATAGTACCTTCAAAGAAATGCGGGTTTAGTATCTGATCACTAAGAATGCCTCCCCATACATTTATGGTCCACCTATGCTGATGATCTAATTATTAGTGAAGTAATCATTTAAATAATAATGAATATTTCTTGTTAACTATTCCGTTACTATGGAAAATAGCTTCATCCGTTAATAACACATTATCAAATAGTATATTATGCAATGAGCATTTAATGATAGCTATTAAGACACGAGTAAGAGAATTACAATACGAGGCGAAGCCGAGTATTGTAATGAATACGAGTGTCTTAATAGCCATTAAATGCGAGTTGCATACACTATTTTTTCTACGACCCCATAATAAAACATATTTTTTGAACAATCCATTTCATAAATTGAGGTTAAAATTTTCCGTACGTTTTTGTGAATTTGGCTGGTAATAAATTGTTCGTGTCTACTAAGGCTTGTTCCATATTTTCTGGTGGAGTCAATTATTACATTTCACTGTCATTATCCCTCATTTTTACAGTTTATATTTTCAAAAAAGCACAAATTTTAAGTACTTACTTGTAAATTGCAGAGAACTGTCACATTTATTTAATTTGTATATCTGTCAGATATGCAGTCGCCATATTGAATATTGTTTGAATATTGAAATGTCGCATTCCTATTGGATATAAACTTGTATCGTAATGAAAAATCTGTATTCCTATTGGATATAAACTTGTAACATAATGAAAATCTGTATCGTAATGAACATCATTATAGTACAGGTTCGGCATATCTAATAATACAATTAAAGTATGGGAGTAGAAAAAAGAATTATTGTGATTGAGTCGTCTTGCAAATCGGTGCCTGTGTCTGAATCGTATTGCAAATTTATAATCACAGGTGCGACTATTTTGTATATGCGCATATATTCGTCCTTTTTTGCTATTGCGTGTTTAACAGTATTTTTCCAATTTACAGCAGTTATATGTTGCCATAGCATTTTTTATGTGTGTTACACTGCTTTCACTAAATTTCGGTGTTTGATTTGTTCGTCTTGTGGTATTTTTCAGTTGGGCCCATATCAATTGAATGGGATTGAAAATGCTATGGTATGGTGGTAAATTCTATGTCCTGCTTCTTTGGCTCTGTTATCAAAAAGAATTGCCTGGGCATTCATTTAAGTTATTTCCCTTTGACAGAACACTCTTCTAGCTCCAAAATCATGGGTGTGTAACTCGGTATGTAAATGGATTTACTACGGATGATATATATTTTATTTTAAGGTCCATGCGACGACGATTTAGCTAATATCCAGCAAACAACTAATTTCACGGCTACTGAGGTGTGGACTTTCTGGTTTTGTCATAAGAATTCGTAATTGATTTTTATCATTTATCACATATTTAGGTTTCCGTGGTTTTGAATTAGCAACACTACCGGTAATAATGAGAGTATCCATTACTCTTCTAGAGTCATCTGTTCTGGGACGTCTTCTGCTGGTGAACTCTCTGGGATAATAAATAATTTCTTTGACATTTCTCCAGTACATATAAAAAAACATAAAGTTGGCAAAATTAATTCAAAAAAAGGCAATAGCTCAGTAAAACTCACTTTTAAAATAATAACGTTTTACATGTTTTTGGTGCAAAATTTAGTAAGCAATTCAAAAATGAACTGATATACGGGTTTTTCTGTTTGAAAAAAAAAATTACTTTTAGGCAATTTTAATCCAGTTTTCTGCACACGCAATTGGTAATTGAAACAAAATAAAATATGGTGATATTAGGACCTTTTATTGTGAACAACACTACCAAAAATTGGGTTCATCTAATACACGCTTTTCGAAACACATAATTTTATAAAAACAGTGAATTTTCCTGAAAAATTGGTAAAAAATCGAAAAATTTTAGACTACTAAAATAGATTGATATCTATCTTTTATTAGCTTCAATTATATTTTGCAATAAATCCACATTATTTAAACATTATCAATGATCTGTAATCAAAAGAGGAAATACATACTACATACGCTTTTATAACTAATTAGATTAATTGTGTCTAGTTTTATGTGCGATAAATAAAATCTCCACTAAACAAACAAATAAATATTACCAGTTATCACTACAATAAGGCTATAATTCCGAAAGCATTTATAAAAACCATAAATCAGAGAGTATTAAATCATAAGTTATTTTTAATTATCAAATTCTTATCTCAACAATATTCTGTGTACAGTATTTCACAGATCTTTTAAATTTTTTTATTATCACTGAATAAGATTGAACAACTGTTTTATTGTCAATAAGTGACAACACGTTTAAAAATTGGGAATTTACCTTAAATCGCCTGTTGAATAAATATCTGTCACAATTTTTGCATAAGTATATACTGCATGTGTCAAATTTCATTAGCTATAGGGATTCAATGTTTGCGTGCGATTTATACGTCTACAAATAATATGTGGCAACGTGTGTCACCCCTACTCTCCGTCACCAATCCAGGCAACAATCGACATTACAACGACTTTCTCCGATCTCCCCACCAGATTTTACATTCAATCTTTAGCTGCGAACACGTTGCGATCTAGTCTGCCATAAAAGCCGTCTTATTACTGGAACGGGAAACATCAAATGGCTGCCGCGATCGCCTGATCTACTAGTTTATTATTATTTTCAGAATCCTTTTTTATTTACCTTATTTTTAATTTTATTAGAATTACGCTTTTGTTTGTGTCATGCAGCGTGAACGCAGCTTAATAATTCTCTGCATTTACTGAAAGGAAAAAGAAAAACAAATCTTGCAACGCGTAAATATTATTTCTGAACGCATTACAAACACCCAAGTCAATAGTCCAACAGTTACTGCTATAACTTGAGCTTGTATCGGTCGCGCTCGCATTGGAGAGGAAAGTAGGAATGCCATGTTGTCACGTATTGCATGAATTAATCGCCTATGGCTAATGAAAATTGACACATGCTGTATATATAGATGATGCAAGATGCAAGTGATTCTTCTGGGTAACATAATCTGCGGCTTAATTGAACTAAATTAGCTGCGCTACTCTTCTCTTCCAACCTTAAGAGGAAGCAAATTGAAGTCCAATTGAATATTAAAATTCTAGGACTGATAATGGATTGGGATTTATGATGATGCCAGCATGTTATTGCAGAGATCCTACATACGCCTGCGACTTTAGTGCTTAGAGTGTATGCTAATGCGCACACCCTAAGCACTAAACTCAAAAAACTTTTGTGTGAGTCGCTGGTTATGTCTGTTTGCTCATACTTTGACTTGTTGTTTTATCCTTGTTTCAACGCGTTCATGAAATACAGGCTACAACTAGTTTAGAATAGGTAGGTTTTAAATTTATAACTAGTCTCAGGAAATACAATCATATAAGGCACAAATTATCTGAAATTGGATGGTTCAGGGAGGAAAACACAGTAAATCTGCTGTCGTTAATATTTGTTGTGGGCAAAGCGGTTAACATTCCCATTTAAACAAAAAGTTGATTCTGCAGAGGAGTACGCGATTGATGAAGTTACCATCTTGATTTATTTTATTCATCATTGTTTCTGAAAATTCGATTCATCAACTTCATTCAGTTCTTGTAACAGGTGGATTTTATAGGGATGATATTTTTCGCGTTTCATTATATTGTGTATAGATCTATTCATATTATAATTTAGAGCCAACTGTGTAGAGAGGTTTTAGAGTTTCTTCCACATCTAATCTGACATTCAAAGAATTTTCTTAGTTTGTAACAGCTTTCGGTCGACCAGGTTTTATACGATTTTTTATGCTGCCACCATCAGGATTTCTATACGTTCCCCTTCACTTAAATGCAGCATTTTTAAACTAATTATTTTACATAGGCTTAATTTTTGTATAATATGTAAATGACAGAATGCCGGTGCAGCATTTTCACAGCTAACTTCGTTTTACTTTTCCTCAAAATTAAATTCGTTTTTATTTTAACGATTTTTTCGTTTTACAATTTCTACCCCTGCTTGAACTCAAATTAATTGTCAAATTTGACATTATTTCATAAGCGTAGTTTAGAGGATTTTTTATCGGTGATTTTGAAAAAATCGACATCAACTTTATTAGAATATCAATTCAAAATTACAGGTTATTAACGCTATTTCATCATATTGGCAATGTTGAATTGCACGTAATCATAATCATTATTATTATAAAACTAGCGATACCCGGGGACGTTGCTACGCCAAAAAAAAAAACAATTTTTATCGGCACCAAACTTTACTGGAACACTCTCGCGACTATACTAGAGTTTTCCTGAAAATTTCCACAAAATCCGTTCAGTGATTTCGTAGTCTATATGGAACATACACACTAACCCACACACATACATCCACTTTTAATCTAAACACTGAATAATCGCAGGTGATCCAATGTAAATAAGATCATTAGTGCAACTTCATGGGTTAATACTAATCCAACCCCGGAATAATCACATGTGATCATCAATAAGATTAAATGATGAAAAATGTTTTTATTTTTGGTCCGATCCGTACCAAACTTCACAATAACACGCTCCAGACTATGCTAGAGTTTTCCTGAAAATTTCATCAAAATCGATTCAGCTGTGTCTATAGGGAACATACACACACATACATCCAATTTTATATATAAGATGTCTCTGGTCACTCTGGTGGTAGAACAAATGAAGGACGACGTTTTCAATTTGCCGATTTAATAACATAAAGATTTTTTTGTACTCATCGCCTGTAAAGTGACATTTGGCGCATGTGTAACTCGACTGGGAAATACCTTTTCCCGGTTGAGGCGATTGTAAAAATTGAAAAAACCACTGGCACTTTGGGACATTTAAAAAAAAATCTAACTTGGTAGTAATAAAATTTAGTCTATAAAATACTACTTCCGTCCACTATTCTTCACTAAAAGTTGGGGAAATAGGAGTAATAATTAAAAATTCTTCCAAAAAAATTGTGGTGCCATCTATTTGACGACATTTTAAGCGACATCTTAACCAAGATTCAAGCGCCATCTATTTAAACCACATCGACATTCATATTGGCAGTTCGGAATTGTTTGTATTTAAACCAAAAAAACGCAATAAATGTACTATAAATTTATAAATATAAGAATAAATACCTCATGTTTGCATTGTGTAAGAATATAATAATTGAATTTAGGGAAAGGTGAGTAATAGTTACGTACATGAAATGCTTAAATTAATTAGGTAATCTATCTTAGGTTAGGTATGATACCAATGACATTAATCAATAATATTTTTTTAATTTAATGTTCGTACAAAAAATATTGTACAAACCACTTGCGTGAAGACATCTTCCACGCATTCGCGCCATTAAAAGCACTCGCTTCCTGCGGTCGCTCGTGCTTACAATGTGCGCTCATGCGGGAAAATAGTCTTCCCGCACTTGGTTCGTAAATAACTATTAAATCGCAATACGTATATCATTTACACACACCTATTATTAAACAGAAAAGAATGAGTGTGCTTAAAACCACACAGCAGAAGTGTAACCTTCATCAAGGCGAGGTTAATAATACGAAATAGACGCGTATAATATTTCAGTAACGTATAAAATAAAACGTATTCGCACATTTATTACATTTACACATGTACACACGCGTATAATATTTAATAACGTATTATACGACTGATGCGTCATGCTCTCCCATGTAACGGTCGCCGAACGAGTATAGCAGTGACGTATGTATATGTATAAATAGACGATATGAATAATCGATTACGTGTCCCGCGTTGGTCTGATGCAACGTGCCGGCGTCATACATTGGTCATACCCGTTCGGCTCGGGTTCGAATCTGCTCGGGGACATGAATTTATTTATTCATTTAAATTTCAATTTAATTGAAATTAAATACCTCTATATGATATATGTATCTTGTTCCCTTAGCCGACTTTACCCGAACGAGCGTTACACACATCCGAGCGTTACACATATCCGAGCGTTACATATCCGAGCGTTGCAGGTCAGTCTTGTTCACTGCCTACAATCAGCGCAACGCGCCTAAAGAAGTTTACATTCAAAAACAACTGAGGCTTTCGTTTCCGAAATATTCTAAAAAACTTTTTTTTTAAAAATGGAACATCCTGTATATAATCATATTTACGAATTATAAATTTAGTTCTATTTTAAACAAAAACAATTAATACCCTGCTACTATAAAACTATAAATAAACAAATAAAATACACTTAAGCTATTTAATATTTGTTACCAGCCTAATTCAATAGGCAATGAAAGGGAATGATAATAAATATTCAAACAGTAAAAGAATTAAATTACATTACACGCGAAAAGATGAAAAATATAATTTAGCGACAAGTTGACATAAATACTTAATGTTAAGCTGTTCAAAAAAACAGAAAGTAATAAATTAAGTTTATTTATCTACAGATGCAGTTTTCCTCCAAGACATTTTTGACCTCTCCTGATAACGTTTCTTGTCGCTTTAGTTTTATAAGGAATATTCTTTAAAGTGCGTCTAATTTTGAACTACAGCTCCATCATATTTCGATACTGTTGCATATAAACTCAGTTTTTTACAAGCGCTCCATAGAAAAAATCTAAAATAGATCTCCGGTTCCTACAGGCAACAAATTAGTGCTTTAGTTCTTATGAATCTATCATTAGAAAACTTGTTCAAAAAAATTGTAGTCCAAGGTATGTTTTCTAGTAAATCTTTCAAGAATCAATGCCACTAATTCAACATAGGGTTCCCCAGTCAAGGTCCATTAATTTGTGAACCTACTAAACCTCACCAAACATTCAAATTAAAGCGATTTTGTAGATTACATCGATTCGCTACAAAATATTTTTCTTCTCCATTAATGTTTATCGTTTTCCCTACACATATCTAAATTTGTAAAATTGGATTTATCGCACGTAGAATGTACTTAAAATTCTTCATACAAGCAATACAAGCGATCATTAACCAGTTACCGAAAGTTATTTTTCTTCAACGTGCCCTTGTACGAGGTATTTAGGAATTTATGATTTTCCAAAATAATTTGAACTGTACTTCTCGCTACATTCAATTAATTCTCGGTTAATATTACTGAAAAGCTTTTCGGAAATATTTCGAAATAAGCTAATATACTTGCGTATGTTCCGTCATTCACCATGAGGACCTTCTTCTTCTAGTTTTCTTAAAAACGCATTCATTATTTTTCAATTTTCTAAATAAAAATATTGCTATTTAGTGTACTGGACGATTCGAAAATTTATTTTGATAATATGTATAATGCTTATACTGAATTTTTTCTACAAATGGGACGTATCTCTAACATATCACTTTCTGTTGGATAGGTAGATGGCACTTTCAAAGGCAATAATCTATTAAATTATTAACAATAATAAATTATTCTAAGCTTATAAATAACTTTCTTAAGGGGATATTAAAGTCGAATTGGCAAAATTGTAGTGAGAAGAAAATAAGTGAAATAAAATACTCCAGACTACCGCAAAAAGTTCGGACAGTCCTATAGGCGGGGCCAAGAAGTGGGTAAGAGCTGAAGGCGCTGCTAAAATACAAATAATTCAGTACCGCACCATTTCGGAATTTCTTAATTTAATTACTCAAATTAAAGTTTTTTCCGCAATTCAAAAAGCTATATCTCACAAGAAAACATTGGTCTACACGGGAATTACATCCGTTTTGATCAATTTCATTTAATTATTTCAGATTTTGACTGAGAAACACACGTACATTTTACTCTAATTTGGAATAAAAAAAATAGATGGTTGTGACAAAAAATTACATAATCTGACAACCTTTCCGTGTACTCATATCTATATTGGAGTTGTGCAAAAAATTTCACATTTCTATCTTGAACAATAGTAAAAAAAACTAATAAATTCGATATCTTGCTTTCTCGATAGCTTTGATATCCCCTTAAACACAAAAAACCATTTATTTAACAGTTACTAAGAAAACCTGTATGTGATCATTTATTCCATAATACATAATTGCTTCTTGTTTGATCATCTATAATTTGTCAGTAACAGTGTACTAACTTTTTATTCAAAATATTATTTTCTCTCTTAATATTCAAAAACGTGCAGGTGTTCCAATTGAAAAAGTAAGATATTGCTTTGAATATCTCGAAAATGAAATTTTCAATAATATTTGTGTTCACCATCTCAATAAAAACAAACAATGCCACCAACTTCATAGCTGTGATAATAAGGAAATGGTGAAGACTTAACACTGGACACAGTTTATATGCACGTTTTGACACATTTTTTCAACATAGTAGTAGCTGGAACACTTGCATACGTTTTATAATTTCTTTTTCCGCTTGAATTTAACATTATAATTCCATAAGCCTATTTAAAGAATTTTTCAAAAATGGTTCTGAAAATTATCGACATACACTAATGAACTTCAACATTATATAAATTTAAAATAACAAATTATTAATGCTGTTACGGCATATTAGCAATCTTATAGTTGTATGTAAGACTAATCGTATTATTACAAAATTACATTATTCTGTAAAATAATTATTTAGTGGCTGTAGAAACATTGAAAATAGACATTTCCAAGTAAATCGATGTAGGTAGTGACATTAAAAACCAGATATGCAGAATTTATTGGTAATTTATGTTTATATTGTGAATTAATTTTAATTGATATGTTTTTAGAGACAAAGTTAGATCTCAGAACAGCCAATTTACCAATTTTAAAGTTTCTAGATCAAGTATAAAATAACAATTTGTACAGCTGTATACACAAAATATAACTTCTATTGTTAAATTTCTATTCTTAATCATCATCAATCCAAGACTGGATGAGCAAATCATTTTTATTTTTACCAGATGTATGAAAAATTATAACAAAAGCATAATGTGAAAATACTTCGCAATAATCATAATCATCCAAAATAAAAATAATATTAAATTTCTAATCTATATACCACTATTTTATATACCTAAACTTATTTTCTTTCTTGGGTTTGTGGTATTCCTTTTAATTAAAACTAATATATTTTACTAACGTTTCGATGTATTTAACATCTTTTTCAAAGTTTATAAAACATATAACTGTAAAAAATTACAAAATATCAGTTTACGGTACAATATGATTTATACTAACAAAAATTATAATTCTTTTTATTTTTATGTATGGCAACGGGCAACCTACCATGAAATTCATTTCATCAATCATTAATATTTTCTAGGCTACTTTGTCATATATTCATTGCTAATTTTGTATTATTGAAAAGTGTAAATTTGATAGATTTGAAATGTCAGATTTGTCATTTATTGAGTATTTTTGTTTTTTAATATGAATCATTTCTAATATATCTCTTCCTTTTTGGTTATGTTCTTTATCCAAAATTTTTACCTGATTGAAATCAAATTCATGCCCAGTATATTAATAGTATGTTTTTTTCCATGCGGTGTTGTTTTTACAGTATTCATGGCCATTCATTCTGCTTTTTAAGTGTTGTTTTGTTTGTCCGATATAAACACTTTCGCATCCCTTACATGGTATTTGATATATTAGGTGTATTTGTTGATCTTTCGGTATTTTAGCTTTTAAGTTAGACCAAAGATTTTGTAAGTTGTTATTGTTTTTATTTGCAATTATAATATAATATGGTTTAAGAACATTTTGTATATTTTCCGATAAATTTTGCAAATATGGAATGGCTATGTAATTTTTATTATCACTATTGTTATTATTATTATGTTGTTTGTGTTGATTATATGATATATATGTCCCTCTTTTAATAATTTTATTAATTAAATCTATGGGATAATTATTGTTAGTTAGTGTTTGTCTAACTTTATTTAATATTTCGGTTCTGTATATGGGGGATGTTAATTTTTTTGCACGATCTACTAAATTTATAATAACACTTTTTTTATGTGTAAAAGTTATAGCTGAATTAAAATTTATATATCTGCCTGACCAAGTTGTCTTGGTATGCCATTTTGTAAGTATTTTGTTTGTGGTGTGTTGTCTTATTGAATTTTTTTTGTGAAAACTGTTGAAAGAATGAATATTATATAAAAGATTCCTGACAGTTCAAAAAATATATTGATATAATAACAATACCCTATAATTATAAATTAGTATCATTGGATATAGCATCCTTATATACAAATATTCCAATTGATCTAGCAAAAACTATTGTCACAAAAAAAATGGAATCAAATAAAAGAACATACTATTTTAACACTAACAGAATTTCTTAAAGCAATGGAATTAACACTAACTTCGACATATTTTCAATTTAAGAATAAATTTTATGAGCAAACATATGGTTGTGCTCATAGGCGTAACTAGACCTCAACCATGGGGTGGGTCAATGGGGGGGGTCATTTGAAAGATATGCCATAATCGTCCATTTTTCCAACCCGTTTTTCTTTCGCATTTGTCAGTGCTGGTAGTGGTTCTATTTCTTGTCATCAGAGTGTGTTAAAATAACGCATTTGTCGAGACTTTTAAAATTAACAAGTACTTAATGACTAGGGAGCGGAATCGAGCGAGTCATGACTCATCGCCCATGGTCGCGCTATTGAAATGTTGTATTTTTGAAGAGGTTTTAATTTTATTTATATAATTGAATAACAAGTGGCTGGTGATTATAAAATACAAAATACCCTACTATTTGTTCATTTTCTCTTCTGTAAGACTTGTTCTCTTTGAATTAAGTACATCCTTGTAGATAGAAAACGTCTTTTCTACATCGTAACTGGTTATATTTACGTAATGGAAATATTCTTTTATTTCAGCGTATTTAGCATACACAATTGCCGCAATGTTATTAAACCTGGATTTCTATTAAAAACTGCGTCTAAGTCACTTGGAATTATTAATAGCCACATCTAATGTGGTTAATCCATTTTTACTTTCTTATACGTAGTATAAGGAAGTAATGTGAAATTTTCGACTTCGAGATTTTTGCATATGTCCACGTTTTGAAGTCCCCTGATACCGAAAAAGATGTTTTTAAAAAATGTCTGTGTGTCTCTATGTGACCACGCTAACCGCTGTAGATATCAACTCCAAATTTTGTATTTACGTGTCTAATCTCCCTCTTGAGATCTGAGTAGTTTTTCAGTAAAATCGGTAGACCGGAAGTAGCAATTTACTTCAGTGAAAAAATTAAATTTTGCCAATATTTCGTCAACTACTAAATTTAAACAAATTTATAAAGAATTCATATGTACTTGAAATTAAAATTGAGAACAATTTTATTTAAAAAGTTTTTCGAAGCTGCTACCGGAAGTAGGTCTTTTATTCCTATCGAAAATCAGTTTTTTGCGAATATTTCGCATGTCATGCTTTTTAGACAGGTACGTTACGGGTATAAAAGTATTTAAAAGGTAATTTTCAATATCTTTTGCATAAAAACAATTTCAAAATTCAGACCGGAATTACCACTTTTACTCTTATCGAATAGCGATTTTTTGCGAATATGTCGTAAATTATGCATTCTATATGTATTTATCAAGAATACAAAAGTATTTAGTGCTAGATTTGCAATATTTTTTGAATATATGAAATTTCAAAATTCGGACCGGAAGTAACACTTTTACTCTTAGGGAGTAGTCCTTTTTTCGAATATCTTGCTAAGTATGCATTCTATAGCGATTTATTAAGAGAACAGAAGTACTTAAAATAGGATTTTGAATAATTTTTGTGTTAAAAAAATATAGTATAGTTTGAAACGCTCATACGTATAAGAAAGTCGTGTGGTGGCCACACCTCATTTTTTAATTTGAGATTCGATTTTCAAAATATGTCATTAGTTTAGGAAAATTTCCAAAGTGTTCCTGAAGGAATAACAACTGATTTTTAAATTTTGAATTTGTGTTAGTTCCTTGCACTCAGAAATACTTCGAGCATCGTCATTTAAACATGTAACGAAATTTTGTAAACTATCGAAATTCTCTACATGAAAACTATTTCTGTGTATGTTTTAGCAAAGCTAAGTGACGATATTTTACAGACTTTGCAATAAATTTCGGAATCACTGACAATTAATTTTTATCTCAGAAAAAGTAACATAAACAACGTTCTAGATCTAAATAAATGATAACTAAAAATGTACGCGTATGTTATTGAAACATACATATTATATTGCGAAATATAAGGTAAATATAATAAATTTTAAAAACTCGTCACCCTTGTACCTACGCCGATGAAGAAAGGATTTTATTCATAAAATTCCTTATTTTATGGCAGTTTTTTCTCTGATTCTCGGTCGTAAACAGATGTTGCAGTTCGCCCTATGAATTAGTGCTATTCAGATATAATGTAATGTTTACATTATTTCTTTTCACGGTTGTGGCTCCGTGGTAGTTTAGCTCGCTCGATTCCGCTCCCTATTAATGACCCAATTTTTCTTTCCTTTTTTTACGATGCCCCCCCCCCCCCTGGTTACGCCACTGATTGTGCTATGGGTTCACCGATATCTGCAGCCATAGCCCAACTTATATTGAAAAACTGGAAGAAACAGTAATACCAAAACTTAAAAAAAAACTTCCTTTCTTTAAGAGATACGTGGATGACCACAGCAATGCTAGAACAAGAAATTCATCAAATTTTACTACAATTCAACAGTTTTCACAAAAAAATTCAGTTTACCACCGAAATAGAAACAAATAATTCAATAGATTATTTAGACACAGCATTAATAAGACAACACACCACAAATAAAATACTTACAAAATGGCATACCAAGAAAACTTGGTCAGGCAGATATATAAATTTTAATTCAGCTATAACTTTTACACATAAAAAATTGTTATTATAAATTTAGTAGATCGTGCAATAAAATTAACGTCCTCCATATACAGAACCGAAATATTAAATAAAGTTAGACAAACACTAACTAACACTAATTATCCCATAGATTTAATTAATAAAATTATTAAAAAGAGGACATACATATCATATAATCAACACAAACAACATAATAATAATAACAATAATGATAATAAAAATGACATAGCCATTCCATATGTGCAAAATTTATCGGAAAATATACAAAATGTTCTTAAACCATATAATATTATAATTGCAAAAAAAAAACAATAACAACTTACAAAATCTTTAATCCAACTTAAAAACTAAAATACCGAAAAATCAACGAACACACCTAATATATCAAATACCATCTAAGGGATGCGAAAGTGTTTATAGCTGACAAACAAAACAACACCGCATTGAAAAAACATACTATTAATACTGGGCATGAATTTGATTTCAATCAGGTAAAAATTCTGGACAAAGAGCATAACCAAAAAGCAAGAGATATATTCTGCCCTCCTTAGGAAAAAGGTCCTATCTGCAAAATCCTCTTTTTGAGTTATTTTAACTTTTATAAATTCTTCAATGGCGTCCACAGTTTTTACTGCACACAATCCAAATTTCGAACAACATTGTAAAACATGTTGCTTTATCACCCGACATAATTTACATTTCTAATATTTGCCGAATTTTCATTTTATGATAGATAGGACTTTTATCCTTAGTAAAGTAATTAGTTTTTATCATCACCTTTTTCATGTGGTAGATAAGACTAAAAAGAATACAAAAAACTGCTTTTTAATAGAAAGTATTTATTTAAGAAATGCAAAAAAAACTTCTTGAAGTACAAAATTTAAATTAAACGCTACAAATTCAACAAAATAAAAAACTTCTTTTTTAAATAGAAAAGACATTATTATTGCATTAACTTTCTTCAGGTACATTTATTGCAACTGGTAAGTTTTGCCAAAAAGGCACACGATTTTTGGGCATTATTTGTGACAACTTTGCTAAAAGTCCTTCTTTTCTTTCTTTCGATATGCCTCTATATTGTGTGCGAGGTTGTGATTTTGGTAGATTTGTTTTTATAGCTGTTGCCGTGAGAAAATTAAGTTTAACAAAATCGCCTTTGAAATCAATTTTATATTCTAACAATTGACTTCCTCTTTCAAAAGACACCCAAACCATATCGTGAAGATATACACGTGGCTGCAATTTTTGCAATTTATATTTGGAACAATAATCTGGCCAATCATAGAACTGTTCAATTTTCATTTCGACAATATCAACATTTGACGAATTTGCTGATTTTACGGCATCTGCAAAATCAACAAAATCATAAATTTTACCTTTTTTCTTTAGCGATAATTCCACTTGGTGGTGGAAATAATCCGCAGACATAAAAGTGTGTCCTGTCTCAAGATACTTAATATTAAGTTTGTTTAAAGATACTTCTGGCGAATTAACAAGATAAACAAAAAAACTGAAAATGGTCCAATTTTTGTTTTGGGCAGAGCAGTTATCTAGCCACAGTGTTATTTCAGTTTCGTCTCTGTACAATTGAAAAAACGCATAATAGGTCGAAATTAAGTCTTCTTTGGATCTTCCTGCTAAAGACTCATGCCAAAGAATAGCTAAAGGTTTTCTTTTTTGTTTTTTTCCGATGGGGACAAAGCTTTCATTAAATACAATAATGCGTTTTGTAAACACAACTTCTTTGAACATATCTACTCGCGGAATCATGATAACCTGCAAAATTCAATTAATTAATAAAAAATTATAAAAACAACTACAAATTTGAAAAAATACTTTTTCAAGGTCTGCTGAAAAAAAGAGGCCATTCTTCTTGTCGGCATCATTTTTATATTCCTCACGAGCAGTTACATATTTCATATGATGCACATTCCATTTTTGACATTCTTCACACAAAGTTCCCTCTTCATGATTTTCTTTCTTGTGAAGATTATAAATTTTGCACTGCCAACACTCCTCATGACCTAACTTTGCAAAAGAGATTTTAAGGTCATCTGATACCACTTTGCTATATAATTCATAGGAAACTTTTAAGGTCTTATTTTTTTCTTTGAAGTCGTTGTACATAAATCGTATTGTAATATCTGATGGTAAATACCTTGTATTCGGAGCATGTTCCCTCCGATAGTGCGACTGAACGGGATTGAATAAGTTTACATGTTCCACAATAACTTGCCTATCAATTTTATGAGGACACGGCTGGCATCCCCTTCCATCTGCTTTGGGCGTTATTAATTTCGAATTCGTTTTTCTTACGTTTTTTAAAACTCTGTCGTTATTAAAGGTGTATCCTAAAGTTGCCAAAAAAAATCTCTTGCACACTTGAACATCAAGAGCATTTGCGGTTTTTAAAAAATATTTATATGAAAATTGTCTTGCAGAGTTTGGTCCTGCTGTTTGTCTTTTTTTTGTTCTCTTTTTTAGTTGAATTAAAGATAAATGTTTTTCGTGCTTCTTCCTTAAGTTGCCAAAATTGAGTGTTAATGGCGGTTTGTCGGTCTTTATTGAGAAGTGAGGCACACTTGAATTTGCAGGTATCTTTACAAGGTTCCTTTACTTGAAACTTTTCAATTTTACTGGCTAGTTTTCGTTTTTTTCTTTCAGAAGGTGTGGTGTCAAAACACCTCCTCTTGCGTATTTGGCCCTTTTTGGTATATGTCAACTTTTGTTTATGCTCAATGTGTGCCATAACATTCTCAAGTAAAATTGGTAAAATAACTCTTTCAACGAATTCAATACTTGCGCAATTTTCACGTTCTATTATAATATCTGTGGTTATGTCTGTATGCTCAAACTCGTCAACTTCAGGATCGGAATTAGTATCTTGACGTTCCTCACTTTCTAAGACAAAATCAGGGTCTTCCTCTACTTCTTTACGGTTACTGGAGCATTTACGAACAGCAGATACCTTTTCTTGGAACGATTTATTTAAAGCAAGGCTGACTAAATGTTTGCCTCTGTTAAACATTCTAAAAAAATTAATAGTTTACATGTTTTTATTACTTGAATTTAGTTTTTGTAGCTCACTTGTCTTATTTTTGCACTATCACAATTAACATTTAATAACTTCACACTACAGACGCAAAGAAAAAACACAGGAGGTTTGAGTTTTTAGGTTATGTTAATTTTAAACAACAGCGCAATATCAGTTTCAGTTGTCCTTACTGCACTATTATTATAACTAGCCTACTAAGGAAAAAAGTCCGAAGTGCAAATAATTTCACAGATAGGACACACTTGCTTAGCATATGAAAGATAGTACATTTTTACTTAGTAACCCGATTAGTTATTGTAGATAGGACAAACTTTTTAGTGAATTATGAAAGGTATCGGCTGTAGTTAGGACTATCTTCTTTAGTAGATAGATAAAACACATTGCACTATATACAGAGCAATAAAAATCTGAAAAACACAAATTTTGCAGATGGGACCATCTTCCTTAGGAGGGCAATTAGAAATGATTCATACTAAAAAACAAAAATACTCAATAAATGGCAGATCTGACATTTCAAATCTGTCAAATATATACTTTTCAATAATACAAAATTAGCAATAAATACATGAAAAAGTAGCCTAGAAAATATAAATGATTGACGAAATGAATTTTAAGGTAGGTTGCCCGTTGCCATACATAAAAATAAAAAGAGTTATAATAATTGTTAGTATAAATCATATTGCACCGTAGACCGATATTTTGTAATCTTTTACAGTTATATGTTTTATAAACTTTCAAAAAGATATTAAATACATGGAAACGTTAGTAAAATATATTAGTTTTAATTAAAAAGAATACCACAAACCCAAGAAAGAAAATAAGTTCATACATATATCTATATTAAAAATATTGAAGAAATTTATATCTAATTAAAGTACATTTTAATTTGATTACAAAAAAAATTGTACAGAATGTAACTATACTGAATAGGAAATTATTATTTTTTATATAATTAAAAAATATATAAATATTAATGTTTAAATTTTGTACATTTTGTCTTCCACATACACAAATGAGCTTTGGAGCAACTTGAAACTACTTCGGAATTTTTAAATATAAAAAAGCTTAAATAATGTTTTATAGCTTACCTATGTATTTAGTATTTAATCCTTATTTAAATACTCTCAATAATGAAGCACAGCACTTGTCAAACCACATATTTTCATTTTTTAAAGCACTATTTATTTTATTACAGAATTCCTTGAATATCGACACGCTTACATCAAACGAAAGAAATGATAAATTATATATATCTTTCAAAAATTTCGTACTGATTTCAATCGTATGGATTCCTGTCAAGTGGATCTTTTTTAACGCGGGTAGCACTTGTGAAACTGTTTAAGACACTAGAATGACCGATCAAATAATAATACCCAACCCCGTACTTTTCCTGCCTACCGTAAAGCACCCCCTGCGGAGGGTGTCATCTAACTATCGCCTACATGATGAGAGGATATGCACTATTTAATCACGGTTGACTGGACGAAGGAACAACATGAACAACGTATCAAGTGCACTTTACTTCTTGTACGTTTGATACAAAATATAATATACAGGTATATTTTCATTGCTCACATTCACCATGCATTAAGAATGTGCTATTAATATTATTGGTGTTTTCTATATTGGACTCAAATATACGAAAATAATAGTGTCCAGTAATCATATTTTCCAATACCTATATTTGTAATTTATTCACATACAACTACTACTAAATAAATATCTTTACATATAACTGACTTTTTAGAGAATCTAAATAAAACAAATATATTCTCTAAATCTCATTCATTCACAAAATATGTTGCTTAAATCTACGTTGCTCGTTTTCCTCAGATCTAGACGTTTTGGGATCTCTTGACTACGAAAAAAGATATACCTATAGCATGAGTTTATCTGCATGACTATCTGCCTGGATGAGTGTCCACCTAGGGACACCATTGCGCAGAAACGGCTAAAGCTGCCGACACTGTATTCTAAATTTGAGGTTATAATCTTCGCCAGATCAGTTGATTAGTTTTTGAATCAAATCGGTAAACCGTAGGTGACTTTTTGCTCTAATACCAAAACCTTTTTTGCAAATATCGTGCAATTTATGCATTCTATTTAAATGTAAATTAAATTTTCAAGCTAAATCTTGTGTTAAAAACGTCTAAATACGAATGTGAAATTATGCGTTATTTTTATCTAAACACAGTTTTTTAGCGAATGTCTGTCAAATTTTGCAGTCTACAAGTAAATTTATGAAGACTGGTAATTAGCAACAACGTTTGAACAAGCAGAAAAATCGTATTTTGTGAATATCTACTCAACTGTTAGTTTTAATATACGAGGGCGTATTTTATGTTATCTACCTAGCCATGAAACAAAAGAGTGACAATGTCAAACAAATGATTGAAAAATTGCTGTCACTGTTAGAAGTACATGTGCTAAGTTGTGTTTAGTTTATGCTGTGTATAGAGATTTGAGACGGTCCATTTCTCGATAAAATTAATGAAACCAAAGTTGAACATCGTAGCGTAATAAAGTTCCTGACAAAGGAAGGTAATGGACCAAAAGCAATTCATGAAAGAATGGTTGCTGTATATGGGGAAGATACGCCATCTTATTTCCAAGTAAAATATTGGTCTAAACTCTTTCGATTGGGCCGAGAGTCAATCAATGATGACTCAAAGTCCGGACGACCCGTTGAAGCTCGACCTGAAAACATTGTGCGAAAAGTCGAAAATTTGGTACTGAAAGATCGGCGTGTAAAGATCTCTGTCATTGCCAATGAAGTCTGTATATCCGAATCAAGTGTTCTCAAAATTTTGCATGACGATTTGGGTACGAAGAAGGTGTCTGCACGGTGGATACCCAGATTGCTTACATCTGAACAAAAACTGTGCAGAAAAGAAGTTTCTCAAGAAAATTTGGTCAAGTTGGAGAGGGACAAAACATTTTTATCTCGAATTATTACCGGGGATGAGACTTGGGTATATTACCCTCCTACTAAACAAGAATCCATGCAGTGGGTTCATAAGGGCTCTCCACCATCAAAAAAGGCCAAGACACAATTTTCTGGAAAAAAAACTGATGGCAACTATATTATGGGATGCTGAAGGAGTTTTGCTTATTGAATATATGCCGAGAGGGTCTACCATAAATGGAGAGGCCTACGGAAACACAATTAAAAATTTAAAAACTGCTCTGGAGGAAAAACGCCCGCATTCTTATCCACAAAAAAAACTTGTTGCTGCACGACAATTGTCGGGTTCATAAGGCAAACAAAGTTCAGCAGATAATCAATGACTGTGGGTTTATAGAGTTAAGGCATCCACCTTATAGCCCCGACCTAGCTCTGTCAGACTTCTTCTTATTCAAAAATTTAAAAAAGCATCTCAGAGGAAAGCATTTTGCTTCTGATGAAGAACTCAAAGAAGCTGTTGAAGAATATTTTGCGGGGTAACCGAAGCAATTTTTTCCTGAGGGTATGGGGCAACTGGAAAAAAGATGGAATAAGTGTATTAGTGTTGAAGGGAGTTATGTAGAATAATGTTTTTTTCTCTTATGTGCTTTTTTCATGGCTAGGTAGATAACATAAAAATACGCCCTCGTACCTAAAGTATACAACAGCATTCAAAAGTTAGTTTAAATTGGGTTTTGTATTAAAAAGAATTGAAAGGTCTTAGAAACACGTCAACTCTTAACCCGAAATAGTCTACATATCTGCTAATTTACCATTGTCAGACAATAAATTTGAGGTTTTCTTTTTTGTTGTACTAAACTTATTATTCTTTTTTTGTATGTGGCTCTAAAATTGACTTTTTACGTTAAAATGGAATGCCTATTTTCTCAATATCCTCTTTAAGTATCGATTTTATTATTGTTTTTTTAAAGCTTTTTCGCGATTCTTTTTATTCTTTTACTTATGAACCATTCTGCAATCCATAGAAACTTATGAAGCACTTTCGAATAGTCCATAACTGCCTTCATAAACATTTCAGAATATGCCCCTAGAAATAACTTTGTACAAATTTGCATACCAAACTATACCCGTTTGTCGTATTCGTTAACAGTTTCGACTAGTTCCGTTACAATATTGATAAACTAAAATTAATTTTCCACTATTATTTACAACAAATAATGTTTCTGCAACCAAAATAGTACATTAGAATTGATTGCAATAATCTGATAATCCTGTTTATACATATAATATGATATATATTATTAAAAGCCTCACGTTGGGCGCCAATATAATAAATAATGTAATGTCGGGTTGTGGGAAAAATTATTGTAATATATGTATTAACGATGCGACACATTAGACATAAATCAAGCAATGTATAATAAGGCGGCTTTAAAATATATATATCATGCAATTAAAATAAATACGAATAGCATTCTTAGTATTCTGGGATTTTTAAAGTTAGCACTCGCACAGTGGCTTTTTGCTGAACAAATGTTTGTTCAACATAGCCTGAAGAGCTCTGGCATATTCTCCTCACGATGTAAATGGCAGTGAATAGCATTTTCTGCAGAAATTCTATGTGCACTGTCCATATATCGTGATTTGCTAAGTGCTTTGTCGCTTAACTTTAGACTATTGCTGTTAAACCACTCTCCCGCTTCGCTTCCACTGTAAAGAGGGATACCTACTTTTCTCGGCATTAATGTTAGCTGGTAAATTGTTTATGTAGATTAGAAAGAAGGTGAGTCGAAGCATCGATTCCAATAGCACTTCTGGTTTTATTTGACTCGCTTTCGATAATGTGGAGTTTCACGCAACAACATGGCTCCTGTTCTCGAGGTAATATTTCAATAGCAGGATTCACTGATTCCATTGCGCCACAATTTAAATTAGACGAACGTAGTGTGACACCATATCGTATAGTATTTGCTGAAATCAGAGGCTCTAAATTCTACAACCTCGACAGAATCTAACGGATCTGCCACGATATCCAGTATCTAGAGCGCTAACAATAACAGAATTTTTCTTTCTGAATTCTTGGTGTGATTCGCTGAAAAGTTTTTTATTTTCCAATCTCTGTTAGGGACGTTATTATTTCCGTCCTATGCATTCACACCTTCAACTAGTTCCGCTACAATATCGATAAAATAAAATTAATTATTCATATGTTCCCCGTCCTCCACTATTATTTACAATTAAAAATGCTTTTAAAACCAAAATAATGCATAGTACTGACTGCAATAATCTTGTTTATACATATTATATTTAAAACTCCCAATGTTGGGCTCCAATAAATAATATAATATCAAGTTATGGGAATTATTATTGTAATGCACATATTAACTATGCATCATATTAGTCATAAATATTTCAGTATCCCCATACGGCTACAACCAAAATATAATATGCAATTTTTCTTTTTTCTATGAGTGAAACACGTTAACAAAAATTTCTAAACTGTCAACAAAAGTTAATAATAAACCACACGCTAATTCAAATCATTAGTACTATTAGTACTAAGTAGGGAGATTAAACTTTTCAATTAATAATATCTTGTAATATACTGCATAATTAGTTCTCGACTGTAATACATTACTACACACATTTTTCTTGTTTTCTAGAAGAAAACATTTCTTTGTCCATATTTAATCGTAAATTGCAAATTGCAATGTATTCAGTATAAATTACTCTATTGAGTACACGATGGACAATTATTTTTTTAAGTGACATCACAGTAATAGTGAAGAAGATGATACTTTTTCTGACGAGGCAAAATTTGAAGTACGAGCTAGCGTAGCGGCCGAGTACTTTAACCGCTTCGTCAGGTAAAGAAACTTTCTTGACGTATATTATATACTATTTTTTCTGAAATCTAGTAATTAAATTTCAAAAAACAAATTAATATTGACAATAAAAATCATGATGATGTTTCGAACAGTTTGTCAACACGCGTTTACAACAATAAAACTTCATCATTTTTTGCAATTTTCCCTGATACTTTCTTTGAGTAAATAATAGCGTGACAAATATGAATGGCTTTGAAAAAAATAGTGATGTAGAAGACTCCATTCTATTGAACATAGCACTTAAGTTCGATGGAATGCAGTCTTCTATATCACTATTTTTGGTGCACTACCTGCCAATGCTGCAATGAAAGATTTACTGCCAAGCAAATCTAAAGACAGATATCAGAAAGTGTACTCAATATTTGAAGATTGGTGCAATTCTAAAAAAATAACAGTTGTTACAGAAGAAGTTGTCCTCGTTTACTTCGCAGAGAAGACGAATACTTAATGACACCGCGGACATCACTAAATATAAATATAATGCACCAGAATATACAAAGCATAAATAATAAAATATATGATTTGGAAGTATTTTTGAATAACTCAAGAATGATGTACATGTACTAGCAATAATTGAACATTGAATTAAGAGCTGCAACAAGTATAAGATTAAGCAACTATTTAATGGCTTCGTGCTTCTGTAGAACGGTTGGTGCACACGGCGGTTCATGCATATTTTTGAAAAAGGATATTAAATTTAGTGAAATAAGTAATGTATTGAATCAATTATTGAATGTTCATGCATTGAGCTTCTGGATTACAATGCAATAGTAATGAACATTTACAGGCCACCAATGGCAGATATAGAACAGTTTTTATACAAATGGCGTGTTCGGTTAACCTTTATACGTTGAAAAATTCTCAAAACCGGAAGGTTTTTATACCTCAACAGCCGCGGCGGCGCAAGGCGGGGGCACCGGGTGGGGGGATTATCGAATCAAATCGACGGCGTCATGATTTATGATTCATGATTGCCCCCTCACCCGGTGCCTCCACATTTTTACTACAGGGAAGACAGAAACATAAATTGATTATAACCGGTGATTTTAACATAAATTTTGAACAGTATTTTTTGAATACATTTAATTTGCATCTTACAATTAATGAACCTACAAGAATATACGGAAACTCAAGATCTACAATTGACAATTTCATTACTAATGCTGAAAGGTATGATAGCCGTGTGGTATATACTGCGTTGGCAGATCATCTAGCGCAAGAGATTTCTATTGCTTTTAATCATACAGTTACGAAAAATAATAAAATCAGATAGAAGAAAGTTTTATTCAAGGAAGATATAGCGATATTGAGGGAGTGGCTAAAGACACACAATTGGAATCCTATTTTATCTAATACAAACATAGACATGTGTTACAACGAGTTCATTCAAATGATAAAGGCAGAGTATGACGAATTATGCAGAGTTAAAACGCAGACACAGAAAGCAGGGCAAGTAAAATGGATCACGGAAGAAATCAAATACAGAACATCTATTAAACGTCAGATGTATGAGGATATGGTGTATGAACGAATTTCAAGGGATAATTATCGGTCATATTGTAGAGAACTAAATCGAGATATACGAAATGCAAAGAAACAAGCTAATGCAGAGTTTATTAATACTTCCCATAACAAAGTTAGAGCAACATGGCTTCTGGTTAGAACAATAACATCGGATGTGAAATCTGAAAACTCATTTATGAATAAAATACAAGGGGATGGTAATACTGATGAAGAACGATTAATATTATATTAACGAGCAATTTAGAGGAATGTGGGATGGCTTGGCGAAGGATGTTGTAACGGATATGAGCAGAATTGAGTATAATCGCAAAACTTTAATGGTGTTTCCAACAAGTAGTGAGGAGTTGTGCAATATAATTATGGAATTGAAAGATACTAATAGCGTGGGTGATGACGGAATACCAATACAATTACCAAAGGGGTGTGCACCTGAATTTGCCGTACTTCTGGAGCTTATATTTAACAAATGCTTAAAAATGGAATATTTCCTAATGAACTAAAAAATCTAATATCATTCTAATTCACAAGAGGGGAAATAGGGCCGATATCAAAAACTACAGACCGCTGTCTATTTTGTCGCACTTTGCCAAAATTGTAGAGAGAGTTATCTTCAAGGGTCTTACAGTTTTCTTAAGCAAATGCAAAATTGGTATATATCTGGTAGATCTACTTCAACAGCAATTTATCAGGTGCTAGCGGATATAATCGACGGAATCAATAACAACCAATGCACAGTCGGAGTATTTTTAGATTTACAAAAGGCTTTTGACGTAATGTACCAAAAATTAGAACTAATAGGTATTAGGAGAGCGGCTCTGGAATTAATTCGATCTTACTTGTGCGGTAGGCAGCAATGTGTGATTGATCGTAGCACTGGCATGAAGTCTGCACGGGTGTCTGTGGAGAGGGGAGTACCACAAGGATCGGTATTGGGTCCTCTTCTATTTTTGATTTATGTGAATGATTTGCCATCGGTGACGACGTATACAGCTGCACTTTTTGCTGATGACACCTCCCCATATCAATAGAGAAACAATTGAAACATTATCTTTATTTGTAAATTGGTTTCAACAAAATCACCTACAGCTGAATATGGAAAAAACAAATATATTACATTTCACGTATTTCAAGAAGGATCCTTTGTTTATGGAGTACAGACAACAAGAAATAACAAATGGGGATGATGTGAAATTTCTGGGGCTGCAGGTGGATTCGCGGTTGGACTGGAGAAGACATATTGAGCACTTGGCGGGTAAGATATCGTCCTTTAATTATGCTTTAAGAGTGATAACAACTTCAGTAAAGAGCAGGCAAGTCTCACTGCGCAGACTGCGCTTTGGTATTGGTTATTGGGGGGCATCTGCGGATGTATCCAGAATTTTCATTCTCCAGTCATGTATTAGAAACATTTTTAAAATGGAAAGAACTGATTCTTGCAGGGAAGTTTTTAAAGAAAAAAAGATACTCACCTTGACATGTCTGTATGTGATGGATTGTGCCCTGTTTGTTAAGGAAAATTACGAATTATTTAAAAAGCAAGAACTTCATCACTGTTATGAAACCAGGGGAAAGCATAGATTTCGCTTCTACCACCGCGGACTTGCAAAAGTGTTGTGCAGAAGAATGCAACTACACAATTAGTAAAAATATATAATCACTTACCATATGGTTTAAAAAAGTTACCAGGAATATTTTTAAGAAAAGATTTAACACAATTTTAATTATATACATATATATATATATATATATATATATATATATATAAACTTGGAAAGAAGTCTCTGCTGTCTGAATGAAGAATTAAAAGGAATCGTTAGGGGATCCAGCATAAAAAACATCTACAGTTACAAAGTTCTTTATTTATTGCCAATATTTCGCATTACAAACTAATGCTTCTTCTGGGCTTAACTACAATATTAATATGAATTACAGTATTGAAATTTAAAGTAGTAATAAAATAATCTATTTAATATTAAAATTGACTCACAATTTGAACTTTTTTGAGAGAGAATCGCATCTGACTATGACCTATGTTGTTTTACGCAAATCGTTTCAGATAACATATTAAAAAACTTTTTTAAAAAAACTGGTACATATAAATTTAAAAAAAAAAAAAAACAGATAAATGTGTTAATAAAGTATTAAAACGGACAAGAACATGTTTACCCATTGACAGGTGACAAATCAATGAATTGATCTGTAAGGGACAACCGTATCCAAGCTGCCTACAACTTTAATATGATATTGATAAGAACTTCATCACTGTTATGAAACCAGGGGAAAGCATAGATTTCGCTTCTACCACCGCGGACTTGCAAAAGTGTTGTGCAGAAGAATGCAACTACACAATTAGTAAAAATATATAATCACTTACCATATGGTTTAAAAAAGTTACCAGGAATATTTTTAAGAAAAGATTTAACACAATTTTAATTATATGACAAATATAAAATGCAAATCACAATGTATAATTGAAAATGTAATCAAATAAGCAATAGGACAGTCGGGATTACTTATATAGCCACATCAAAAGGCTTGGGATTTACCACAAACTGTTCAGTCAATGCAATTATACAAATAACAACGACGCAACTATGTAATGAAAAATTAAGAGTAGAACTGTTGATATTATAACAATATAGAATGTAAAATCAGTCATGTATAAATGTAAATGAAAGCAATATTAAAGTTGTAGGCAGCTTGGATACGGTTGTCCCTTACAGATCAATTCATTGATTTGTCACCTGTCAATGGGTAAACATGTTCTTGTCCGTTTTAATACTTTATTAACACATTTATCTGTTTTTTTTTTTTTTTTAAATTTATATGTACCAGTTTTTTTAAAAAAGTTTTTTAATATGTTATCTGAAACGATTTGCGTAAAACAACATAGGTCATAGTCAGATGCGATTCTCTCTCAAAAAAGTTCAAATTGTGAGTCAATTTTAATATTAAATAGATTATTTTATTACTACTTTAAATTTCAATACTGTAATTCATATTAATATTGTAGTTAAGCCCAGAAGAAGCATTAGTTTGTAATGCGAAATATTGGCAATAAATAAAGAACTTTGTAACTGTAGATGTTTTTTATGCTGGATCCCCTAACGATTCCTTTTAATTATTTATATATATATATATATGTATTGAAAAATTCAAAAGATTCTTGGTAGGAGTGGCATACAATGAAGTAAAAGTAATAACAATATGACAACTGGTTGTCAATTAGAAAACAATGACAAATATAAAATGCAAATCACAATGTATAATTGAAAATGTAATCAAATAAGCAATAGGACAGTCGGGATTACTTATATAGCCACATCAAAAGGCTTGGGATTTACCACAAACTGTTCAGTCAATGCAATTATACAAATAACAACGACGCAACTATGTAATGAAAAATTAAGAGTAGAACTGTTGATATTATAACAATATAGAATGTAAAATCAGTCATGTATAAATGTAAATGAAAGCAAATAAGCATAGGACAATCGCCATTACCCATGTAATCCTATCAAATTGGATTAGGTTCACCTAAACATGTACAATCTGATTGAAATACATAGACAATCAACGATGCAACTATGTATGTGTTAAGATGTATTTGTAGCTACAGACATATATGTTTCTACCTAGTTTGGTTTCGTCAGTGCAGCATAACAAAGAAGGTGTATGTTAAAGCATTAATATGTGTTGAATAAAAATTATATAGTATTACCTTAAAATGTCAATCCAAAATGTCCAAGTGTAAAACAACTGTGCACTTACTTAATACTGTGTAATGCCTTATTTCAACCAGGCAGTTAATAAAATATATTACAATTCTTTGCCAAATATACAAATGTATTGAAAAATTCAAAAATTCTTGGTAGTAGTGGCATACAATGAAGTAAAAGTAATAACAATATGACAACTGGTTGTCAATTAGAAAACAATGACAAATATAAAATGCAAATCACAATGTATAATTGAAAATGTAATCAAATAAGCAATTGGACAGTCGGGATTACTTATATAGCCACATCAAAAGGCTTGGGATTTACCACAAACTGTTCAGTCAATGCAATTATACAAATAACAACGACGCAACTATGTAATGAAAAATTAAGAGTAGCACTGTTGATGTTATAACAATATAGAATGTAAAATCAGTCATGTATAAATGTAAATGAAAGCAAATAAGCATAGGACAATCGCCATTACCCATGTAATCCTATGAAATTGGATTAGGTTCACCTAAACATGTACAATCTGATTGAAATACATAGACAATCAACGATGCAACTATGTATGTGTTAAGATGTATTTGTAGCTACAGACATATATGTTTCTACCTAGTTTGGTTTCGTCAGTGCAGCATAACAAAGAAGGTGTATGTTAAAGCATTAATATGTGTTGAATAAAAATTATATAGTATTACCTTAAAATGTCAATCCAAAATGTCCAAGTGTAAAACAACTGTGCACTTACTTAATACTGTGTAATGCCTTATTTCAACCAGGCAGTTAATAAAATATATTACAATTCTTTGCCAAATATACAAATGTATTGAAAAATTCAAAAGATTCTTGGTAGTAGTGGCATACAATGAAGTAAAAGTAATAACAATATGACAACTGGTTGTCAATTAGAAAACAAGGTAATACTATATAATTTTTATTCAACACATATTAATGCTGTAACATACACCTTCTTTGTTGTGCTGCACTGACGAAACCAAACTAGGTAGAAACATATATGTCTGTAGCTACAAATACATCTTAACACATACATAGTTGCATCGTTGATTGTCTATGTATTTCAATCAGATTGTACATGGTTAGGTGAACCTAATCCAATTTGATAGGATTACATGGGTAATGGCGATTGTCCTATGCTTATTTGCTTTCATTTACATTTATACATGACTGATTTTACATTCTATATTGTTATAATATCAACAGTTCTACTCTTAATTTTTCATTACAAAGTTGCGTCGTTGTTATTTGTATAATTGCATTGACTGAACAGTTTGTGGTAAATCCCAAGCCTTTTGATGTGGCTATATAAGTAATCCCGACTGTCCTATTGCTTATTTGATTACATTTTCAATTATCATTGTGATTTGCATTTTATATTTGTCATTGTTTTCTAATTGACAACCAGTTGTCATATTGTTATTACTTTTACTTCATTGTATGCCACTACTACCAAGAATCTTTTGAATTTTTCAATACATTTGTATATTTGGCAAAGAATTGTAATATATTTCATATATATATATATATATATATATATATATATATATATGTAATCTGAATTGAATAAAGTTATTATAATTATTGTTATTATTATTATTAAATATAAATTCTCTACGTGGTGGAGCATTTTCTCTATGTTAAAATCAATTTTGACACTGAATAAAAACGCTGATAAAGGTTTTCTGATGATGTAAGTAAATAAAATATAGAGGAATTAATTTAATTAAGATATTTTATTCTTATTGTAGGTTGTGATAGTATTCGGGCGAGCTGGGGCTTGTCGGTGTGAGGAGCTAACGAAAATGTCTATTGATGATTTAGACAACAAAGTGAACATTTAAGTTGTAAAAATTCCTGATTCAAAAACACGTAAAAGCTTCGACGTTGTATTGTTGTTAATGGAGAAGAGGACCTTAATATTGCTTTTTATATAAAGTACTAGGCGAACTTTTACGAACAGCTCAAACTATACACCGTCGCTTACTTGTTAGCTACAGGCACATATTGATATTTCTTTCAAAAATTACATAAAATGACATTGCAGTAAAATCATACTAGTCTGGCTTTTACTGTCGTGGGTCAGGGAAATTCTACTTTCCTGATCCAAAAATGTTCAGTAAAATGACGAAATATGGAGGATTTCAGAAAAACATTTGTACAAAGGGCGATTCGTACTTTTTTGTCACATGGTATGTCACATTATTCAATTAAAATAAAATCTGGAAATATAAAATTTCATCTATGCAGTTGGACAGCATGTTTCGTATCTATAATATTATATATAATAATATTAATTAAAAATTGGTAGTTCGTAGATTCATAAAATTAACATGCGCTTAAAAGTAAGGCAAACCACACATATCTAGAATAATTTAATAATACACGGCATCGATCTCTGGACATAAAAATAAACTTACACCTCAACTTCTAATATTACACCACCGTTTGACTGTGTTATGGTAAGTACCTCGTAGAATTTTACGGGAATTGCACTCCATCCCGACGAGAAAGTTAATCTCTTTCGATACAAGACGAAATCCGATACATCATCTCAAAGGTATTTATTTCTCAGTTATAATATGAATAGGAAGTACACCCAATATGATGGGAAACATTTTCCGTAGACGATGCTGCTAATAAAATAATTTTGCGTTTTTTTTTTTTTTGGTGGTGAACTGAGCGCGCCTTTTGTCTTCGCACACGTTAAAAGACGTTTTATCGAGGGGTGGTATCCGCGTGCGCTATTGGTTGCTAGGGCTTCGAACGTTACAGAGGGTAAAACTGACTCCACCTATTCGCATTAAAAACGGGGATGTATAGAGTATGGTTATATTATATCTTGTATATAATTGCGCGTTTTGTTTATTATAATTATTGTTAATGAAACAATAACAAAATTACAATTAAAATAAATATTGTGTATATGATTGCTGATTATTAAATAATATAAAGGATTTCTCCTTCTCCATTGATTTCCTGCTAGGTCATTGACATTTTAACAAATTTTACAATTCACAAATTGTTTGTTTTTAATTATATTTGTTAAATTTGAATATTGCTCACTATAGATTTTGTGAATATCTTCTTATTGTACTATTATTACTGGAATAATATTATACTTGTGAAAGATTCTTTTAAGAAATCGAGTGTATTAAAGTTGAATGCACATTATATGTTTATAAAAATGTAGATACAGAGTGGGGCGCATTTACTAGGATTTATATAGCAGTTGTTTTTTTTTTGAGAAATTACATGAAAGCTTTGTATGTGACAATATGTCGGCCTTTAATGGCCAATTATACAAGGGCGACCTGAAATATTTCCGGAATCGACAAGAAAAACACGGTATTGGTGTGGTGTTTTATTTTTATTTTTCGATGTAGTTTCCTCGAAGATCAATAAACTTTTTCAAACGGTGCTCCAGTCTCTTCATGTCGTCGGAAAAGTAGGATGTTTCGAGGTCTGCAAAATAGCCATCTGTAGCGGCGATGACCTCCTCGTTTTGAAGCAAATCTCTTTCGTGCCAGCGATTTTTTCATGTTTGGCAATAGGAAAAAGTCGCTGGGGGCTAGGTCTGGTGAATATGGAGGATGAGAAACTAATTCGTAGCGCAAATCATTCAATTTGGACAAGATGATGCTGGATGAATGAGCCGGTGCATTGTCGTGGTGAAAAAGCCCACACCGCTACAAACGAAGCCGTTTCTCCTTCAATACTGCATCAAATCGGGTCAATAAATCGCTGTAGTATTGCCCCGTGATCGTCTTTCACTTCTGCAGATAGTCGATGAGGATCACACCTTGGGAATCCCAAAAATGATCGCCATGACCTTTCCGCCGATGGAACGGTCTTTGCTTTCTTCGGAGCTGATTCGTCCGGAAAAGTCCACTGCTTCGATTGTTCCTTGGTCTCCGGTATGTAGTGCTGGATCCAAGTCTCATCCACGGTTACGAAACACATGAATAAATCTCTTGGATTGCGTTGAATCCTGGCCAAACACTCCTCCGAAACGGTCACCCGATTTCGTTTTTGCTCTGGTGTGAGCAAACGCGATACCCATCGCGCTGAAAGCTTTTTCATTCCCAAAATTTCGTGTAGGATATGGCCAACGCGTTCTTCTGAGATGCGTGTTGTCTCTGCTATCTCTTTCAGCTTCAATGGGCGATCGGCTAACACGACATCATGAATCTTATCCACGATTTCATCGTTGGTAGCCGTTTTTGGGCGTCCACTACGTGGTTCATCACTTGTGCTTGTGCCTCCACGTTTGAACTCGCTCACCCAGAAGCTGATGGTCGAAAACGACGGAGTAGATCCGCCATGAACCTCTAGCAATATATTTCGAATTTCCGTGGCCGTTTTCCCAGTCATCCAGAAGTGTTTTATCACTGCACGAAATTCGATTTTATCCATTTTTGCGAAACCGTCTGACTTGGTACACCAAACACACTCTTAAATAACAACTATTGACAGTAGACGTCTGAAATTTTGATAGTTGGTATAAAAAGAATTGCCCTTGCCGACCAATGAATCTTCACTTCAACCTTCGTGCGCCATTTCATGCCGATTCCGGAAACATTTCCGGTCGCCCTCGTATACCCGAAATTAATTGTTATGATTGGAAAAGAAAAATCGGGATTTTTAAAAAATTATTTATTAGCATATTATATTTATAGCGAATTTGTTGTAACACAGCGTTTTCGTGATAGCAAATACATACCTACTATAAATATATATTGCACTCTTAAAAGAAACTATAGTTAGCGATGGCAGCATTTAAACCTACAAATAGGTATTTTCAAATACTTATAGGTATCTACCTAAGAATAATTTCTGTTGAATAATATTTACGATATTTTCTTAATACTAGATTTTTCAATTATTTTCTTTTAATTTAATAATGATAGCTGTGAATTAAATAACATACTAAAATATTTACACAAATAATATGAAAACTATCTTTTTTCTTGATGATTTCTTATACTAGAGGTGTAGGATCTTTTATTATGCTTTTTATTTCTTCTGTTTTTTTTTCACTATTCTTCCAAATTTCATTCGTCATTTTCTAGACCATACTCTTCTTTTTTCATGATTGTATCTTGCTTAACTAACGTTTTCTGCTCTATCTCATATAGAGCTGGTTTTTTCAACTCTGATTAAAATGCCGCTTAGTGTAATCATTGAATAAAACACCGGTTAGTACAATTTGCGTTTTCCCAACGCCGATTAGCGCTAATCATTGATTGTGAACGTCGTTAATGGACCAAATTTTAACTGCTGTTTGAAGTACCTGATAAAATATTAAACAGTGATTAGGATTACTTACACATACGAATAATTTAGGAAATTTGAATTTTTGTTATTATTGACAGCTGTTATGTTTTCATATATTTGTTTTACTGTATAAAAGCATTTTTTTTGGAATTAATCAGTGGCGGCTGCTGCAGGGAGGGCAACGGGGCACTGCCCCCCGTGACAAATTTCCCCGTGACAAATATCTTTTAACAGATAAATTAATTATAAATACCTAATTTGTATGTAATTTTTCTGATTTGTTTGATGACAAATCATATGTTTTCGGAAGTAGCGCGTTTAAAAATCGCAGTCTGACGTAGGCTCCGGGGCATCTCGCGCGACTGCCCCGTCTGTATTAGAAATCGAGCGATGAAACTGGCGCGGGTAGCGCGCGTATATATGTAGGCGGCGGGGCACTACTCTATGGTGCCGGGTCCGGGTAGCGGTCCAGTATGTAATATACAGCGGTGAGTGTATGTTGTAATTTCTATCGGTGCAAATGCAACTATGAATTGCGTTAGTAACATTAAGACAGAATTAAAAAATCTAGGTCTCCCTATACCAGATTTATTGATTAAACTAGAAGATCAGAATTTGAAAACTAATAAAACCGTGACGAGAAAATTCAACAGAAGCTGTTACAGTTTATCAGACTGGTTGTGTGTGTGTAATGTGCAAAATGCTTTTTTCTACTTCGGTGCTATAAAGTTCACTTTACGACATCCGTTTTGGTTGCAAAAGTATTGCTTTATCGCACGCTAATTTTGTTGTTTTGACGTTGGTAACAAAAAAAAAATGGAACCAAATTATATTTAAATGTCAAAATGTAAGCCTTTAATGTAACAAACATGTGCAATAGACGTTGTACAAAGAATAAAAAGCACACATGCTAACATTTTATTTACTAATTAACAATATAAATTGTTAAGCAGAGTTGGATGACAAGTTTTCTGATGCTACTATTGTAACTTACTTCCAAGGTTGAATAGTACAACTGTTATAAAAGTTTGTTATTGATAATATGTCGAGACTATGTTGGCGAAAGATTTTGTAAATTGTCTTCTGCTACTTTGCGAATCTCTGGGGGCGTGCAAAATAGGAAAAAACAAGTGAACGGTGTTTTTCTACTTTGAAGAGAATAAAAACATTTTCTAGAAATACCATGCGGGAAAGCAGACTATGTGCCTTAGCAATGTGTTCCATTGAAAAACAATTACTGACATCAACACCAAACTTCAATGAATGAGTTATTAATCATTTTGCTGATTGTAAGGAACGGCGGATGGATTTTATTTTCAAACAAGTTAATTAAATAGCATATTGAGTTTATTTTTTGTCTGTACTTAATTTTTGATATTGAACACTCAGACCCCCTGTGCCCTCCCGTCCCAAAAAATCACGGGCCGCCACTGGAATTAATATTTCACATCTGTGATTTAGTAATCATGTTGCTTCTTCTATAAATGAAAAATGAAATTAACAGTATAATTAAAAATAAAAATAGCATAATATTGAATATGTGTAACTTTTAGCTTGAAGATGAAAAAAATCATGTAACAATTTATGCTTGGGTTTGCTCTTTTCTTTGTAATTGCATTTAATAGCACCTTATTAAAACGAACATATTTTGGACTCACTCTAGATATGTTATTATCATATTAAACTGTATTGAAGCATTGCATATGAAATTGAAAACATGGAAGAAAATTTGCAGAAGCTGGCAGGTTCACGTTGAGAGCTTGTGCCAACATTTTATGTACTTATGGCTGATCTGGGTTTGGATGAATAATATACATGCTTGTAAAGTTGACGTGCAGATACATTCTACACTAATAATTATTTCTTGCACTGTAGAATTCACTCCGATTCCTCCAGAACATAACATTTTTTAAGTTGAAATCGTGGAAACTAGGTTTTCTCAATCAACCTTCTTGGAGTAAAGCACATAAAATTAGTTAAAATGTATTGTTTTTAATAAATATTTATTCATCCTAGAGAAATTTGGTGCAAGTTAATCGTCTCAAACATGGCAGTGGAAAGTCCAATATCTTATACCATTAGAATATGATTGATAAACCAGCCTTAGACCCTAGATGCAGATTTTTCTTTTTAAACAAACTATTCCTACTTTTATGATTTTGTTACATGTAATATATTTTACATATTTTTGGTAACTGTTAATTTCATATGAATACATGTATGTATATGTATTAGTTTTTTCATTTTTCACAATATTTTTGTATTTCTCAATAATAATAATAATAATAATCTTTATTTCAAAGCTATATACAGTATTATAAATAACAAAGGTATATGGTAGAAACATGTCAAGGGTGAGTACATAATAAAATCATGCCAGAATTATATAATAAAAGTAATAATAACTAAGCAGTCCTTATTCACTAATTACATTGTAGGTTTGTTGAGCAAGCAAATTATGAATACCCTTTTAACATAACATAACCAAATCTACAGGATCAATAATTCAAATAGTCAGTAAGTAATCACGAAATCTGTTTCAGTATCACTCCGTGTTTGTGGCACTTAGTTACTTATTTCGTAATAGAAATTTTAAATATGTGTTACATGCCTACAGTTTTTTTTACTAAAATAACATATCTAATTATATAGAAAATCTTTAAGAACATAAAATAAAGATAAAAAGCACAAAGAATAAATTCAAACGTAGGAAATGGGGCAATATTATTAGAACAAATATGGTAATTTACATCAAATGCACTAGCAAATATGTTGCCAACATTGTACAATAAATCCTTGAAGACTGTTTAGATAACTGGCGTATTTTTTCGCATTTAAAAACGGCAGTTAGAGATAATCAACGATTAGGCTTAATCAGTGATTAACTTTACTTAAGGTACTTTAATCGGTATTGTAAAAACCGGCCCTTAGTTATGTTTGTTATTTATTTATGAATTTCATTTCCGCTGCCATCAGTCTTTCTTCATATTTTACTTTCTTATACGTAGTATAAGGAAGTATTGTGATGATGAAAATTTTCGACCTCGAGATTTTTGCAGATGTCCACGTTTCGAGGTCCCCTGATACCAAAAAAGTGGTTTTTAAAAAATGTCTCTCTCTGTGTGTGTCTGTCTGTCTGTCTGTGTGTGACCACGATAGCGGTCAAACCGCTACAGATATCAATTCCAAATTTTGCATTCGCGAATATAATCTCCCTCTTGAGAACTGATTAGATTTTGAGCAAAATCGGCCGACCGGAAGTAGTAGTTTACTTCAGTGAAAAAATCGAAATTTGCAAATATTTCGTCAATTACTAAGTTTAGACTAATTTATAAAGAATTCATAAGTATTTAGAACTTAATTTCCAATATCTTTTGTATAAAAAAAAATTCAAAATTCAGACCGGAAGTATCACTTTTACTCTTACCGAATAACGATTTTTTGCAAATATGTCGTAAATTATGCATTCTATATATATTTATGAAGAGTACAAAAGTATTTAGAGTTAGATTTGAAATATTTTTGTATAAATGAAATTTCAAAATTCGGACCGGAAGTAACACTTTCATACGTATAAGAAAGTCGTGTGGTGGCCACACCTCATTTTTTTTACCGTGCCTATGATTCCAATGCATATATATAAATGCTTTTAACTTTGTGTTCGTACCAATTTATTTCTTATTTTTTGCGTAAATCAATTTCTCCATTCCATAATCAATCAATCAGTTAATTTTATTGTAATAATTTAAATAAAATGGTCATGTGTATACATGAAATGTGTTAAATATAAATATTAATATTGCACAGTTACAGACATACACACATACATATTACAAGCTGTGTTGAACTAAAATTTATTCGTAAAGTTCTTGAATGGAATATGGTGCCTTATTCAACAAAAGAATAATGACTTAGACAGGTTACTGTTCCTTCGGATAGATAGTTGTAGATTTTTACAGCTTAGTAGTGCTTTTGTTTTGTCTCCAGTTGATATTATTCCTCGGCAGCTCAAGATCCATACGAATTCTTATTGGATATTCGTGTATATGCGAATGAATTTGAAAAATGTTAGGATAAGCAACTGAAGACAAGTGACGATAGCATTGTTAGTGCTCTAGTTTGTTTAAGAAAGTTCTTGCAGCTTGCTTTGTATCCAGCATTTGTAAGCAGTAGCACGGCATTTTTTGAGAAAACATTATTTTTTCAACATCGCCTGGTGACTTCTGGGCTTATTCTCCTTACAATGAGTGGCAGAGGATAACATTTTCTGCAGGGACTCTATTTGCACCGTTCACCTGAAATAGCTACCTATTAACATACAATCCATGGCATTTTACTGCTTCCATTGCGCAATTTTTGGTGAATATCGTGATTTGCTGAGTGATTTTGCCGCTCAACTTATTATAACTGTTGCTGTTAAACCACTTCTTCGCGTCTCTTCCTCTGCTAAGAGCATACCTTTCTCGTCATTGTTGTTAGCTGGTTAGTCGTTTATGTACACTTCTGTTTTTATTTGACTCACATTATTCAAGTAAGATTTCAATAGCTGGAGCGGAGGTCTGCAGATTTCATAGTGCTGCAACTTAATTAAAGACACGTCATGCGACAACGTGTTGAATCTGCTTAGATCTCAGGCTCTAAATTCTACATCCTCGCCATTATCTAACTAGTCTGCCACCATGTCCTTTACCTCGATCCATGCTAGCTGTAGTAGACTTGTTCTGTCTGCATCCATGTGTTATTCCCTGAAGAGGTATTTACCTTCTAGTCACGTTTTGATGTCAGCTTCGAATATTTTAGATATTTTCGATAGTATTGATATGGGCCGGTAGTTTCTTGGGCATGATTCATAGACAAATGTCTTCAGTTTCTTTGGTAATATTGCTTTTTGAAAGTACATAGTGTAGATGCAACAAGAGCTACTGTCTAGTATGGCAACTCCAGTCACTACAAGTGCCAGTTTAACTCCTTTTTATTTTATTAAAAAAGTTTTTGAAAGTCCTACCGGAAGTAGGACTTTCATTGAAAATTAGTTTATTCCGAATATCTCGCCAGTCATGTTTTCTAGACAGGTAGATTACGAATATAAAAGTATTTAAAACATAATTTTCAATACCTTTTGTATAAAAGAATTTCAAAATTCGGACCGGAAATAACACTTTTACTCTTACCGAATAGCGAATTTTTGCAAATATGTCGTAAATTATGCATTTTGAATATATTTATCAAGAGTACAAAAGTATTTAGAGTTAGATTTGCAATGTTTTTTGTATAAATGAAATTTCAAAATTTTGACCGGAAGTAGCACGTTTACTCTTAGCTAGTAGCACTTTTTTTTCTAATATCTTGCAAAGTATGCATTCTAGAGATATTTATTCAGAGAATAGAAGTACATAAAATAGGATTTTGAATAATTTTTGTATAAAAAAATTCTGAAAATTCTATGTTTAGGAAACGGTCATACGCATAACAAAGTCGTGTGGTGGCCACACCTCATTTTTTACTTATTTGTTCCATATTTCCACTGTTTTGAACATTTTTACGTGAGTGTCCGAAAGCCGGACTGTGTTATCTGCGTACATAATAAAATCTATTTTTGCAGGTGTTTATCTATTAAGTTAAATTTTGGACAGGAAGTAACACTTTCACTCTTATCAAAACGCAGTTTTTGCAAATATCTCTCAAATTATGAATGCTGCACAGATACAGTAAAAGATAACAGTAATTATAACTTAATTTGCCCTTAAGAACAAATTCTTGACAAAGAAAGAAAATTGACCCACAAATGTTGTACAATAAAAGATTAATGTGCCATCATATTTTACGATGCGGTTTCAGTCCAAACATTGTTGGTGGTGTAGAGCAGGGGTCTCCAAACTACGGCCCGAGGGCCACATCCGGCCCGCGGACAGATTTTGTCCGGCCCGCGGAGAGCTAGCATACTTGAAAACTCCTTTTAGAGAACATATTTTTTATAGCAAATTAAATTTAGTTTACTGAAGTATTCTAATTTTATGTTGAATAGTTATTAATATGACATCTACATTGATATGGTCATGGGCTAACTACTCATAAAATTGTTGTAGGCTTATTGTTATTGTTTTTGTGATAAGTTGGATAAAGAAACACAGAATTGTAATGAGTAAAGACATGTATAATATGCAGAAAATTTTACTTCAGTATATAATAACTAACAAATTATTGAAATGAATCCAACTAACATTTTATACATTTTAAATAAAAACATAACTTATAACAAGCATAATAACATATGAAATACTAATGAGATTTGTGTAATTGAGATTTTCCACTGACAATAGTTTGTAGTTGTGGACTAATTTTACTTGTACCAATTATTAAAAGAGATTTAAGATGTTCATCAGTTAATTTAGATCTGTAAACATTTTTTGTGTACTTCATTTTGGAGGTCTTCTCACACAAATAAGTAGCACCAAAAACAGAAAACAGCCCACGAGCAAATTTATGCAAATTATCAAATTGTGTCAGTGGAAGACTCTTATAAAATTCCAACAAAGATGAGTTTTGATATTTGTTCTTAATTATATCACTGCACTGTAGATCAATTATTTCCATTTGAAGTTCCGGGGCTAGGGTTTCAATGTCAGTATCAAAAGGATTCTGAAAAATCTTAATTTGATTCGCAATGGCATCAAAGTCCGAGAAACGAGTATCAAAATTTATTTTCAAAGCACTCAAAGTTTCGATTGCAAAATCGATAGGAAACTCAGTCTCAGTAGTGTGGCTGAATATTTCACATGTTTTAAAATGTGAAAAACATTTACTTCGTAGTTGTGATTGAAACAGTATCAATTTCTTCCGGAATGATTTGATATTAGTGTATAAATCAGGAAGATGCTGGTTTTCTCCTTGCAATCTCAAATTCAGTTCGTTCACATGTTTTGTCAAATCAACATAGAATGCTAACTTCCACAGCCATGCGTTGTTTTGTAATTCAGTAAGAGGGCGATGCTTTTCATTCAAAAAAATTTCGATCACTGCTCGAAGTTCAAAAAAGCGCTGAAGGACTTTCCCACAACTAAGCCAACGTACGGCAGTATGATAAGGTAAGTCATTTTCTCCAATCTCTTCAATAAATTGTCGGAATTGTCGGTGATTCAGCCCAAAAGATCTGATAAAATTAACAGTTGATATGACTGGTTTCAGAACTTCAGACATATCCAAACATTTTCCGCACAAAGACTGTTGATGAATGATACAATGGAAGACTAATGGTTTTAAACCACCGTCATTTTCTACAGCCTTTGACACAAGAGCGACCACTCCTTTATCTTTCCCACTCATGTTTTTGCCTCCATCAGTTGTAATACATTTCAAGTTTTTCCATCGAAGGTTCTTTTGATTAATGGCCATTTCAACTCCTTTAAAAATATCTGTACCAGTAGTTGTGCCATGAATACTATTCATATCAAGAAGTTCTTCATGCACTTCATAGCTTTTATCTACTCCTCGAATATAAATCAACACCTGAGCAGTATCTGACACATCCGTTGACTCATCCAAGGCTAAAGAAAACCACTCAACATGTCCATTTTTGTCGAACAGTTTAGAGGATATATTTTCAGCGATGTTTTCTACCCTTCGAGCCACAGTGTTTGCTGACATACTGACACTTTTTAATAAATTTACCTTTTCAGGGCACATTTCTTCGGCTACTGCAATTATGCATTCTTTGATCATTTCTCCATCGGTGAATGGTTTTCCACGTTTTGCAATTTCAAGAGCCACACGAAAGCTGGCACGCGTTGCAGCCTCTTGTTCAGTTTTGAGTTTTGTAAATGAAGATTGCTGCGATTACAATCCGCGCTTCATAGCTTCGAATTTTTCTGTCCGCAAATTTCCTGTATATTTTGAGTAATTTTGAAAATGTTTTGTTTCATAATGACGTTTAATGTTATATTCTTTGAGAACGGCTATGCTTTCATTGCAAATCAAACATAGCGCCTTCTTACTGGACTCAATTACGAAATACTGAATGTTCCACTGATCTTTGAATTTTCTGCATTCACTATCAATTTTTCGCTTCTTTTCCATACTACTAAATCACACACAAAAGCAACAATTCAAATCAAAATACTGTTACAAACACGTTTTAAGGAGGTACGCACTATTTTATTTCACAACAGTGTCATAGGAACTGACTTGTGGTTGCGCCACTAGCCTTCTTATATATTCCAATTACTGCCATCTAGAAGTGAGTGGAAGACACCAGAACTTTCTCGAACCAACGAGATTATTCTGTACGTGCTATTAGCGCCATCTGTTAGCGATAGAAGGTACTACCTATTTCCGCTTGTGTCCAACAGATGTCGTGTCACGTTACTCCTCATGGCTCGTACTCTACGACTAATCTAGAAATTACAGATAATGACAGGAAAATTAATAATATGCAGTGTTGCCGTTTTGCAGCCTTTTTTAAACGTTGCGTACTTTTTCGGACTTTTTTTCATCAGTGGACTATTTCACTTTTTCCCACCGGCAACAATGATAATATGGTTTTGGCCCTCGGAACTTACTGGAGTAATCAGTATGGCCCTAAGGCTGGAAAGTTTGGAGACCCCTGGTGTAGAGAATTAATTAAAGATAACCCACGATGCGGAACACCAAGCTATATAAACGAAAACATCAAGAAAGTTGAAGTTTTGGTAATCATATCCTTGAAGGAAATGGATGTGTATGAGGAAGATACCGTGTCATGTTTGAAGAGAGAAAAAAATGGTGCAAATTATTTTAATGAAGTTCAATTAAGAATCATGTAAAATGTGGAAAGTCTATTGAAACGGAAACCAAATAACACATCTAGAAAATGAAGGACTCATTTAAACAGATGGAAGAATAAGAATTTCATTAATTGCCGATGATGTATAAATATTGGAAGTTACAGTATTAAACAACTTGCACGAAGATTTATGAACGAACAATCTGTCAGCACGTCGAGTTCCAAAATTGCTTACTCCCGAAAATTAGAATAGGTGATGAAACTTATCACTGGAATACACGGAAAAACAAGAATCCATGTAGTAGATTTACAAATAATTTGCACGTCAAACAAAAGGAAACAGCACGGAATTCATCAGGAGGGCTGATGGTGACGGTATTTTGAGGTAAAGCTTTGTAATAACAAAAGAAATCTAGAAGGAACCAAAGAGCAAAGATATTCCACAACTGCGATCAAAAAATTGCTGATTTAATAAGAGTAGCCAAGTATGTGAATTAATCGATTAGTGCGACTTTGTAAGTATGAAACAGTCAGCCAGATATGGCATAGGGTGACTATTATTTCTCCACTAAATTGAAAAAGCAATTGAGTAGACGGAGTTTTTCTTCGGAAGAATACCTGAAAGAAGCAGAAGAGAAATTTTGTGAGAATTAATTAAACGATTTTTTTAAGAATGACCTTCTGAAGACTTTGGAAGAAATGTGCAACCGTTAATAGAGTATATGCTGACAAACAAAATATTACGTTTCTTCAAACTCTTTTCCATCATAGCCTAGGTAGATTAGATATATAAAAATCTCCCGTCGTAGATATGTATAATAATATATGGAACATTGACTTTGTCAATAGACTGCGGATATGTGAACATGTATAACGTATATTACTAAGTGATACCCCTGCCTTCATATCGATATCGAATTTCTTTTAACTTCCCGTGGTTGATCGTAACTGATATGTAGGTGTAGCAATGCATCCCGCACCCTACCCACCCTGAAAAAAAGACAGGCAATTCATCCGCTATCCATCTGACTTAAAAAAAACTTCAACGTACACCTGACTGACTCCAAATCAATCAATGAACTGTAAGTCCCAGGTTAATGTCCATAGACAAATTTAAACTTTGCGAAAGATGTATTAAAAATAGAATAAATAAGAGGAGAAATGTCAAGAATAAATAGTGTTTTTAAACAAGGAGTAGGTATATTATTTAGGGCATAAATTATCTGTCTACATTATTTCCAAGCTAAATATTAAGTATTTATTTTCAAAGATCATATTTTTAGTAGAAAAAATCGTTTTTTTAATCATTATTTGAGTGGTTAAAAGCACACAATAAACAATAATTATATTAACAAACTATAATAAACTGCTAGTATGAAAGTAATATCCACGGGAAAGAAATGATAAAATATTAATACGTTATTGGCCAATCGGTAAGTCGAATAAAATTGTTGTTAGTGGGAGTAATTCCGTCCAAGCTGGAATTAATTGCAATCTGTTTGATGTGGTATTAAGCAAGATCTCTTAGAAACCCGCCATCTTGGAAAAAAAGCCAACAATTTTTTTAATTATTTGTAAATATCTCGGTTAGTGTCAACTTTTGAGCAAAATACGTGATTATCAAAATTGTTCTACACATTTTCGCGTACGACTATCTGTTTCAAGGTTATAGACGTCAAATCGTAGGTATTGTAAAAGCATTTGCTAATTTTCTTATGGCATTCTTGAAATTTACAAATCGATTTAATTATTATTGTCAATGTAGGTTCTACTGACATTAAACATAAGACCAGTACAAGTACCTCTGGTGAAATTACAAAAAGTCCGTCTAGAAGTTTATGGAATGATATAAATGTATAATTTGCTTACTACTGAAACCAACCCACAAATGTTTTTATGTTGCATATAAAACTGGCATATTTGCGATGACAGATTTTCATGGCAATGGCTTTGGCAGAGTATTAGCCATTGCAGTTGATGAATTCAGAAGTGCAAGAGGAAAATAGAATTATTCCAATTAATTCCACTTTGCTTTTGGAGACATTTCATTTCTCAAGATATCTGAGAAAGATTATAAGATTCTTTCAATATGTCCTTGGAATGGAATGCGTCAAAATAAAAAAGGAACATTTTACAAACCTGAATGATTTCAATGTTACTAGAGAAGACATCCCCCTAGTTGGGGAGGATCTGGCTCATCCCCCTGAAATATAACATGTATATGAACATGTGGTAATATAATTAGTGTTTAATTAACACTTACTTAATTAATGAGTCAATTCTAGAATATGTGTGAGTTGTCCAGTTCATTTATGGTATAAACTCATCTACAGTTATTTTTGCAATGATATTAATTGTTGAATGTTTGATTTTTGCACTGACGTACAGTATTTTTGACAGATTTATCAAATTCAAAGTTTCAAATGCATCATCACTTATTCCTTAGGTCTTAAGCCGCCTGATCAACTTATGCTCATGTTGTACATAAAAGTACGGATTTTATTTAATAACACAATAAAGTATAATAAACCAAAGTAAAAATGTAAGAGACTATAGACGTATAGGTTATGGCTTGACTATAAACATAAAATGACGTTTTGTCAAACTTATTTTCCCATGTGAAACTTGCCTACGCAAGAACCAACGAAATCCTTTAAAAATATACGCCATGTTGGTGCGATATTTGAATCCTTCCTTCTTATTCTGAGACAAGGTATAGTTAGATTGCCGGACACCAAAACAAAAATAACTAGAACATTCACAATCACTGGCTTTGGCAGAGTATTAGCCATTGCAGTTGATGAATTTAGAAGTGCAAGAGGAAAATAGAATTATTCCAATTAATTCCACTTTGCTTTTGGAGACATTTCATTTCTCAAGATATCTGAGAAAGATTATAAGATTCTTTCAATATCAATTATGTCCTTGGAATGGAATGCGTCAAACTAAAAAATGAACATTTTTCGAACCTGAATGATTTCAATGTTACTAGAGAAGACATCCCCCTAGTTGGGGAGGATCTGGCTCATCCCCCTTTGCTGGCGATATGTAAATATAAATGTACGCGCTCGTCCAATACATTGGGTAATCCAGCTTCTAAGGTCTATAATTTTAGAAAAGCGGATTATCTTGGCATGTATGAATCTTTGCTAAAGATTGATTAGACTTGTCTATGATGTCTACTGATGTTAATGAGGCTTGTTCTGAATTTTATAAGCAAATATACGATATCTTCAATGATCACGTACCATTGAAGAGTTCTCAGAGGTCTTCGTATCCCTTTTGGTTTACTAAAGAGCATATTATCAATATTAAAAGAAGTCTGGCCGTGTACAGTAACTATATTACTCATGCTGAACAGCAACTTAAGGAAAATCCGAAAGAGTTCTGGTCATTCGTTGCTTCTAAGCGACGGGGCCCGGGTATGCCTGGGTCAATGAAGGGTGTTGATGGATGTGAACTAGAAAACACCACATCTATAGTGAATGGTTTCAAACAATTTTTCCAGTCCGTTTATACGATTCGGTACACAATTTGGATACTACTTCCCCATCATCTACCGTATGCTTTCCTATGATTGGTGTGTCTTCACTGTCTGAGTCGGAAGTTGTTAGCAATTTAAAAAAGTTAAAGAATGCTTATACTTATGGGTCAGGATCAAGGTTTTTGTATTTAGAGAAGGTTGGAACATGTGACTGAGTTTTAAATTTCGCCGTTGTACGTTTTGAAAGCTATCTTTAAAAAAAAAAACAAAACAAACAGTTGAATCTACAAATTTATTAAGATCTCCTTACAGATGTAACAATTTTTGAAAGTTTTTTTAACCTTTGTTGAGAACTAGTGGTTTTGCGTTTATTATTTAAATACTTAATACGAATAAAAAGACGCTGCCTTAAAAAGGCACGAGTTACCTCTTCAGGCAAATTTGTCATATCTTTTAACATATTAGTCATACTAGTCACAATTTTAGTTTTAAATCTAAATTTGTTGTTCCTGTGGATGGTTTTAAACCGACGATTCAGAAACCTTGCTTCTTTTAACAACAAGGCTGACGGCTCTGTTAAACCGCCATAACTGACATGTCGCACCCACGATGGTAGAGCATAATCATGATCATACCCTTGTTGCAACATGTAGGAATAGTGGCCCAGAGCTGGATATTGTCGATTAAATTTCCTTGCAATCCAGCCTGCTAAATACTGCAATCCATCCTCTTCCATGGGAGCATGTGACGACATGTCAGTGCTATCGCTGCTACACCTACTTGCTACAGATATATCAGCTGTCTCGTCCACCATCTCCATGATGTCATCCAAAGGAACACTGGCCTTTTGAAGCACTGATCCAGAAAGAAATTCGCTGGGATCTGTCCCAAGAGTGTTTGTTCCCTCTTTTATATTAAAGGGCGTTTTTCCTAAACAACATGTACTATAAAATATAATATTAAAAAGCTGTTTGCTAACGCTTACCTAGGATAATCATTCTCAACCGATAAAGTAAATTTAAAGGAGTTGGATGATCATCTAGACCACCTCTTGTCCGAAGCTGACTAAATAAGTTTTCAATAGCATCTTGATTTAACTTGTGGGTCAATAAAAATTTTACCCCATAAGTTTCTTTCATTTCTGCATAAAGGATTTGCAGTGATCTTATCGAAATAAGAACCGCTTTTTGGAAAACTTGTAGAGGAGTTTTGCCTCGACACCTCATTGTTAAAAATATATTGTACACTTCCTCTAGTTTTGTTAGTTGATCAGGTGTGTTACAATATGGTTTCTTAAATTTAATGCTCTCCCTTAAATTTCTTGAGTTCATAATATCGAACCAATTGTTGACACAATTAATGAATGTAGACAAATTGTTGGCCTCCACACTGTTTTTACAATAATGCTTCAATGCTACAGCGGTTGTGTGAGACAATAATTGGGATGCCAAAGCAACATTTTGTCTTTCCGTTTTGTTCACATCAAGATGTTTCTTTGTCACTTTAAACAAAGAACTAACTTCTGCACCATCTGCCTTTGCAAGTAACTCTTCTAGGGGCTGCTTTGTAATGATAACGCCATTTTCCAACACAAAACCTTGAATATTTATAAATTATATTATAAAATAGATACTCATGAATTTCTCCCTTACCTGCGTCCAGAAGCCAATTTCTTATCAACTTTAAAATATGTGGTCCATCTGGAAAATAACAAATTTTTTTCTCCGTTATTGGATGGTTAACATAAACATGGTCCACACTAATACCCAGATCTCTCACAACACCTTGATTTGCTCCTCCACAATCACTGACAAAAGCAACCACATTAAAAGTGATATTGTACAGAGCGCTATTTCTTTGAATAATAAGGGTGTCATATTGGTGTCAAATTTTACAAACACAACTTCCTTCCAATTACTATACAATCCACGTGCAATGACAACTTGCACATAATTATGTGGGCCAAGAACTTCATCTAGATGAATATCATATTCGTGCAATGCAGACACTCTCATTTCATCATACATGATTACTGTAACTTTTTCTCGGTCAGTTAGGTCTGTTCCCCTAATTTTCATTAAATTGAGGATGTCATATAATATTCCAGTCCTCATATTGATGTTCCTTGCATAGCGTTGTAAGGATTTGACATGTGGCAAAGGAAAACCTTCATTACGCATAAACTTATATGCCTTCATACTAAAATACCTTAAAGTGAAAGCTTTGGATATTTCTGCAGTTGTCCATTTCACTTTCTTTTTTTTCTTTAATATTAATTTAATTTGATTTTCACTTAATGTAGGTGACAACATCTGTGCAAGTTGCCCTACTCTTGGTTCATTAGATCGCTGTTTTTGTTCTTCAAGTTCTTGTTTCAACATAGTAATTGTTTTCTTCAACTCTGTTATGTAACTCTGCAGTTCAAGTTTATCTTGTCCAAGAGTGTTATTATATGCAGTCAGCTTATTAATTTCCAAATTCTGTTTAGCTATAGTTCTTTGCAACTGTAGCAGTTCCTCTTTAGATCTTTCCCCTTCTTCACACATGCTTATAACTTCTTCCTCATAAGGTGGTTGATGATTGATAGTAGTGGCCAGTATGCTCGGAACAGCTGTAATTAAATAGATAATAAATATTAAAACGTTACTTCACATTTATACAGTACCATCTGGTTTAAGTCTTCTTTTCATAGCTGGTTGATGACAAAAATCTGCTTTAAACCTCATTTCAAACTGTTCTTGAGTAAAATGTACCGAACAAATTTTCGCAACTTTGCTGGGTTCCCATGTCTCCGATTTTTCACAAAACTGTTGCCACAGTGTTCTGAGGTTTTTATCTCTCGGAAATGCATGAAAGGATATTGCTGGGTTAATATTTTCCTTATCATCCCTCTATAACACCTTGTTTCACTTTGCGTTAAGCTACATTTGATGCGTTACTTACCTTGGCGGATTTATTTGTACAGTGTTTCACAGCACAATATTGCCCCGGCATTTTTATTTACATCAAAAACGGTAAATGATAATACTGCTGATAAAATCTCGCTGATAAAATTTCAGACAACGTACAGGTTAGGTGTGAAACCAGTGCGTACTACGTCACAATATGCTACATTCCCCTTTACCCTGTCCGCGAAACTCTCCACATTCCGCTGTTTGCGGCAACCTGTTCTCTATATATAAAAACCTTGGGTCAGGATAATATACCAAGTTTTCTTGCTCGTGATTGTGCGTGCATCTTTGCTAAACCTCTCGCTTTCCTTTTTAATTTAGCACTTAAAACGTCTGTAATTAACTCCCTATCTCAGAATAAGAAGGAGTGATTCAAATATCCCGCCAAAACATGGAACACATAGCTTAAAATTTAGTAGACAATTTGATATGACATCATGACAATTGAGGTTAGATATTAATTCTAACTAAGGATTTAGCTGTTTTGTGTTTCATTTACTACTTTCGTTAAAATAGATGGATGTGCCGCTTTTCATTCTACCAGTCGAGGCAGCAATACGAGTGTACGGAAATTAGAAACAGGAGAGTAAAGTTATAAACACAAGTAGGTGCATACCTACATCTATAATTTGATGAATACAAATCTCCTAACATTCAAATCTGTTCATTCTGGTTTTACAAAAAAAAATTAGAAGAATCTATGGATAAAGATATAGGCCCAATTTACAAATGAAAGCATAGAATTTGTTCTGAGCGTTTTGAGGAGGATTGCCGTTATAAATATATAATTACTGCACATTTTAGTGAATGTGCGATATCAACATGAAAATTGTGAATCAAGTCTATTAATTATTAAATATTTGTATCAGAGAGCAAGAATGAATCAAACCTTTTATCTTTTATCAAAATGTCCTTAAGAACTTGCAGAAGAGGTTTTGCTTATTAGTTTCTATTTTAAATATCAATAAAGAACTTAGACAGATAAATCATTCGTATTACTGCAACAAACCTTGAGAAGGTAAATTCATGCAACTAGTTCTGGAAATGTGAATGTTACATACAACAGTAATAAATAGAAAAATTTACATCGGCTGAAGTTGTTTACACGAACTGCAAAGATAATTAGATATACCTACACATTACTAATTATTATTCCCTCTTAAAATTTATTTATTATGAAAATATATAAAGTATAACAAATATTTGTTTCTACTATATATTGGAAATTAACAATAATTCAGTTCACATCATGTTAAACAGATTAAAAATTTACATGGTCGGCACAATTTTTTTAAAACTTATTGTAACATTTGTAATTGCTTCTGTCAAAAGTTCGCACATAAGTGATATTCTGAAAGGGGATTTTTTTTGAAGAAACTTCATCTTATGTATCAATTCAGATCCTATATGAAGTATTCTTAATTGCCTATCTTTATCGGTATGGCTATTTCATCCTACCGATTTTCAACAAAGCTTGTCGTGCACTCATTATACTTGTGGCAATCCAAACTTTTTCCCATATTCTCCACTAGCTATTTCCACCTTTTTCTATTAGTACAGGTTTCTTTACGTTTGACATATCTGAAATATAACATGTATATGAACATGTGGGAATATAATTAGTATTTAATTAACACTTACTTGTAATTAATGAGTCAATTCTAGAATATGTGTGAGTTGTACAGTTCATTTATGGTATGAACTCATCTACAGTTATTTTTGCAATGATATTAATTGTTGAATGTTTGCGATTTTTGCTCTGACGTACAGTATTTTTGACAGATTCATCAAATTCAAAGTTTCAAATGCATCATCACTTATTCCTTAGGTCTTAAGCCGTCTGATCAACGTATGCTCATGTTGTACATAAAAGTACGGATTTTATTTAATAACACAATAAAGTATAATAAACCAAAATAAAAATGTAAGAGACTAGGTTATGGCTTGGCTATAAACATAAAATGACGTTTTGTCAAACTTATTTTCCCATGTTAAACTTGTCTACGCAAGAACCAATGAAATGCTTTAAAAATGTACGCCATTTTGGCGCGATATTTGAATCACTCCTTCTTATTCTGAGAGAAGGTATAGTTAGATTGCCGGACACCAAAACAAAAACAACTTATTAAATAACAGATTTTTTACATTTACCAAATTCGAAGTCATACATTGCTTCCGAAGAAGCTCGGCAACCATGTTGATTGACACCGGAGGGGATATCACTATGTTGCAGCAACATGTGGAAATAGAGCAAAGTGGCAGAAGGGTATATCGAAGATTCCCTCAACAACAAATTGAACATTGTGAATAAGATAATGCATGCAGTTGAAAACATTGAAAATCAACCTTCAACATCGACTATTATCTGTTACCTAATACAAATACTGTTCAAGAAGACTTAAATGTTCTAACAAGTAATGGCAATAATGATAAACATCAATTGAATTTTAATAATTGTAGTAATATAACATTTAATTTACATTAATAATTTGTATCATGTGAAATAAAATATAAATTCTTTCTAATTATGACATTGTTATAGTAAAAACTATTAACATTTTTGTAAAAATTTCAATTTATTTTGTCAAAAGTATAGGTCGTGCACAAAGTATAGTGTGAAACTCGAATGCAATTCGTAATTGCTTGCTCGTGCTATTGCAAACACTCGGCTTCGCCTCGTGTCACAATATTTGCACTCGCAAGCAATATACTCCATTGCATTACTCGTTGCACAATATACTAATCTGGTACGTTTTCACAAAATTGTAGTCCTCAGCACATCATCTTCAGAAGGTTTTACAAGGTTGTCGTTTCCATTTTCGTCATCTTCTATAACTGCATTATTTCTATAAGTCACGATTGCAATCTCGAAGTCTTGCCCATTTCTTATTTAATTCGGACAGTTGCAATTCGTCCTCCTCATCCTAGTCAATGGAAACTGAAGAGAATCCAGCTATTGAAAAGCAATTTCTAATTATTTTTTCGGTAACGTCATATATCCACACTCTTGCCAATATGAAAATGCATTTACGCAAATTGATGGAAATTTTGTCTGTCTGCTCGTTTTTTTCAATTTCTCGAATAATGTTGTTCAATATTTCCTTACGATAATCAAATTTTATATTTTTTCAAATAGGTCAACATTTTTGTTCGCCAAGCGACAAAGTGTGTAAGTTGGAGCTCGTCTCATGATGTTGGTTCGCGCAAAAGGTGTTGCAAAAGTGCAATTATGTCTGGAGTTAAGCCGCGGTATCAGAAATGACATTCGGGTCAGGATATCAGGGCAGTCAATGCTGCCATTCAACAGTCTAAGCAAAAATCTCTCACTCAAGGATACTATACCATGACTCTGCAACAGAACACCCATCGCCACGCCCCTCTCCGGATAAACACCATCTGCCCGATACGTGAGAAACTTCAAGAACCTACGGTGAACACGGTCCAATGCCAAACATACACTTGCATAAATAGGAAACCATATTAAGGAGGCATATTCTAGCTTACTCAATACATAGGCAGAGTATAGAGATTTTAACAATGCTGAATCAGTGAAATACCTACACACACGCATAACAAAACCCAACGATCTGAACGCAGATGTACAAATGTTCTCTATGTGAGATGTGAAGCTCAAGCTGGAATCGAAGGTAACTCCAAGATCTTTAAATTCAGTTTTACTCATTAACTTGTCACCAATGAAATAAGAAGAATTGTACGAAGTTGAAGACCGTGTGAAGGTTACTGCACAACATTTATTCACATTCAACTTGAGTCCAGAACGTTCACACCATGAAGACAATACACTTAAATTTCTCTGAATAAAATACATTATATACATTGTGATGTCTGCAATTCATGCACTGGAAAATATAATCTCTCCTTTTAAACCTGGTCTGCAACTCAGTTGAGGATTGCAACAGGTTTGTTCCAACATGCAGTTCTGAACGGTTCTAGAACTAGTGCGCATGTCATTTAAAAAAAGACTGTTCGGACCATGCAGTTCTAGAAGAACTCGTAATTCAAAACGGTTCTTGAATTACGCGTTCTGAAAGACCGAACATTGAACTACTAGTTCTCAGAATTTGTAATTCCAGAACTGCATGGTCCGAACAGTCTTTTTCTTAAATGACATGCGCACTAGTTCTAGAACCGTTCAGAACTGCATGTTGGAACAAACCTAACGATAATTATAGGATTCTACAGAGCAGGTAATCTCGTCTGCAAGTCGGGTCTGCCGTAATATCACAAGAAGAACTGAAACAAACGTACCAACGACCTTCGAATGGGTTGGGTTGGGTTTCCAAGAATTTTATTGACAAAATCGAATTATATCAAATTCTGAGAAATATTTCTTTGCGGGAATAAAATCTGGTGGTCAAAAAAAGTTAAAATACACTTATCATTAAATAGAAAAATTCGCTAAAAGGGTGTTCGTATTAATATTGAAGTTCCACTGAATGTAATAAAATGTATAGCATTCAATTTAAAACAATATATGTTTCTGATGATTCGTCGTTCTCTAGCACTCTGTATAAATGAAAATACGTTTAAATTGTTTAGCTCATGATTATAATTTAAGAATTAAAAAAATTCTCTACCAATAATGGACTTTGTCGCTTCGCTGGGACATTCGGTATACTTTATTTTAATTTATCAGAATGTGAAGAAATTCTCGATTTTAAAACATTTTAAAATTGTAGGTAAACATGGGTAAATTTTTGCGTAGAATAATTATAATTTTAGCATGAATTTCTAAATGTGATATTATTTAATTAAAAAATATTTTTCAAACATATTTTTTTCCTCGTCTTTGGAAAGAGTGATTTAATTTTAGTCATTACTTAATAGTAAAACTTTGTATGCGCCTATTATGTGATATATATGTATATTCCATTATATCGTATTGCCTATTTCATTTGAAATGCAGACACGTGTTTCTTCTTAGTAGCGTACGCCACTTTTCCCAATAGATACTTTCAAAGCACTGAATAAACAAAATTCTGTTTAGGCAAGTGGTCTCACTTTCGTTAACATGACAACGGTAAGTACTAATCACAGTCATAATTGATTAACATATGGTGCACCGCCAGATGAAACTGATACCACACCTGTATTTGTTTTAAGGATCATGCTAAAAACGTTTACAGAGTGTAACTAGAAGGAATAATACCGTTATTATCGAATAGCTAATATAGGCATGATTAAAAATATAAAAATAGGGTTCATTTTCTTTTTATACCTACTACATATCTTGAGAATTATCAGTTTTCTTTGTTTGTTTCGTACGTGTAATTAAAATGAATTCACGTCAATATTGTGCCGACTTTTAACTTAATAAAAGCGTCGTCTGGAAGACCTTCAAGTGTCATACACGATTCGCCGAACTTCTTGGGAATCCTTACAATTTGTGATCGATAATTAACCGCCTTTTGTACTTGTTGACATTTATATAAACATGATTCTGTGATCTTTCACAAGCCAATGCTATAATAAAGGAACTCCTCCAGGTTTAATAGTCCCTGATTTTGTATTTGTTCTAAATTTTATTAATAGGAAAAAGGTGTTGTGTATTTTTAACATTTACTTGAGCATTTTGGAGGAAGAAATAGTAAAATGAAAGCAAACGTAAGTTTGTATTCGTAAATATGCCTAATGGTATATTAGACTAAAATATAAGCTCCTGGACAAAATTCTCAAAAAACTCATCACTTGTTACTTTTACTATTACTTGTAATTTTCACAGTTTTAATTCGTGAAATATAGTACCTATAGGTAGCTTAGAATGTCATCTCTTTTTATTGCAGTGATTTGACGTTTTTAAGGTTATAAGTTTGCAAATAAGTGTATGTGGTGTTGAGATTTCCTAAAAAGCTGTTAAACAAAAATTGGCCAGTTTAATTTTGTTGATCATTAGTTTGATTTTAAGTTGGTTAAAATAATAAAATACACTGTCTAGTATAGCTAGAGATGAACATATTGCAGTGATCTTGAGTTTGGTTTTAAATTATATATAGGCATAATCAAGATCACTTCGAGATTTAATTTAATTAATTATTATTTTATTTATTTCATCATGATGTGTATATAGATATTTATTAAGTTAATATTTTGGCAAATTTAATTTTTATTTGCGTAAAATAATATTAGAATAAGCATAAAATATTACGTGAATAATAACAAGAAAGTGTTTTCCGCACGAAAAATACTGTGACCGGGAGAAATCGTCAGATTGGCTCGGCGAATGTGTAAACAAGTTGATATTTACATATTTGTTTACCTTTTTGAAAGATTAGCAATGCGCTGCTTTCCCGGGTGGTGCAGCACTGCAGCTATGTATTTCTGGAGGTGGTATCGGAATCGTACCGAAGATAACCGTACGTTTTTGTGAAGAAAAATATCCATATAAGTCGACACACGATCAGAAAACGTTAGATGCTTGGTGAAAATCAGCTCTTTCAAAAGAAAAACAAGAAGTAGGTGGAAACCTCTTCTTTCTCTTAAAATAAAAATGTTATTTTAACTTAGAAGTTTATTCGTGAATCGGAACATAGAATAATTTTCTGAAACCGATTCACGATACTTAGAAAATTTTGAATAAAATTTAAGATCTGTAATATCATATAGATGAAATATTATTCTAACTTAGAAATTTGTTCACGCATTGGAACTTATAATATTTTCGTAATAATTTTACTGTATTTATGAATTTTAAGACTGAAGTGGGACTTTGAAAAATTTTTATGAATTAGATATCATTTTTATTTCGGGAGTTTGGTTTACATTGGGACTTGTAATTATTTTGGGAAATAATTATTTATGTTCGGAACGGTTTTATTTAATTATTCATTTTTTTTGTGTATTATTCTAGAATGTTTTATTTTATATGCAAGGTCATTATACCGTGTGTTATGGTAAAGCATTTTAGTTTTTTGTAACGATAAAATTAAATAGCTTAAAATTTTTTTTTAATTAAATATAACACTACGGTTTTAATTAAATTTTCTTTATTATTTTATCTACAAGATTAGAAGAGTTATAGTTTAATAAATTTTGCTTTATGTACATGTAGGATATTTAAGCTGTGAAAGAAATTTAATTTGAAATGGATGAGTTAGAAATATTATATGAAGAGTTAAGGTGATTTATTAATGTTTCTCATAAATGTGTATATAGTGTTGTCAAATTTTCTTAAGTAGTGTTTAGTATTGGAATCTCATGTATATATATATATATATATATATATATATATAAATTTTTTATATTAATTATATTTTATTGTGTTTGTGTATTTGATATTGACGTGTTGGGTAATAGATCAGGGATGTGTGCAATGAATTAAGTAGATGTTTAATTCATAGCATGGAGTCTTGGTGAATCCTTAAAGCACGAATTGGTCTTGGTAGTACTATTTTAGGAGCGAGCAAAGGCGCCAGGCAGAACTAATAAGGGCTGAGTCAATTAGTTGAATGCACAAAGACATTTTTTTTTATTAAATTTAAAGTTTATATATATGCCTTAAGGGGTGAGCACATGGTGGTGTATGTTCGGGTTATGTCCGACGAGTTGAAAAGCATACTCGTAGGGTGGAACTTTGGGGTACCTACCAATGTGAATTTGCTTTCTGATGGTACTGTCTTGGGAGCGAGCAAAGGCGCCAGGTAGAATTAATTAGGGCAAAGCCATTTCCTTAATGTTTATATTCTCGTAAATGATAAATCACATAATTTTGTTATTCATATTCCAGTACAATTCACAATATGCAATATATTTTATTTTTATTTGAAATGTTGATTGTTTACATGTATCTTTGACGAATAAAAATAATGATACTCATATTTATTTTAAAAATATAAATTTGTACTCGATGTTATCCTTTCATTAATTATAATTTCTTTATTGTTTTGATCATGACATGTATGATTTTATATAATATTTTGAAATATTTAAATTTTGTAAATATATTTGTGTAATTTTAAATTTTTTTTTTCTTTAATATTCTTAATAAACTAGATTATAAGGTTTATCTTGCATTTTATTTTCTTTACCTGACCTGGTAATAACTGAAGAGCATTCAATTTGATTGGAGAGTTTATCTATATTTTCTGCCCCTGAGAGAAAATTTTCTTTAGTCATTTAAAACTGAGCTAGTTAAATGTAAGATTGCTTAACCTACTATTTTGCAGAAAATTTGTTGAATCTTAGTCTAGGATAAGGCCTAGCACTAAGATGTATGCTTGATTCTGCTCTTACTTACTGATTGAATAATTTAAATATTTTATATAAATCTCAAATTGCAAGAGTCACAGCAATATGAATTACGCAGAACTCTAGAAGAAGTCCGAAACGTAAAGATTTCTGGAAGGACAGTCAGGACAAGGCAGGATTAAAGAGTAGAAGACCAGCAGTTGCACCACTGCTCACCAGGCAACATAGAGTTGCTAGATTGAGTTTTGCTAGAGCTCCAGCAAACTGAACATTTGACGACTAGAAACAAGTTTTGTTTTCGGATGAAACACGAATCAGTCTGAAGTCACCAGATGGACGTGAAGTATTTGGAGAAGACCACATGAGAGATTTGCTGACTGGAATATCTGTTCTCTAACAATTCCATTTATCGTGGATCAGTAATGTTCTGGGGAGCAATTTGTTTGGACGCTCGCACGGAGTTGGTACCTATTCACAGGAGATCAATGAACGCAAACTGGACAATTGACGACTGGAAACAAGTTTTATTTTCGGATGAAACACAAATCAGTCTGGAGTCACCAGATGGACGTGAAGTGTTTGGAGAAGACCATATGAGAGGTTTGCTGACTGGAATATCTTCTCTCTAACAATTCCATTTATCGTGGCTCAGTAATGTTCCGGGGAGCAATTTGTTTGGACGCTCCCACGGAGTTGGTACCTATTCACAGGAGATCAATGAACGCAAATTTTTATATCGAGGATATTGTAGAAGAACAGGTTGTGCCATTTGCCCCATTTATCGGCGCTAACTTTCTCTTTATGAAATATAATAGACGTAATGGACTACCTTCGGGAGGTGAATATTCATATTATGGAGTGGCCACCTAAAAGCCCGGACATAAATCCCATAGCGCATCTGTGGGATACACTTAGGAAACTTGAAGAAGCTGTGTTTGCTGAATAGGAGAATATTCCTCAAGCCACCATCTGCAATTTAATTAGTAGTATGCCGAAATGAATTGAAGCAGTTATAAGAGCAAGGGGCGCCAATACCCGATATTAATTTTATAATTTTTAAATAAAATTTAATTTTAGAAGAACATTTAATGATTTCTAAATGTTCACTGTGCCTTCAAGTTTAGATATTACTATAACATTTTTGGTAAATTAATTATCATGTTGAAAATATTGTTGAATGTTAGTTACGGTGTTTTTTATTACAATTCATGCATTTTAATTTCAATAATAAAGGTTTTTGGCGAATTTTGTGACTTACTATTTCAGTATTCATTTATTTTTAGTTCACTAGTTTTTTCAATGAGAATTCATGTTATAGTTGAGTCGCTCTCGCAACCGACATGCGCCACTAAATTAAAATGGCGTCAAATTTGAGATGTTGCCAAATTTTACCTGTCAAGTAATATAACCTACAAATGCCATTTCAAGACTGACATATGGTGGAAACGCTTTACATTCCGTTACACGTCATACTAGAGCCATGACGACTCGCCTTGTATATGTTGCCGGATCTATTTTTATTTATGTCAGTGACATTTGGTATAACCAACGAAAAAAATTATTCACAATACAATAACTATAACGTAATATATTTAGTAATTGAAATGCTCTAAGACTTCAGTCTTTCTCAACTTATTTATTATATTGATTTAGATTGTCGAAAACCCTTAAATGTTTCATAACGTATCCATAATAAAATTTAAAATAAACATTACTTACGCTATTCTCGTTAATCAGATGATTATAGAAAAGTTTGTAAAAAGCTTCGACTGTTTACAGAAACCTTTCGGTATTATATTCAATGGACGCAAATAAATAATAAATAGGTACACTTCTAAGAAGCACTGATTTTAAACAATTTATATCAACGTAAAAATAAACATGAAAAATTTGACAGGAAGAATACACACAACGCACGTCTTTTTGACAGATATGATTTATCTGTCAACACCGAATTAAACTATTAGTCTATTAAAAATATGTAATAAAGAAATTTAATATTGAAAAGGAAATTATGTGTTTATTTGCCATGAATGCGTATATTACGATCAATTTATAAATCTTTTATTTAAGCTAATGAAATAAATGCCCTCAAGTATAATTTAACAAAGTAACTTTAACATGTAAACGTCATCGATGACGTGCAACGGAACTTAACGCGCCTCCAGTATAAATAATATTCATACACCTTTTGCCATTTGTCATAATTATCTTTTGACGTTTGTTATAATTGTCATCTGAATATTTTAAATTTGCTAACAATGGCCTCCTAAACAGTATAGCCAAATGTTATATAAAATATAGGTGTAGAAAAAAATATATTTAATAGCTTTATTTATAATATTTAATTTGTAACCGGCTTTCATGTAATAGTATTTTCCTATGGGAAGGTATATATTCTGAAATATTAATTAATTAGTTTAATTTTATTGTTTTGAAATTGTTCCGGCCGATCGAAATTTGTATTGGTATTGAATCGTCGTCTTCAGGTCATACTTTGGCCGTGTCGCTTGCCAAAACGGCTCGACTATACTAACTTTCAAATGGTTATCCCTGTAATATGTATGATAAATAAATTTTATTTTAGTTTATTTTAAAGCTCAATATTTAGCAGCGTTGAAAACAAGTTGCAGTTTATGCAGAAACAGCTTCTTAACCCAATGCAAAACGAGTACGCAAAATGTAAATGTATTGTTATGGGGAAGGTAAGTGGTGAAAGCTTTATAATTATATTACAATAATGGGGTTGGGTGCCACAGAAGTTTTTATACGTATGGGCGTTCCTAATTTTTTTATATAAAAGTTGTTTCAAATATTTTTATCTTCTTAATAAACGTGCGAGTAAAAGTGTTACTTGAGGTCCGATTTTGAAATTGTTTTTATACAAATTTTTCTCCAAATCCAACTCTAAATACAGTTATAGTAATAAATCTGTCCAGAATACATAATTTGAGAGATATTTGTAATTTGATAGAAGCAAAAGTGTTGCTTCCGGTGAGAATTTTGAAATTTCTTTTATACAAAAATTGTTCCAAATCAAGCTCTAAATACTTTTATAGTGCAAATAAATGTATATAGAATGCATAATTTGCTGCTATTAGATAAGAATGAAAGTATTACTTTCGGGCAGACTTTTAATTTTTTTTAATTCAAAAATGATCGAAATATATTTTAGAAACCATTATTTGCGATACATTCGCAAACAACTATTTTTCGATAAAACTTAAGACGGGCGTTTACCAACAAATAGAAACGTATGCAACTTCTATTACTCGCGGGACGGGTAGACGCAAGGGGGTGTGAGTAAGTGGAGCTACACGATATTCGGTTTCCATCACAGCGCTTCGATTTTATTCATAGATAAAGGAATATTATAGATGGGAAACATAATGTATAAAGAATGAGTACTTACGGAACTGTTGATGTTGTTGATGTTTTATAATAAGCCAATTTTCGCTTGCTCATAACTGTTATATTATTATACACTCGAATATTATAGGTATATATGACATTTAAATGCCAGTAACAGTTTGTAATTAAACTGTCACTCGCATTTAAGTCTGCAATAGCCGACCGATTCCTATAGATTTTCGTCCTCGCTGGTAGAGATACCGTAAAGTGGGGATAGACGACGCGAGGAACCTCGTGTGAAATGTGTGTAACAATGTTTACTGTTTAATGTTTTTTATCTTCAAAAATAATTACATATATTTTTTTTTATATCGTACATCAAATGTGGAGCTGGCGCGTAGAGGCCGTTTTTTTTCTTTTGTGTATCAGCCTTAGTTAGTAGACATTAATCAAATTCATGCATTTTTGTGGTTATTTCTAAAACACATAACTTTTTTAAGAAAATAAATTAGTACAGAAACTGACCTTGACATTATAAATGTATGCCTTTTGCATCACTAACCCAAATTTGAGATTCTAAAATTACAAGATAAGTTTAAAAAACGCGGCGATGCCTTAGTTTTCGATAGGTAAACGCCCCCCTTAAGGACCTATGCCCGGTAGAAATTTTTAAAAACTTTTTTTTAAAACATCTTTCTAAAATTTACTTTTTTTGGCACTTTTGTTAAACTATCAAACCTATCACTTCATAAATTTTAAAATTGAATGAAAACTACTTGTTTGTAAAGAGAACATATTATGGGTACCTTTTTCCAACTACTTTAAAGTATGCTACGTATAGTGTTAGTCATGGCAATTCATATTTTTAATTCTTCATATTAAATTAATAAATGTCTTTTACAATATTGCCAACACATGCAGATGCAAGAGAGTAGGTATTTCAAATAATAAATTTTGCAGTAAATTATTTTTTTAGAATAATTAAATCAGCGTATGTAATTCTGATGACCTTGCTTTGAAATTTTGAAACAAAGATTCAATGCCCGTAGTCGTACGTACTAATTGAGTCTATAATATATCTTTCATCGATGTTAGATTTCGTTACGTTCATAGGAATTTTTTAAAAGTTGTACAATTTTCGATGAAAAAGTGTGTGTTTTTCGTTGTTCTAGAACAGCCTATTTAAATGAAAATATGTCTAGCTTGTACATCTCGTGATTACATACAATATTTGTATTAATCACATTTCGCTATCTACATTAGCTAGACACCGATAATGGGTTTTGTCGCCTCGGTGCATCACCCGGTATAAACCTACACCACACAATATGTTATTTACATAAACTTGTCGCTTTCAAAATTGAACATTTTCATACAATTTAGAAAGCGATAAAAATCCATGCTATTATATTCAAAATAAATTGGTCTGCACAGTCAACGACTTTCTTAAACGTTTTGCTTTGAACGGAAGCCTAATTAATGAAAATTAATTAATAAAACAATAGTTTATAATAAACAATAGTTTATAATAAACAATAGTACAGTAAAATTTGTTTAAGTTAGAAAATTATATTAGAAACTTAAAAATTTAAATTTCAACCCTTGTATATTTTTTATATAAATATAAAACTGCAATAGTACGAGGTAGGCGCCGTAAATTCTCGGCCTCATATACAAAAAAGAAACTTGGAACAACATAAGAATTTTTATTTTTCAATGTGATCTCTCCTAACTTCTATACATTTATTACAACGATTAATTAATAATTCGATATCCTTGTAAAAATAATCTAATGTTGTTAATCAAAATGTTGCTGCTTGCAACTCACTGTAGTCTTTAAAACTACGTTCCGTAAGGTCTTTTTTTAAATTAGAAAACAAAAAAAATCACAAGGAGCCATATCCGGTCTATACTGTGGATGTTCCAATTCTTGAAAGCCGGATTCGCGGATGGCAGCTTGTGAAATGGCGGCAGTATGGACGGAAGGGAGCATTGTCGTGCATCGCACCCCTTTTGTCAATTTTTCACGACGTTTTGCACGAATACTGTCTTTTGATTTATGTAATAAAGACACATAATATATGCCGTTTACACGTGTATTGCGCTCTTTAAAGTCAATTATCAAAATGCCCTCACAATCCCAGAATATTGTGGTCATGACCTTTTTCGTTGATTGAACGACTCTCGCCTTTCTGGGACGAGGTTCATCAGGTCGCCACCATTCCATGGACTCCCTTTTCGATAGAGAATCGTAATACAGAACCATTGTTTCATCCCCTGTGACAATGGACTCCAAAATCGGTTTTTGGTCGTCTCCACACGTGTTTAAAAACGACTGCGCACATTCGACTCGACGTTCATGTTGGAAAGCAGAAAGAAGTCGCGGTACCCATCTAGCACTCATTTTATTCATACCCAAATGGTCATGGAGAATTCGGCGAACACTTGTTTCGGAAATGTTTGTTATCACTGCTAATTCCTTCACTTTCAAACGGCGATCTTCTAGCACTAAATGATCAATAATTGAAATTTGTTGAGGCGTTATCACTTCAATTGGTCGACCCGACCGATCAGCATCTTCCAGGGATTCTTGTGCCAAACGAAAACATTTTGCCCACTTTTTTACAGTTGAATACGAAGGAGATGAATCACCGAAAACGCCGTCTAAACGTTGTTTAATGTTGTATGCCCTTCTTTTGTTAAAAATTTAATGACCGCGCGGTACTCAATTTTCGTTACTTCAGACATTTTCATGCACGTTTCACGTTGGTTGGCTGGTTACTAGAAACTACTAGGCTTTGAACCGTCATATTTATAGTGTACACGTCGCGTCTGTGCATGCATGACGTGACGAAGTTTGAACACGTTTGAACCTGTATAAGCCCAGTCCGAGAATTTATGGCGCCTACATCGTAAGGTATACAGTAAACAGGTGGAATCGGAGTAAAGTACACACATGCAACTAGACCGCCTATAACACTGTAGCATCGAGGCAGAAGGGGAAAAAAATATGCGTGATCTACACATGCTGCAGAGCTTTCCTTTCTGCCAGAGGGCGGTGAACTAGTTTTACGAAACGTGATGAACATTTTTTCTTACGAGATATAAAAGAGCGAGGATCCGGTCAAACTGGCTCATTTTAAGGCTTAATAATTTATTCAGGTGAAAAAAACGTATAATTTTAAATAGCAATATGTTGCAAAATTAATTTAAATATTTTATGGCTAACTTAAATTTCGACGTTGAAAGTCTCATTTAAAAATATACGTATTGCTGTAGACTCGATAATTTAAATGAATGCTGATTTATGATAAAATTATTATAGTCTATTCATAAGCTTTTTCCTTAACAGCATAATATTCTAAAAGTTCTTATGAGTTCTTGCAGTGATTTCCTTCTTTTGTTCTGGTACACCTCTTATTTAGTTTTTCTTCGCGATAGCGGTAGTTAATTATTATCAAACCAAAAACGCGATAAATCTACTATAAATATAAGAATAAATACGTCATGTGCAAGAATATAATACTTTAATCAAAAAGTGATAGAAGGTATGTACATGATATGCTTAAATTAATTAGGTAGTCTATTTTAGGCAATTAAAGGCACTCGCTCCTTTCAGTCGCTCATGCTGTGAAAACACACTAATTAAAATTTGTTTATTATTTAAACATAACATGTAAAATCTTACTAAAAAACAATTAAAAAATCTAGGCTAACAAAACAACTTTATAACACTTTATAACAGATTCAGATTAAAGAAAAATTATTTTCTGTCTATAAGGGTTGTAAAAAAACTAAGAACTAAAAATTTAAGTGCACATTTTAAAAATGACTATATGTTTCTTGAATACATGTACGGTTTACTTAAAGAAATTGTTTCAATTCAGTAATGACAATTGGCTCTTATATCGTGTTTATAATTTGATGACACTAAATCTCCATACTAATAAATTGGATAAAATAATAAAATTGCAAAATAATGTTGACTTTATTTAAGAACATGAAAACTACACCAAAACATTATCAGAAGAAAAATGGCATATTAATTTTTTATGATTTGAAAATTTGTTTAAAATAGTTTGTTTTTCAGAAAAACGGAATAGATGTTACATTTATGTAATAATAAATGTTAATCTATAATATTTTTTTAATTTAAATGGTACCTAATTGTATCCTTTCTGACTTAGTTAAAAATAGTCAAGTTTGTTTCAGTAATGTCAAAAATCAGGAAATTATAAATTTAAAACAATTCATAATAAAAAAAAACAGTTTTCTCTATAAGTAGTTTTGTAATTTATTCTTATGTGCCTACTGATTTTGATGATTATTCTGATACATATTTATTCACTGGCGTACCTTAATAACTTCTAATATTATGATTAAATATTATACCGTTTAATTATAAAATGTCGTCGATGTGAGACTTGTCACAGCTAATAGTCACGATTATCTCAAACAAGGAAAATAGTTTTCCCACAAGAAAGCAATTCTTATTTATATTTATTTAAGTAATCTGCAGAACTTAATCGGTTGAAAATGATAAAGATGATTACTTCTGCGGCCCTTTATAGTATATAATAATCTCCAATAAGGGGTGGTAACCGATATTCTTGTGTCTACCACTAGCACGTGTCTTCTGGTAGACAAATTATATGCTCTTTTGACCTAGGGGAACGACAATAGTATTCGACACTTTTAATTACGGTTGGTTTTAAATTTAAATTAAAGGATATTCTTCGCATTTAACCTGTTAGGAACGCTGTCAGGAATTGATTTATAATAATATAAGTACATAAGAATAAATTACAGAAATACTTATATAAAAACTGTTTCTTTTATTATGATTTTTTAAATATTATATATAGTGAATTTCTACAATTGATTTACTGGTATCATTGCGTTATGTAATTTCTACTCCTGTTTGAATTCAACAAGAATACCAAATTTGACATTATAATTCTAAAAGCGCTACTTAAATATTTTTTTAGAAATGATTTTGAAAATTATCTAAATAAACTAATCAATTTTAACAGAATATAAATCCAAAATTACAGGATACTATTAATTTCTCATACCCGTTACACTACTTGGAACTAATAAATTTATATACCTACACTTGAATTCAGCTAAGATATTTTTTAATATTGTGTTATTCAAATCAATACTTCGCCATCATGATAAGTACTGTAAACTATAAAATGAACATGGAAATTATAATGATGACAGTCTACGTTTTCCGGTTAGATTGATCGATCTAATTTTAGGTTATGTATAATTGGATAATCAACTTACAAATCAAACTACTAGAAATGTCAAGGCGTTAATGTCAAAGTCAAACAGTGACAAAACGCTAAACGGAAATATATGAAACAATACAGCGCTCCGTCTTTGTCTTGCTCAAATAAATTCTATGAATCGTATGTCGTGCTTGCATCGCACTTGAAACACATGCATTCGGTTGTACTATCCTTGTTATAGAAGTTGATACTATTTCTTGAATCCGAGTATAGGTACAGTTTTGTGCAATAAATTGGCGTACACGTCTTATTGCTAATTTTGACATTATTTTGCCATTGTGAAAATGGCTTAAGTTAAGTTGACAAATGGAATTATAGCGTCAATTCAATTTGTCATACATGACAGGTATTCAAACAAAAGTCATATTTACATAAGCGTATATTAAGTGTACGCCAATTTATTGCACAGAACTGTACAATGCCTCCCTTTATTCCTACGCATTAGTTTGCTCGAAACTACGTTTCTCACTCGAATTCGTATTACATGGTAATTTGTTTGTTTTTCTATTCATTCTGTTCTTATTAATACATCATTAATATGGTATATTTTTAAAATTGATTACGTATTGCTATGAACAAAACAATAACTGTAATAATTACCTTAAATTTATTAAGTAAGTGAAGAATAAATTATTTATATAAATATAAGAGAACTCAGAGTAGGTTTAAAAAAAATAACTAAATACTTATATAGGTACCTATTTATTAATTCGAAAATTACTATCTTCTACTAATGAATGCACAACGAGTGTATATACCGCATGTGTAAAATCATATTGGGGATAGGATATATGTATACTAGGTACACCGGCAACAACGCCCAATCGTGGCCGTAGTCATGGTACAAGGAAACAAGGTATGCTTTTGCGCATCTCTGGATGACGCGCATTCGACCTCTAGTATTACCAGTTCAATAAAGTTGTGAATTCACAGGACACTATTTCAATAAAGTCCTTTTTAACAGAAATACCAAACAACACAGTAAGAAAATAAAAGCACAATTCTAATTAAACATTAATTCTTAGTAAATTATTATATAAATTTATTAAGAACGAAACTCTAATGAAAATAAAAAATGTACTCTAAACAATACTAAAAAATAAAATGTTATTGCATAGGTTCAAAAATGCCTCCTTCAGCAGCAAGGCATTGTCCGAGCCTATCATCAAAATTTTCTCGCACATTACGAATCATATCGACTGTTACGGATTCAAAAGCCTCTATGATTAGCCTTCTCAAAATATCTAAGTTTTCTAGCCTGCCAGCTTGTGCACTGTATATTTTATTTTTGATGTATCCCCACAAAAAGAAATCATTTGCCGATAGATCAGGAGATCGCGGAGGCCAACGAATGTTTCCTGTTCCACTAATGAGACGATCAGGAAAAGTATTCATTAAAAAATGCTTTACTCTGACCGCATTATGTGCAGGACAACTGTCCTGCTGGAACCAAATAATATTCCGATCTATTCCGGTATTATCAATAGCGGGAAGTATCTGATTCTGTAGCATATCGAGGTATTTGTCCGCATTTAACGTACCATCAATAAAAAAATGGACCAAGCAAATGGTCACTCAAAATACCTGCCCAGACATTCACTTTCTGGGGATATTGGGTGTGTTTAACAAAATATCTGTGCTGATTTTCCCGAGCCCAATATCGAACAACAGAAGGAATGTGCTTTCCATTTAATGGAAATGACGATTCATCTGTGAATACAATTTTTGCGATGAAATTCTCATTTTCATTTGTCTTTTCCATTATGGTTTCACAAAACTCCATTCTTCTAAAATTGTCATCGAGAAATATTTCTTTGCGTTTTCGAGTATTTGAAACATTTTAATTTATTTCGCTTCCATATGTTCGCGACGGTTTTATTACTCACACCCAATTCGTCAGCAACACTTCTGGTAGATAGCGTATCCTCTACTTCGAGAGTGCTACAAATCATTATATCCTGCTCTTCTCGTTCCTCAGCTTTTAGTGGATTTACCTCTCTAGGATTACACTTTGTGCAATTATTTAAACAAAGACATTTTTCAAAGCTATTCAAAATATGTAATATGCTTTGCTCACAGGGTACGGGTCTGTCTGCAAATATTTGCGGAAATAAATTTATGCAATCCTTTGCAGAATGACCACTATAGTACCACTTAATAATTTGCAGCTTTTCTTCTGGTGTGTAGCGAGGCATTGTTACCATTGACCACTCCTCTCACAAACACAGAACGACGCTGTTCGACACGATCTCCAGATACAATTTTAGTTGTTAAAGGGAGTCTTGGAAAATGCTTTCTGTCAGTTACTTCTGTCAGTGAGTTCAGTCAGTGACTTCTGTCAGAGTTGTCAAGTGACATTTATTTCGATAAATGCGCGTAATCCAGAGAAGCGCAAAAGCATACCTTGTTTCCTTGTACCATGACTACGGCCACGATTGGGCGTTGTTGCCGGTGTGCCTAGTATACATATATCCTATCCCCAATATGATTTTACACATGCGGTATATCTGTAATTCATTTACACCGCCATTAGCATTTTAGTGATTTTTGCTTTTTACACTTTCCACTTCTGCTTCAATATAGAATTGTAAAATTTGACATTAGAATCCCATAAGCACAGTTTCAGGATTCTTATAGCAGTGATTTAGAAAAATATAGACATAAACTAATAAATTTTAACATACCTAATATAAGTTGACCATACGTCCGGAATTTCCCGGGACTGTCTCGAAATTTCAGTCCCTATCACGATTTTTTACATCCCCTTTATTGGTCCCGAATTTATAGTATTTGACCCGTAAAACAGTAGTGTGAGAACGTAAAAGTTTAAATACGTACTTACATGTATTTATTAAGTAGTGTAGATTTCAAACCGAGAAGACAAGCGTTAGTTAAGAGGCACGCGCCATACGCATAATCAGAGGATTCCCCATCTATCGTTTATCTTACACGGATATATTTATTCGATTGTGATATGAATTTATAATATATATACATATATTTTTTAATTATCAACGATGCAGGGCATATTTTACTACAGTTTTACTTAATTATTATTTATTTTTACCAATGATTTTTTTAGTAATTGGTTAAAACACAAAAGTGTACATTGAACGAAGACCTACATAAGGAATACCTACGTGTTTATTGAAATAACTACATATAAGCGATGCCGATGTACGATGCAATACATGTTCTTCAAAATGTCAATAAACCATGGTGGACATAGATATTAAATTTCATTTAAACAGTAATAAACATAAAATGTCAAATTCTGCTGCTGCATCTAGCTCGTCATTAAAGAATTTCTTCAAACAAGAGAAAATGCATGATAAAACTATTTGCCACGACCATAACTTTAGGACTATGGAATGTACGCCCAAGCTACTTCAACTCTCATTTGAGCCAAATTTTCATGTGCGCCAACCAAAGCCGAAGCAATAATACTAAAGGTTTTCATACCTTACGCTTTAAGAGCTTTGCACAATGATCTGGAAAAATGTTTAACTATATGTATCAATCTTAAGTGATGAGTCCAATCACAAGGAAATAAAACTTTTTCCAATACTTGTTAGATTTATAGATTGAAGATCAAAATAAACGTTAATGAGAATTGTACGGACTTTCATAACATCAAAAAAAAAGATGTTCTAAGAAATACTCATGCTTCAGAGAAATATAGGGTTACTTCATCAAAATAATTTAGAAGGGTCACAATATTATTGTTTTGTTTAAAAATGAATAATGCATTTTAATTTATTCCTTATATAAACTCCACACAATAACAATAATAATAAAATAATTTATTTGTAATACATAATTTGTATAGCGTCCCGAATTTCAAGCTTCGAAATCTGGTCACCTTACTAATATGAATTCGAATACACACATTATTAGTGCAATTTCATCATATTTGGAGTATTGTTGCACGTATACCTGAGCAAGATCATATGATTTTAAAGTGATGTTTATATTGATGGAAATTGAATATTTAAGTACAGCATTTGGGAGTATATTACCGATAATAAACGAAGCAGTTTTGCCCATGTAATTGCTTCACCTAAAATAACTGGCCAGCCGCGACTGGTGCACTCCGCCTAAACTAGTGGTCTAACGAATTTATTCCTTAGACCACTAGTTTAATTTCTCCTGATTGCATGTGACGTTCACGTGGTATTATTTCTTACTTCTGCACTCAACAGAATATTTTGTTATTGTCGCTGCCAAAATGACAGTTTAGCTAACTATTCTATTTGTTTTCTATCCGTAGTGAAGACGCTTATATCTTAATTTAGTCCAATCAAATTAGACCGAAAAAGTGGCACACCCGGAAAAAATTGAAAGTAGGGATTTTCCTTCGCGAATTGTTGAGAGGGGTCACTGGCAGGCTACATTTCCGTTCCGTTCGGGAATCGCACCCCATTGCTTCATCGGTCATTCTCATTTTAGGGGTGAATTCTTATTTACCGAATAACTCTTTTATTTTCAATTTCACACGAAAAATGGTATTGAGAAAAGTTGTTTGTAATTAAATTTCCTACAATTTTGATCGTTATCATTTTTCCCTAGGATCGATATTTTTCGATTAAGACCAAAAATAGGGGGTGACATTTATTTATTGAATGAGCAATTTCACTGGAAAAATGTTAGCCAAACTTGTTTGAAATTAAATTTGGCCTCTATTGTTTTTTCCCTGCCAATAGTTCTGCCAAGTTTGGGTCATCTGATTCTTCCTCGTATACATCCATTTTAATTCCCAACAACTTTGTATGTTGTCGTTAATACGGTAAAGTCAGTAATGAACGAGATAATACAATATTTATGTACGGGGTGTACATAAATATTGTATTATCTCGTTTAGTCCAGTCTATATTAGATTCGTACACTTTATAAAAGAAAAAAAAGAGTAATTCTTTTCCGCTGGGGATAGCAATGGGCCGTTCAAAAATTCCGAGGATACATCGAGGAGGCCTCCACACTCGTCATCACCGACCACCAGCCCCTGAAGTGGCTGATGTCCCTTAAATCACCTAGTGGACGCCTAGCCCGTTGGTCGCTCCAATTACAACCATACAATCTGTCAATAAACTATACCCCAGGGAAAGCGAACGTAATTGCCGACACCCTTTCACGCCCGCCGTCCAATGAAGACACTACGAATCTTCCCGTGGGCCTGGTCTCCATCGATCTCCCACAAAAGGGGGCAGCTCAGACGCGAGGTGAACAACTCAGTGACCCCGAGTTACGAAAAATCATCGACGCCCTCGAGACCAACAACCCAGAGGAAAGCTACCGCTGGACAGCCCGAGGATATATCCTGTCCCAAGGCGTATTATATCACTACTCCTCCGATGACGATTCAGAAGAATCACAACTAGTAGTTCCAGAAATTAACCGAGACCAACTCTTGCGAGAATTACACGATTCCCCAGAAGCGGGACATCTTGGGGCCGACCGCACCTATTTCAAGGTTGCCCAAAGTTTCTTCTGGCCTGGAATGAGACGAGCTATAAAAAACTACGTAGCAAATTGCTCTTCGTGCCAACGTTATAAGAGCACTAATCGCAAGCCAGCCGGACTCCTCCAAACTCCCGTCATGTACCAGAGATTCGAAACAATCGCCATCGATCTATTTGGTCCTCTTCCCAAAGGACCTCAAGAAGAAACTTGGATCTTAATAGCAGAAGACTGCAGCTCTCGGTGGATAGAGTTATTTCCAATTCTCCGAGCTACAGCAGAAGCCTGTGCAAAAATCCTCCTCTCCGAAATCTTTCTACGATATGGGATTCCCCGCAAAATAATTTCCGATAACGGTACCCAATTTATTAGTGGAATCATGCAGCAGGTCTGCCATTGCCTAAATATCGATCAAAAGTTTACTCCAGTCTACCACCCATCCTCCAACATGGTAGAACGCAAAAATAGGGATATGAAGACTCTTCTCTCCATAATGGTCGGATCGAATCACTCAAATTGGCCAACCCAGCTCCCAGCTATCAGGTTTGCCCTAAATACGGCCCAATGTCAAAGTACTGGATTCTCCGCAGCTTATCTAACATTTGGAAGAAACCCGAGAACCCCCACTGAGGTACATCATGACCTCCGAGCCATCATCAACAATGAAAACTTCATTCCCGAAATAACTCCCCAGTTATTACAAATGGTCCATACCCTCCAGCAGGCAAGAGAACATGAAAAGGAACAAGAGCGACGAAAGAGATATAGTGACCGATCCCAGACTGCTACCCCGACGTATCTCCCCGGTGATCTAGTTCTGGTAGATACCCATTCCCTTAGCCAAGCATCTAAAGGGCTCACGGCGAAGTTTTCCCCAAAAAGAGATGGACCGTACGTGATTTTAGCCGCCCATGGACCGTGCAGCTTCGAAGTCGCCGCTCAAGACTCTCCTAGCACCCCCTTAGCTACCTATCACTCCTCGGCCCTTAGGAAATTCATTCCTGGATCCACCCCAGAAACTCCTGTGACCCCTCTTAGACGTCGCGGAAGACCACGTAAACAACCAGTCACAGATTTCAGAACTCTCGTCGAGACGCCTACCAGTTCTGAAGGGGGAGATTGTAACACTCCTCCGCGGAAGTAGTACGAGAACTCGCCATACTACCCTCTTCGATAGCACCACTGGACCAGACGCAGACCCTACACCCACCCTACTCGGACTCCCACTCTGTGACCATACCTGAGCAACCCCGGACTGGGAATAAAAAGGGACCGCAGCGACCAGGAAAGGCAGTCAGGTTCCTCCTACGACTCCACTTGCACTATAACAAGAGCCCTGGTACCCGGTCCTTGTTACCTATGGTCTTGTGGACGCCAAGGAAACCTACCATCCGCGCTAGAAGCCGCTCATCGTATTAAATATCTGTATACATATATGTTTTTGTAAAGTATAAATGTTCTTTCACCTGTGCCCGATTAAAATATCTTAAAATAGTACAAGTGTTTTACTAAGTGCCTTACAATTATATATACATCTACCACATCTAATGCGTAGAATAAACTATAAACTTGCGTAAACACAAACATAAGCAAAGACAACATAAAATTACCAGTAAATATTAATAACGGGGAAAAGGATGTATTGGGGGTATTTGCAATGTGGGTTTTTTCACACATGACTTTTATTACATCAGATATACAGTAAATAATTATCGAACAATGGACAGCCTTACGGTATGTTCATGCATTCGGGGAAACCTATTTAACAAGTTATCGATAATATAAAAATAACAAGTATTTCGCGAAAAACAAAAACGGATAAGAAACAGATGTTGGCGACCGACAGACAAGCGGGCGAAGAATATATTTCCTCGCACATTATAAAAGCAATGCAATAGATAATATATATATATATATATATATGACATGTGAGAATTTTATAAATACCTAGATAATAAATATCTATGTTGTATATGCTCGTTATTATTTGATTTACTATTAATAAATTATATTATAAGGTTTCTTTCGTATTTTTATTTATTTTATCTGACCTGGAGACAACTTGAGAGCATTCATATTGGAGAAGGAACATTATTATTTTCTGCCCCTGAGTAAAAACTTCTTTTTAAACTGAGCTAGTGATATGTGAAATTGCTAAACCTACTGTTTTGCAGAAAATTATAAGACTTTAGTCTAGCATAAGGCCTAGAACTAAAGTATATGCTTGATTCTGCCTTTATTTATTATTAAATTAATTAATATATTTTTATGCAATCATTAACAAGAGTCACAGCAATATGTATTCACTTGATGTTAAACTCGAGGTTCACCAAAATTTGATGACGTTATAAGCAATGTTTTTTAGGTTGTCTACTATAGGTAATTCAGTGAGACAATTATCACGCTATAGCCTAGTTGCTGTTATAACCGATGGCGTTTTAAAGAAATGTACTTTGAGCTGGATTTGGGATAATTTCTGTATAAACAAATTTTAAAACTTCGAACCGGAAGTAACACTTACTCAGAGGTTTATTTTATTAATAAGATACAGAAATCAAAACTTAATTTGGAGCAGCATTTGCATATTCATCTCTGAACGCACGTACGTATAAGAAAGTCAGGTGGTGGGTGGTGCCCACACACAAACAACAGAAATTGGGAAAGCCTGGCTTATTGTACTTCATTAATACAGGAGACATACTAGAAATGCACCACCTTTTCCCCGTGTTTCGACATGGAAGATTTTTCTATTGAGCAACGTGTATCAATTACTGGAGATTTTTGACATCGACGTTCCTCAGCAATTACTGATTATTGGCATTTGAAATGTATTTAGAATAAAAATAACATCTCACGTCTGGCAGTTCCTGTAACTTATTTTCATTGTTTTATACGAGAGTACAAGAAAACTGCCGCAACTTACACCCAATGTGTAACATTTCTTGGTACTCATCTCATTGACGGAAAAATTTAGAACAGTATTCTACAAATCCGATACATGCCCAACACATGGATCACATATTAACAAGGCAAAATCAGGAATCTTTTTAAATACCCAGTCACGTAACACCGCTAGATTGCTAGCTTCACAGTCCAGTATTCTCGTGTTCATGCTCCATACTGCCTCTCTAAGTGTTGGTTTTTCTACTCTCATCTGTGAATTCAAAGACATTCCGATCCTTAACGGCGCTACAGATACTGGTGTAATAACTCATGGCTGACGATATTCCCTGTAACTCGCGTAAAGCTATTCGGTGGTGTTGTCATCATATCGGAGGTCACGTACACCGTACTTATATCAATATTTCACAGTTTGGTAACCTATATTTTCTAATAGCGTTCCAATAACAAGTTTGCAATATGAACTTCTTCACATGGGGTAGGCGGCGATAGGAATCAATTTTGAATATAGATTATCACTTTGATTTTTTCATACCTCATACCATTTAACAAGTATGAATAAATCCATTTAGAGGGTGAAAGGTATCAAAATAAAACAAAATGCATGGTTCAAAACTTTATGTCAAACAAACTCTTTCAACTGCACGTACAGGAAACATTAGAGTGCCTGCTTTACCATCAATTAAACAATATACATTCAAAGATTGAAATGGTTGCCCACGTATATGAACTTTTGAACAGTTGAATGGTTATGTTTTTCTTTATACTGTAATATATTAGAAAGTGAATAGGGATCATAGTGATTTCAGATGGAAACATCAAGACAATAATTGACATAATGTGATAAACAATCATGATATAAATAAAATATCAATGGATTACAATACAGTTAATTAATTTTTAAATATTAAATCAAATATACAAATAAAATTATAACATGATTGCCATAGTAATATAAAGAATCAAAAAAGAATCGAAATCACAATATATTGTCCCAAGTATTCTAAAATCACCAAACTATTCTAAAATTTACATACTTTAATTATTTGCAATGAAATACTTTGATGCCCTGTTTTTAACCCACAAGAGCCGATAATAATACACATACATATATGAAGTTACTATGTTAATAACGGATATATTTTGATTAAAAAGTAAAAGTCATAAGCTACATATTTATTTTCTTTTCGAAAAATATCTAAAAGTTAAGCGATAGATACAATACGTTGAACACCATTTAAGAAAAAAGAAAAAAATTATTAATGGTTTCTTTTGTCTGTTGAAAACACAATAAATTAATACACCAATATATATTTATAACATTGACGCTGTTTTTAAAAATTGAGGGTGTCTTTTTCTCATAATTTTGCTTAATATAACTTTTGTAAGATGCATTGATATATTGAATTTTATGTTATGCTAATCATATATGCATTTTTATTTTTAATTCTAATGCAAACATATTCAAAATTTAATATTAAAAAAAACATCCCCCAAGGAAAATTAACATTCTCTGTAAATGTTATGTCTAAATAAGAAACAATTATGTAATATATGTATATATAAAAAGAACCTAAAAATAAATTGATACATTAGACATACTGAATAAAGAATGTTCATTATGAAAGAAAAAAAAACAGAAAAATACTATATTAACCCACTAAGAGAAATTTATAAAAAATTACCAAGGCTACAATTATTTAAAAAATATTAAGATTAGACAAAATGAAAATAAAGTTTAATTGTGGACATACGTATGAATATTGTCCAGAATACACGCTAATATATCACTTTTTTAAATGTGAGCTAATTAATGCTGAAGAAAATATTCTCTACACATGTGTTGCATATAAAGTTTTATATTTAGTATTATCCATAAGAACTATGTATTTGAAAGAAACAATAATAGTATTCTTGTTTTCAATATCTTAAGATTCATTTTTCTTTATCAAATCTTTAATTTTCACATTGTAGAAAATCATCAAGATCATTTTGCAAGGAAAAAAAGCCTGGTGCTTCTTTTTAAGGATAATAATGGAATAGCTTGTGTCTCAAAAAAAAAAAGGACCACACTAAAAAAATAAAATGAGTGTGGCTTATACAAAATAGACACGTAATATGAATATAGTATTGTAATCAATGGATCAAAATCCATATTATTTTCTCGGCAATATCCGGATTTCTTTTACTTTAGCTACAGCATAAAAGTCTGAATAATTTTTATTTTACGTTTTCATTTCACATGAATAATGTGACAATTAACAAAGCAGGGCATATACTAGGACCACTTTGTCTTCATTTTTGTTCATGTAATCATTTTCACAATTATCAATAAATATTTAGTACAGTATGGTACATACTTTTCTTTTGATACTTTCTGTCATTATTAAATGTTATTATTTTGCAAGTGTATTTTTCTGGCATAAGTAGTGTTATAAATAGTTATTATATATTTCATGGTTTTTGTATTCATTTTTGTTTCAGTCATACTGAATTTATATAAGATATTTAAGCACTCTGAAAATCAATTATTTCGTATATTTAATTACCACACGCAGTGAACCATCATCATTACAGAAATTCTCGTTTTGGCAAAACAGATCATGAATTATCAAAAACACATCCGTGATACAAGAAATAGTAAATACTGCAAAGCAAAAACAACAAATGTTATTGAAAAGCTGCTCAAAGAAACTAATTGAAAGGAAATTAAAAATCAAGGAACATTCAAGAAGCAAGTTTTTTTTTACATCATTGCACTATAGCCTATTTTCAATAGTATCTTGTTACTGATCTTACCAATAACATAACATACTCGCATGTTTTAAGGCAACTCATTTAATCCAATGAGGTATTGATCTTTTGTTACATAGTAGCAATCTTTAAAGTAACATGTTAATACTTTTACATTTATATCATAGTTTTCTAATAAATTTCTTTGAACGGCCCGGACCGCATTCCTTTTCGAAGCAAACGTAAATTCAAAAAAATATATGATTTCAATTAAATCATATATATATGTTGAATAAAAATATTTTTAAAAAACATACTGGTCTCTAATATGGTATCTATGACTAATATCTTAATACATCAAAAATCGTAAAAAGACAAAAGTATATAAAAAGTATAGTACATGTATCAGTTTTACAAATCTTCAATAACAATAACAATCTGTTATGCCAAAAACTATATCAATCAAAAACAGATCTAACTCTTTTTATAAATTACCATAAATACAATACAATCACAGCAGCAATCTTCCTCCAGTCGTATATAATTATTAATTAACAGATGTAACAAATATAGAAAAATATACATTTGCTCTTCAAACAATCAGTCGGCGTTATCAATCCATGAACACAGTTCCATAGGACAGTGTTGATGGTTTACATCCTGTTCTTATATATCGTTCTATATCTCCTTTCTCTGACCAACAAAACTAATTATCTTCGTCTCTTGAAGCCGAAAGAAAAACCGACAGTTACTGAAAACAGCACCAACACTGTTCGTTTTTCTGCATTTATTATATTTCTCTCTCTTTCCCTCTTAAATAAATCGTTGTCGAGCTACCACAGTATTTTATTAGTCACTTTTAATTACCTTCAGCACTTATTTAAATCAGTAGCAAAAATACCGTCCGCAATGTATGTATTATAAGCACTGAAAAGTATCAATAAACTAATTACATATCTCTTGATCCTCTAAAGATAAATATTATATCTTTACACAATTAAGGCTCACGGCACAAGGAGACACTGAACTTAGTCTACTAATGGAAATATATGTTCTTGTAAACGAAGCCAATAAATACTTAGAGATCCTATTTTTAAAAATAGAATGAAAATGTTTTAACTTAAAAAAAAGTATAGTCGTACAAATAGTAAACACAAAGAAATGCACAAATGCACAAAACTACACTGGCAGGGTTACTAGGTGTCGCTAGATTTGTTGTAATTTAATGTGTTGTGGTTTCAACAGGTGGTCCGTCACCTTGTCCATGATGTTCAGAGTTCTTAACGTCTTCATAAGCGGAATCATTGATGGATAATGCTAACGCTCCTTCCTTTTTTAATACTTCACTGGCAAGCATATCTCTGTAACAAAAATCATCCTGTAGTTATACACTTCTAATAAGTGGACTAGCATGAATCAAAATAAGGACTACATCACTCTCCCAAGTTAGAATTAATGCAATACACACATGCAAAATAGAAAAGTAAACCATGAAAGTAGTTTATTCTTAGTAATGATAATGTAGAAAAGAACACTACTGTTAGGTAAGCAAGACTATAGCGAATATTGCACACGCTATTCTTAAACATCTAGACAAACTAATATTAATGTTTCGATAATTAGTTACTCGACAACACGTATTTCAAAACTTGGTGCAATAAGATTCTAACATCACATTTTGTATATCCCGCCTTAAGAATAGAAACCTTAATTTATGAAAAGGAAAATATCCAAAAATGTATCATGCTGCATGTATTTTATACCTATACAAAAAAAGCTATATCGAAAAATGTAATCTAATTTCCATGTTCATTAAATTGTTTATAAAATTACAGTGATTAGCCGTGTTTAATGAAAGTGCTCAAACAACAATGAACATATCATATCTCCTTCTTATTTTATGTAAAATAAAATGTGATCACAGGAACAACTTACTAAAATAACAACCAACACGCTGCATGCTATAGCAGTTCTTTTGTATCTGCAATTCTAAAACAAGTACTCATGGCAGTTACTTAAAAGTTGTCCAAACCATGTAATTCTAGAATTGCAAATTCTGGGAAATATTAGTCTGATGGTGTATACTATAGAAGTAGTAATTAAAAAACCGTTCCGCTCAGTTCCTATTGTGGTCGTCGCTAAGGATGTATTTAAAATCCTTATGAATATGAGAAAGCATAATTGGCATTCGCTTTAGGTTTTAGTTTTAATTCATTATATTTTTGGTTGCGTTTACATTAGGCTTTTTGCTTTTTCTTTCTTTATTATACTTCTAAGAATCTTTTACTTTTATTAATTCAGTTTTGCACTGACAAAAATAAATATACCTGAATCGTTTTAGCAACCGACATTTACCAATAAATTAAAATGGTGTCAAATTTGAAATGCAAAATTTTAACTGTTAAGTAATATAATCCACCAAAACCATTTCAGGAGTGGCATAGTAATAGTGATGTCCAAAATAAGTTACCTCTACTTGGAAACATAACCGTTTGTAGGCATGTAGACCATATGCAGACTAAGATGTTTTTCAGTTATGATTCAGAAAAGTTCCTATATACAAGTACACTCATTCAGCCACTTTTAAGTAATATCTCTATTTCACAATAGTCTAAATATTAGTTGAAGTGATTGCGATTCAGTCGACATATTTACAACCATATTGATTTCAATTTGACAGCATCTCGGACAATCTCATATTCATACATGTTTGTTTTGTCATTAGAACCATGCACAATTATCAACAATGCTTGCCAACTACATAATAACTAAGAACATAGTTAAAGAAAGGTAATTTTTAATAAATATGTATATAAATAATAAAATAATAATTTGCACATTTCGATTTATAGAATAACTGTAAATGTGCAAATTATTATGTACCTAGACTTGTCATAAATCTTCTCAATTAGCTAATTTAAAAATCTATAATTTCTTTTGCATGGCTTTTTAATTCCTGTTGTAATTTTTATGTTTTCAAGTAGATACATTAGATGTTTATGACTGTTTCTGATACACAATGTTTATATTTCTATTATTGTTGGTAGTACAATTTTCCAAAAATTCTAATTTCAAACGTTGAAATCATTACAATTTTGAACCGTTTCAGAACCACAATTTGGATTAACATGAACAGTACTACCAAAAATACTAATTCTAGAATGATTCGAAAACTACATCTAATAATTGCAAGACACACATATTCAAAAACTATATTAACTGTAGATTAGACTGTTTCAGAATAATAATATGCATTATTTTCAACACATTAGTCCTTTAATTTACTTCCAATCACACCACAACAGCTATAGAAACTGCAGGGTACTTGTTGGAAGATATCTGAAATACATGCAAGTATTATTACCAGCACTAGCTGCAACTTACTTAACCTTGTTCAATTCATGAAGTTTTAGTTTAGCCATTAATTCAGCGGTCCATAGTGAGTTGTGACAAACCCGAAGTTTAATTCGATGATACTATACTCTGTATGTAACTCAAAGCAAAGAAGGAAAGAGAGAGTTTGCATTAAAAATTATAAAGCAGTTGTTGCAAAATACAATTTCAGTTTTTTTATGTTTCATATCAAAAAATATAACAGTTTTGTCTACTGACACTAATGCTTTGCAAGATTATGTCCGGAGAAGGTGTAAAACAATCTACACTACCCCCTATTCACTTACCAGAGTTATGAAAATAGAACTGGGTTGTTGAACCCGGTTACTTTTTCAATTTTACGAATCTGTTGTTTTTACCTGAGTTTAATAAAGAAGGCCTTTTTGCTAACCGCGTTGTAACTCCAATGCCCGGGTTTAAGCGTCTATATATGAATTAAATATTTGCGAAAGATCACCTAGCCCTACACTGTTGTAAAGAATAGTCAGACAAGCTCCATCCATTACGAAAATCAGTAAGTTTGATTACGTGCGCTTTGGCACGAGATGAAGAATGACAATTATACTGACAGCAAAGAAGCCCCTGACGATAGAAAATAGATTACCATTTGAAAGAAATAGTTCTGATACGCTTATCAACCTGTAATTACCATTATGGGCACTGGATTAAAATTATTACTATTATCGAAAGGTCATCGTAGGCACTAGGTACTACTAATATAGTACTCTATTCGAAGATGGCGTTGCTTATTCTTTTACATGACCAATTGTATCTAGCTATCGTTGCGAGGTATCACGGTCGTATCATAATGGGATTTTGCCGATTTAAAATTCTGTCCTCTACCTGGCGTCATTTGAGCAAAGCCTTATAAACTATTTGGTAAACGTGAAGCTCCTTTAATTACGTGTTAAAAATATGCAATATTATAATAAGTCTGTTAACACTTAATTTACTGTTATTGACATATGACTGATTTGACATTTATTTAGTATATTTTACGATTTGTTTTTCTACTTAAATTCTTCTGATACTACAGACATTCAGCTGCCTCATTTAATGTGTGCTACATATTTACAATAATATATTTGGAAAATAAGGCGTCTACCAATAAAAACGATGTCTAGTTTTTTCGGGGGTAATACCATAAGAGTTTGTGTTTATCCGGACAAACTTTCATTTTGAACGAAAGCTTTGTTGCTTGGTAACTGACGAGAACAAATAACATGGTAAAACCGCGACACCGAAGGTGGAGCGGTTTTACCTTTTGTTATTTGTTCGAGTCGTGTTACCCTTAAGCAACAAAGTTTGAGTTTTGTCAAAATGAAAGTTTGTTCCGGAAATAAACACAAACTCGAATGGTATTTGGTAAGACAATTTAATGAATCATTTAATTAATATTAATAAACCGAAATATTTTTATTTAACATTCCTTTGAATACATATACAAAAGAAAGAGAAAAATACATATGTTTATGTATGAAATTTATTTGAACGATACTGTCAGAATTGAATTTTCGTTGCCATGGAAAATCAACATGCAGTTTATCCTCTAGCAAACATGCAGTTTATCCGATGGCAAACTAACACAGCGTGTATTAAAATGTCATGTTTTTGACAGATGAATTAAATTGTCACCAAAAAAACATGGACGTTGTTATCAGTTTTTCACAAAATATTCTGTGCTACAACGCAAGTAATCCGAAATGTAGGATATGAAAATTTTATTTAATTTTACTTACACAGTATATGGAAAGTTTTTGGTAAAAAGCTATACTTTTTCATTTTCAGGTAAAAATTAGAAAGAATTTAATATTATGTAGATGTGCAACAAATATGAAATGAAGTAAAGCAGCACTTGTAGATGTTATCTGGCCACTAAGTCTGAATATGAGAACTCTATGGTATTCAAGTGCTTGTTTAGTACAATTTTAAAGATGATGTTATTATGAATATTTCAACATTCTCAATTTCTGTTCTGCAATTAGACCTGTAGATAAATGAAGATGTTATAATAATTATTAAAATGCTGTAATTATTATCATTAATGCACCTTGTTATCATAAAGTTGAAAAGTGCCACAAGAAAGTGATTTAGTGTTGACGCAATTTTTGTTCTGTCTTGAAATGTGTGCATAGAAATTCAATAGATTTGTTATAGGCAGCATCAAAGAGAAGTAACAAAATTAGCAGAGCTAAAATGGAAAAAAACATAAATATGTAGAAAAATACAAGAACTTAATATCCTATAACACTTTTTTATAATTTTATTTCGTTCTATTTCATTATTTTAGAATTATTAATGTTAATTACTGTCAAGTTAAAGTGTTATTTTAAAGCATATTTCAATAAAAATTGAGAAATCATTCTTCGTGTTTATTAGCAGAATCAATTTCTACAATGTAAAACGAAGTTATGTTACGGCATTGATTGCGCGCAGCGATAGCAAGATCCAGTTGGTCATATTTTAAAAATAACTGTATGATTAAGCATTTGTGTTACGTTTATCTGAACTATTAAATATTCTATATTTTGCATGCGCATTTTGCGTACTTTAAAGAGATAGCAGAAAGTGTCTATTGTTAAGTTATATTTTTAATATACAGAGAGATTAAAATAGGTTGACCGTGCCGCTTCATCGATATATCAACTTTAGCACAAGTTTGCCACACGTTCATTGTTGTAGTATGGATATTTAATGTGTACTTAACTTCGCTAATGTGGCTGTCAATCTAAGATTCTGTCATTTATACATATTTGTCGGTCATATAAGCTTTTTGTCGTTTCTCTTTTCTTTGGTTTACTGCGTTTAATTGAATATTATCAACTGTCTTTCTCAAGGCAATAAAAGGTACATTTCGTTGTTACTGTAAGTTTTTTTTTATTTTTGTGTGTTTATAAGAGTATCATTATAAGTTTAGCTTAATTTTAAAGTTGCGTTGAAATCAACAACGCCTTTTACGGAAGAACAAGATAAGTTTATTGTGGAGACTTATTTTCGTAGCGGAGAACTGTTACCGAATGCAAAGTGGAAATATTCTATTGAATCATGTAGGCATCAATTTAACACTCGATTTCCAGAAATCCAGAAATTCCAATATGATATTTTTACAAGATATTTCAACCGTCTTATTAGTCGTTTTCGAGAAACTGGCTATATATCCAAGAAACACTCTTCTGGTAGACCTACTTTACTAAAAGACGAAGTACTAGAAGATATTCAAGAACGGCTGGATAATTTGTTGGACATCACATTTTTCTTAGACGAGGCCTGATTTCATCTAACTGGATATGTGGACATTGGTTGTCTGTAAACCCACATATTTTTATTGAAACTGAAATGCATTCTATTAAAATAGGTGTTTGGTGTGCAATATCACGAAGAAGAATAATAGGTCCAGTTTTCTTCCATGATATAATAAATGCACAACGATATAGAACACTTATTTTAAAACCACTTAATTTATTAGACAACTTGACAACAATGAAAGACAATTTGGCCATTTTCATCAAGATGATGCTACCGCTCACACTGCACATACTACAATTGAAATCCTTCTAAGATATTTTAATAATAACCGACTGATTAGCAGAAGTAGATGGCCTCCTAGATCACCAGATTTGACTTCACTGAATTTTTTCCTTTTTGGGTATTTAAAGAACACTGTCTTTAAGACTCCATATTTACCAGAACTACAAGAAGCTGCAGTGTAACAGAAGAAATGAATCAAAATGTTTTCAATTCTCTAAAAACACGTATAAATGAGTGTATACAAATTGAAGGATCTCAATTTGAACATGTTATAATATTCCTAAATATATAATGTTATATGCAATATCGATCTTAATAAAGATATTTTCAATTACTGAATGTATTCCTAAAATTATTAAAACAAATAAATTTAACAAAAATTCTTGAAAGTAGTCATACGTAAAATAACAGATGACGCACGGACGAAATACAATTCAGAATATGATATATGCGGCAAATACACCATGACTATGAAGCGGCACGGTCAACCTTTTTTGATCTCTCTGTATAATAAGTTCATAATGGAGTGCCTTTATAATGAGAGTGGTGACAAGAGACAGGAAATCAAATTGGCCACTATATGGGTATCTGTCAAATGGTATAATAAACCAATATTATTAAATATGGATTGATATATGTAATAACCTATAATTTGCGTGTTAAATGGATAAGTATTTTAAAAACGTGATAAATAAAGATGATAATGTAACTGTAAAATACATGTTTGACAAAAAAAAACCATTATGTAGGTACTATTTGCATCAACAATGCTTTCATTCAGCAGGCGGATCGGGAACCGATCCCGCTCCAACCGTTCACTTCACAACAGTTGAGTCTTCGGTGGACAGGACCGCTCACCTTTATGTCATCTGGTACTTTTCATTGCTGCCATATGTTAAAATTTTACAAATTAAACCGAATAAGCAATAATAATAAATTGTGTTTCTGCATTAAGTTTTGGCGTAGTTTTTAGTGTAAGAGCTGGTTTTTCCAACCCCGAATAAAATACTGGGTGAACTCCAATATTATAATACATTTATTTCTGCACAATACCTTTAATTTGTTGTACATATCTTACTTTTCTAGTAACTTTCTTCAAAATTGTGTATTAGGTTGGCCTTGGAATGCATCAATGGCGCATGCGAACAAAATACGCTCACTAAGTGAGCATAGAATTTTTCCGCTCACAAAAATGGCGACCGCTCCTGAACATGGTCAGAGTGAGCGCTCGTTTACTGCACATGATCACTGAACAGTTGCGCAACTGTTGGGTCTGCTGAATGAAAGCAATAATCTCATCTTTGTCACCATTTTGATTATAAGGCACTCTAATTCATAGTAGACTGCCTTTATATTCAAAGTAGGGATAAGCGATATTTCGCTACCGGTGATTTAATCACCGTGATCAAAAGATCACTGGTCACTACAGTGATCCAATATTCGAATTCACGGTGACCGGTGATTTCACTGGACGCAGCCTACAATACGAATAACTATTTAGAAGGCAAGAAGCTACATTTATCACTTCTTTGGTTCGTTTGATAAAAGTGTGTCTACACTGTCTACCCATCAGCCTAACAGAACTTCTACTTCTCGGGCAATCATAGAAGTTTAAAGATAAGTGGGTGTATAAGTGATGCAACAGCCAAAATGATTTTATTTTTAAATGCGAATTACAAATTTTGTGAATGAATCTATTTTTTTATTTTTGTTAATTGTTGCATCGTTTTGTTATCTAATTGTTATTTAAATATATTTAGTAAACCAAAGTTTTTTTTTTATTTTTAAATGCGAATTACAAATATTTGTGAATAGTGAATAGCTCTATTATTTATTTTTACTAAATTATATATTATTTGTTTTATTTCCATACGATTGTTTAAAAAACTACAAATATCTCAACTATTGTCTTTTTTTTTCAAAACAGAATTCTGAAAGGTAAACCAGCTCATTCTTTTGGTATATAAATTAAAATTTATGTAGTTGAAAACGTCACTGCTGACTATATTGTAATATGCGTGATTAGCGACAGAAACTCAAGTATAGTGGAAATGAACATCGTATCATATTGGTAGGTTTGAATTCACTACAGGCGCAAGTTCGGGATTTGTACTACAATAACGTGATCACGGTCACCGTTTAAAATCACCGTGATTGAAAAGTAGCAGTCACTGATCACGACGATATCAGAAAGTCACCATATCGCTCATCACTAATTCAAAGAGATGACACGAGATAGGAAATCAATAGAAACCAAATCACCTATTATGTGGGTACCCCGTGGGTATCTGTCAAATGGTAAAATAACAAATAATTCAGTATTATTAAATATGGATTGATATGGAAACATACACAGTAAAACCTGTCACTAACGGCCACCAAAAAAGGAAACAATATTGGCTGTTATATAAAGGTGACCGTAATTTTCAGGTTTCACGTCTTACAAATAAAATACAGAATTGGTTTTTAAGATTTTTTTTCTTTATTTTAGTAATACGGAGAGAATTTTAAACTAGCCGCACTTAACTGAAAGACCACATTATATGTAAATTTGTAATAATGATTGTGATCTGTTTGATAAAACATAAAAATGAAATTTACTGTCGAGGCGTGCTCGGGACTGAGATTTTATTCATCACACAAATACGAAATAATAATAGGTATTTCCACCAATAAAGATACATCATAAATAGTGTGTCCGATATCGGCAGGTAAATTTCTAGGAAGATCAGACGTAAAAATTTGGATTTATTTGGCCAAGGTCGTTTTATAAGGGTGGCCGTAAACAACGGGCTTTCCTACATGGGAATATTTTTATAGTCGGTTCGGGGAACTATGTAACTGTCCGTTACCTCAGGTGGCCGCTGTAGACAGGTGGCCGTTAATACAGGTTTTACTGTAATTTGCGTGATAAATAAAGATAAGAATGTAACTGTAAAATACGTTTGTGCACAATACGCCATTATGTGCGTACAATTTGGGTCAACCTATCAGAACTAATGTCATCGGTGTCACAGCTCTGAGTATAAAGGCACTCGAGCCAAGCAACTCCATCTATCTAAAGAGAAACAGACCAAAAGGGCCAGCAATAAAACAACTTATTTTTAGAACTATGATAATCACAGCCAATGAGGAATCAATAGTAACTAAAATCAGATTTGAACAGTCACTTTCTTAATTATTTAAAAAGCAAATAGTAAGGGAAAATCAAAAAAAAAAAATAAAATAAAATGTATTTATAATTGTGATTATATACACCAACAATGCTTTGATTTGAATTAGCCGTATCTGTAAAAAAAAACTACAATATATACAAACAACAAATTCTAAACTGACAATCAAAGAATAACAAATGCATAGTATATATTCAATATTCTTTTCATTGTGAGAAATTGTATTCTTTGAATCTAATATAATGACCAGAATGTCTGCTTATCCGCATTCTTAAAGTGAACAGAAACTTACCCATTATCGGTTTTAACTGTCATGCCTCGTCCCTTAGGTGTATTGGTAACCTGCTTTTGTTTGTTGGTGGAAACTTTCTTCTTGGTGGGCTGAAAAAGAAATAACAATCACACCACAACTCCAAACGAAATTAACAAACTTACTTCACGTTACTACCAAGATATCTAGGGAAACTTACATTGTTCTTCCGATTCACGTTGAATGTCGGCAAGCCTGGCTTTCGTTGACCAGCTCTTCCTCTAGGAAATTGTTGCGGTAGAAACTGATTAGTGATACCGCGTCCACGACCTTGATATCCAACCATTTGTGCTGGTTGTCTGACATTGTTCTGATAACCGTAATTTGGTCCCCATGATCCAACCACAACTCCTGCAACTTGTAACTGCCCGCCACGTGCTGGGATAGGTCTTTGTCTCAATGCGGCGGCACCTCTTGTAGATGGCAGAGGCATTGGGGGTAAACAGTTCGCTGGGGGCATACCTGGGCGCATTAGACCTAGAGGAGAATCTTTAAAAACTTGATGTAAATTTTTTTGGTTTAAAGATCTACAGTCTGCAAAAGATAAAAATAACAGTGCATTGTAAGTTCAAATGCATGTAATCGGTTTTTATAGTAGTGATTTTAAAAATTATGACTAGAGCTGCCAGAATGTTTAGCTTTCCATCGGCGCCGAGTAGTGGTGGGCAAATGTTATTCGAATAAAATTAGTCAATTTATATGTTTATTGGCTTGATATGTTGATTATCGGAATAAGATCATTCGCGCATAATTTTAATTATATTTAAGTACATCTTAATTACATTTGTAGTTTTATATCGCTTTTGTCATTAGTTGAATTATTTTTAAATATTTCTTATTTATTATGTATGATCTTTTATTAAATATCTAACAATATGTTGCGCGCATTCTGACGTAGTGCGATAACCAAGCAAAAGAAATATGAAAGGAGGTATTGTAAATTATTCATACATATAATATACCCATACAAAAAACAAGTTTTTTCTGAACACATGTTCCAAATAAAAATAAGCTCTTACATATATAAAAGAAACACTTTACAATAGAAAAAAATAATCTATAAAGTGCAATTTAAAATGTAATATTGCGGACAACAAATGTAATGCGATCAGTTTGTCTTGAGCTTCAAATTATGGCGAACATACGTAAAATATCCAAAGGACCACTTACAAGGGCAGTAAAAAAGTTTATCGAAGTAAATAAAGACTTAGCAGAAGATGGTGAGAAAGTATTATGTTTAATTTGTGATAAATCTTTATCGTGCCCGACGACATGGTTCTGCAAGAGCCATTTAAAGAGCGCACAGCACCAGAAGAACAAATGCGGCGACCTAGGATCGAGAAAAGAGTTTTACTTCGATGTAATTGTAATGTTGATGACATGTATTTATCATTTACACTCGTCAATAAAAAAGCCTTTCGCCGCTTTTGGAATATATATAATTCTAAGTGGGAGTTACCTAGTCGGAGTACATTGCAGTTATATGTACCATTGATGCACGAACAAATTAAAACGAAGATTGCAGCACAGTTGGAAAATAAACAGGTGTGGTTATGCGTAGACGAAACAACAGATATCAAAAACCATTCTATTGTCAACGCAGTAGTGCGTGCATTGGACTCTCTTAAAGCAACTCCATCACTATTATTACTCAGTAAAAGAATGAACAGGTGTACTAGCGAAGCGATTACGAACCTAGTGCTAGATACAGCGTTATGCGCAGTGTAGGTCGTTCGCTTAAAAAAAACAGTGCAGTAAATTGTTGCATGTTACATGTAAAATTCATGCGTTACATCTTGTGGCAGACACTATTCGGCAATGTTATCCAAAGGTCGATTCATGAATAGCAAGTACGAAAGCAGTGTTTCGCAAGAGCCCCAAACGAATTCAAGAATTTCATAAACGGTGTCCTGGTATCCCTGAACCACCCAAGCCAATTCTTACACGTTGGGGGACGTGGTTACGGGCAGTTTTGTATTACGCGCAATATTTCCAGCAAATAAAATCGGTGGTTTTACAATTCGATCCGAGAGATGCTGCAGTTATCAAAACAAGTCAAAAAAAATTTCAAGATAGCCAGGTTGAAATTGACTTGCAAACTATTCAGAGCAATTACCAGGAACTAGCTCAGGCAATAGATGAGTTACAAAATCCTGCGAAATCATTGGTGGACGCGTTGGAAATAGTGGACTATGTTCATTCACTGCTGTGCGCTAGAAGTGACGCCAATAGTGAACGTGTTCTAGCAAAGTTCGAAAGTGTTATTGACAAAGATTCGGATTTCACCACATTAAAACAAATTTGTGAGGGTGCGTATACAGGTTCGCTTAGTGATTTCAAAGATTATTTCAATTACGTAAATATTACGTCAGTAGATGTGGAACGGTCGTTTTCGGCATATAAAAACACTTTTACTCCGCTGAGAACAACGTTTTCTGAAGCTGCTGTAGAAGCATATTTAATGCGAGCAAAAACATCTGACAACTGACAAAAATAAATCATTGTCTTTTTAGAACACAGTGAATATGCTATGTGTTAACATTTTAAATTGGACTATTTACTTTATAGGTTCTTCTTCTACATTGTAGTGTTTCTTTTATACAGGGTGTCTCAGCTTTTGCGTTACAGGTATTATCTACTTTCCCTGTATAGATATCAGAAAACTTTTCAAATAAAAGTTACTTGATATTATGATGTGTCGAAAATGACAAACAGAGAATTTTATTTGCTCGTGACCCTGAAGGAGATTTCAAGGTCAACTTTGTTTTTTTTAATGGATATATGCATTTTTTAATGTTGCATCTTATTTATCAAAAACTAATAAATAACTTTTATTTGATCCATTTTTTATTTTGCCTTGTCAGTTTTGACACAATTCAGATAAACTTGTCAAAAGCAATTTTTATTAACTTAAAGGAATACGATAATTATAAGTAAGTAATTCAGTGCAAAAAAAATTAAAAAAATAAAGAGTAAGTATTTCAATAATAAATATCTCAAATTAGTGTATGTAGTTGGATAAGAAAACAAAACAAGAGGCATTAATTTAATAAATGTTCAAATTGGGCTCCATTAGCGTGGACACAAGCTTCCAAACGACGCGACGTCTTAATCCTCTGTTGCAAGATGAAAGTATCATTCCGTGAGTCATAATCCGGCATCCCATGCGAATTCGATTTTTCAGATCATCAAGATCTGCCGACCGAACTTGATATACAAATTCCTTTAAATAACCCCACATGAAAAAATCAACAGGCGATAAATCCGGGGAACGAGCAGGCCAAGGGATAAAACCTCTATTTCCAATCCATCCATTGGGGTACAGCGCATTTAAATAATTCGTCACAATTTGCGCATTATGGGGCGGAGCACCATCTTGTTGCCAAATTATGTCTCGTCTTTCATTAAGAGGAATATCTTCCATTAAATCGGGAAGCACATTTTGTAAAAAATGTAAATAACGTTGTCCTGTCAGGGTTCCTTCGTAAAAGTGGGGTCCAATTAAATGCCCATTAAACATTCCACACCATACATTGGTTCCCCACACTGTTTGAAAGCGTGCTTCCTCCATCCACCGCGGATTTGGTTGGACCAATAATGCGCATTATGTTTGTTCACAACACCATTATTGTGAAAGCGACTTTCGTCACTCCACAAAATACAATTAAGATAATTTGGATTTTCATCTTCTAGAACTTGCAATCGTGCAATGAAATCCAGGCGTCTTTGTAAATCGTTTAGTCTTAATTCTTGTGATAAATGAACTTTAAATGGATGGTACCGATGCCCTTTCAAAATTCTATGTACTGTAGCTTTACTAACGCCAATTTCTTCTGCCAAACGTCGAAGTGAAACATGGGGGTTTACAGCTACATAAGCCAAAATGTTGATTACATTTTCTTCATTTCTAGCAGGAGCATTATGGTTAGCATGTTTTACGGTAGAGGGAAATGAACCAGTTCGTAACTTCGCTTCTACTCTATTAAATGTTGTATGTGATGGATGATGACGTTCCGGAAATCTTTCTCGATACAAATTTGCAGCTTCTCGGGAATTCCTTCTGCATTCTCCGTAGACTATTAACATATCTACATATTCGTTGGAGTTGTATGTAAGTGGCATATTAAGAAGCTGCGGATAACGCAAGTCAAATCTTTGTGATTTAAGCAAGACTGACAGTTGTTGACTGACAGAACACAACTTTTTACTTTTGACAAGTTTATCTGAATTGTGTCAAAACTGACACGGCAAAATAAAAAATGCATCAAATAAAAGTTATTTATTAGCTTTTGAAAAATAAGATGCAATATTAAAAAATACATATATCCATTAAAAAAAACAAAGTTCATCTTAAAATCTCCCTCAAGGTCACGAGCAAATAAAATCCTCTATTTGTCATTTTCGACACATCATAATATCAAGTAACTTTTATTTGAAAAGTTTTTTGATAACTATACAGGGAAAGTAGATAATGCCTGTAACGCAAAAGCTGAGACACCCTGTATATGTATTTATAAAAGCTTATTTTTATTTTGAAACATGTGTTCAGAAAGTAGTTGTTTTTTTATGGGTATATGATATGTAGCAATACTTTATTTACAATACTTCCTTTCATAATTTTTTTTCTTTGGTTATCGCTACTACATCAAAATACAGGACAACGTATTGTTAGATATTTAATAAACGGTCATAATAAATAAGAAATATTTAAAAATAATTTAACTAATGACAAAAGCGATATAAAACTACAAATATAATTAAGATGTACTTAAATATAATTAAAATTATGCGTGAATGATGTTATTCCGATAATCAACATATTAAGCCAATAAACATATAAATTGACTAAAATTATTCGAATAAAATTTGCCCACCACTACTCGGCGCCGATGGAAAGCTAAACATTCTGGCAGCTCTAATTATGACATAAACTAATCAACTTCAGCAGAATATGATTTCGAAAACAAATGAAGTATGACGTTTCCAAGATGTCAATTTAATATGATTTCTAAATCACAATGCGTAAGTTAATTACAGACATCAGTTATAAAATAAATTAGAAGAAACAACATTTCTTTTACTATGCTCTTAATTACTATTATTTATTGCATTATTGTAAATTCAGTACAGTGACAGACCAACGAAATGACGTCGAACTGGAAGATATCATTAATGTCCAATGATGTCAAATTAACTGAGAATTGACGTCAGTTGGCACATTCGCCGCAACGATATAATACGAAGAAGTAACATTTAAACAAGTATAAATTTGAAAAGTAAATGCTCTAATATGACCCTGATTCTTGTGCTATATGAACGCTTTGATCAGCAAAAACATGGTCGATCAGGTTATGTGCCTTCAGTGATCTGCTGTTTCATAGAAGTCTTTTTCAGGATTCGATTTAAGACAAAATACATTCGCTATATAATTTAACTTCAAGGTAAAAATGATTTCAGTTTAAATCATGTGAATCAAGAGAAATTATATGATTATCATACCTGCGAAATGCGGCAGTGGGGGCTTCGCAAATTTTACATCAAGACCCTCTAAAATAGCTTTTCTCAAGCGTTCAACTTTTACTACCCTCTCGATATGGTTTTCGCATAAATCAAGAAGGCTTTTAACTTGGGCCGATCTGGCTAATGTATGATGGAATAATTTCCCATCAAAATATAACCAAGGACAACACATCAACCATGGCAGAGGAGCACCGCATGCATCATTCGCCAGTAATGCCATTTCTACACCTTGCATGAAGACTGCAGCAAGTTGCACACCTCTACTAGTGACCACATTCAGCTGCAAAAAAAAAACGCAAGAGCAAATAAGAAACTGACGAATACAATATATCTAGAGAGAGAGTAATGATGGTGGCAAGCTATATGTATTACATATTTCTAGTTCTTAGTTTGAATCAAAAGCCTTTACCATTAAAAATACATTTTAATGGAATGTAAATAACACATTTCCTAGTTCGAACATCGACATGTGAATAGGTTGGATTGAATCCGATCGTGCAAAATAAAAACATTTGTAATAAAACAACACAGGTTTTTTTAAGAGTATATTTAGTTATAGTGCTACAATTTAAATAATTTATATGTAACATTTTGCAACAATTCTACTTTACACATACAGGTTGTTTTTCAACCGTAATGCGGTAAAGGCTTTCAATTTTTAATTCAAACTTATTTATGTAAATCACAAATTTTAACCCTATTACTTCAAAATATTTTGACAACTTACCGTTAATTCTTGCAAATATTGTACATTCATCAAGTCAGGATTATAGGCTTGGCACAGGAAAACGTCTAGTTCATTCCTACGCATTACTGGTCTATCAAGCGACATGATATACCTTAATACACAGGCCATAACAAACATCTGTTGAGGTACATAAGCTGTATTCAATATCAGCGGCGAATCTGAATTCAAACAAGATAATAAAGCCCTCATTCTGCATCTCTTGTCATCAAGGGAGGGTCCAAACCACAGTCTTTGCAGTGTTGGTACTGCCCAAGGTAAGGGTTCAGCTCTGACCTCTTCAGGATGTTGATATGGATTTGAGCGACTATATATCCATTCTTTGACAATAATATCTGGCGGCAGTGTGTTCTCTTGTATATCTCCTGCTTCTGTTTTTTTGAAGAAAGAAATGCATAGATAAACAGTGTTATAAATATAACATATTAATCAAAGCCACTTCGCTTAATTTCATTATTAGTGATATATTTAGATGTTGTTCCTAATCTATATTTCTATAGAAAATGTGAAATACTACAAAAATCATTCTATAAAAAGAATTCCAACCAAAGCAAATTTTCAAACCAGAAAATGCAATATCACACTTCACTTGTTATTTATCTGCAGGCGTGCACGATATAAAGATAACATCATTACAGTAATTCAGACAGAAAGCAATGTATAATCCAAATATCAAAATTTATACAAACCTTTTTTTTTACTATATACATATCTATGGTGATGTAAATTGAAAAGAACTGCATACACTCTCTGTCTCAATAATAGATAAATCTCATGTATCGGTGGAAATTCACGATTGTTTTCGTCTTCCATTACGCAAGGTAGCCGAACTTCTTTAGTACTTAATACATGTAAAATCCATGGAGCCATTAACCCCTTTTGATGTCTAAGAGAGGCTGTACGTAAAACATCCACAGACACAGTAGGTGTTATTATGTTAGGTATGACTGGAAAAAAAAACAAAATATTTAATATGTCCTTATAATTCTCATTAAACAGCAATATATGTTTTCCCAAAGTAATTAATGGCATTAAAGTATCGAAATGTTTCATACAGCTGGTATGAATGTTACACAAGAACTTGACATTAAATGGAATTTATTTGCATTCAAGTCAGTTTTTTTTTTGTCTACTTACGTCATCCATGACGTGAAGTCCATGCCAATAAAAATAAATTCAAATAAAATTAGGATATAAAATTATAGTCATATTAATGTTAGTATGTTATTGGAATTTACATTGTTGCATGTTTCTTTGTTCATGCTGATATTAGAAGTGCCTTGACATTTCAGTTGCTATCATTATGCCGTTTTATTAGTTTCTTAAAATACTTACCTGTCATACTCAAAATTATAGGTGGAAATGCACAAATTGGTTAGGCAGATGGAATGTATAGCCTCAATCTTTTGTACACAAGAATTGAAATAGCAGTAATATGTTTTTAATATAAATACAACTCAGAATAAATAACTACGCACCGACATACTTCGGGCATTCTCGTAAAAGGCGGACCTGAAGCATGTGAAGCTAGTCAGCTGTTGTAAACAACTCTCCTAAATAGTAAAACTAAGTGTAGTATTTTAATAATTATTTATTACTTTAAGGTAAAATGATAGTGAAATAATTTAAATGTATTATTGATTTCTACCTATTTTGATGAGTAATTATTTTATAAGATTCAAATCTGCATTAGTAATCATATAATTTGCATTTTCAGATGAATTAATATGTTTACTCTAAGGAAATATTGAAGCTAGAACTACATTAACATATAATAATAATAATAATAATAATAATAATAATAATATATTTACTGCCATACAATTCCAAAAAGAACATCGACATTGTCATAATTACACACTCCACAATAATTGTAAAAAAGTCAACAAAAAACAGTGACAAAAAAGTTAAAAAGTGATTTAATGGAGAGCGTGTGCTCCATCGTGTCAAAGATTCGCATCCAAATATTCCTGAACGGAGTAGAATTCTCTCTCCATCAGCAGTTTGCGCAGCACTATTTTTGCCTTTGAGAATTGCAAACCGTTGATCTTATGGTGCACTTTATTATAAATTTTAATGGCTGCATAGTTCGTGCTTCCTTGTGCGCATTTTACTCGATGATGTGGCAGTGACAAATTGTTTTTGTTTCTGGTGTTGTATGTGTGGAAATCACTGTGCTCACTATAAACACCACGATTCTCCATCACATGCTTTACACAGGTAAGTATGTATACGCATGGAAGGGTAAGTATTCCATGCTGCCCAAAAAGTCCCCTGCAACTTGTTTGCTGATCGCCAATTTTACTTAATATTCTTATCGCTCTCTTTTGTTTCAGGAATACTTTACTAGCCGAGAAGGAACCACCCCAAAGTAAAATCCCGTAGGTAGCCACGCTGTGGAAATGACTAAAGTAGGTGACACGCGCCGCTTCGTAGGTAGCCACCTGACCTATCCTTCTAAGTGCAAACAAAGCCGATGACAACTTCCCGCACAGCATGTCGACATGGTGGCACCACCTCAGGCCACCGTCCATACAAAAACCGAGTAGGGTTGCAGTTTGGTGCTCATCTCTTGTCGAAAATAGTATTCTCTGAGACTTTTCTTCATTTAATTTGAGTTTCATGCAGTCGAACCAGTCCTTCCCACAATCTAACGAATTACTGGATTTCGTGTTTAAAGTTGATTTGCACTTGTCCCTATTCAATAACGTTGTGTCATCCGCAAACAAGGTTACACCATCTGACGTTATGTTTACTGGAAGGTCATTAACGTATATAACAAACAAAATTGGCCCCATCACTGATCCCTGAGGCACTCCACACGTCACCGTGTACTCCCTAGAGTAGTCCCCATTCCAATACACCGTCTGTATCCTATTCTGCAAGTAACTTTTACACAGTTGGAAAGGTACACCTCTAACTCCGTAATACCATAGTTTATCTAAAAGAATTTGATGATCGACTGTATCGAAGGCTTTACTTAGATCTAACATTGTTATTTCTGTGTATTCCTGTTCATCAAAAGATGTTAGTATGCTCTCGACAATGTCGACAATTGCTGTTGTTGTGGATTTCTTCTGCCTATACCCATGTTGGTTTTCGTTGAAAAATTTGTTCTTCTCGAAGTATTCCACCAAACGCTGTTTTAAGGCTGTTTCCAATACTTTCGAAAACACTGGCAGGATCGAAATGGGTCTGTAATTTTCATATTCATCTCTTTTGCCCTTCTTGAAGATCGGTACAACCTTGGCCAGTTTCAGTGCATCTGGGAAGACCCCCTCCATAAAACAGAGATTTATGACATGTGCCAATGGCTCCATTATGTCCACTGCAACCTCCCTCAACAGAGCTGTAGAAAACCCATATATATCCTGAGAGCTTTTACTTTTTAAGGACTTTATGATTGCTAGTATTTCTTGTGGTGTCACCGGGCTCAAATAAAACGAGTTGGTATTATTTATTTTCATGTTCCTAAGATACACATCAGGCGCTCGCTCAGATCTACCAATGGTCCCAAGTATTTGCTGTCCAACAGAACTAAAATTTCTCTGAAAAGAGTTACAATCAAGTTGTTTTTCAATCATCTCAGTGTTTCCTGATTTTTGAACCTCTCTATTGACAACCTCCCATATCGCTTTCTGTCTATTGCCCGATAATACTACGTGTTTTGTGTTCATTTCTCTTCTACTCATTTGTATCTTTCTTCTATACTCCCTCCTGACAATATTGAATGCATTTTTTGAAACTCTATCGCCTCGCACCATCATCACTACTCTCAGAGCGTCCATTGTGTTTCTTATTTTGCCTATGTCGGTATTTATCCAAACTTTTGTTTTATCTCGTGGCTTTACTGTGATTTCCCTCATGGGAATAGATTCGTCAAAATGACTCATTATAGTGCCATGCAACCATGAGAATGCTTCTAAAGCACTTTTGTATAGTTAATAACAACAGTGGAATAGGACCTAGTATTTTATTGAAAGAATTTATTTATAAAATTTATTTAATGCTCCGTGCTTAACAGTGTTATCAATTGTAAATTATATAAAAGAAATAATATTATTGTTTTTATGTAACATAAAAAAAAACATTTTAGTTTGAACATGGAATGTAAAATGCAGTAGAATTAGTAGGAGTTCAGTTGTTTTGGGAACAACCCTTCTTTATGGGAAAAGCAAGAAGTTCAGGCTTCAATTTGTAGGCTGACATAATCACTTGACTTCTTAGATTTGTATTACCAACATAACTATCAAAATATACAACATATTCAGTTTATAAATTCTATTCATGATTACAATACACTGAATAAATATAAAACAGAAATTTGATAACATTTAGAATAATCGATAACCTTATATGGTATTCACGGCAGAAAAGAAGCTTTACGGGGTCGCAAGTAACGCATTTGAACACCGACAACAGCAGTGTCAAAAATTGGTTTTTTTTATGCTGTCAACAGAAATAGTATTTAATTATTTTATGCCCCCCTCCCCTATAGTTGTGAAAACAACATGGAATATTATATTCTGTAGATATTATTGACAGCAATGCTGCTTCTAAAGCGCAAGAACTAAATGCAAATCCAATTATTGTAGATTATTATTTAGTTGTATCTAGAAAAAGTTAATATTAACATATATACTAGAATCGCTCTCGCAACCGACATGCGCCAACAAAATTAAAATGGCGTCAAATTTGAGACGTTGCAAAATTTGATATGTCAAGTAATATTCATTTTGATACTATAACCCTAAATAATCAATTAGACTTGTGATTTTAGCACTACCGACAATAATTCTAATATGTAACTATTAATTTGATAATAATTTGGCTTAAGTACTATTAGAAACCGAATATATGATTATTTTATATTTGTATGAATTTGTTTGCTGATAATAATTAAATATAAGTACAATAAAGGTAAGATTTTCAGACAGAATTGAACTTTTGGGGTTCATTTAAATTCAGAAATGTATTAAGTAAATATGTTCCAGTTAGTTTCACTATAGACAATAAAGATATATCCATTAAATGCATTAATATTAAAGTAATTTTACATGCAACAACAAGAAGGTCAGAAAAGTATTACACCAATTATAAAAACTTTTTTTGCCAGATTCTAACTGTTCACTATGATTATTACCATACTCAGTGACATACTAAAAGCAACCTGTTTCTCGCAGGTATATCATTGATTACAACATAGTTTTTGCATGCTAATGAAACATTTTTGATTAAGCTAAACTCATCATTATTATTTATTTAAGCTTTAAACTAGTATAAATTCTATCCATTCTTCTATTACAGTCAACGTGTTTAACCCTTCTTAAATTTGAAAATTTCCTAAATAATATCACATGTGATCTTCAAACATTTATTATTATGTGACAATCACCTGCTTCTTCGATTAGATAGCTTTCTGTCTTATTACGGTATCATTGTTCTGTGAACATGCTTTAAACTAGTATACATTTCTTGTAATTAAAGATTATATTTAATGCTGAATTAAACAATTCAACATCTTAAAGTATTTCAAATGTTGAGTATTCATAAGCTGAATCTTTGCTACTGATCAGAATTCAACTTACCAAGCAACTTTAAAGTATAATACAATAATGAACAAGTTTGTTTACTATCCCAATTTATAATGTACTACATTAATATTATTACAATACTATCACCTACTTTTTAAATATTATAATCTTAATTCCATTCATAACAATAAATAATTACAAAATTAAAAGCGTACAGAAAATATACAGAAGTTATTTTCGAAAAACTATAAAAATAATATAACAGAAATATGTTTTAATTGCATTCCCCTACGCAAATGCTTATATTGTTGTCACATTAATAAACTAGACCATTATTTTATTCTGGATCAATTTCTTTGAGAAACACTAAATTCAGTTATTTAATTTTAGAATCGGCATACTTTATTCCACAACAGTTAAATTTCCTAACAAGTTATAGTTCCTAATAGGAACACATGTCTCGTACAATGTGTCATGCCTAACTTTTCCTAGTGTTTCTCTATGCTTTCCGTCTATGTTTGAAAGACAGGTGCTGACATCAATCATCCACAATTCTTCTATTAGTCAACATAATTATACCTTCTTAAAGTTGAAAATTTTCTAAACAGTATGTAATCTTCAAACATTTAGAATCTTAGTGAGAGTCACCTACTTCTTTGATTATATAGAATTATTCTTCAACAGATCAATTAAGTACAAATTATTTTAACTATCGTAATCTTCTGCTGAAGCATTATAAACAAATATGTTAACAGATTCCGAAATCTGTCTTTGATCTTTGATATAGACTCTGAATTTAATCCATCTCCAATTCTTTATATGCAACATTCGTTTTATCAGTTGATTATGCTAGATAACAAAGTAATTACAAATAAAACCAAACATTTCTGTTGAATAAAACTTACCTTCTCTTATATAATTTGGTTTCGATCAATATATTCGATTTATTTCTGAACAGGAAAGTGTGCTGATTAGTTTTTAATGAGGTTGTTTAAGAAAGATTTGCTTCAGAATAAAAATAATCAGCGTTTCTTATGCCTTTTATAAGTAAATTGGAAAACACGTTCAGACAATATTTAGCTTGTATTCTTTTGTCAGATATTAGGTTATAAAATCCAAACTGCAAAACATGTACTAATATGCAATGTACCAGTAAAATCTCAAACAGGTCATGAAATTATGTGTAATAAAAGTTCTTTGTTCAGTTTCATGTACATAATCTTGATCTTTGCAGATCGTTTGCAAACACAGGTTGCAAAACTTGCAAATAATCTTGCGATAGTTGGGATCACTTGACTGCTTCAACTTAACGACACACTCGCATCGCCATCTGGTTAGCATCACAATTACTAGTTCTTCCGCGCTGCCAGTGTTAAGCTGTTTTTTTGTACGGTGTAGGAGTTAATACTTGAAATTTTCTAGAGGGACTTAAAATTGTGATAATAAAGATGACCACAATGTCATTCACATTAATATTCGCTACGCTTATCAAGTGTCATCCGCTCCGTGAAAATAAAAATCTGACAACAGTGCTCAGAATAGTCATGTATTAAATAAAATATTGATATAGAAAAGTAATATTTAATAATTTTATCTATAATATTTAATTTCTAACTGACTTTCATGTAATAGTATTTTACTAGCCGTAGCTATTTATCCTAAAATATTAATTAATTATTTGAATTTTATTGTTCTAAAATTGCTCCGGTTGACTGGAATTTGTAGTGGTATTGAATCAGCGTCTTTAGTTCGTAGTTTTGCCATGTCGGTTGCGAAAACGATCCGACTATATGGTACCTAATTTACACTGTAATCCAGTCAGTCTTTTGTAAGTATGTATTTTGTATTCCAGAATATGCAGCAATAAGTGTTTTATTATTGTTTTTCTGACGTTCACGTTCCCAATTTCTAACTAAAGCGAAAATATAAATAAATATAAATGCACTTTACCTGGTTGGTTAATACTTTGAGCATGTTTCGGAGACTGCGGCACACTACTTGAATTAGAACTGCTTGAACTAACTAGCAGATTTACTCTTGTACCTCCAGCACTACCGCTGCTACTACTACTTGCAGCATTAGTGGAAACTGTAATGCTGTTATTTGAAACACAGGAACTATTTGAATGACCATTAAATCGAGACGTATCTGATGAAGGAGATTCATCTATTAAGGTAAAGAAATGCATGTATTAATAATGAAATAAAACCAATCAGAGTTAATTATTAAATTTGAGACAATTAACGAATTTCTAAAACCGAATTTCAATCTATTTTAGCCCAGGATAGATATGTATATGCCATCTCTACAAGCGTCTCACTGCGTCTTGACTTTGACGTTAAAGATATTGAGATATGAAAAAGATGTAAGTTCTGGATAGTGACATAATGAACTAGACTATCTTTCAAAAATATTTCTATGTTAATTTTACTACCGGTGATACTTGAAAGCCACTACCAACTGATATTTGAAATAGAACACTATGTTTATAAACACACCAAAAACTATGTACTACTCAAATAAATAAAATGTCTTATACAATAATAATAATAGGTTTGTTGTTTATTTAAGGTTCATGTCATATAATATATTTTAATAAAACTATATAGCTTCTATCACATTTTGATATGAATTTTGTTCAATAAACTTGCTTGGGTTGCAATAAACAGGGAAAGTGTTTTATAGTCCTGGTCTAGTTGGACTTAATTATGTGAATGTTGATATTACTTGGCATATATATCCTAGGCTAATTATACATATATTTTGAAGTTTATACAGTAGACTAGTTATAACGTGACCTCACGGGATTGAAAAACGAGTTCGTTTATGTCGAAAGACACAACTATAAAAGTATCAAACTGAGGCAGGTAAACGTATAGTAAAATCATCGCGGATTTCCTGAATTAACACTATACCTTGTCTCAGAATAAGAAGGAGTGATTCAAATATCGCGCCAAAATGGCGTATGTTTTTAAAGTATTTCATTGGTTCTTGCGTAGGCAAATTTAACATGGGAAAATAAGTTTGACAAAACGTCATTTTATGTTTATAGCCAAGCCATAACCAAGAATCTTACATTTTTACTTTGGTTTATTATACTTTATTGTGTTATTAAATAAAATCCATACTTTTATGTACAACATGAGTATGCGTTGATCAGACGATTTAAGACCTAAGGAACAAGTGATCATGCATTTGAAACTTTGAATTTGATGAATATGTCAAAAATACTGTATGTCAGTGGAAAAATCAAACATTCAACAATTAATATCATAAAAAATAACTATAGATGAGTTCATACCATAAATGAAGTGGACAACTCACACATATTCTAGAATTGACTCATTAATTTCAAGTAAGTGTTAATTAAATACTAATTATATTACCACATGTTCATATACATGTTATATTTCAGAAATATTTATCAAACGTAAAGAATCCTGTACTAATAGAAAAAGGTGAAAATATCTGGTGGAGAATATGGGAAAAAGTTTGGATTGCCACAAGTATAATGAGTGCACGACAAGCTTTGTTGAAAACCTGTAGGATTAAATAGCCATACCGATAAAGATAGGCAATTAAGAATACTTCATATAGGATCTGAATTGATACATAAGATGAAGTTGCTTTAAAAAAAATCCCCTTTCAGAATATCACTTATATGAGAACGTTTGACAGAAGCAATTACAAATGTTACAATAAGTATTTGGAAAAATTGTGCCGACCATGTAAATTTTTAATCTTTTTAACATGATCTGAACACTAAATTATTGTTAATTTCAAATATATAGTAGAAATAAATATTTGTTATACTTTATATATTTTCATAATAAATTTTAATTGGGAATAATAATTAGTAATGTGTAGGTATATGTAATTATCTTTGCAGTTCGTGTAAACAACTTCAGTCGATGTAAATTTTTCTATTTATTACTGTTGTATGTAAGATTCAAATTTCCAAGACTAGTTGCTTGAAGTTACCTCTTCAAGGTTTGTCGCAGTAATACGAATGATTTATCTGTAAGTTCTTTATTGATATTTAAAATAGAAACTAATAAACAAAACCTTTTCTGCAAGTTCTTAAGGACATTTTGATAAAAGATAAAAGGTTTGATTCATTCTTGCTCTCTGATACAAATATTTAATAATAAATAGACGATTCACAATTTTCATGTTGATATAGCACATTCACTGAAATGTGCAGTAATTATATATATTTATAACGGCAATCCTCCTCAAAACGCTCAGAACAAAGTCTATGCTTTCATTTGTAAATTGGGTCTATATCTTTATCCATAGATTCTTCTAATTTTTTTTTCAAAACTAGATTGAACAGATTTAAATGTTAAGAGATTTGTATTCATCAAATTATAGATGTATGCACATACTTGTGTTTATAACTTTACTCTCCTGTTTCCAATTGCCGTGCACTCGTATAGCTGCTTCGATTGGTAGAAGGAAAAGCGGCACATCCATCTATTTTAACGAAAGTAGTAAATGAAACACAAAACAGCTAAATCCTTAGTTAGAATTAATACAGTTCTTCTAACCTCAATTGTCATGATGTCATATCAAATCGTCTACTAAATTTTAAGCTATGTGTTCCATGTTTTGGCGGGATATTTGAATCACTCCTTCTTATTCTGAGACAGGGTATAGTACGGTGTAGTCAACAGCAAATGATTTTAGGATTATGTCCAATAAATGTTGCACTATATTCAATTGGACTTTGAATGAATCGAAAAATGCCAACGTTATAACCCGGGTACGTAACAAACGGAGTCTTCTACTGGACTTATATTGGTAATTTTAAAATGTTAATTGTAGTAGTGTTAACACAAGATACCTTGTTTCGTTAATCAACTACATGCAGGGTAACTATATTGCCGTACTACATGTAATTACATATTTATCGCACCACATAATGGATGCTATTTATTGCCCAGAACATTGATTTGTGTACCCGAACGTTTTAAAATTGTTACGATTCTTAACAGAATTGTTTTAAAATTACTCAAACAAGTACGTTAGAACAATAAACTTTTAACAAACAATAAAAAAACCTATATCTATAATAAAAATACGACTGTCTCATTACTTATAAAGCACAAATTCGGTAATTTAAGCGTCATTTAAAGTCAGAATACATAAAATATTAGAACAGAACTAGACTGGTTTGATATCAAATAAAAAATACTTAAGTATCAAAAAATAAAACTTACCATTGTGTGGAGATGTTTTTGCGGAACTATCATTTAAACTGGCAAAATCTGATGCTATAACTACATTCGCAGTAGCTATTTTGTAATTCTGCAGGCTTTCTTGCTGAAAAGATCAATAAAATTTCGTAAATATGAAAATAAATACAACAAAACCTGCACATATAAATAGTAGTGCATGTATTTAATTGATTTATCGATCAGTCATTTTACGGTTTGCCCTCTGCTTAAATTCAACATAACTGTCAAAATTGGCATTATAATCCCATAAATAAGAACAGTTTTAATATGATATTGATTTAGAACATTGTCAACATAATGCAGTTTCTTAAATATTCAAACTATTCTTTTTATACCACCACCACAATAACAATAAATATCAATACAAAGATTTTTGTATATTTGTATGTACTACAAAAAATAAGCAATTAATGGATTATGTACGCATTCTGATGAAAGAATATATTATCTTTTCAAATGCACATTTATCTATATTAAAATATAAACAAACAACTAATTTGTCAAAACATGGATTGGTATCAGTACTTACTAGAACAAAACGTCATAATTTATAATGACGAAAGTTAGATAATAATTGGCAGCATCTACAATACTACAATTTTTTAGTTTCCCAATTTCTTAATATTACCTGTCTTATACGATGATATGCATGTTTTAGAGTAGTCAAAATAGGGCATATAGTAATTATTGCAGAATAGCAGTTTAAAACTTTGCAAGTGAGTGGATTATCAAATATATCAAACTCATTAATTATTTAAAATATCTCAATAATCATATATATTGCACTACCTGTTAAACTGATATATCTTCATCAAAATGTACTAATGTGCCAAACACTTATTTTCACCTGTACCTTATTGTATTGGTTGTATTGGTTAAAAATACGGTTTTAATATTCAAGTAAAAAAAACTCGAACGTAAGGGATAATAGAATGCTTTAATGGCTGGTATTTGCCATGTACAGGTTTAAAACAGAAAGTAATATAGCTTACATTGCAATAAAACTCGTTAATACAAAATAAATAACATAATTAAAATATTTTAACAAAAAATAAAGAACTGTTTTTACTTTTAATATTTTAATTCACTAAAAAAAAATTTTCGTTAATTTTATGATTTAAATATTCGCAAAAATTGTTCTAGGAAATTTGCTATTATACCTATTTATTCTTTAAGGCAATTTGCCCTAAAAAGAAGTAATTGAACTACATTTACACTACATTACATCAAATTTACACTCCTTTATGAAACAACCGGTTAATTTAAATAATTGATGACGTTTAGCTTATTTATATTATGAATTCAACTCTTTCCTCTTGTAAGTGAAGAGAGTTCAGAAACTCACATAACAAGCATTTTCACTGAGATAAAACATGTAACCAGTATATTTATGCTTCTAAGCACAGTTTAACGGGTTATTTTTAGAGGTTACTTTGAAAATTATCAGCAATAACTAATCAACTTTATCATAATACGAATTCGAAATTATAGGTTATTAATGCTATTTCAACATACTGACAATGTTATAGCTGCATAATAAGCATAATCGTATGGTTATAAAATGATGTTTATATTGTAAATTAAATATCTAGGCACAGAAGTGGCGGTCAAAGAAATGAAGGAAAACGTTTCCAAGTTGCCGATTTAATAACATGAAAATGTCTAAATAGCATCTTTGTTATTATATAACAAAAATGATTAAGTGTTGAAATTTTACGTCCTTAACAATTTTCTAATATAGATATTTGAAACACGATGAAATGTGTTTAAACATTTCGTGAAATCCAATCCTTTAAGAATGTGCTCCCAGAATTTAAAAATACAAACTTTGGTAAGTGTCATTGACTCAAATTGATAACATTTTAATTTACTACTATATATTCACAAACTGACTTAAGAATTTTAACATTTGTAAAATTTGTACCAGGTTCGCCCAAGTAACTAAACAGATTTTTATATGAGGGTCAAATGTAACACTGAATATAGAAAAACTGAAAGTTAATTTTATAGTTGCACCATTATTATAAATAATTCATAAACATCAATACTTATATTGTTTTCAATATAGATATTTCAAGATATTTCACAAGTACTGAGATACTATGTACAAGGTTGAATAAAAGCACTTGTGAAGTAATTTGTTTGCGTTTAAATATTTCAAACAGATCTGCTTTAATTAACATATTATTTACATTTATGCATTTATTATAGATGTCATTTTTTGCTAGAGGAAATCCTTCTCTAATACTATTTTAATTTCTTATAAGTTATACTACAATTTGACTACAAATAAAGTATTGTTATCATGAATGTTTTCAACTTCGAGATTTATACAGATCTTCTCGTTTGCGAGACCTCTCAAAATGAAAGAAGAGTTGGGTTGGATTTTCAAAACAAAAGAAGAATTGGACTGGGTTGTCAAAAAGAAAGAAGGGTTATTCAAATGATGCTTATCAGTATGTAGAACTACGCCTAAAGGGCTACACTCAACAACACCAAATTTCAAACTAAAGTTTGGATTTTTAGTCACAAGGCTGATTAGTTTTAAACCAAGTCAATAATGAAATACTACATCCCTTCAGCACAAAAATCATATTTGAAAAATATTTGCTCAACTAGTTTCATCAAAATTCACAAAAAATACGGAGCTATTATTAACTATTTTTATTATGAAAAGTACTCAAAACTAATTTGAAACCACTTTTGTATAAAAAAAAAAGTGACTACTAAAAATACCACAGTACAAGTATGTTTATGAAGAGTACAAGTGTTTTGAAACAAATATTTAACATTTTTTTATATATTTTTGAGTAACTAAAAATTGTAGCCTCTATTCAAGTTTATTAAAGCAAAATCAGAATTTTAGCTGAAAGAAACTATAGCATGCATAAAGAGCGTGTGTTACAATTTAATTAATACTTAATTTTAATGCTTTATAGCTTAACACCTTCCATTTATCACACAATCTGAAACTATTTTGCAGTATCAATCATATTTTGAAAAATACTATTTTTTAAGCACCGTTAAGTCCGTATGTAACGATGTAAAATTGTACACACAAAATATTATTCATGAAAAATTATGTGAACATTTATATTGAAAAAAAGAAGAATGAGTGTGCTTAAAAAACCACACAGCAGAAGTGTAAACTTCATCAAGGCGAGGTTAATAATACGAAATAGACGCGTATAATATTTCAGTAACGTATTAAATAAAACATATTCGCACATTTATTTACATTTACACATGTACACACGCGTATAATATTTAGTAACGTATTATACGACTGATGTGTCATGCTCTCCCATGTAACGGTCGCCGAACGAGTATAGTAGTGACGTATGCGTTGGTCTGATGCAACGTACCGGCGTCATACATTGGTCATACCCGTTCGGCTCGGGTTCGAATCTGCTCGGGGACATGAATTTGTTTATTCATTTAAATTTCAATTTAATTGAAATTCAATACCTCTATATGATATGTTTATCTTGTTCCCTTAGCCGACTTTACCCGAACGAGCGTTACACATATCCGAGCGTTGCAGGTCAGTCTTGTTCACTGCCTACAATCAGCGCAACGCACCTAAAGAAGTTTGCACTTCAAAAATCTGTAAAGCGATATTCAATGGAAGTCCTTAAACAACAACAAAACATATATGTAACTATAATTGAATCGCCGAACAGATGCAGTAGCAACAACGCACGAGAAATGTGTCACTTGCAAGGACGGCCATAAATTTAGCACTGTGTTTTGACATGTGATTTTGACAGTTTCAATTTTGCATTATTACTATTTTATTCTTTCTCAGTTCCTTTGCTTAATATCTAACAAAAAGTATTTCTGAATACTGTACATTGTTTTTTTGACAAACGTAAGTATGCGCATTAAATATAACATCAGGTAATTTTGAAATATCTGCTTTATAGGCTATAAACTCAATCGTATGTTTAATCACCTGTGGTATCAGTCTCCCTTTTTGTGTAACATTCTGGAGAATTCATCTCCTAAGATGAGGAAAAGAGGAATCGTAATAGTATTCTAAAAGAAAAAAATGATATTGGAACACTGATATATTACTTAGACGTAACATGGGTGAACGCAGGGCATACAGTAAAGAAAGCGTGGGCAGACACATCAGTGCTTACTGCGAGACAAGCATTTATAGATGGTTTGTCCACAGGCTTTAAAAATCCTTCTGGAAAAGGTTAATTATTATACACATAGGTTCTGACGAGGGATTTGTAGAGGATGGCTTGCTACTTTTTGAATCTAAAAGAGACAGGCGATTACCACGAAGACATGAATACAGAGAGATTTGAAGAGTGGTTTCAACATATTCTGCCCTACTTGAGAGAAAACGCAGTGATTGTTTTGAATAATGCACCATATTATTATCACAGTCACAAAATAAATAAACCACCTACACCAAACAACCGCAAAGCTGAAATTCAACAATGGCTTGTAAATCTAAACATACTATATGAAGATGACATGGTGAAGGCAAAATTATTAGCATTAAGGAAAATGTGACCACCCTCGCAAAATATGCTGTAGATGAGATAACTGAAGCATCAAATAGAAAGGTATTGCGGCTACCCCCATAGCATTGTGAATTAAATCTGACAGTTGATATGGGCACATGTAAAGGGGTATGTTACTAGGCACAATGTATCATTCAAACTGTAGCATGTAAAGCAATTATTTCAACAAGGTGTGTTCAATATTTTATGTGAAAATTGGAAAAATGCAATTAAACATGTCGGTTAATGTGGGAATCAAAATGTGGGAACTTAATAATTTAATAGATTGTCAACAAGACTCATTAATTATAACAGGTGATGATTCCACTACATCATCTTCTATTGAAGACTAATTAATAGTGAGACTGATTTGATGCTGTTTTATTAAATATGCTCTTTTTGTAAATCACTGCTTTCTTATAATTTATTTATTATATGTAAATTCATCTATTGATGTATGAATAAACACATTTTATTTGTATCATGTAAGTAATCATAGAAACTTAAAATATATTTTCGGAACCTGTCGTTTTCTTTATTTCTTCCCATTTCCCCAATTTACAAGCGAATTGGACAAAAAATAAAAAGGAGATTACTACTTTATATTCATTAAATGTGCATTTATTTAGAAGAAAATTATTCCTTGATTTCACCACTTTAGCTACCTTAAGCTTGCTTTAAATAAATTGTTATACAAATGCAACTATATTCAAAATATTGAACAATGTTGTTTATTATAATGTACTATTTGAAACATCAAACAAATTATCATATCAGAACATTTCTTGTTCACATAAACCTAAAGTAAGGACGGCTCTTGTATTTTATTTTCATTTCATTTTCATTTCGATATATGTACGTAAAGAAATCTAAAGTAATGGAAAGTATTAGTAACTAGTCAAAACACAGCTTATATTACATACATTGCATTAATTTTCGTCTATTAAAATTACATTTATATAGAAGAATGTGTAGAATCCTTGCATCGAAATATGGGGTTAGAACTACATATTTGTTTATAACGTCTAACGTCCAAATATTTATGGTTAAGTCTATGCGTTAAATGTTGTGAATTTGCCTTTTTAAGCTATTACGTCAATATGCTAGTGCATCTGTTCGGTGATTCAACTATAACTGATATTTGATTCATTTGTGACAGGAAAAGTTATTTGTGTTATCATGTCAGCAATCTTACCCCTACCCACATGCATCATGCTTGATAAAAGTTCGTGCTTGACTTTCTTCCCCAACCTATTACAAATTATAGTCACATATATCGACAACATGAAAAATAATTACATAACATTTTTTATATCGTTTTTATTTATAGGATTTGACATCGTTTTACATGTGGACTTTAATTAATAGTGATATTATGTTATATATTTTTTTGCCAGAAATTGTGAATTCGAATCTCATCTCAATAAAATAACCTTTCGCTATTAAATAAGAGTCTTTAAGTACGAAATTTATATTTTTCATAACTCTTTTACTGACTTTGGTCTTCATCCAGGCCATTGGCTATCAACTTTACAACACGCTTCAAATCAATTGTGCGTCCACTAGCAGTATTAGGTGTTTAGCTTTCACCTTTGCAAACTTGTTTGCCATTTCTAGTAAGTGCAATAGGTCGTGACAACACGTTAATACTAATGTTTGTTTCAAAGTTAGAAAAATAAAAAACGTGAAATATATGCAGAGATGATAAAATAAGCACGGTTGCTGAAATTAAATGAATGACTAGTCAATTTTTATACAATAAAAGAGCTTGAAGCGCTTACGGTACCATCATCTGCAAATAGAAAGACTGAAGACTAGATTTTGAAAAACGCTGTTTGTATTTCCAGAATGAAAAACACCAAACTTAAAACAAAAGAAATATTCGTGTATAATTAAGTACCATTAAGAAATAGCATTGTCAGCTTTCTAATTGCTTATTCATATCAACATAAAAAATGTTTCATCATGCCCTTGTGGGGTTTAATTGTGAAATATTTCCAAACGCTGTGGTTTGGAATATTTATATTTCAGATATTCTCCAGACTTGTAAAATGTAACGCTACCGCGTTTCGCCCTCAACGATCGCATAAAAATTGTCCAAACTTATTACGAATATGCCCTGTCCATTACGAACGCAATTTGTCGACTGATGTTGCCTGGTGATAGCAATTAGGAACCCAATCCAAATTCGAGCGTGTTCTGGATATCAAAATACCACTAGAAAACGTAATGTTCGCCGAGTTGAAAATAAATTGAAATGTAGCAGAAAATCCAAAAATTTCAATTCGTCATCGTTCACAGCAATTAGCGATTTCAAAAGCATTTATGCGGAGATTTAGACTAAAATTTAATTCGCCCAAGAAGACTAGACGCATTTAGAGACGTGAGAACCGTTTAGTGGGGATTTTCGACCCAAGGCGTGATTGGACCTTATTACTTTCTTATACGTAGTATAAGGAAGTAAGATTTTTGCAGATGTCCACGTTTTGAAGTCCCCTGATACCGAAAAAGTGGTTTTTAAAAAATGTCTGTGTGTCTGTCTGTGTGTGTGTGTGTGACCACGATAGCGGTCAAACCGCTGTAGGTATCAATTCCAAATTTTGTATTATTTAAAAATTTCAAAATGCAGACCGGAAGTGCCACTTTTACTTTTATCGAATAGTGATTTTTTGCAAATATGTCGTAAGTTATGCATTCTATATATATTTATCAAGAGTACAAAAGTATTTAGAACTGGATTTGCAATATTTTTTGTATATATGAAATTTTAAAATTCGGACCGGAAGTAGCACTTTTACTCTTAGCGAGGAGCACTTTTTTGATAATATCTTGCAAAGTATGCATTCTATAGAGATTTATTAAGAGAATAGAAGTACTTAGAATAGGATTTTGAATAATTTTTGTAAAAAAAAATTCTTAAAATTCTATAATTTGAAACGCTTATACGTATAAGAAAGTCGTGTGGTGGCCACACCTCATTTTTTTTCTGAAAATGATAAGTAATAACTGTCAACGGTGAACGCCACTGTTGAAAATGACGCTAGTTGTCTCGGCGGTAGACTGTAAATTTATTGCATGAAAAATTCCCTGGACATGTAAGTTCCTGAAACACCAGACTTTTACTTTTGCAGTTTTTATAAGAATAAACTATACGCAAGTAATCCACAGACAAGTGATGACTTCAAAATCAACATTCACGGAGTTATTGACTATACTATGTGCAACAAGGTAACCGAGAATTTTTGCGAAAAAATCACCATATGCAGAAAGAACCAAAACGCATATATTATCAGTAACTACTTTGTAATGGTGTTAAAACAAAGGGAGATATATTATTCTCTACTAAGGCATGACTAAAACAAGTTACAAACGCAAATGTCTGCAGTTAAGCAACTATGAGATTTTGATGTTACGCTGGATGCACAACAATTATACAAAACAATTTGTTAATCAACCAAAATGTTTGATGTACGTCGGAGTTTTTTAAATTATATGGGACTGCTTAAAGATGATGCACACTAATTAAACGTTTGACAAACATTGTAAACACTTTTTCGGCAATTTACAATTAATAATGACTTAATTTTATTTGACATTAATTAATTATAATTGTTAGATTAATGTTAGATAATTACGTGTTACACATATTTCATCTAATTTGTGGATAATATGCAATCAAACAAACGGTGACGCATTTATGATTGGTGTGCATCCAGGCTTTTACTGACTAATGCCCATTTTCTTCACCTTTAGATAAGTTCTTGATAAAGTTATCTGTTAGATATCTATGAGAAATAGGCATAAATAGATTTCTTCACTTCTAAATAGACTTTATCTTGAAGATAAATTTATCAAGCAGTTCAAGTACTCGATAAAAATTATCTTAGAGATATTTCGCTGCGCGCGCATTTTGTTGCAAGTTATAAATGGTGGCTGACTTTTATCTCTGCCCTTTTATTTGTAAGTTATAGTGTCATTTTTAAGAAATTTATTGTGTACTATGAATTTATTAATGTTGGAAATAGATATTTTATGAAAATGATCAATATATAATAAAGTGTTACAAATTAATAATAATGTACAGTGATTTCTCCAGTTCAGTGTCAAATAAGAAAATTATGTACATATCCAACAGTCCATTATTTTATTTTTATAACTTAAATTCTTACATAAATGATTGCAAGTAGATAATGTCTTAGAATCGAAATAATGAGCACGTTTTTATCACAAAGATAGATTTGTGTTTTATCAGGATACTTCCTGAGAATATAAAATGTATGAGGTTAATGTAAGGATTAAATCAAATTAGAGATATTATTTGAGATTTTACCCTACATTCGTTTATTATAAGCTTAATAATAATATACCAATGTGCTTTTAGAATACAATAAAAGAAAAACCACAGCGTGTTCCAAATTTCAGTGAAATCGAAAAAGAAACATTAATGGAAGTTATCAGGAAATAATAGAAAGTAAAGAGACCAATGCTGCAACCTGGAAACAAAAACAGGAAGCTTGGGAAAAAATTACTAATTAATTTAATGCTATTATTAAAAACCGAAGAAAAGGAAGCCAGCAAGTAGGTCACAATATGGGGAGGAATTATTAGAAATAAAAAAAAAAGAATTTTACAACTGCAAGTGGAATATATTGCACAGGAATTAAGTGCAAAAGCTGAAATAAACAGCCTAACAATAGAAAATCTAAAATTATATCTATAAATGAGAAGAAAAAATTAAGATGCCTATAATTTTCTTTTTTTGTATTATTTCTAAGAGAAAAATATGTAATAAGTTCATTTTATTATTTGATATGTATATTACCATATGAAAAATAAAACTTTCTTACAAAGTGGTATATTTATTTCAAAGTTATGTATGTATTAAGTGAAATATTTATCTTGTAAAATAGGCTGTGATGGGTGCACGGCGAACTGCATTATCTTCAATATTTTGAAGTTGAAGTTCATTATTTATCACCTTTTGCATCTTCAAATACAATAGGAATTTCATCTTTTTCGTTTCTACAGATATTTTGTAGAACACCTGTTGCAACAATAATATCTTGAATTGTTTCAATTTTGAGCCTCATACCAATACTCAATACTGGAAAACGACGCTTCCATACAAAGAAAACACGTTCTATAGTGTCTAAAAATGAAGTTTTACAAAAATGGTACAAATACACAATTCCGTTAACCTTATTTATGTTTTTATAAATGAATATATCCTTCAGATAATAACTTATTCGGTGGATTGAGTAGCCGCTTAAATTTGTCGGGAACTTATCTGAGTGTGAAGAAATCGGCCCTTTATCTGTTAGTGAAGAAAATGGGCCTAAATTTGGTTCGTATCCAAACAAATGCGCCGTCGTGTTTTACGATAATATTTTGATCAAACAATTCCGGTTGGATGGAGAGGTATCAAGTGAAAAATATGAAGGCCAGTTGAAGCAAGAACCAAAGAACGCATTAAGAAAGTAGCGATTTAGATCTCAACAGATCAAAGAATAAGAGTTTCAATGATTGCCGATGAAGTACGGATGATATCGAAATCTACAGTATTAAAAATGTTACAAAAAGATTTAAGAATGACCAAGGTTTCAGCACGTTCGATTCTGAAATTGCTTACTCCGCAACAAAAACTTTATCTGCAACACATTTGCGAAAAAAACTTGGTGGCTTTGGCTGACGAAGTTTTTTTTTTTGGAAATTACTAACAGGGATCCACCGACAAAATAAAAATCCATGCAAGGAATGAATCTTCACCCACAAAAAAATCAAGAACCGAGAATTCATCAGAAAAGCTGATGGTGACGGTATTTTTGGGTATTAAGGGTGCGTTTCAAAGTTGACAAATCCATTTCGGTTCGTATCTAAGATTTTAGCGTTTCTTAAGTACTACTAGTAATAATTGGATGGCGCCACGATGTTAATTCTAACAAACTAAACTAATTCTGAAGATCTAAAAACATTTCAAGGTCATTTTACCTGCTTATTGAATTTCTACCTACAAACGTAGATTTGGTCTGGCAGACTTTCTTTGCAATTCGATTTTATACATATGAATCTAATCGATACTTGTCAACTTTCATGCTGAAGGGAGAAAGACGCGCGAACTTTAAGCATTCATTTGAATTTATTTGTAAAAATTTAAAATTACGTTTCTTTTATTTATAAATTAAGTTATTCTTAAACATATTCGCTAAAGGTAGGTGATACTCATCCATTCGACTTTCTTATTTTCTTATTTCATATATATTTATATTTTGTAATTTATATTAATACAATGTTGTTCTCTTATTTTGGAAATAAACTAATATTATTATTATTATATAAAACGACACAATAAATAAACAGCAGTGTGTTTGTGTTATGCAAAATAAAACATTTTCTGTTACTTGATACATTTAGTACGTAGCCTGCATCTCTGTTGATCATGTCTAATAATAAAATAATAATAATAATATGCAAAACTGAAATATAGTCATATTATTGTCTTCATAACGTACCTATTAGTTCAACATTCTAATAAATATATTTCACCTGCTAAAAATACATGTAAAGTTAGTATTTGAAAATCCCAAGTGCCAGTTTGACAGTTGATCAGTTTTTTTCATGTTTTTATTTTATTTCTATTTTGTAATTTGGCTCCTGGACAGTTTTCAGAATGGATTTTTTTTGTGAGATTACTAAGTTCGAATAAGAGAAATTCTATATACATATTTTAAGGCAAATTTGGTCATAGGTACGTTGTTACTTTATATTATAACTTTTCAATTCAAATATCGCGCCAAAACGGTACCATTTTTAACAGAATGTATTGGTTCCTATGTAAGTAAATTTAACAAGGAATTATAAGTATGCGATATCTGTATATTTTATAACATAACCTAGCCATAATTTGTGAAGCTGTGAACATTCTCTTATTATATTTTACTGTGTTATTATACACTATCTGTACGTTTAAGTACGTCACCAACATATTAGATAAGGCACTTCTAACCAAACCGTGAAAATCGCCACCCAAACAGCGTCAAGTATTTTTACAATAAAGATGATAAAAACAGTTTTAAATATGTACAAAGATTTAACTCTACAAACACCAAAAATGAAAAGAACAGTAATTGTAATAAAAATCTTCAAAACTAAGTAAGGTAAAGGTATTATTTTAATGTTAATATATTATAAATAATGAGGCTATTATAAAGATTATTGTTATTAATCGAAACTAGAAAACCGGGGAACTGACCTCCGGAAGAAAGAGTGGGCAGGCATATGTGATTTGAACTAGGGATGCGCACGATATATTGTTTTGTAAAAAAGTATCGATGTTTTCTTTTCGATAATCGTGATTGAAATCGATATTTTTTTATTTAATAATATTGACTGTTATCGATTTTTTTATTCGATAATATCGTTTAATCAAAAATGCCATTTTAATCTTTGAAATTTCACACATTTATTTCACATTAATATACAAAAGAAACTGTTCATATTATACAGAATACAATAGAATATATTTTTAAGAAAGAAGTTGGAAATTTGAAAAATGCCTACTGGGATGTTTGCTGTTTCGTAGAAATTATAATCGGGAAGCGGCAGCGGAATATTGCATTTCATAGACTTGACATCTCGTATAGTTCGCCGAATCGCCTTCATGGGGTGTTATCTTTATCACAATTACTATTTCCTCAAAATTGTAAAGAAGATATGTTTTAAGATGTTTATTTTTTATTTGTATTTATGTATGTGTTTTATACCACTAGAATTATATATTTGAGTTTTGGATTACCTTATACGTTATAGATACAAATTTATATTTTGTTTGTCTTTTTGGATTTTTTTTATTTTTTGAGTAAATATATATTTTGAGTTAAAGATTTTATTATTTGTTACTAAATGGCTTGAAAAGCCACAGCAAAGAACTTTTAATATAAACATGATAAAAATGTCGATGTCAAGGTATATCGATATTCTTCATTCAATATTTGTTTAAAATCGATTTTGAATTTTTGATACATTATTCGATTCTAATATCGATATTTTTGAAACGTTGCGCATTGGAATTTTTTTATTTGCTAATTTGCTATATAGTTTGAACTATAAAATTTGATGAATATGTCAAAAATACTATAGACATGGTGTGCAGTTTCTATTTAAAAAATAAACGATTTCAAAGTTCTGAAAACTGCTAACAAATAAAATGTACCTATATTTACATTTTAAGTAATTAGCAACAACCTTAACAAATTTTGAAGAAAAATGTAAAACGTTCTTAGCCGACAATTTCTTTGCGAACTTCGTAAATATAAAACAGCTATTAGGCTTTTGTCGGCGTAAACAGTACCAGTTTAATTGATTTACATAATTCATCTCATTAGTAAAAGCATAGGCATCTTTCAATTAAGGATAACAGAAAACTCCAAACTATGTAGTTACTTTTTGGTTTTGTGGTGCCAACCAGTGATGCCAACTGTTGATTGTCTATTACGTACTTTCAAATAACTCGTAACATACTAAATTTTATAATTAGTAACCGCAAAAATTGTTGTTAATTATAATTTTAAATTATAATGAATATTTAAAGTATCGCATAACACACAACTAACCTCTAAATAATTGCTAATAATTGCAAGATAATAGCGCCATCTATATTATATGTGCTACACTGTTAGGCGACGTAAATGTAACAGATATCTGTAATGTATGTAAAGACCTACCAAAAATGTAAACTAATTTTATTTCATGGATCACTTAAAAAATTACACATATATTTAGCTACTGTTACTATTTTTACCTTCCAAATATAAATACCGAGTGTACTTCCTATATTACATATACATTTACCGTGTAATTTTTAAATGTAGCCATTTTTTCTAGTACTTGCAAAACCACTAACTTCCCATTTTATTTACGGCTTATATATTAACTTAATTTAAAAAAAAATACGACCGTTCACTTCGTATAACCTTTATCTTCATGCTTAATGCATAAAATTTACATGTTTTGATATCATACGCCTGAAAAAATGGAAATAAAAATGGTATTTTTCCGGAACATTTCTCTCCCGCCAAAACGTTATCAAACGCAGCCTTAAAGGCATCTTATTACAAGGGGGCGGACATGACCGGTTTAAACTACGACGAAGTTACAACGGAGCAAAGAAATAATATAAATATCCACTTGCTGAATAGCACTAATTCATATGGTGAACTGCAACATCTGTTTACGCCCGAGAAGTGCCCGAGAATGAGAGCAAAAAATGCCCATAAAATAAGGAATTTATGAGTAAAATTCTTTCTGCATCGGCGTAGATAGGAGCATGAGGGGTTTTTAAAATTTATTATATTTACCTTATGTTTCGCAAAAGAAATAATGTAAATATGTATACCGTAGTAGTCAAATTTTAATTTCGATTTTCACTTCTATCTTATGCAGAAGATGACCTTATAATATGCAGCGATGCCTGCTTGCTAACAGTGGTGGGAGAGCAACGCAGTGTCGCGGGACCCTCACGCCTTACATTTCATAGGAAAGGTTTGTCGAGTGTACTGTCTTGGCAGCCTCGCTTATGTTTATCTTTAGTTTATTTGGTCGCGCTCTTTTCCTCTTTCTACTTTCGTATCAGAAATTAAAATATGTCGACTACGGTATACTTACTGTTATTTAGTTTCAATAACATACGCGTACATTTTTAGTTATCAATTATTTAGATCTGGAACGTTGTTTATGTAACTTTTTCTGATATGAAAATGAATTGTCAGTGATTCCGAAATTTATTACAATGCCAAAATAATGCACGTTCGTCACTTAGCTTTGCTAAAACATACACGGAAATAGTTTTTATGCAGAGAATTTCGATAATTTACAAAATTTCGTTACATGTTTAAATGACGATGCTCGAAGTATTTCTGAGTGCAAGAAACTAACACAAATCCCAAATTTAAAAAATCAGTTGTTATTCCTTCAGGAACACTTTGGAAATTTGCCTAAACTAATCACATATTTTGAAAATCGAAATCTCAAATTAAAAGATGGATTAACCAACCACATTAGATGTGGCTATTAATAATTTCAAAAGTATTCGAGTTGACTTCGGATGTGGCCTTCGGCAAAAGTTAGACGCAGTTTTTAATAGAAATCCAGATTTAATAACAATAATAACATTGCGGCAATTGTGTATGCTAAATACGTTGAAATAAAATAATATTTCCAGTACGCACCTATAACCAGTTGCGATGTAGAAAGGGCGTTTTCTATCTACAAGGATGTACTTAATTCAAAGAGAACCAGTCTTGCAGAAGAGAAAATGAACAAATAATAAGGTATTTTGCATTTTATAGATCACCAGCCACCTCTTTAAAAATACAACATTTCAATAGTGCGCTAATGGGCGATAAGTCATCAACCGCTCGTGTCCGCCCCCTACTTATTACACTAAGAAAACATTCAAAAAGATCAAAACTGAGATGCAAACAAAAAGGCCCACAACTGCGACCAAGATTACGCTGCTTCATGACAATTGCAAAGTTCACAATTGTCAAGTACGTGAAGTAGTCAACAAGTGCGGATACAGTCCAGATTTGTCACCAAGTGATTGATTGTTATATCTTTTCTAAATTAAGAAGCGCGTTGAGAGGACGTCGTATTGTTTTTCGGATGAATACCTGAACGAAGTAGCAGAAAAAATGTTTGAAAATTCATATTGGAAAAATAATATAACATAAAAATCTGTCTTACATTGATATTTTTTTTATAAACTGAAACAAGTCTTTTTAAAAAAAACTTCTTGTATTGAGTAAAAAATGTGAATTCCGCCGAACTATGTAACTAGAATTAAATGCATGACATGTAAAAATCATAATTCCAAAAACAGGTATGAAATTCATATCAAATTACCTATAATTGCGGTTTCTTTTAATCTAATATTATAAGTGTGTAAAATTTATCTATGAATCGCCTTATCATTATGATGTTCACTGATTAGATATAATAATTTATTAATGTAAACAGGATATCTTAAATCTTCAAAATGAACTGACGTTTTTTCTCTTTATTTCGGCTAAACATGACGAAATTATCTCTCACTAAACATTTACTTTCTCACTTTATTCAATAAAAATATATGATTACTATTTGATATCAACTTTATGTATTAAATACCAATGTTACATCATCTAATAAAAACGCGAGGAAAAAATTGTTCAAAACTGAGATGCAAACAAAAAGGCCCACAACTGCGACCAAGATTACGCTGCTTCATGACAATTGCAAAGTTCACAATTGTCAAGTACGTGAAGTAGTCAACAAGTGCGGATACAGTCCAAATATGTCACCAAGTGATTTATTGTTATATCTTTTCTAAATTAAGAAGCGCTTGAGAGGACGTCGTATTGTTTTTCGGATGAATACATGAACGAAGTGGCAGAAAAAATGTTTCATATTGGAAAAATAATATAATATAAAAATCTCTCTTACATTGATATTTTTTTATAAACTGAAACAATTCTTTTTAAAAAGAACTTCTTGTATTAAGTAAAAAATGTGAATTCCGCCGAGCTATGTAACTAGAATTAAATGCATGACATGTAAAAATCGTAATTCCCAAAACAGGTATGAAATTCATATCAAATTACCTATAATTGCGGTTTCTTTTAATCTAATATTATAAGTGTGTAAAATTTATCTATGAATCGCCTTATCATTATGATGTTCACTGATTAGATATAATAATTTATTAATGTAAACAGGATATCTTAAATCTTCAAAATGAACTGACGTTTTTTCTCTTTATTTCGGCTAAACATGACGAAATTATCTCTCACTAAACATTTACTTTCTCACTTTATTCAATAAAAATATATGATTACTATTTGATATCAACTTTATGTATTAAATACCAATGTTACATCATCTAATAAAAACGCGAGGAAAAAATTGTTCAAAACTGAGATGCAAACAAAAAGGCCCACAACTGCGACCAAGATTACGCTGCTTCATGACAATTGCAAAGTTCACAATTGTCAAGTACGTGAAGTAGTCAACAAGTGCGGATACAGTCCAAATATGTCACCAAGTGATTTATTGTTATATCTTTTCTAAATTAAGAAGCGCTTGAGAGGACGTCGTATTGTTTTTCGGATGAATACATGAACGAAGTGGCAGAAAAAATGTTTCATATTGGAAAAATAATATAATATAAAAATCTCTCTTACATTGATATTTTTTTATAAACTGAAACAATTCTTTTTAAAAAGAACTTCTTGTATTAAGTAAAAAATGTGAATTCCGCCGAGCTATGTAACTAGAATTAAATGCATGACATGTAAAAATCGTAATTCCCAAAACAGGTATGAAATTCATATCAAATTACCTATAATTGCGGTTTCTTTTAATCTAATATTATAAGTGTGTAAAATTTATCTACGAATCGCCTTATCATTATGATGTTCATTGATTAGATATAATAATTTATTAATATAAACAGGATATCTTAAATCTTCAAAATGAACTCACGTTTTTTCTCATTATCTCGGCTAAACATGACGAAATTATCTCTCACTAAACATTTACTTTCTCACTTTATTCAATAAAAATACATGATTACTATTTGATATCAACTTTATGTATTAAATACCAATGTTACATCATCTAATAAAAACGCGAGGAAAAAATTGCTGGTCATTCTCATATATCAAATAGTGATCTAGAAGTTTATTGTTGACTATTATATTAATTACCTACTATTATTAAAATGATGAAATTTGAACTGCTACTAATGATATATTTTGTTACATTACTACAGTGTTTATTCTTGGAATACAGGCAAAATTTCACCTCCTACAAACATATCATTTTTAAGTAGATACACTCATGAGCAAAAGTATTGCATATTTTGAATATGTTAAATAATTTATTGCCCTTTCCTTATTTCTTACTTCTTTGTTGAGTAAACATAATATCTATAACTTATCTATTTGATTTTATGTAACAACAGAAACTAAAGTTGATAAAGGAGTGCTTTTTTTTATAAATTAATAAAACAACACAAGTTCCTTAAATAAATGAATCAGTTTGTTATAAGCTGGCTCTTATTTAAAATTGGATTTTATATTGCATATTGCCTTCTCTAGCATCTAATACAGCTTGCATACGCCTTCCCATTCCAAAAAAATTAAATTTCTTGTAGAGTTCTTGGAGGCAGATTTCATAATTTTTCTGTCTAAGTAGTCAGTCCCCCATACATGCTCTATTGGATTATAATCCGGACTCTTTGCAGGCCAGATCACTTCTCAATTTCAACATCAGCAATGTGCGGTCGTGCGTTATCCTGGATTAATCTAAACCAACCAAACCCAATCAAGCCGGCGTATGGATACATATGGTCTTGAGGGATGCTTTCAAAGTACCACAAACGCCTGTCATTCTTTGAGTGACCTCCACTAAGTTACGCCCATGTGGATGATATAATTGTATCCGTGTTTCATCACAAAAGAACACATTACTCCATTGCACTGCAATCCACGTTAAATGTTCTTGAGCAAAGTTGCGACTTTCTGTCCTGTGCCATGGAAGCAATTCTGAAACTCTTGCTTTCAAACCATATTCCTTGAGCCTTCTCGATACCGTAATTCTGCTTACATTCGTTCCAGTGGCTTCCACAAGATGTTTACAAAGCTCAGATGCCGTTGCAGCACGATTTCTTAGATCTGTGACCTGTAGAAAACGATTTTGTCTTGCACTTGTGCATCTCAGTCGGCCTTGTATGGGACTTCTGCTAAATCTGTCGGTTTCCCTATATCGTTTTAGAATATGGCAAACGTCTGAGGGAGTAAGGACCTAAGATTATCTCCGAAGCAACGCAATAAACAAAATGTTACAATACCAAACTTTATTTTTGTAACCCGTAATGTATTCTTTTTAACGTTCTTATTATTTAATAGAGTATGTATTGTATATATGTTGAGACAAAAAATAGCAATAAATAAATAAAACTTTCCATGTAGCACAAAAGAATAACAATATGCTATACTTTTGCCCATGAGTGTATATCACAAAGAACAATATTAACATGTACAATTATCACACTTCCTTTAAGTAAAAACTAATATTTTTAATGTACAAACTATCATTAAATCGAGAGTCTTTAGGCACTGAAGAACAGACTGATTACTTTGCATGCAGAATGCTGTTTTGCTAGTACATTTGGATCATTTCTGTATTATAAATCATACATGGAATGTATGTTTTACAACATGTATTATTTCATAATTAGGAAAGTAATTATTGTGAATAAAAAAGAAAACAATATTAACATGTGTACTTACTTCTTGTTCTGTAGTTTCAGAAGCAAAACCAGAAGTGTCAAACTCATTTTCTTCAGTCTTTCCGGAATTTTCATTTGTGGAATTCCCTTTCTTTGCTTCTTTCTTGGAGGCTAAGAAATCATCAAATAGGTATGAGTTATTTGATATTTTGTATATAATATTGTGTAATGCATTTTATATGGAGCTTTAAAAGCCTACAATTAGATACAGAAATACAAACATTTAGACTAACCTTGTGGCGGACAATATTTAAGAAAACCATTGGCTGTTCCATTTAAATAATATTGCACAGATTGTCTGAATATATTTGCCCGTTTGTCATTTGAATTACCAAAAATTTGTCCTACCAAAGCATCCATATTCGAGGGTGGTGGTAATGTACGGACATACTCTGCTATAGCTTTGACACCTGCATCACCAGTTAACTAATAATACAAAAAAATATAAATGAAAATGTATTTCTATATAGTTTTACTTTTACTTTTGTATCTTTGCTTCCCACCAATGAGATGATCTTTTTATACAGATCTTGTAATTCACTCTCAGGTAATAAGAAATTACCTAACAATGAAGCAACTACGCAAACTTGCTCTTGCGATAGTAATAAAGTCTTTGTTAGTTCACTTAACATATATTCTTTGGTTTCAAGAGATCCCTAAAACATCATATATTAAATAACATAACTAATTAAATAATTCTGTATTAGAGCACCTTGTAGGTGAGTTTGATGTGTTCAGATGAAAAATAACGGGGTGGATCAAAAGCTGCATATTCTGCATCATCTGCTAACAATCCATGAAATCCATATTCTCTACAATATGCTATAACTTCTTGATGATGATCGTCCATTGTACACATCTTATAAATACAAATTGTGTTTTAAATTCATTTACAAAATGTTGAAAAAATCAAAATATAAACTACATTATCTTAAATATAAAGAATATTCACAAAGTAACAAGAATATTATTAATATACAAAATCTATTATATTACAGTATTGGTAAAACAACGTGATGCTAATTTATATAATTACTATTATCCTTATGTATTTTTATGATGTCCAACATGTATACATTTATCAAATGCTTGCATATGATTTTACTGAAATAGTTATATTTTGGACCTTTTTGCAATGATTACAATTTTGTTATAGTTTTCTAATTTTCTTAAATACATCATATATTAAATAATATTAGCAATAATATATAGAGGTAATTATTAAATACATACCACAGTTATGTCTAAATGACGGAGAGCCATTCTCAAGGCAGTTCTAAGGCATGTAGGAGGTGTCCACCATATTTTTGGTGGTGGTGTTGCTTTTGTGTTAATGTGTTTCAAGACCTACAAAAATGCATATATAGAACATACAAAGCAAAATTTGTAGAATACTTTACCATTCCCACTTTCTGCCTGATATTGGCTTGTTCTCGTGTCCATTCTGACATTCGAGACTTTTCGATTGTTCCATTAAGCACAACAGCTAATTCTATGTTACCTCTTTCAATTGAGTGCATTAATAATGTCAAAAATTGAAGCATTCGATTCCATTGCCCTCCACATGCCCAATCTATTACAATATATGTTAAAATACAATATTTAGCAGAAAGCATGGATAATATACCTGAGAAATAACCTCCATACAGCCTATCTAAGCAATTTTCAGCATCAACAATTAATTTTAGCTTATTACCAATAGGACGTATTTTTCTAGCAGCATGTTGTGGTTGTTGTCTTTGTGTTACATTTCTTGCAATTTTTAATAAATCTACGGATACCGCACCTCCTTCGAGGGCAGAACTTTCCAAAAACGCCTGTAAATCTTGAATACCCATTTCTTCTATATTTTTACTGCACTATTGATAATGTAATTAAAAGGTTTCGCTCGTTGCACTCATAATTAATCTGTAAATAGTAATGTCATTTTCAAATACTTATTTTCGTCCCACGGAAAACAAATAAAAAACAACACTATAGAATTATGAAACGTCCGCCATTACGATACAAATTCGTTCGTCTAAAGTAAATTAATCAAATAAATAAACGATTTATTTGTTATTTAAAAACATATATTTATATTAATATTTAAATTCCTTTGGTAAGATACTTCACACAACAATAAACATAAAGAGAATATTTTATGTCATTTACCCAGCAAATTGATGACAAAAGGACGCCTTTTACATGGTTTTTAAGCCGGTAAAATTATTGACAGCAGACCAGAATAAATATCATCAGACGCCCACGAACGTAACATCTACATGAACTAGGATATTAAATTAACACTTGTAATGCCCCAAATTCAAGAAAATACTGTTTATTCACGCAAAACAAGAAAAATACATGATTTGTACCAGAACACATGAATAAAATGTTTACCGGAAGCAGTACACAAGATGCCTTGCGCATGACGGATGTTCATATGTTTTTTTGTATTGATTGTTTTCAAATTTTGGAGGGAAACTAATAGAAATCCATGATGTGCTAAATTAAGCTAGCTGTACTCAAGTGTATTGATTAGTAGTGCCGGTCAGACTTCTATCAATGTATCAGTTATCTCGCATTTGCTACATGTACGGTAGTATACCGTCTTTGTTGCCAGCTTATCACATCAAACGATTTTTGCAAATTTTTACATTTAATTCCCACACAATTTGGAGAGGAAGAAGCACGCAACTCCGTAGGTATTTAAACCAAAAAGCTTCTAGGGACCGGTCAGTAGCATGCCAGTAATATACTTAGTACAATAGCTAGTGGTTACACGTACGCGATTTACACACAATTTTAATAATACTGAAGTGTTCTATTAAAACCTCTCGATATTCACACTATTTTTTTTTAATTTAGAGTGCTGACTTATTATAACATTTTTTACGTACTTACAGACATACAGACTGTTTTGTATCTCGCACTTTAAGAACTACTTAATATCTTCAGCAATTACATCAGAAAAGTCCTCTTGCACGTGCTAACGGTGAGTTAACATTTTCTAATATTTCTTGCAAATCTGACTTTAACTTCATATTATACATGCAAGCATATCTAATATTTGTATCTGTATTTTATAGTCTTTCCGATTTTATTATATAGACTAACTGTGCCTATAATATCTTGTTACTCTGATCTGTTCAGACTATTTGGATAGGTAATTTAAAACAATTTAAAATAATTAGAATGATGCCGATCAAAGGGTTGCTTAATATGCCTCCAGTTTAGATGAAGTCCCCAAAATTTATGATAATGCCTATTCCTGTTTGAAATTTTACCTACCTATTTATAATTTCATCTTAATTACTGTTTGATAGTTTAAATAAGAATTAATGTGTCTATCTATACTGTAACTTATAAAAATGAAAATAAACAAAAATATACAGGGAATAATTTCTATTAACATAAGTAAATAATGCCAATCAAATATACTTACATTGTCATTTTTTATGGCCTTTGTATATCGAATCTATTTATATCATCTTTGTCTTTATTTTTATAGATTTACGTGTATACACATAAGCCACATATAATTTTAAAAAAGTCGGAAGTTATGAAACAAAATATTTAAATTTGAATTAATTTGTAGACACCTTTTATGAATTAGTTGGATACAGAATGTTGTTATCTAAGTACCTTTTAGATGTTATATTAAAAATTCCAATAGTACTATACATTACTTTCAATTGAATGTTGGTTGATTTTTAATAAACCTTTTCATAAAAATTGCAATTTTCTGTTGCCAGATTTTATATATCAGTTGTTAATATTTCTGCAAACCAAAATTATGCACTCTCATATGGATAAATACCAAGGATGGAAGCGGATACTATTATTCGTGAATTTTCAAAATGTATTGCTGTACTTATTTCATTTGCAAAATGAGGGTGAATTTAATATAGATATCTTGTATAATACTCTATCAGAACGAAGTGGTAGATGGTTTATAGCAAGAAGATTAAATATACCATATTTTTTATTGAAACTCTAAAACTATCCATTCATCGAGATAGTAGATGGTAAAACCCATGGCAAAGTAAATTTAAGCACTTCATAAATTAATACCAAATACAAAAGAATTGTATTTTCACATCTAGTATGTCATGACTATGACACAAATTTGTTTGGCTTTCATCGCTGACCGACGTCTCTGCCCAAACGAAATAAAATAATTAACGGATATTCAAGTCAATTTAATTTTTAAGTCGAAATATACTTGGAATGAAATATGAACTTAAGACCTCCAAGTTTTCTAATCCCTTTAGTGAAAGATGCATCAAATTAAATTGTGTATACAATTTAATTCAATATACTTATATGGGGGTACAGTGAATCTGAATATTAAGAATTAGTTATTTCGAAAAAATTTGCGTATATTATTGGCTGAGCAAATAGGTGAATTAAAAGCTCATTTAGATCTGATATTAAAAAGAAGAGTTACTCTTTTAAAAATATGCCTTAAGTAAGTAGCATTTAATGTTTACATACATGAATGATGCAATAGTTCGAGTATCGACGTAAGATTAATTTGTGATGTCACTTACTTATTAGTAGGTACCAAAAACTTTAATTTGCTCTATAAATTGAAGTTTTATATTTATGATAATATAATTAATTAGTGAAACAAATAGGTAATTTAATAATATAGTTAATAGAAGAAAAATAAAATTCCATATTTTCATAAAAAAGAAAAGTTCAAATTGGCATCTTCTACTGATGATAAAGGACATTTATTTGATTAGATATGCAGATAACAATCAATTGTAATTAATTGTAATACTATTTTACGTACTATATAAAATAATTTGTCAGCGTGTATGCATATATGTATATGATCATCCGTGTTTGGTTGGAGTAATTTGAAGTTTTCCTTATTTTGCAGCAGATATGTCTAATACTACAGATTTTTTACCGGAGCCTAAAGGGTTCTCAACAAAAGCCATACACTCTGGACAGGATCCGGATAGATGGGATTCCATGTGCATCGTGCCTCCTATTGTTTTATCAACCACATTCAAACAATATGGCCCAGCACAGTTTAAAGTATATTTTTTAATTTAATGCGTCAGAGCTTTCTTTTATTTTCGTTTTGGTTTGTAGAAATACGAGTATGGTAGATCTGGCAATCCATCCAGAGACGTCTTGGAGGGCAATTTGGCCGCTTTAGAGGACGCTAAACATGCATTGTGCTTCGCATCAGGCTTGGGAGCTTTATCAACACTTATGAGTATGTACGGACAGGGCGATCACATTGTAAGCTGCAACGATATGTACGGGGGAAATTTTAGACTTTTGGACAAAGTTGGACAACAATTCGGCATCGAATTAACACCCATCGATGCAACAGATGTAGATATTGTTAAAAGAGCCATGAAACCGAATACAAAAGTGAGTTTAACTCATTAAGAAAAAGAATATTTCTATCACAACTATTATTTTATTTTAGCTAATTTTTATCGAAAGTCCGACAAACCCACTCCTCAAAGTCATCGACATCAAAGCTATTGCAGAAGTGGCCAAAAATAACCATGCGTATTTAGTAGTGGATAACACATTTTTAACACCATTTTTACAAAGGCCTTTGGATTTAGGTGCCGATATGACAACATATTCGCTAACGAAATACATGAATGGCCATTCCGACGTTATTATGGGTGCAATAATTACAAATAATTCAGAACTACATAGCAAATTGAGGTTCCTACAAAATGGTAAGTGCCTATATCTTCACTTAAATCAAAGTACTATGTGTTAAAGTATTAAAATAACAATGGACATTAAGAAAACCGAAATATCAAGCGAAATTTGAACAAAAATAAAAAATATATATAATTTAATTTTCGTTAATATAATGGGTGTGTTTTACCGATCACCTTTGGCAATTTAATTAAATTTACCTAACTTATGCTCAAATATATTTCTAAAATAGGATTGGATTGATTTATTTTTGACGATTACAACTGATTTTAAGCAACTGTAGAATGGCAAATTCGAAAAAATGCCAATTCCCATGGGTAAGTCATTGAAGTACGCCTAATATTTAAACGTAAAACTATGTGTAATAATGATTATTTCCTATTAGTATAACTAGCTAAAGCTGCATGTCACATAAAATAAAATACGACAGAAGGGCATTGATTATCTCTTACATTTTATATAGAAATTTATATTGTTATATAATTTTTTTTTAAATGTAGACTTTCCATGTGAAATTCTATATACAATTATTGCGCCTACGTTCAACTATCTCGAACGGCCATGTTTAGTGAAAATGTTCAAACAACGACAAAGACAATTTCATTCTTATCGTACTGTTAAAATCATATTCAAATTAAAATGTGCTCAGAGGAATAAGTGGCGCATATTCATTTGTAGAGTCTGTGAAAACTATTGTATTGATTTCTATCCATCCAAAAAATTATTTGTGATCCAACTAGACAGCCTTCATTACACGCATCACCTATGACAAAATTCCAAGAATGACTTTCTCTTTCCAACCTGCGTGGCGTTCTTTTTGTATGAAAATTTGATATGGGTACCTAACATACAATGATTGTATGCAAAATAATTAAGGTAAAACCTTTCCTGAGTAAAAATTTTTATATATAAAGTTTTACAATCTCAAATAGTAACAACGAGTTCTTCAATACCCCAATTTCTTTTCATTTTATATGTAATTTTACGTTATTTCCTCTATAAAAGTACTCGAAATTTCAGTTCTGGACATAAAGTTATAGGTACCTATTATTCTTCTGTAGAAGTTATAGTTGGCTGTGACTTAGCTAAACAAGGATTTTTTCTCCTTTAAGTGATATACAAAGTTTCAAATTAAAAATAAATGTGACCTTACATGTATTATTGAAAAGTGAAAAAAATCTTGTTTTAGTTAAATCACAGCCGCCTATGACTTCCTCATAAAAAAATATATATTCACGTCATAACTTGAATTTCGAAAAACTTTTAGCCCGTTTCATACGTCAACTCTTTTAGGAAAATAAAATAAAATTAAAAACTGGCATGATTAACGGGGTCAATTCATTACAGATATATTCTTGGATGACTAAACATTTCAAGCTCTGTTTATATACAGTATGGATATTGCAGACATTCTGTGTATGTACTATCTCATTTACAAACACTACTTTACTACAAATTCCATTTACTGGAACGAATCTTAATGGATAAAGACCGGGAGGTGATATTTCCGTTTGAACATTAATGGTTTTTTGCAAGTAAATAGAAAATGTTCAATTTACAATTAAATAAGAACAAGTTTATAAGTTTTTTTTGCATTGCAGAGTATGTTTTTAATGTACCAAAATTTCACATTTTAGAAACTTGACCTTTATATAACCTAACGTATCTTGGTGTTTTTAATCAAAATAATTCCAAAATAATAATTTAAACTTTATATAGAGGATTTTTATGAAATCAGGCTTAATTTCGACATTTAACCCTTTAACTACGGCTGTCGTCAATAGACGACTGTACGAAACTTTCATGAGATACGGCTGTCGTCAATAAGCGATTTGATGAATTATGCAGGGACCAGGCCTGGCTTATTGGCTTTTATTTATTTTATTATAAGAAATTCCAGTTTAGAAGTAATTTTGGTGTGTTTAGTTGCATTTCATATTTTAACTACGGCTGTACCTACATAAGAATGTCAAAATTAAAGGAGAAACATAAGATCTCTAGCAGTAGACAAACAAAAACTTCTACCTAAATAGACTAACAAAATACCAAATTGAAAGGAAAATATGTAACTTTTTCACCAAATTTGTTTTCTGGTGTTAGAAATTTTGTAACATTCGCCTAAATAAAGTCCCACTTTACACTCAGGACACCAGGTTGTACTTCTGTTTTCTTTCACCTCAGTCAGTATTTGAACATTCAAACTATACGTATAGAGCGAATTACAGATAATTCACTGAAAAATAACATAATTATACATATAAGAAACGTACATTCTGGGTTTTGGCTCTACTGAAGAAGACTCACATGTCAGTCGAAACGTTTAGAGAAGACACAACACAGTTCGGTACCTCAGAAACAAGTTTTATGCATGAGCACGATTTGAATCATTATTATTTCAGAAATCATATTCCTACCGATGCAAAACTAAAACTTAGTATTTCAAATAACACATGAAGTCCAAAAGCAATTAGGAATATGTTGAACTTTATTATACTTCAAAATTTATACCTACAAATAACACAATATATACAAGAAAAGACATGTTTGGCCAAAAACAAATATGTAATAAAAAAATTCTTTTACATAACATCAGTAAATAGACTAAAACTCTAAATAGACTTAACTTTTTTTCATCAAATTTTTTTCTAGTGTGCTAAATTTTGTGACATTTACCTAAACAAAGTTCTACTTTACATTCAACATTTGCATGCGAATGTTTTTCCATGAAATTCGCTGCAACTCAGCGACTTATTACTTCCACATTTGTCTCCCCGGTCTAGCAGCAGTCAGAGTTTCATTTTCTCCAAAATTTGTTGCACGACTTTTATTATAAATATGTTCAAACGTATTGAAGTTTTTACTGTTTTTACAAGAAACACATATAAACATTTAGTAATAGCAACCATGTGAGAAAATGGTTCTTTATACCACTTGATTGATTTTCGGACACATTCCACTGTAGCTATAATTGCATGTCACATTTATCACTCATGCGCATGTTGTGAGTATAATATATTACACAGTCTGGTTTCCTAATATGCTCGCTAGTTCTATCGTCCAATTTTCTGCTATTGTTCATTACTGCGAAATTGCATGTTTTTTATATGTGGAATCAACAAAATTATTGGTAAAAGGCTATACATACATTTCATTCACATTAGTAATCACCCATGGTTTTCTTTTTGGAGCAGGATCGTTGTCGGCACTGTACTCGTTGTATCTATTAGTTTCGTCCACAATTATCATCATCATATGCTCATCAAAATATTTTACAAATTACTCGTACTCATTATCTTCATTTTCTATTTCAAACGCTCCTGAGATGCAAGAATTTTCATCATCAAAGTGGTACATCGTGAATTTGAAAATATCGCCATTTTGCCAACGTAAATCTCCTGCAACAGTTTCTTGATCACTGTCACAATTTGAGTCATTGTCTCTTTCACTGCCATCACTTGCACTATCCAGGCCACTACGTGAAAGAAATCATCTTCATCACTATACAGTAGTCGACATATTTTAATTTCTGATACGAAAGTAGAAAGAGGAAAAGAGCGCGACGAAATAAACTAAAGATAAACATAAGCGAGGCTGCCAAGACAGTACACTCGACAAACCTTTCCTGTGAAATGTAAGGCGTGAGGGTCCCGCGACACTGCGTTGCTCTCCCACCACTGTTAGCAAGCAGGCATCGCTGCATATTATAAGGTCATCTTTTGCATGGGATAGAAGTGTAAACCGAAATTAAAATTTGACTACGGTATATGTCATTGTCACTCAATTCTGTTCTTCGACGCTTTGAACCGCGAGTACCACGAGTTGTACATACCACGAGATGTTGACGGTAAATCCATGTTCGATATAATTATGCAGTAAATAAAAAATATATTTTTTTAAGCGTCCAAGAATAAAGTTGAGAGACAATGACATACATAGTGTTGAAGAAGAAATTCTTTCACTTTGTGACCTGGATAGTCCGAGTGATGGTAGTGAAAGGGTCAATGAGTAGCAAAATTGCGATATTTTCAGTCCTACGATGTACCACTTTGTCGATGAAAATTCTTGCATCACGGGAGCGTTTGAAATAGAAAATGAAGATAACAAAGTAAAATATATTGATGAGCCTAATTGTAGACGAAACTAATAGATACCATGAGTACAGTGCCGACAACGATCTTGCGCGAAAAAGAAGACCATGGGTGATTACAAATGTCAATGAAAAGTATAGCCTTTTAGCAATAATTTTGTTGATGCCACATATAAAAAACATGCAATTTTGGTTATTGGTCAATAGATCCCATTATTGTCAGTAATTTTATTAGCAACTACATGACAAGAGACAGGTTCACACAACTGTTGTGTTATATTCATTTTGTCGAATGGAATAGAAGTGTTCAACATTTTTTCATCCTTTTCAAAAGCTGCTGTTCGATAAATATCTGATATTCTTCAAAGGCAGACTGCACTTCAAGCAATTTATCCTATCCAAGAAAAATGGATTTGAAATTAACAGTATTGTGTTGTGTGATTGTGAGATGCGAATTGTTCTGAACTTGTTAGTGTACGCCAGTTCTGAAACGAATATTCTTCAAAATGATCCGTTAGGTGCGGTGCAAAAAAAAACTAGTTGTGAACTATGAACAAAAAGGGCATCTGTTATATACAGATAATTGGTATACTAACCCTAAACTGGCAATTTACTTGGACCAGCAAAATGCCGGTTTCTGTGGTACAGAACAAAAAAATAGGAAACTTTCCGAAATTTTTACATCGGATGGCACGCGGAAAGTGCGGAAATTTAATGGCTCTTATGCGGAAAGACAAACGTGATGTATTAATGGTTTCAACATTCATAACGAGTAATGAACAATAGCCGAAAATTGAACCATAGAACTGGCGAGCATATTAGGAAACCTGCGTATTAGATTATACTCAAAACATGCGCATGATTGATAAATGTGACATGCAATTAGCTACAGTGGAATGTGTCTGAAAATCAAGTGGTATAAAGAACTATTTTCACCTGGTTGATGTTATAATGTGTTTCTTGCAAAAACAGGAAAAACTTCAATACGCTTGAACATATTTATAAGAAATGTTGTGCAACAAATTTTGAAGAAAAATAGAACTCTGACTGCTGCTAGACCGGGGAGACAAAGTATGGAAGAAGAAATCGATTAGTTGCAGCGAATTTCGTGGAAAGTCTTCGCATGCAAATGTTCCACCTATTGGGGGTGACAAAAGGGGCAAAGAATTTACCATGTATGTTCAAATACTGACCGAGGTGAAAGAAAACGTGAAGTATGTTACTTCTTGGTGTCCTTTGTTTAGGCGAATGTTTCAAAATTTATCACACCAGAAAACATTTTGATGAAAAAAAGTTACATAATTTCCTTTCAATTTGGTATTTTGTTATATAAGTCTATTTAGGCTTAGTCTGTTTACTGATATGGATGTTATGTAAAAGGATGTTTTTATTATATGTTTGTTTTTGGCCAAACATGTCTTTTGTCCTATATATTGTGTTATTTGTAGGTATAAATTTTGAAGTATAATAAAGTTCAACATATTCCTAATTGCTTTTGGACTTCATGTGTTATTTGAAATACTAAGTTTTAGTTTTGCATCAGTAGAAATATGAGTTCTGAAATAATAATGATTCTAATCGCGCTAATGCATAAAACTTGTTTTTGGGGTACCGAACTGTGTTGTCTCTTCTCTAAACGTTTTGACTCACATGTGAGTCTTCTTCAGTAGAGCTGAAACCTAGAATATACGTTTCCTATATGTATAATTATGTTATTTTTCAATGAATTATCTATAATTCGCTATATACGTATAGTTTGAATATAATCAAAATTAAAATTTTTTACAACCCCCTGTCTCTAAAAAAGGGTGTTTGTATTGTAATAGATAAATATGTATGTACTATAATAGGAAGGGTCCCGGGCAACAATCTTAGAGGGACCAATTTTCTTAGAAAACGTGTTTTTTATATAATATATAAGTGTAATTATATTAAAAGGGGGGTAATTTCCCCGTTTACCCCCTCTAATTTTAACATTCTTATGTACATAACTCATCACATAGAGATAAGAAATTAATTTAACAGCATTTGAACAATTTTCTTTTTCTTTTTTTTTCGCGTTTAGACAGACAGATTTGTGGATACATTCCAGTAGCTAAAGGGTTAAAGAAATACATTATTTATATGACAAGTTGCTTGTTAGCAGATTTTTCTTTTATGGACGTAATGACCATAATGATAACACATCTGTTTGCCACATATTTTATCAGAAAGCAAATATATTAAGAAGAATATATTAACACGTTTAATCTGTCTGTTGTAATATTTTATTTAATCTGCTATTTAAATAAACCTTACAGAGACTCATATATTATGAGGCTAAACAATACTGGGATAATCTAACTTCGCTACAAAATATTTAGTTACTCTCGAAAAAGAATTATCAATATTAATGGCAGAATTATAATACATTAAACACAAATTAATCTTCTGTTTTAACCAAAGTACTTCAAAAATATAGAATAATCGAAATACGAGGGAGCGTTTTTAAATTCGCTAAATGGGGGAAGGACGAAAAAATACAAATACATTTTTTTTATATACAGGCTAAGTTTTAAAAAGCGTCATTAAAAAAAGGGGGTGAAAGAAAAATATGAATAATGCCCGTACACAAAAAAATGGCGGTCCAATGTGCACGCAGTGACGAGAAATTGATTTATCTTTCCTCGTGTCCGAGTCTGTCGAATTTAATATACAAACATAATAATTTTCATATAGAGGAATTTAAGTTTCAAAATAATATACTTCTATTTAACGAAAAAAAAAACATTGTAATGCACCGAGGTTGTCGACCTTTACCACATAAAGGCGTGCTATTCACAAAAAAAAAAACATCGCCATAGAAAATCTTTTCCATTGCCATTTATTCTCTAACAAAGGTTTTAACTATTTGCATTTTATCGTTTTTTTGGAGGAACCTTAGCCTGGAAATACTAGTGGTATGGACCGACTTTAAATACATTTTGGCCCTAAAAATTTAAAAATTTTTTATGAGTTTCAAATAAATTTCTTTTTTGATTTCCAGTTAGACATTTATAAGTATTCTTCAATTTCGCATAGCCTGGTACCTATTTAGCGGTGAATATACCCTGTATATTCAGCTGCAGCCCTAATACATTTTCAGATCTTTTATTTAGCTTGTGCAAGACTTCATAAAAACAATATTTTTGTCTGAAAAATACGCCGAAACTGCGTCCTTTACTTCTTTATCGCTCGTAAATTTCTTCCCACGCAGCCCTTTTTTTATTTTAGAGAATTGGTAAAAATCGCTATTAACTAGATCCAGGCTATAGGGTGGGTGACACAAAATATCGAAGTTCACTTTATGCAGGGAGTCCGGCCGACTGACACCTTAAACTTCTTTGGGTATATTTTTTTATGCCATTGCACGGAGTCTTGCTTGGACTCGTGTTCATAATGATGAATCCAAATTTCATCCCCAGTAACAATTCGGATAAATACACTATTCCTGCCTCCATTACAGAGGTCCAAAAACGCACGGGAACCTTCCACTCGCTGTTGTTTTTGCGGCTGGGTGAGCATTGGCGGCACCCATCTTGCGCTGACCTTAGTCATCCAAGATGATCATGAAGAATTTTAAAAATGGTTATATCAGATACTCCATTCATTCCTACGAGTTCCTTTTCTTTACCCGAGCATCTTCCACTATTACTGCTTGAACTTTTTTAACAAGTTCTAGAATGGTCACTTCAATAGCTTCAGGTTATTCCCTACATTGCTTAAAGCGACAGTGCCACTTAAAAGCCATAGTTTTCCCGGCGAATTCTCGTAAACCTATGACATCTCTTCCATTATAGTATAAACACAGACTTTCCTTGTTTTGTGAGGAACTTGATAACGGCGCAATGCTCGATTTTTTCCATATTTCGCACTTTCTTCCCGCTCAAGTTACTTGGTCAGCAATAGTTTAGAGTCCACCGACGCGATTGTGTTAAAACTCTATATTTATACTAATAAATGAGCCGCAGAACACGTTATTACAAGAAAGAGCTTAAAAACGCTCCTTCGCTTAGTCTAGATATAAAAATTCAACTTTCATATATTCTTTGATCGTGGCTGTATTAAGGGTCCTATATAGTGGATCGGAAATGTAATATTGGTTGCATAGCACATAATTTAATAAGCCAAGGATGTCCGAGTACTTATTACACATAGGGAATATATGATAAATATTTGAAATAATAACTCAATATCTAAGCGAATAAAAATTCATTTATGGCCAAATATTTACCCATTTGTAACCGCCGCGCCGCAAAGATTTTTACTAGAATAACAATTCATTGTAATGTGGGTTGCCTAATTTTAATTTATTTTATATTAATTTAAAACAAAGTAAAGAATAGTTGAACAAAAAATTTCTAAATTTGATTCTTCAGATTCAGGTGTCTGTTGACAGATCCACTATATAGGACCCTTAATAAAACAATCCCTGTCCGTATTCAATGTTTGCATTCACCATTTACTTTATCTACTCTTAGTATTCTAGAGAAATCGTTCGCAATAAGCTTGCATTGTAGATATTGGTTTGGTTTTCTATATATATAAGTACACCATACATTCCACATGACGATGTTTTTTCGTATTAATTGCTAAGCTAAATTTTAAAGGTAATAATAATAATATAGTGTGTCATTAATTGATTTACTGATGGGCCATTTGCATTTCAGTGACTTCTGCATTTTACAATTTCTGCCCCTGCTTGAATTTAACGTTACTGTCAAATTTGACATTTGACTTTTTTAACGATGATTTTGAAAACTATCGATACAAAACATCAACTTCAACAATATGAATTCGAAATTGCAGGTCATTTTTGTTATTTTTTTTTGGCAATTTTAGAGTTACATGTAGGCATGATTATTATAAGTGATGCTTATTTTGTAAACTTATTAATTAAATACGACTCTGGAGGTAGAACAATTGATGGAAGTCTCTTTCAAATTCTTGATTTAATAATATGATATTTTATCAAACACTACGAAATTTCAATAATACTGTTTAAGCTTTGGTCAAGTTCAAGACTAAATATAGCTGCTGGCTTTTAGTTGATCCACGACAAAATTCTAATGTAACATTTAACTAAAAGAGAAGAAATAATGCTTATAATTAATTAGTGTCAGAGATGTATGTTGTGAAAGCGAATCAGAAAAAAACAATCCCTGTTCTATCATATAAGAAAAAATTGAACATACAAAATTGTCATATGTGTATGTTCTTAAAGTGTGAGATAATCGTTATGTCCAAATTCGAAAATCAAGTTTTTTTTTACTGAATCTATACGCTGCTAGAGGGAAGGAACTGTTGAATTCTTTTCCCAAATATTTGAAGCGACTTTCGACCGAAACATTCTAAAAGAATAATTCCTTTTCCAATAGCATAACATTATTCGTCGTATTATCATACCAGCATACCACATAATTATTGCGGATTACTTGTTACTTAGCATTTTATACTTTGCATATTTCATTCAACTAAATTTCATCAGTACTTATTTAGCGTGTATTTCAAAAATTATAAAGTTCGGTTTGCCCTTTCTTACTAAACAATTTCTCAATTTCCCGTGTTTTATGTTGAAATTGAAAATAACAGAGTACCATGTACCTGTGTTTACTCGTTTGTATTTCACTACGAAATTAATGAATAGAAATAGGATTCCATAAATATTTATACTTTTGGTTTTATCTGTAGTCTGTAGCTTGAGTATACGGTATGTTTAGTCATTTCGCAGCAAAGTGTAAACGCGCCTATCTATATTCTACGACTGTTTTCGTAACCAACCTAAAACACCCCCAAAAATTAGAAAAATGTTTAGTGGGTTAGTTATTTTGTCTCATGGCTTTTAAGAATCCTATTACCTAAGCTATCTTCTTGACAAAAAAAGGTAATTTGGACGTGAAGAATTTCTACCTATGCTCGACTACCTGCCAGGGCCAATGTGACGCCAAGTACGAGTTATAAGTATTTATTTAACTCTATGAACACAAACACTTGTGGTTTATATGAAGTATAACTTGGCTTAATACGTAATAAACATCGTTATCGAAGTTTCATTATACAATTATACTTGTTGAATATAATTATTATTTAATTTTCTTATCATGTAAATATGTTTTATTGCAGTTTATTTATAAGTGCTAATTGAATTAATAATGAAATAAATACACTGTAAGTAATATCAAAACAAAATCAAAACCAATTGATTTGCACAAATTTTTAATTGCCTTCGTATATAAAAAGTATTCTATATTTATTACCTATAAAAATATAATTCAATTGCCCTATGGATTTATACCAATGCGTCTTGATTAGTATTGTATGTAAAACGTTTTTACTGTCCCATCCACATTGGTTATCGGTTATCTTATCAAGATACATCTCGTACATATTGTTATTTTAATGTTTTTCATTGTCAGCATAGCTTAGATATATGTACTTGAAACTCGATAAATAGGGAATCTGAATTATATACCTCGTTACTTTTAGTAATGTAGCAAGTACTCATATACTTCTGAGAAAGCTAGATTAGTTATTTAAATTAATTTACGATTTAAGTTTCTGCAAATTCCCTAGAAAAATCATTTTAGTCTGTCTTTATAAACAATTACACGTTTAATAGTGTATTATATATCAAATTTTATAAACTTTATTTTAATCACGAGCGAAGCGTAGCGGAATATATTAGTAAATGACTAAACGAGTTTATAAAACGAGTTCCATCCTATACTTTCTCTACCACAAGAACTCATCAAAATAATACAAAATTACTTGTATGTTGTTGTGCCACGTTGTTTATTTTGACAAATTGATGACAAATATAAATCAACTTGATCGAGATTTCGTTGGTTGTACAATTAAAAAACCTAGTGCTACTTCTGCCCGTGATTAAATAACTGGTGCCAATTCACCCCGTGACTAAAGCTCACGAAGCACAGCTCATCAAGGTATATTTAAAAGATCACTTACCGTCATGGAAAGATATACCGTAGTCGTCAAATTTTAATTTCGGTTTACACTTCTATCGCATGCAGAATATGACCTTATAATATGCAGCGATGCCTGCTTGCTAACAGTGGTGGGAGAGCAACGCAGTGTCGATGTCGGGGGACCCTCACGCGAGTGTACTGTCTTGGCAGTCTCGCTTATGTTTATCTTTAGTTTATTTCGTCGCGCTCTTGTACTTTCGTATCAGAAATTAAAATATGTCGACTACGGTATAATAAATGGCATTTTAAAAATCAGAGTAGAAAAAAACTATTAACAATTTTGCTATACTAGCATATATGCATCAATATTTATCAAAACACTAACAGTGGCGTTTTTCTAAAGCAAATATTTCTCTTCAACGAATATTTATTTTAGAACTGATGTACGCCGGGAGATTTTTATATTATCTACCTTGCTGTGAGGGAAGTTTGGGCAAAAGTAATATTTCATTTTTCAACATTATGATCAGTGAATTGACACACATTTATTCATCGTATCTGCAATAAGGCTGTGCACTCAAAAAAAATCTTTTCATAAGTCCTCAAATAATTAAGCAACCACTTTTTTCAAGTATTCATCTGAGGAAACATGTTTTTTTTTAATTTAAGAAAGAGGTAATAGTCATTTGGAGCCATATCTGTGCTGTATATAGGGTGGATGTTCCGTCTTTGTAAAGCCGCACTCGTCGATTACTTCACGAATTTGGAGAGCGTTATGAACTGTGGAATCGACATGAAATATTATAATCTTTATATTAAAAGTAATATAATCTTCAACTTTCTTATTGTTATCTTATAAACTTCTCCTGTTATTGTAGAACATTTTTCATGTATTAAATCAGTAATATTCCTTCCATATTCCAAGTATTCTTCACAAATGTGTTACCGACAAAGTTTTTGTTCAGGAGTAAGCAATTACGGAATTCAACATTTTGAAGCCTTAGTTATTCCTAAATCTTCAAGCAAAATTTTTAATAGGTTCTGTAGTTCGATATCATTCGTGCTTCATCGGCGATTATTGAAAGTCTTACTCTTCGATCTGTTAACGCCAACGCCTCGACTTTCTTGATATTTTTGTTGGTTTTTTGCTTCAGCAGGCCTTTCACATCGAGGGCTATCTTGAATTGATTAAAACCTTCGAAATTGTTTGGACCAATCATCTTGTGAAAATTCTTGCGTCTATTTCCTTCTCTCGCAAGAATTTATTTATTACTCTTCTACGTTTTAGCTGAATGTTACTCATTTATTCTTAGTTACGGCGCTGTACAAAAACGACAAAACTCTTATGAACTAAATTTGATAACCAGTAACCATCAAAATATTACAACTTGACAGCAAAATTTGTGATTGTCACTTGTTTTCTCATTTGTAAAAATTTACTCTGGTATTTTCATCGTCTAAATTACTATTTTGTAAATTTTCGTTATAACATTCTTTAGTAATTAGTTCCTAAAGTTAAAATTTTCAAATACAAATTATTTCGCTTATCGAACAGTAACCAAGGAGATACTTTTGAAAAATTAACTTTTTTTTTCGTTTTCACCATGTTTACATCAAGAAAACAAAGTATCCTCTGTATATCTCAAAAATTACCATCCATGCTTATAATAATAACCCTATGCTTTAATATAAAAATGTTAACATGATCCTTTCAGTGACTAATATTTATATTCCCTTCTGTAGCACATATTACTTGTTCAAAAAGTAAATATTTACCAAGGCATATAGTTTCATCAGCAGATTGATAATAAATAGCTAGGAGTACTCAAGTACACGACACATTTATACGACTTACCTACTTATGATGTAGTAAATGTATCCAAATCACAGAGGCGGTATTTACACAAACACTACAGTACGTGTTCATTAAGTGTTAATAATATTGAAAAAAAAAACTCCGGAGACATATGTTACATAGAAAACAGCATTGTGAAAAAACTACGTAGTAAAAAAATTTGCTGTTTGGCATTAATCAGTCCTTTTCGTTTCTTGATTAGACATTTGTACCTAAGTCCAAAATTGTTAATGATTTACGTTTTTGTATTGACTAAAATTTATCTGCAATTGCTTCATTTCGAGCATTAATATCACTGTATTTCAGAAATACTCATTTTACTTTGTTGTTAGAGATGGACCACTAAGTTATGATGATTTGAAAATTTCATGAAAAAAAAACAACAATAGTATAGAAACAAATATATTTAAAATTAAAAAGAATATACGGGAAAACTATTCTTTTAAAATAACATCATTCAGATATGAACCATCGCGATGCAAACACTCTTCGGATCGGGACCTCCAAATTAATGAAAACTCGGACTCCTGGGAGGCTACGGAATATACGTGCATCACGATATAATTTTTTCCGTTTACGACTGCCAATGAATCGTTAGTAGGTCGCGCCCGTTTCTTAAAATCATGTCCGGTAGTTATAGGCTTAAAAATTCATGCAGTTGCGAGAAGAAAAAATCTTGTAACATTATTGTGTGGGTGGCATTGTGGTCAGAATTTATTATTACACAAAAGTAGGGACCGATGATTGTTAGGACCGAAATGGCCACGCAAACACTAACTTTGGGCGAATGCAGTGGTTTTGGATTTTCAATGGCGCACTAATGGCAATTCTTTGTTGACGTGTCCATTGAAGTAACAATGAGCTTTATTCCAAAAGAGAATATTGTCCAGATTCGGAAAGCACTCTAGCATTGTTTCGACAAAACCACGACGTAGATGACGATCATTTGACTTAATTTTCTGCACTAATTGGAGTTTACACTAAGAATATCCTTGCGACATATTTTTTTACTAAAACACACCGTAAGTGATTGGCCAGCTCGGCTGATCCCTTTCGAGACGGGATCGCACCGTATAAACGTCCTAACTTTGTTAGCTGTTTCTTCTGTTCTTATCTACTTTGGCCGTCCCCCAGGCGTCAGACTTAGCGGGTAACTTACAGCCTGAAGCTTTCGGGCCCACGACACCTAATCACACCTTCACTATACGTCCTTCTGCTCCACTTTGTATGTACTCTTACCATAAATCTGATTAAAAAATTTCACAAAAGTTATGTAATCTACGTATGCTTTGATTTATATTAATATTCGATATGGGCGTGAATTAAAAGAACACCTAGTCCAGATGTTCATAAATAGTATATTATGCAATGAGCATTTAATGATAGCTATTAAGAAACGAGAATGAAAATTACAATACGAGCCGAAGGCGAATATTGTAATGAATACGAGTGTCTTAATAGCCATTAAATGCGAGTTACATACACTATTTTTTCTACGACCACATAATAAAACATTATTTTTTGAACATTTCATTTCATAAATTGAGCGTAAAATTTTCCGTACGTTTTTGCAAATTTAGTTGGTAATAAATTGTTCGTGGCTACTAAGGCTTGTTCCATAATTTCTGCTGGAGTCAAATTTTACATCTCACTGTCATTATCCCTCATTTTTACCGTTTATATTTTCAAAAAAGCACAAATTTTAACTACTTACTAGTAAATTGCAGAGAACTTTCACATTTAATTAATTTTTATATCTGTCATATATGAAGTGGCCATATTGAATATTGACGAATATTGGAATGTCGCATTCCTATTGGATATAAACTTGTATCTTAATGAAAATTTGTATCTTAATGGACATTATTAAAGTACAGGTTCAACATATCTAATAATACAATTAAAGTATGGGAGTAGAAAAAGTACATTTATAATACTATTTCGTCCTAAATCTCTGCTAAATAAGATGTTATAATAAAGCGATTTTCCGGCTCAATAAAGGATTACTGCAATATAACTTAATCTGCCAATAAATTGTATCTATTTCACACTTATAAAACGTTATAAATCATTAAATTAATTTCATTTCAACAATTGTGACATATTATATACAAAATTGTCAATGTATTCGAAACTGCTTTTTCTTATTCCTACAAAATAACATACTTATCTACTAACACATTCAAAGGAAAAACTAAATGTTAAACAAAAACTACAAAACTTGTCTATTATTCGAAGATTTTAATTTTTAAATAATTAGCAAGAAGAATGACTCAATTATGCGTTAGTGCGTAAATGTTTATAATCGTTAACATGTGCTTTGTAATTTGTTAGTTTAAGAAGTTAAGAAAAAACGTTACACAGATCACATTTTGTTTGCATCTAAAAGTACCCAAACAATTCTGCTACATATAAACAAATTATAATTCCTTCTGAAAATAGATAAGTTAAATAATTAGGTTTGTTCCAACATAAAAGCACAAACAAGGCAGAAAGAATCACAAAGTAGCCTGTAATTTCTCTCAGCCAATCAAACTAATTTGTGATTTGTGTCAAAGCTAACCTATTATGTAGTAAATATGTAATTTATTACTCTTTTAAACACGACGAGACTAAATTAGTGTTCACTGCCAATACGTAATCCACATAAAAAATAATTTCACTTTCAAATAGTGTCTAAATTGTTGACTTCAAACATTATCTTAAATCTTAATAGTTACAATCTACATGAAAATAAAATATCATAATTAGGAACTTGTGTGCAATTAAGTTTGCACTTAGTGTCAACAGCTTAAACGGGAGCAAATTTATTTATTTCTGTACACGTTCTATAAAGTAATTGCTTGACTTTACGTCTAAGTATATATACGAGGTTTATCTTGGTCATGATAATGTTTTATTGTAGTATTTATTAGTCTTATTTATGATATAATAATAAAATGCAGAAGCGTGACCTCTTGCTAAAAGTTTTGAAGTCGATATTTTTTGGGATTAAGCAATTTCAATCTACAAACATAAACTGGACTGTGTAGACTGTAGACTTAGTCCAAAATCATCCACAAATACAATTTCAAATTGACAAATTTTAATAAAAGAGCCCATATCTATCAAAAATACAATACTTGAACTTCCTCAAAAAAAAAATAAAACCATGTATCTATGATATGATAATATAATTATATTGATAAAATTATGGTAATCTATATAAATAAAAATCAAATTCTGTTCGTTAGTAAACGCATCACTAGACAATAACTGGACCGAATATGACTAATTCTTTTTTTTAAGAAATGTTCCTAATAATACGAATTGGAGTTTTAGGGAAAGAAAAATTGCAAAAGTTACCAGGAAAATTGGAAAATTCGGGAAAAACAAAGTGCTTTTTTTTCTGTAGAATTTTGTATGAACTAAAGACCATAACTCACGTGTTTTGTTCGTTATGGTTCTGAAAAAGTTTTCAGGAAAAAAATTCGCGACAGTTCCAAAGGAAAGTCGGAAAATTCTGACTAAAAAAAATCATAATTTTGTTTGCACTTTTGATCATAACTGACGATAGGAACGACATGTTTGGTTGTTTCTTTTTTTTGTTTTTTTCGTTAAGTTCACGGGATGGAAATAACTCAATTGAAAAAAAAATCTGAAAGATCTGGAGAAAAAATCGTTGCGTATATAATCGTTACTGCGTCTGTTAGTGATCGTGTAATTTCTGAAGGACCTGACTTGATTTAGGTTATATTCACACAATATATTTGCTTTGTCGGGACGATGTTTCATAGCTATGCTAGGTGGAGCTGTAATCAAGTTATTAACAAATTCTAAATTTATAGATCAAAATGACCCATATTTACAATAGATATTGGTTTATTGCCAAAAAAGAAAATCACAAAATCTGAACCCGATAGATGGCGCTGTGGCCGATTTATATTTACTCTCATATATTATTATGTATATATTTCCGTTTGGCAGGAAGTGATGTTAACTTTTTTACTTTTAAATACACCTACGTATCTTTTTTTTGCAATATAACGATATGTCATATAGTTAATGTCATTCCTGATCTAATTGAATATGAAAAGTTACTACAGAAGAGCGCATTCATTGGTATAATATGCCTTAGTTTTAAGTTCCAAACTAATTGGTTTAATAACAGAAAAGTAAGAATCTGTTACCTCATTCCGTTGTCGCTCGGTATATTTGAACTGCTATCGATTTTATACCTGAACTTACTCTAAGACTTGCGCAATAATGTTGTTATTTAATAATACGCAGTATATAAATGCTACAGAGAAACCGCAAACATCAAACTTATACATCTAAAATAAGCCATATTTTAATAATCAAAAATATGGTAATTTTTAATAATTACAGATAACAGAAAACCACAGAAAATTTGCTAGGTATTCTAAAAATATTTTACCACAATAAAACATAACAAACCTAATACAAGTTTTATGTGATCATTAGTCGTCATAAATAAAAACATTTGGGTTTATCCCTAGACACATACACACATATTCTGTCTTTATTTGTATATAAACAATTATTGTACACAATAGAATCCACTTAAAATTAACATTTAGTGTACTACTAAAAGTTACTTCCCATACTTATTTGAATTTGTATGAGTATGACAGATCCCCCCGATAAGATGTCTTAAATTTGCCTTGAATCCTTAATGGAGTGCAACTGTAGATACATGGGACGATATACACACAATCGCAATGTGAAGCGAGCTGGGTTAGGTAGGACCGGGATCAATTAAGGTTTGTAGTCAATATCCTGACTTTGGAAAATTAATTATGGAAAACCAAAGTTACCCCTAAATAAACTAGTTTTTAGGATTAGGATTTTAAGTTGTAATTGAATTATACAACAATATTCAATATGATTTACTTGATAATTATTTTCGGTGTTGTCTATTTTGCCGAAGTAAATGAAGGTATTGTAAAAAAAAAGTAAATCCATCGTTATAGTCAAAATGTTGATTAAACCACTATAATTAACACGTTTTTGGAAAGTCTGAAATAAATATACGCATATTAAGTTGACTTTTGTGAAATTAAACAAATGTTCTTCAACTTTAAAGAAATTTAAAAGGCAACCGCAAGAATTTTTGCAGATAGCGTTTCCACATAACTACTTTAAAAATATATTCCTACCGTAAAGATTATACAAAATACGTTTTGATAGCCTTGACAAGAAATAGTTTCAATGTCTCTAATGGGAACACATTTTCTTTCAACATATAATAATTCATTGATTGATCACCGTTGAACTTAAAGATTCGAAAAGAAATCTCTTGTTATCATGATCATCTAGAAGCCTGAATTATTGATAGATCAACGTTACACCTTATGCGGAAATAGAATGGAAGAAATTTATAGTATGTAATTTAATATTATAAAGTATTTAAATACAATATTCTATGTATGTACGCATATATTCACCTTAATATATGATTTATGCAATGAGACTTAATAATTATATTGGACACATAAAGAACTCATCGATAATATAATTTTAAATAATTTTATAATTCACTAAGTTCCAGTAATTAATTTTTATTTTAATTTATGTTACTATGTATATTTTGAAGAATGGCTGGTATGTTATATCAATGTTTGCAACACCTAGATTTTTCTTGTTTCTAAAAATAATATACTCATTAGAGCATTGACTGCCAAGAAAAAACTATGTGTACTAGTGTTGAAGCAATTTAAAAATTGTCAACTTACCTATTGTTGAAAGTGTTTTAACAGTTTTAATAATAATTCATATACATACTTTATTGAATGGATACCGTGCACGTTGTTATTAATTTGTTTATTTTGAGGAAACAATTATTTTAGAATATCATCGTGCTTTTTTTTTGCAACCAAAAAATATATTAATTAAAGAATTCAATTCAACAAAACCGCAAACCAGAAACTTATCAATCATAAATACATAATAATTTAAAACATTATAAATAACACAAAACTCAAGCAAGTAGGTAATTTGCCGACATATTTTTTCTGCTTCCGCAAAAAAAAACGAAAGAGAAGAAATTAATAGATATTACATGATAAAAAGCCGTGGGGTACCAAGGTATATCCAAAAAAAAAAGAATCAATTTTGTTTGAAAACATTTTGACACATTGCACAACATATCCCTAGCCATGGCGAAAACAAGTGACAATCGTGATTTTTCAATTTGCTTTATTAGAGGCAATAACCTGATTCTAGTATCAGAAAGTACTGTAAGCAAAATGGTAATTGAAATAATTGTAAAACAGTTAATTCAGTGAATATATAAAATTGCCACATTGAAAATGAAAGCCTACTTTTGTTATAAAAAAAAACTCGTAGAAACATCCTATAGTGCTTTATTTATAACAAATTCACTCACCTTTAAAATTAATCCATATGACGTTTGCTTTAAACACCGTATATTACTTTACGAGATATTCAACAACAAATCACAGTTTTTATAACTTTTTGAGAAAATCGTGATTGTTTGGAAGCCTGTGTGTCGGTCACTATTAAAGTTGCAAAGTTGATTTTGAGCTCAAACTGTGATAAAATGACTCTACTTTAAATTTAAGAAGGATAATATTTTCTGTAAAATCAACTGCTCAGGAGATATTGTGAAAGTTGTGGAAATATATAAAAGGCAAGGCTGTCTATATGTTGTTTAATATTAACAAATAGTTTATGATTGTGCGTCTATATATTAGAAGAGCATTCACGATAACAAGTAAAAGCTGCTATTAATATAAAACTTCCATGAAATAAGTGTCAAATTTAAAAAAAAAACAGATTTAAAGGCACCTTCAGTTGATACATTTAATGATGTAACAAAAGAAACGGTAATAACACCTCCAAGTAGAATTACTTTTATTAACGTAATTATGATAATCACTTTGATAGGAAAAAAATTATCAGAGATGCAGAGCCATACTTGTTAAAGTGCACTCACGCACAAGAAAGGAGATGTAGATTAATATTTTTGGATATATTATATGCAGGTTCGGTCTGTTTTTTCCCTCTCATGCGATCTAAAAAGTCCATGTATTGAAATGAACGTTGTTGCCAATATTTATACACATGTGGGCAAGTACTGTTCGAAGATAGACGACAGGCCGATACGATCATAAGATTCCAATATAGTTGCAGGGGTTGTTATCTTCATTTTTAGGTATTATTCCCATTCGTAATATTCTTAAAAAAGTATCTTAAGTTAATATTATAAGAATTCCTTCAGATTTATTATTTTTTTGATTGAATTTAATTTGGTTTCGCTGAAGGTCTACTTGTCGGCTCTCGTATGTATATCTGTTAGGTAGGTACGGTTTGGCAACTCATTTCGTGTTATGTACGGGAAACCGAATGCAAGATAATCGTAGGCCAAACGTGTAGGTATATCTGTGAATAATACCTACATAATATGTTTTTCTATTCCGGTGCTATAAAGTTCACTTTACGACACCCGTTTTGGTTGCATAAAGTATTACTTTATCGCACGCTAATTTTATATTTTTGAAGTTGGTAACAAAAAAAATGAAACCAAATCGTATTTAAATGTCAAAATATAATCCTTTAAAGTAACAAAAATGTGCAATAAAATTGTACAAAGAATAAAAAGCACACATGCTAACATTTCACTTACTAATTCGCAATATAAATTGTTAAGCAGAGTTGGATGATAAGTTTTCGGATGCTACTATTGACATTTACTTACCATGTTGAATAGTACAACTGTTATAAAAGTTTGTTTTGATAAATATGTAGAGAGTTTGTGGACGAAAGATTTTGTAAATTGTCTTCTGCTATTTTGCGAATCTCTGGGGGCGTACAGTACGATTGTATAAATCAGTCTGAATTTTAAACACAATTACATATAGCACCACCGATATTCAAATATTTAAAACCTTCTGCTTAAAAATCAGAGTAACCAACTTCAAAAAAGCAAAATTTCTAAAATATTCGAACAAAACATGTCTCTTATTTTAAGCTTTTTTGAACTATTAATAACCGAAATAGAAAAAATAGTATAAAATACACGTTTCATAAGACATTTTGCGCACTTGTTGTTTAGAAAACTCGCCTAGCGGCTCGTTTTCTAAACTTGAACGCGTGCGCAAAAATCGTGTCTTATGAAACTTGTATTTTAATATACTATTATTATTTCAGGAGGAAGAAATTTAAAATATAGTTCAACTCGCATATTCTGCTACTATACAGAAAGACCAAAATTGCACGAGAGAACGAAAATAAAGAAATTATACAATAACGAACGTTTAATCCCTCTCAAAGCAGCTTATAGTAACTGGATCAATGAAGCAATACACATAGTTAACACCTCTTTTGTATGCCCGTTTACAAATTTTATCAGTGATAGTAGTAGGAATAGTAGTAATCACCTAGTTGTGTTCTCGCACATATGCATACATACATTTTCAAATATTGACGAAGTATTGTATGTCATGATTGAAACATGTTTTCCTCAGTGTGAATAATCCTTTCACACTGAGAAAAAAAAATTATAATATTCCCATTGGTACTGACATTGTTAATTAGCGACATTTGATAATAATATTGCATATACATATTTAAATATTACATGAACTCTATCTAATCAATATTTAATAAAACACGTTTATTTATTCTTCTTCTAAAGAGACAGTTAATTAACAAAAAGTTCATGGCCCTTTTCTTAAATTAAAACCACAAAAATTATTCCAAATTAAGTTTTATTGCTATCCCCGTAATAAATCTTAATTAATTATTTACAAGTTATGTGCACAACACTGCATTTTGATAAGAGTGAAACTGTATCTCCGGTCCGAATGTTGACAATGTATTGAACTTAATATAATGTATAGTTTGCGCTATATTTCATAGAAAAACGCAGTTCGACTAAAGTAAAAATGTTACTTCCTCAGCGAATTTTGAACTTTGTTTTGGATAAGTGTAAAAATTTTCTTCTGGTAGAAATTTCGAAAAACTTTTTTATAAACTTTTTTTTTCAAATTCAGTTTTGAGAACTTTTTTGTTGTTAGAAATTTGTCTAAACTTTGTTTTTAACGATATATTTGTAAAATTATAATTTTTTAAGAGTTTTAACCGTTTGGCCGTTATCGTGATTACACACAGTGAGACAGACATGTTTGCAAAAAACATTTTTTCCCAATCCGGGGACAAAACTTAGACATCTGCAAAATCTCGGTATCGAAAATGTTCATTATCAGTATAACGGGTGTCTGTAAGTATTTTACACATTGCGATTTAGAAATTGTCTCTTTAGGGGGGCAAGAGAAATTATGAGGGCTCATAAATCACGTCTCAAAGAAAACTTTTTCGACACAAAAGTAATGTTGCTTGCATATTTTTTTTTAAACAGAGAATTAGACTTTTATTAAAACATTTTTTAAAATAATAAATGTGGTTCGCCCCAGCTCGCAGCGTGCTCGTCATTTTGGTGTAAATCTGAAGAATATCAAATGTATAGTCTTGGAGAAAAACGTGTTTTACAGTTTTTCAATTATTCAACCATAAAACGTGTTAGGATCAAAATTTAGAAATAATGAATTTAGTCAGACCTAGATAACAACTTTGTTATCCTATAGAAATATGGATCTCCCTGTTGAATTGAAAATTGAAGATGTTATTTACGCGAAAAAATTGGTGCTTTCGCGTATACACTTTCGGTACTGATAGAGACCCTTAAATCGGCAACTTGGAAATGTTTTCCTTCATTTTTTCTACCTCCAGTGCCCAAATATTTAATTTTCAATGTAAATATCATTTTATAATCATATTGTCATGCTTATGTATAACATTAAAATAACATTGTCAATATGTTGAAATATCATTAATTAGTTTGTGTCTATAATTTTCAACGTCACTTCTTAAAAATACATTTAAATTGAGCTTAATGGGATTTTAATGTAAAATTTGACAATTAGTTTGATTCCATGCAGGGGCAGAAATTGTAAAATTCCTCGTTACAAACACCCGTTACTTCCGTATGGTACATACCGTAGTCGTAAAATTTTAATTTCGGTTTACACTTCTATCCCATGCAGAAGATGACCTTATAATATGCAGCGATGCCTGCTTGCTAACAGTGGTGGGAGAGCAACGCAGTGTCGGGGGACCCTCACGCCTTACATTTCATAGGAAACGTTTGTCGAGTCTACTGTATTGGCAGCCTCGCTTATGTTTATCTTTAGTTTATTTCGTCGCGCCCTTTTCCTCTTTCTACTTTCGTATCAGAAATTAAAATATGTCGACTACGGTATACGAAAGTAACAGCAAGGACTCAAATTCGTTTTATAGGTGAATATAAAAGTATACCTAATTGGCAATTTCATTTTAGAATTCACAGAAAAAATCTTAGAAAATCTACCGCAAGTGTATATACTGTACAACATATACGATTACGTTTAGTTTGGAAATTGACACCTCTGAGCTTCATTAGAGGTTACACATGAGATATTTATGTAATTTGACAAACCTGCACTCCATTAACAATTGATATGCCTCTCATAGAGTACATTATACTTATACTTATCTACATACATACCTAGTGATATTAATCATAAATATCAAGAGTATGAGTTACTAAGCAAGTCTGTTATCTTAACGATGTGCGAATATTGTAATTTATTCGTTACAATTCTGATTTTCAATCATTCACTAAGACGGCATTGTATTGCATACGATTTTGTTTCAAAATATACTCTTCAACCATAAACATGACCTTAGCGACGTCAATAATATAATGCTGTTACTAACTGACGCAATTCAGACACTCTTTTTGTGTACGTTAATATTTCAAAAGCTCTGAACAATATTGTTATGTCATGGTCGTGAACATACATTTTTCGTATTTTACAAATTCAAAACGTGGACTGCGCGGGTTATACAACACTCTGTAGATTAGTTTAAAATAAATATGTTATCAACAAAATATTCCTCATTCTGTTATAACAATTTTAAAGACGGAGTTCAATATAATATTATATCGGAATAGGTATGACTTAATTCGAAGTCCCCCATTGTAGTTAATATCAGGTAACACACATATATCATAAAAAAAAAACAATAGTTAGCTTATCTAATCAAACGAGTTTTAAATTATGCACTTGTTAAAAGAATGCCAATTATTACATATCTAGAAAAAATAAGTCTTGAAAAAAATTATTCAAAAGCTATAAGCGTAATTAGTAATTGATTTTATAATTTACTACTTAGTAATTCTTATAAATGTATATATTTTTATTTAAAGGATTCGGAGGAATATATAAAACTAGTGCTATGAAAAATCCAAATTTCCTACCTAAACTAAACTATTAATTAAAACAGAAATATTAATATATAGTTGTTTTTGCCTGAGATGATATTCGACTCATATCTTATATTTTAATGTCAGCTGCCTTAACCAGTAAAGTCACCAGAGCGTTAAAATTCAAATCTATATTTACTCTTTGAATCATATCAAATAAGAGGTAGCTAGAATACATTTTTACTTCAAATTAAACCAATATCTTAATTACAGAGTAAGCAATGTGAAATACAAATTTATTCTACGTATATGAAATTTTATCTCGTCATTGCTGGTATCTGTAACTTAATACACTCTGCTATCTGATAGCCATACTCTCCAAAGTATCACATAATTAAAAAGCTCTTCGGTGGAAAATTTTCCATGCTACATGCATATTAATTACGTGCAATTAAGTGTAATGCATGCGGCAAATATTACTGGGTATTGTTTTGAAAACTTAATATATAAAGAATTTGACATGTCACGATAATGAAGTAATAACCTATGTACGAGAGCCCGTTTATTCACTCACGAACTAGGCTTGAAAAAGACTGCTGCAGCACAAACATTTATTGTTGAATCCAGATTCCATCCTAGTATACTGGTAGTATACCATTTCAATAACATCATAAATCTGTTGTAAAAATATGCTTTACAACAAAATATTGTTGTTCCCATCAGGTAGAAGACGTCTTCCTAATGGTTTTTTTCCAAATTCATAGATCTCTTTTTTTACTGTATTGCCCTTCTTAATATTACCAATTAGCATAATTCTTTAACAGTCGTAGAAAATGATTGGCCATTATATTTTTGCTGCAGAAGGAAAAATTTATTGATTCGGTTGAAGTCTGGGGAGCCCTTACCATGCCACTGCATCGATTTAGGATGACAAATCGTTCGATAATTAGATCTGGTTCATCATCAAAAATCTTCAAAAATTATTATAATTTCGGATACTCTGTATCTGTAAAGCCGTTTCCTAATTGGCGTTTAACAGATCTACAGGGTGTAACAAAATAAGTGTAAAACATTTCAGGGGGTGATTCCTTAGCGAAAAAGAGATAGGGTCTTTCATATAAAAAAACTTCAATGGAGCATCCCTTGTTAAGATACAGCCCCATAAAGGGGGTACATAAAATTTGTTTTACAATTTTTCTCACAAACACTAAAAATGTAATTTATTTCCAATGTAACTTTTTGTCTGATTATTTGTTTACCATTTAAAAATCTATTTCCAATACCTTGTTTCATTCGAAACAAAAAATGTCTCTTGAATTTTTTGCCCAAAAGTAATCAGTTCGCAGCAAAAAATTATTTTACGAACAACTACAGAGATACATCGTCATAAATGCGAACTGGATTAGTATTGTTATTTTGTAGTTACTACATGCATCAAAATACATATGATTAAAGATGAATAAACAAAACTAATTTATTAATAACAAAACATAAAACATGTAGAAATCATAGTAAATGTTCAATATGTCCACCTTCAGTCATTACACATGCGTCTAGACGTCGGCACATTGAGCCACGTATTCGCTCAAATATTCCTGGATTCTCTCTAATTACCCTGCACACATCGATGATGCGGTTTCTTAAGTCCTCTACGAACCTCGCGAACAGGAGTAGGATAAACCAAAGTCTGTAAATGGCCCCAAGTAGAGAAATCGAGAGGATTGATATCCGGGGATCGAGCGGGCCAATTCTGTGGTCCTCCTCGACCTATCCAATTATTTGGATATGTTTGGGTTAAATGCTGACGTGCTGCTTGACTAAAATGGGCGGGAGCCCCATCATGCATAAAAAACATATCCCTTCTGACGCCCAAAGGAACTTCCTCCAGCAGTACTGGATGCACTTCTCTTAAAAATTGAGTGTATGCCTCACCATTTAATCGAGGAGGTAGAAAATGAGGGCCAATTAAATAATCCCCAATAACTCCGAGCCACACGTTAAGAGAAAAGTGTTCTTGATGGTTAGCTTGTACAATAGCGTGAGGGTTTTCATCAGCCCATATGTGGTTATTATGAAAATTAATTATCTTGTCCCGAGAAAAAGTACATTCGTCTGTGAATTCAATCGTCTTCAGAAAGTCAGGATTTCTTCTAATCATTTCCAGCATCCAATTGGAAAATTCAAGACGGTTCGGAAAATCTCGCTGTAACAGTGCCTGTACTAGTTGCAGATGGTAAGGGTATAAGAGTTGTTCCTTTAAAATTCGAAATACCGTCATATGATCAACATTTAACTCGAAAGCAATCTTTCTAGTACTGCTAGTAGGTTGTTCTTCAATCAAATTAAGTACTGCTTCTTCAAGATGTGTTGTTCTAACTTCTCGATGGCGACCACAATCTTGCGTTCTTTTGTCGAATGAACCATATTCTCGTAATCGTTGATGAAGTCGGGCAAATATTCTATGCGAAGGAAGCTGTCGTTGAGGATACATTTCAGCATATCTTCTAGAAGCTTCTAACCCATTCCCCTGCGACAGACCGTATACGTAATGCATATCAGCCATTTCCTCATTTGTGTATGCCATTTTAATAACAAGTGAATTATTAAACTAACAAATTACGAACAAAACAACGACACACAATTAAGTATTAATTCAATTTCAAAAATTTACAAACTGACAGCGTGATACCACTACTAGCGGCCTACTAAATAAATTAGATTTACATTTTCGTTTTATGACGATGTATCTCTGTAGTTGTTCGTAAAATAATTTTTTGCTGCGAACTGATTACTTTTGGGCAAAAAATTCAAGAGACATTTTTTGTTTCGAATGAAACAAGCTATTGGGAATGAATTTTTAAATGGTAAAGAAATAATCAGACAAAAAGTTACATTGGAAATAAATTACATTTTTAGTGTTTGTGAGAAAAATTGTAAAACAAATTTTATGTACCCCCTTTATGGGTTTTTTTTTTTATATGAAAGACCCTATCTCTTTTTCGCTAAGGAATCACCCCCTGAAATGTTTTACACTTATTTTGTTAAATGGTAAACAAATAATCAGACAAAAAGTTACATTGGAAATAAATTACATTTTTAGTGTTTGTGAGAAAAATTGTAAAACAAATTTTATGTACCCCCTTTATGGGGCTGTATCTTAACAAGGGATGCTCCATTGAAGTTTTTTTATATGAAAGACCCTATCTCTTTTTCGCTAAGGAATCACCCCCTGAAATGTTTTACACTTATTTTGTTACACCCTGTATAATAGGTTTTATTATTTTTAATAAAACATTTGCGACAACACAAACCGACAATTAATTTCTTATTCGTCCTTCATTTTCCTTTGCAAGCGACGCATTTGGGCTAGTCTACTGGGCTTTCCTTTACCAATTCCTTCTATATTTTCCTATTTCATCTTATCTTTATATTCTCTATCATAGTGATTTTTTTCTTCTGTCTCTGCTGTTTATTTCGTTTTTCTTGTTGTTATTCTTCCTGGTGTCGCATTTTGTTCTTGTGTTGATTTTTGCCTTATTTTTTCATTCCTTCTTCGGCCTTACGTTGTTTTCCCTATATTTTTTCCTAAGAGGTGTTACCTATAATGCACTTATTTTATTTTTATTTACTATTATGTTTCTTTTGTAATATCCAACTCAGTGGTATAAGTATATTGTAATAGGTATAACTATATTACATATTAGATATATATGTTTATATGACTGTGTTTTTCTTTTTTCCGTGCTCTTTTTCCTGTTCCATTTATTAGTGTGCTCTTCTCCGTGTTTTTTCATGCATAAATTCAGATTTGTTCGGAATATTCGTTCATTAATCTATATTTTTCCTTCCGACTTCATAAGTCAACTCACTGGAGTTCGTTAGTATTTGTATTTATGCTGGTTGTTATCTGTACTGTCCTATTTTGGTGATCCTTATTTTTCAGTTCCTGCTCTGTTGTTATCCTTATCCCAATGAACAGAAACTGTCCCCTTATTTGATGCATTTTTTCATTAAAATTCGTCCGATATTTCTTCTGCAAGCACCTAATAAAGTTAATAATATTGTAATTATTTTGAAAATTGTGTCAAAATTAAAAACTCTCCTGTCTCAGAATATAAAAACGATCTCTTGTATCACAATATTTATAGGTGTTACTATTGCCTAATGTACCTATTTTTTTAAATTTAAAAATTTTCTTAACCCATTTTATATTTAAAACTGGCTTCTATATCTACTTTAGATTATAAAAAAATAAAGTATAATAAATATATTCTTATGTGCAGTTAACTAATAAAACTGCACAGGCCCAAATAATACTATCTTCCTGTAGTTAAGATTTTTTAGTTGGTCTTTGGCCAAACATTTTTTTATGCTTATCATATGTGCCAAAGCTATTTTTTAAAAAGTTTTTTGGATTTCTAAACCTATCTAGAAATTATATTTATTGCTGTTGGTGGGATAATTTGAAAATAACAATGTCAGTGACAAGAATAAAATCGTAATATCTCTGACGTTTTATAATATATACATTCCTGTGATGTTTACACCTTTTTCTTATAATTATTTTGTAATCAGTTGAAGAAATTGCACATATTGCGATCAGAACGAAAATAAAGATTGCAATAATTGTTATCATCACTGTTTGATTCGATCAGGACAAGGCCATTACTAGTTCTATTTATAAAACATCAGATTGCTGTACGTCTTATCAAAGATTAGGCATAGGTCGCACATTATAAGTTCATTTGGCAAAGTTGTATAAATCTGAATACATCTAATCGTTTATCTGCATATTGTAATATTCAGACAGTAAAGTCATATCATACAATTTCAATAACCTATAATTACAAAACAAAATGTAAACAGCATGATTTCAAAATTAATATTTTTGCAACGATTGCTGTACGTAACACTTATTTTATTATACATTTAACTAAATACATATACATAGTTGGTTCATAATTTAACTTTGTGTCAAAACAGTAAATCATGAGGAAACAGATACAATCTAAAAATAGACGTAATTTTCTTGAAATAAAACGAGAACCACCTCTCTGCATAGTTCATTTACTTGTTCGATACTCAATTTCTAAAAAAAAATTATAAAAAAAGAATATATGCCAATGAAATTGATTCATAAGAATATAATCCATTAATATTGTTTGGGATTTTGGTCAGTCGTCTCATAAATAGTATTCTGCAAGACATAAGAAACACATATAATTGAAAAGAAAATGTTGTAATTCTATCTAGGGAAATATGCCGATAATAATATACCTCGGCCAATGTACCTTTGACTGGCGGTCCCTAGTGATCTATAGTGAACATTTATAGGGCCCATCATTGGCAATCAAATCATACAATGTTGACCATACTATCTGTCTTGAAAATATTAACAAGGTAAAGTGGAAATTATTGACATTTTCAAACCATAAATTATGCGTTTTATTTGACAAATTCATTTCTGAACCTATTTTCTTTGATGTTTACGTTTCAACACTACGATTTGTTTGCTACTATTGCTTCTGGACCTGCAAGATTTATATTTGCAAGTGAAATCACTTTTTTGGAATGTTTGGTACACTAATTTGCAAGGTATCGAATATCTTAACAAAGAACTGGATTCTAAAGTTGATATATAAATTGCAAAAAGCATATGGCGAAAATACAATAACTTAATAAGGTAATTCATTTAGGTCACCAGTGAAACGGTCAAAACGAATGGAAAGCAGTAAACAAAAAATTTTAGACAATTGATTTTATAATATTCAGACTTAAAAATAAAGTGGAATATTTTTATTTTCAAGGAATTTTGTAACTCTTGTCATATAACCTAGAGCATATTTAAATACCGTTAGATTGCAATTTTGTCTGCTTGTTTATCTTTTATATAATAATAAATAACACTGATAAATTTTGAAACTACATAAAAGCTGACAGAACATGTACCATAAAAACTAAAATGACTAATTCCAATTTTTGTAATAGTCGTTTACAAAATTTAACTCTTATGTAAATCCATGTTCTTCCGCACACATTACAAATTATGTATTATGGTTTTTAAGTAATTGTCAAAATGGTTCTTACTTTTTATTTTAATCTCAGGTGATAGTGAAAAATACTTCGTGCATAATAGTATATTATGCAATGAGCATTTAATGATAGCTATTAAGACACGAGTAAGAGAATTACAATACGAGGCGAAACCGAGTATTGTAATGAATACGAGTGTCTTAATAGCCATTAAATGCGAGTTGCATACACTATTTTTTCTACGACCCCATAATAAAATATATTTTTTGAACAATCCATTTCATAAATTGAGGTTAAAATTTTCCGTACGTTTTTGTGAATTTGGCTGGTAATAAATTGTTCGTGGCTACTAAGGCTTGTTCCATAATTTCTGATGGAGTCAATTATTACATTTCACTGTCATTATCTCTCATTTTTACCGTTTATATTTTCAAAAAAGCACAAATTTTAAGTACTTACTTGTAAATTGCAGAGAACTGTCACATTTATTTAATTTGTATATCTCTCAGATATGCAGTCGCCATATTGAATATTGTTTGAATATTGAAATGTCGCATTCTTATTGGATATAAACTTGTATCGTAATGAAAAATCTGTATTCCTATTGGATATAAACTTGTAACATAATGAAAATCTGTATCGTAATGAACATCATTATAGTACAGGTTCGGCATATCTAATAATACAATTAAAGTATGGGAGTAGAAAAAAACATTTCAGTCTAAATCATCATATATTTCTACCTGTTTTACATTAGATTTTCGGAGATAATTGTTGAATCAACAATTATAGTATTTATTTTGTATTGCATTTCTGTTTTTTGTTTATATATGTATTAAAAAAAATCTTTTCTCTTTAGCAGGATATAACATATTTTACAAAAACTTCTTAAGTATTTTTTTTTGTATATAAGCATACTTATTGAAAATAGTTACCTGTATTAAGTTTTCATAGAAAAATAATAAACTCTGTAATGTTTCTGCAAATACTTTCAGTAGCTTTGTCAAGAGGTTTCAATTTTTGTTTTAATAATATTCTTCTTTTCGGTTCTAAAATTTTCAGTTTATGTAAACCATTTTGTTATTAAGAATGGCGTTTACCAACAAATATAAACTTATGCAACTTATATTACTCGCGGGACGGGTAGACGCAAGGGGGGGGGGTAGGTGGAGGTAGACGATATTTGGTTCTGTCACAGCGCTTCGGTTTTATTCACAGATTCTGTCGTCATAGATAAAGGAATACTATAGATGGGAAACATGATATATAAAGAATGAGTACTTACTGAACTGTTCATGTTGTTGATGTTTTATAATAAGCCAATTTTCGATTGCCCATAACTGTTATATTATTATACACTCGAATATTATAGGTATATATGACATTTAAATGCGAGTGACAGTTTGTAATTAAACTGTCACTCGCATTTAAGTCTGCAATAGCCGACTGATTCCGATAGATTTTCGTCTTCGCTAGGACCGGTAGAGATACCGTAAAGTGGGGATAGACGACGCGAAAAACCTCGTGTAAAATGTGTGTGACAACGTTTACTGTTTAATGTTTTTTATCTTTAAAAATAATTACATAAATTTGATTTTTTCTTTATATCGTACATCAAATGTGCAGCTGGCGCGTAGAGGTCGTTTTTTTCTCTTTTGTGTACCAGCCTTAGTTAGTAGACATTAATCAAATTCATGCATTTTTGTGGTTATTTCTAAAACACATAACTTTCTTAAGAAAATAAATTAGTACAAAAACTGATCTTGACATTATAAATTTATGCCTTTTGCATCACTAACCAAAATTTGAGATTCTAAAATTACATAATGAGTTTAAAAAACGCGAAACGGCGATGCCTTAATTTTCGACAGGTAAACGCCCCTCTTAAATGTCCTATTTTATAACTATAATTTTATTTTTTTGAAGCTATTAATAAGTATAATTAGGAACCATTTAATTTTAAATGTCAAATACCAACTTTTGGTACTAACAAAAACGTGAATTAAAAATTATAGAAAGAATAAAGGAGACATTTTAATGATTAATAAAAAATTTATATTATTTAAATCAGTATAAATTATAAACTTAAACTAACGAGATTATTACAATAAGACAAATGTCCAAATCCCTAAGAAAAAGTTAAAAGCGTCAAAGAAACTAAATTTTTAAAATTTTCGAACTAAACATGTCTATTATTTTAATTTTATTTTCTAGAGAAATAGTGCAAAATACAAGCTCCGTAATACATTTTGTCCAACTGTTATTTAGAAACTCGCCGCAAGCGACTCGTTTTCTAAGCTTAACCAACTCAATCCCGTGCGCAAAATCATGTCTTATACCGCGCGAGATCAATATATTGATAAAGGTTTGCCATGGAATGCAAAACGTCTGTCTTAAGTTATATCATTAAGTGTCATACTGTCATTAATATTTATCAGTATGACACTTACTGATATAACTTTTTACTTTCCATGGCAACCTTTATCAATATAATTTTTGATTTCGCAGTATATCTTGAATTCTAATTTACTATGATGTGTAGTAAAGGTAGGTAGAAGTAATGAAACGACATTGTTAAGGATTCTAAATTTATTTTTGTCATAAAAAAGCTAATTTTCAAATGCAAATTATTACCAACAATCGCCAAATAATAAAATAAAATAATATCCTGTCAAGTTTTCAGCACCGTGATTAGAAAACAGTTAACATCATATGTAATTGCTTACTTTTAAATAACGCCCAAGCATTTCGAAGGCCGATCTACTTTAAACGATTAAACTTTCAATTTGTCTGTTTTCTCGCGTGACTAGCCAATTTATTTTATTTAAGAATTCATAGACTTCAACGTACTCGCTCGTATTATCTCATCATTATCATCACTGTTTTGCTTTAATTATTCGGTTTTATTCGATATTTTATTCATTTACATGATTTAACAAAATATTTTAATGGAGAAGTATGATTATAAATCATTCTTGTTTAAATATACTCTAGGCTAATTATATTAATGAATCATGTAACTCGATGGATGTTTAATTATGTATGTTGCTCCTTTTGTGTTTCGTATCGGTCGATATGAAAATATAACCTACACCAGTGCGAAAAAATAAAAAGTGTGTACGTAAAAATAGCCATTAATTCTAATAATAATACTTGAAGCAAATCTAGTTCACATATTTGTTGTATAAAAATTAAAGTCAAGAGCATTGCATGCATAAAGTTGTACGTGATAAGATAGGTACTTTATAAAGCCAATAATGCACGTTATATAAACATTGGCCAATACAAATACTTATCTAGTATATTGTTAATAACACTACAAACAAAAAAGTCTCTGTTTATAATTTTATGTAAATATACATTGTTAATAATGACAATAAAATATTTATAACTTTTTTCTGCTTAATTCATAATCGGTATTTTTTTTAGTCCATTGCACCTAAATATATTACTAATCAATGTATGTATATAAATAACACTTTAATGAATAATACTTAGGTATCTAAATAACTTTTTACTTTCTTATACGTAGTATAAGGAAGTACTTATTGTGATGACGAAAATTTTCGAATTCGAGATTTTTGCAGATGTCCACGTTTTGAAGTCCCCTGATACCAAAAAAGTGGTTTTTAAAAAATGTCTGTGTGTGTGTGACCACGATAGCGGTCAAACCGCTGTAGATATCTGTTCCAAATTTTGTATTTACGTATATAATTTCCCTCTTGAGATCTGATTAGTTTTTCAGTAAAATCGGTAGACCGGAAGTAGTAGTTTACTTCTGTGAAAAAATCGAATTTTGCAAATATTTCGTCAGTGTCTAAGTTTAAACAAATTTATAAAGAATTCAAATGTACACAAAATTAAATTTCAGACAAATTGTCTTAAAAAAGTTTTTTGAAATTCCTACCGGAAGTAGGCCTTTTACTCTTATCGAAAATCAGTTTTTGGTGAATATATCGCAAGTCATGCTTTCTAGGCAGGTACATTACGAGTATAAAAGTATTTATATGATAATTTTAAATATCTTTTGTATAAAAAAAATTTCAAAATTCGGACCGGAAGTACCACTTTTACTCTTACCGAATAGCGATTTTTTGCAAATATGTCGTAAATTATGCATTCTATATATATTTATGAAGAGTACAAAAGTATTTAGAGTTGGATTTGCAATATTTTTTGTATACATGAAGTTTCAAAATTCGGACCGGAAGTAGCACTTTTGCTCTTATCGAGAAGCACTTTTTTTCGAATATCTTGCAAAGTATGCATTCTATAGCGATTTATTAAGAGAATGAAAGTACTTAGACTAGGATTTTGAATAATTTTTGTATAAAAAAATTCTTAAAATTGTATAGTTTGAAATGCTCATACGTATAAGAAAGTCGTGTGGTGGCCACACCTCATTTTTTTAAATACATAGTACCTACACCACTTACGATAGAGTAAATAAGTGCCTATTATTGAAATGTAACATCTGAACGTATAGTAGGTAGGTACTAATTAGTTGCATTGTACTTATGTACAGAGTCTAATAATAAAATTAAATGTTATGTATTAGTATGTAGAAAGAAATCTTTCAAAGTACCTATATGGTCTAAGTACTAAATAAAAAATATTATTTATAAAAATGCTAATAATTTTGACATAATTATCCATACCGCCATAGAATTTGTTTCATTCTTGTACGTATATTAATTATTTTATTCTCATGAAAGACATTCGCTGAATTATAGAAATATTTGAAAAGGTAGCGACAAAGATATTTTACAATTTTGTTTATGTGGCTTTAAATATGTTACCTTTCGAACATTTAAGATATGGTAGAATCGTTTTCGCAACCGACACCGCCAAAATGACAATTATAGTTGACGATTCAATGCCAGTGGCGGCCCGTGATTCTTTGGGACGAGAGGGCACCGGGGGCGTCTGAGTGTTTAATATCAAAAATTAAGTACAGACAAAAAAATAAACTTAATATGTTATTTAATTAACTTATAATAAAATCCATTCGCCGTTCCTTACGATCAGCAAAATGATTAGTAATTATTTTTCAATGGAACACATTGCTAAGGCACATAGTCTGCTTTCCTGCATGGTATTTCTAGAAAATGTTTTTATTCTCTTCAAAGTAGAAAAACACCGTTCACTTTCAGCTGTTGTCATCGGTATGGTGCAAATAATTTTAAATAGCTTCACAGATTCGGCAAATGTAGTTGTTAAATTATTTTCATAGAAACATTAAAGTAATGTTAGAGCAGATGAAGCAGTTCTAAAATCTGGTCTATTATACAAAACTACCAATTCATGTTTAAAAGCAATTGAATCCAAATTAAAAGTCTTCACGGCCATCTGGAATTCAGTTTCGGGGAAAGAATTTTGATATGTTGAAAATAAGTGTGGTTGAAAAAGAAGAGCTATAGATAGGTGATCACTAAACAAAGAACGGTCATCAATATTGTTAATAATAATGTTGCACACTTCTTTAGCAACCATTTTGTGTTTGTCTTCATAACGGGGCCTTCTGTTCCGTTGTCGGGAATGTTCCTCTACTTTTTCATCATTATCATCATTTTAATACTGTCAATTTGACGATGTTGTAATTGGTTGTAGAGAATTTCGCAATGCGGCATGATTTTATTAAAAAAATATAACCAGTAATTGAAATCATAATTATTCACACATCTTGATTTAAAGTTCCATCTGGTTGGTGCAGCCCGCGGAGGTCGATTTTTCACAACCTCATCCAGTATAGCAGTACGCTTTGAGGATCTTGTAAAAAAAAGTAGAAAAACCATCTAGTTTGCAAAAGAAAACTTTTCACTTGTTTGTTATGTGAGGCAGCCCGTTCAACTATCAGATTTAACTGCTGCGCGTAACAGTGAATATAATTTGCATTTTTGTAAATATCTTTAATTTTTGCCTGAACACCGTTGTTTTTACCACTCATTACTGAAGCGCCTTGGGACATTAATTTTGCAGGCGTTTGATCCAATTTAATTTTCCTAAGTTCTTCCAATAAACATTTGCTAATGCCATCAGCAGTATGATTCTCTGGCTGCAGAAAAGACAGAAATCGTTCTTGGATGTTCCCAATCCACAAAAAATCCCCGGATTCGCACTGTCTTGTGTTTCGTCATGGCCCCTTAAAGCGATTTCAAACATGCCACAAATCTTAATGCAGTCTCTTAATTTTCCAAGAATATGTCTGTTTTTACTGACGTTTTCATTGTCCTGAATTATATTTAATCTATATGCAGTGTTGAATATTCTATCATGTTACTAAGATGTTTTTCACTTACTTTATGTCTTTTTACTTTTTCACCAAAGTGTTTTAAATCCCTAATACCTTTAGAAGTCCAGGCAGGGTCGCTTTGTGGAGAATTCCTAATTAAGCACACATAACAAAAAAAAGCATTTTGCACATTAACCCCGCCTCCCCCCCAGTCTGATAAACTGTAATAGCTTCTGTTGTGTGTTATTTTCTATCATTTTGATTATGTTACTAACGCAATTCATAGTTGTATTTGCACCGATAGAAATTAGAACACACACTCACCGTTGTATATTACGGAGTTGCATCATCGGCACCACAGAGAAGTGCCCTCTCGCTGACATATTGCGATTTTTAAACTCAGCGCTGAGGAGACGGACTGTTACTTCCGAAAACATATTATTTGTTATCAAACAAATCAGAAAAATTACATACAAATTAGGTATTTATAATTAATGTATCTGTTAAAACAAATTCGTCACGGGGGGCAGTGCCCCGTTGCCCTCTCTGCAGCAGCCGCCACTGTTCAATGCCACTAAAAATTAACATTGACCGTGACAATTTAATATTTAAGAATAAGGTCTGCTACTAAAATACTATTACATGAAAAGCAGTTACAAATTGAATAACATAAAGATAACATAAATAAATAAATTAAAGTTATTAAATACAGGATTCGGCAACTGGTATGACACATTTTTAATAGGTTGCTATGAAAAACCAAATAATGTCATGTTAGTTTGAGTTTAACATTAAACTGCATGTCAATACATGCAATTTTGATTAGAATGGAGAAATTTCCACTAAACCAACGTATTTATGCATTGAATTAGTTTGTTAGAAATGGTTCCGTTATCCAAGCTCAAAGAAGTTTTCGACGGGAATTTAATGTTGAAAGAGAATTCCATCGCGAAAGACAATTTTGAGGTGGGTGAATGATTTTAATGAAGGAGGCAGTGTTGCTTCAATTTTTAAGGTGGTATTACAACTGTACGGACAGCAGAAAACATTAAAAGGATTCTTGTCGCCGTTAACAGAAGTCCGATGCGATCTGCGAAAAAAACATTCAGTGGCACTGCAAAGCTCTGAAAGAAGTCTTCGTAGGCTTCTTAAAAAGGATTCACATTTTCACCCCTATAAAATTCAGATTGTGCAGTCTCTGAAGCTAGGCGATAGAGCACTTCGCATGACATTTTTCAGAGAATTCTTAGAGGTTTTGAATGAAGATCAAGATGTGTTTCGTTGTTTGTTAATGAGAATGACGGATGAAGCGCACTTAAGCAGCTTCATAAATAAACAGAATAATCGTACTGGTCATCGGAAAATCATCGACAGTTACATCAAAAACCTCTACATGACCAGAAAGTGACAGTATGGTGTGGATTATCGAATCGTTGGACCATACTTTTCCAAGGAAAATAATCAAGCAGTCACCGTCACCATTAACTCCCATATTTATGCCGTGTTTACACGGTCAAATAAATTGACGAATACATTCATGAATTTAGTTGTGAAGTCAATGAAGAAATTCATTAATTTATTCATCAGTTTATTGGACTGTGTAAACGCAAACATTCATCCAATATTTTATTGACGGTATCCACAAGTACCAATCATCAAATAGTGACATTTGTTTTCTTGCAACCTTTAACTGTTTTTGTTTTCATTTATCAATTTGGAGGTTACGTGGAACTTGTTATTCTGATATTTGTAGGGGTTAATAATACGCGGTTATACCGGGGTCGATATATTTTAATTTCTGATACGAAAGTAGAAAGAGGAAAAGAGCGCGACGAAATAAACTAAAGATAAACATAAGCGAGGCTGCCACACTCGACAAACGTTTGCTATGAAATGTAAGGCGTGGGAGTCCCCCGCCACTGCGTTGCTCTCCCACCACTGTTAGCATGCAGGCATCGCTGCATATCATAAGGTCATCTTCTGCATATGATAGAAGTGCAAACCGAAATTAAAATTTGACGACTATGGTATATGCAAAACACGGACTTATAGCTTGCTGATGAATACAAAAGCATATCCGAATATTTATATGTACTTGATTGGAGTAATCAAAAAACGAGTAATAAAATGCAACATTCTCCAAAGCGTATTGTAGTTGTTTTCATGAAAAATATTATCTAAGTCTTGATTATGATCATTAATTATTTGTTACAAATACTTAGTGAAATTATTCACTTCTCACTATACATGGGCGAGATAGGAGAAGTGAATCCTTTTTCACTCAGACTAGACCGACTCGCGTTTTGGTGGCTCTCGGGTACCGTATTACCTACGGGTTTCCCCGAGAGCCGACAAAACACGAGTCGGTCTAGTCTAAGTGAAATCGGATCCACTTCCCCTATCTCGCCTATGTATACTTCTCACAATAGATTTTCGATCCTCTACGACATTTGTATAGAATAGCAATAGTTGCACATTATTTATTTAATATTTCTTTACAAATACGATTGATTTTACTAACTTTATCCTTTTATAATAAAAGAATTTTCACGGGACAGAAAGTTCACAACGCGAATGTTGGCATTCATTTTAAACTAAAGTTATCACATTTCCCTAGAAAATTGACGAAAAATTAGAGCGGATTCTAATTCAACAATTTATCCGTGAATTTATTTGACAAGAACATTTTTTGATAGACGAACTACGAAGATTAGGGCAAGACAATCATTGTCATGCCCCAATCCAGTAGGATGGTGGGGCAGACTCTCTGCTAAAGGTGGCTACACACATGCAACAAAACATCGTACCGAACTCCGTCGCGTCTCAAGTGTGGACGCAACCACGCAACAGCACAACATAACGGCGCCCCATCACTTGTCGGTTTTCTGCCGTCGCATCAAAGAAATGTTGCGCGTTCACGTTGCGCCACATGTTCGCATGTCTGGACGGGTCTGGCTGATTATGGGAGGATGGGACGGCATTATGTTCGCGTTAATGTTGCGCGACGATGTTCTGTTGCACCTCAAAACTTCATCACACCGCAACTTCGTCGCGCACCAAGGAATGTTGCACGTCGGAGTTCGGTACGATGTTTTGTTGCATGTGTGTAGCCACCTTTACATTAAGGGAAATGTTTTCAAATAAAGTTATATGAAAATACGGTAACATTGAATTGGCCGCCAAGATCTCCAGATTTATCTGCTTCCGATTTCTTTTTGTAGGGCTTAAAGGATATGGTATATAAGAACCGACCACAAACTATTCAGACTTTGAAAGACAACGTTTTTGAGAAATGTCAGGGTATTAATTTTCAAATGCTGCTCGGAGTTATGGAAAATTTTCGAAATAGGTTAAAGTTTTGTGACAATGGGCGGTATTTAAAAGATATTATTTTCAAAAAGTAAAATTGCACATAGTAAAGTTGTTATATATGGCAAATTGGTTTAATTTCATCATTTTTCAGCAATTTGACAACTTCATAAAATGTGTCATTCCAGCTGCCAAACCCTGTATTACTTTTCTGTACTTATGTATTACGTAATACTTGGCTAATCTGTGTAGTAGGGAAGTAGGGACAATTATAACCAACGTCAAAAGATAATTTTGACAAATGTAAGGTAATGGGTGTCTAAAATTGACATGCATTGCGATTTAGAAAATTCTTATTCTCACGTCCTTCATTTCTTCTACCACCAGTGCCATGCCTATATATTTAATTTACAATTAAAATTATCATTTTATAACCACATGATTACGCGTATATGCAACTCAAACTTTGCCATTATGTTAAAACAGCATTAATAATTTGGGTAATTTTTAATTTACATCATGTTAAAGTTGATTAGTTTATGCTGATAATTTTCAACTGGTAAAAAACCCGTTAAACTGCACTTATGGTATTCTAATGTCAACTTTGCCGATTAATTTAAATTCACGCATAAGTGGAAATTGTAAAACTTAAAAATCGCTAAAATGTAAATGACGGCGACGTAAATCAATTACAGGCACATTATATTCGATTTTCAATTTTGTCATTAAACCAACATATTGTTAATATGAGTCGTGTTGGTCCATAAATATAGAATTTGTTAAATACTTGACTTCAGCGCCACCTAAAGAATGTTTTGGTAGCCTATTTTACGCGCATTGACTATATAATATGGTCTGAGAATATCAAGAAGATTGGTTGAGCCATTAAAAAGTTATTGAATAACGAACAATTATATATATAAAGATAAGATTTGATTAAAAATTGCATATACTTAAAGATACATATTTGCGTTTCTTTTCCTACATTTTTAAAACAATATTTTTGTTTCAGCTATGGGTGTTATTCCGGGTCCATTTGACTGCTTCTTAGTCACCAGAAGTATAAAAACGTTATCAATAAGAATGCAGAGGCATAGGTCAAATTCACTGCTCGTTGCCAAATACTTGGAAACACATCCACGTGTACTTAAAGTATTACATCCAGGTAAGTTTGTATTTTTCGTTATATCTACAGAACACCACAGTTTTGTACGGAAATTTGTTATTATGGATTGATAATATGTTTCATTTAGCTATAGTTTATCATTTGTATCATTAAGACCATGAAACAAGTAAGATATTTAGCCAACAGACTCCTATTACAAAAATGACAGGTTCGGTTTGTTTTTACCTTGCATGCGAGCTAAAAGTCCATGTATTGAAACGAACGTTGTTGCCAATATTTATGCACATGTGGGCAAGTACTGTTCGACGCTAGACGGCAGGCCGATATGATCATAAGATTCCAATATAATGCATGTGTGCATGTTGCAGGGGTTGTTATCTTCATTTTTAGGTATTATTCCCATTCGTAGTGTTCTTAAAAAAAGTATCTTAAGTTAATAATTATAAGAATTCCTTCAGATTTATTATTTTTATGATTGAATTTAGTTTGGTTTCGCTGAAGGTCTACTTGTCGGTTCTCGTATGTACCGGGTGTTTTTTTATCTTTGATATCATTTTGATCACCTGCAACTTTCTTGTTTTTAAAAATATCAGAATGAAGCAAAAATCATTTTGCATAGGTATCTATGAAGTTTTTTACGTTTTAAAAAATAAAACAAAACACTAACGTTTTTCCAAGATATTAACCTAACTTATATTTTTTTAAATGGAAAGCCCTAAATATTTTCGGATATTTCGATTTTACATGAAATTTCAAATATATTTTATAAAGCATACCCCATACATATCTTCAACGGTTTGCGAGAAAACGGCGTTTAAACATGCCATTTTTAGAATAATTTAATTTTGTAAAATTGTTTTTTTTAATAATTTGTTACTTTGTTAATCGTTAATCTTTTGTTTTATTAAAAATAAACTTTCTAAATAATTATGAAAAATGATTTCTGTTTGATTTCGACATCTTCAAGAACAGGGTTACAAAACTAAATTTTTCTTTGTTGCATGTTTAAACGCCGTTTTTTCGCAAACCGTTGAAGATAGGTATGGGGTATGCTTTATAAAATATACTTGAAATTTCATGTAAAAGCGAAATATCCGAAAATATTTAGGGCTTTCCATTTAAAAAAATATAAGTTAGGTTAATATCTTGGAAAAACGTTAGTGTTTTGTTTTATTTTTTAAAACGTAAAAAACTTCATAGATACCTATGCAAAATGATTTTTGCTTCATTCTGATATTTTTAAAAACAAAAAAGTTGCAGGTAATCAAAATGATATCAAAGATAAAAAAAACACCCGGTACATATATCTGTTAGGTAGGTACGGTTTGGCAACTCCTTTCGTGTTATGTACGGGAAGCCGCATGTAGGCCAAACGAGTATATTATTACATAATATTATTTAATTTGATCGATTATAGATCATAAAAGAGTATTAGTAAAACCTATCGCTGCCATCTATGCTATTTGCAAAATTCGAATATACGTCATTTTCACTTCACAAAAAGCCTAAAAATATTTGTAGCTGTATAAAATTTACTGAGTTCTTAATGATATATCGAAAAATATATTACGTGTACAATTAATACCCTTGACCTAAAAAAGAAAATTATTACCTAAATTTCAAAATTTATTTTCCTTTAAAATACCACCTTAATCTAATTTTAGATTTTAAAAAATAACAGTACTCTTCATATATAGTGGAAACTGAAATCTTGAAAAAGGACTAAATAAAATCCCTAACTGCAATAAAATTATAATAAGGTACATACGAATTTGTAATCTTCAGTAGAAAACCTAACATTGATTTCCTAACAATAATACACTGGTCAGCAAAAATAAAAGACTCATAAAGCATGTAGCATTAATTCATAGATTGCGGTATTGGTCCAATGTGAGAAAACCACTATACTTCAAATCTAGCCTTAACAAAGAATAACTCACAATTTTACCTGCATACACAGCGCTTAGTATTACAAAGTTGCCGGTGACTGGAATAAAAGCAACTACTGTTAATAATCCTTCACCCTCTTTTACTCTTCGACGTCACATTTGATATTAAGGATCCGGCCTCACTGAGTCCTGCTCGAGATCTAAACTGCATAGCGGCTCTGGCGGCAGGCAAATAAACATCTAAATTTATTTTTATTGCATTTGTTTCAGGCCTTACGTCCCATCCACAACATGAATTAGCAAAACGTCAAACATCAGGACACAGTGGTATTATGAGCTTGTATATAGATGGAGGACGGACTGAAGCAGAAACATTCCTCAAGAATTTAAAAATTTTCACTTTAGCTGAGAGTCTAGGTGGTTATGAAAGTTTAGCAGAAATTCCGTAAGTTTCAAACTATTAAATATTTGTTTTATAGTTAAAACTTATTCCTTTTTATATTTCACAGATCTATAATGACACACTCCTCAATACCTGAAGAAATGAGAATAGAATTAAACATCACTGATAATCTAGTAAGGTTATCTGTTGGATTAGAAGATCCAGAAGACTTAATCAAAGACCTAAAAAATGCATTGGAGGCTATGTAAATCATTGCAAATTAAATTTAAGTAATAAAACGGGGGTAAAAACATATTTTTTAGCTCTTACACAAAAAAATATATGATAAATAGTTAATCTATTTACGTTGTAAAGTATTACATTATTATACACATATTTATTTAATATTTTTCTTATTATTTTATATTTATATGTAATTTAAGGCTGTCACATAATATGTATAATATATTATGTTGACGTATAGCTGGGCACTAGATTTACTATCTCCGTTGCGTACTCGAGAAAGACAGAAAAATGAGTGGAGCTGTTTCTTTGCCCCTATACGTACAAAAGATAGTTTATTTAGTCCTTAGCTGTACAAATCCTTTTATTAGATCACTTTGAGATTTTATTTATATACTGCTTACAATATATATATATATACATAAAGAAAACATGTTAATTAAAAAAGAAAAAACAATAAATACATTAATTTTCGTCACTGTTATATTTTTTCTAAAATAAATATTGAATGTTTCTGTGAAGCGTAAAGGCTCTTTTCCATTGTATTCTTTTTTTTTTTTTTGGATTATACACTAGAGACAGCTTTTTCAGTGACTCTTGGTGTTGAAAGTTATCTTCTAGCCAAATGAAAATGTTTCTAAAACATGTATATATGCACTTCTCTCTAGTTCAGATTTCAAACTATCAATGACGACTTAATATGTGTTCCCTGGAGATTTTCAGTTTCTTCATTTCATATTTGGTCTTCAAATTCGGACCTCTTTGGTTGGCTGTTTATGTCTCGTTGATATTGTAATAAAAGAATCATCTTGTTTCTAAATTGGTTTACGTCTTTGTTCCAAACTATATAATGGTATGTTCTGAAGTTCTTGAAAATTACAAATATGTATATCCGGAGAGTTTTGATGTACCGTCAACCGGGGTCACTCGGTACGGTTTTTGACATATTTTGGTAAATTCCGAAGAAAGTAATAAAGTTATTTTAACCAAATTTTGGCTAAGGTGCGTCTGAACATTTCTACATGTAACCACGTTTTTGTTTTTTAATTTTGTTGTTAACTTTTTTTTTATAAAAAAAAACAAAGTGTTTCGACTCGCCCCGCAGTTCGGGGCGAGTCGAAACACCCATTTATTTGGATGTATATTGCGATTTACACGCATATAGAGGCGAGTCAGGACAGTAAAACTGTTTTTAAAAAAATTCCAAGCGATAAAAAAGGTTTTTTACTTGCAAAAAGGCTTGAAAAAATATACACAGTGAAATAATAGCATTTATTTCAAACAATTTATAAAAAAACAACTGAAAAAACATTCTTAAGCATATAAAACAAAAAATAGTGAAACGTTTGTAGTTTTGCAACGCCTACTACAATAAATAAAAAAGGTTACAAGTATATGAAATCACAAAAAAGGATCATTATCAAACAAAAGGTCACCTCTTCTTAGTTTTGTCGGTTTGAGCAACACTTTTTTTATTTGCTGAAACTCAACATCCCGGATTTCCGGTTCAGTAGCATCAATAAAAGCATTTTTTATTTTTCTGTTTTCCCTTAAACAATTAACAGTAATTTCCAATCTTGATTTGATTTTAATAATTTGGCACACGAACGCTTGTTCCTTATTTTTGTTAAGAAAAGGAAAGCTGACAACAACAAAAGAGTCTTTCTGTAGTGCTTCAAATGCAACTTCTTCTTCTTCTTCTTTTTCTTCGTTCTCTTCAACTTCGTTGTTTTCATTTGTTTGATCAACATTTTCTGCTGCATCTTCGTCAGAACTATCTGCGTCATCGATGAGTGTTTCCCTTGGTTTAGAGTTTCCGGAAAAATGTGCTTGGCTTACACTTTCTCCTGGTTTCACATTGATTTTTTTTCGTCTGTTAATCCTTGGAACTTTGTTTCCTCGGCACGCTTTTAAAATGTCAATCAAGGACTCAGTTAGAATGGAAGAATAATTTCCGTTGCCATCTTCTGCGGGAAGTTTTGACAAATTTTTTTCTTTGTCGAGCGGAAACAAGCCGCAGGCCTTAAACCCGCTTTTAATATTTTCTCCATTTCTGGTCTCTAATTTTACAAGACAATCGTTGAGAAGACTGGGAAATAGTTGTTTTGGCAAAACTCCCTTATTTCTCATTTTCCAGGATGTTAGAGTTATTCTCCATTGCCCTTTAATTGATCGGAAACAACTTACGTCGAGCGGCTGTGTAAGATGTGTGCTATTAGGAGGGAGCATTACAAATCTAATATTGTTTTGTTCACAGTCTTTAACAACTCGACAAGACAGGTGGCTCGCCAAATTATCTCCCAGCAAAACTTTAGGCCCTTGTAACTTTCGAAAATACGGCAAGCATATTGTCAAGAACCAATTTTCAAATAGTTCTTGATCAAACCATCCCGATTTCGACCTGTTGAATCTGCATCCAGGCGGCCCATTTCGAGTCCATTCTTCCCACAAGTGCTCTGATTTATACACCACATAGGGTGGCAAAGAAGTTCCATCGGCTGCCACCGCAAACATTACGGATGTGGCTGATTTTGAAGAATCCATAACTCGATCAGGATATTTACATGTTCTTCTTACTAAAACTTTGGCTTTTCTCGGGTCGTCGCTGAAATTCGTCTCGTCATAGTTCACAAGATTAGACGGCGAAACATTTTTCAAAGTGGTTGCTAAATTTTGAAAGTATTCATTAATTACTTCTCTCGTAACACCTGCCCTGGCTCGTTTTATATTAGAACATAGTCGTTGGCGCAACTCACGATGACGTTCTAAAAATTTTGTCACCCACTCATTAGTGGGCTTATTGCCACGAAATTTTAACCTTCTTTGGTTTTTTTGTCCAAAAACGTTTTCACTAAAAGACATAAGTCTTTTTTTGTAGCGGAAAACCCAAATCAGACATGATTTGAACACATTCCACCAAATATGTTTCTTCCTGCTCGCTTAAAGCTGTTTGGCCACCGGGTTTTATTAAATTTGGGCATTTTACGTGTCTGTGGAGAGTAGCTACCTTGATATTATAGCGGTCTGAAGCTTGTCTGTAGCTCAAACGTTTTTCTTTTACGTCTCGAACAGCTCTTTCCATATCTTCTTCGTTGAAAGTGTTGTAAGGCCTACCCCCAACCTTTCTTCGGTAGGTTCGCACCATTGCGGCAACTGTTTCGAGCCGCCCCACAAAACTCCTGAAAAAATAAAACTGCCATTTATTTTGCCGGAAAATTTGTTTCTTTTTTTTTCAACTCTACTAGTCGTTAAATAACACATGTGAGAATACGTAAAAAAATAAACAGCTCTGAAATGCTGTTTATGTTGCTATGGCAACATAATTAAGTTGACCAATGAAGAAAAAAGTAAAACTTACCTTGACTTTACACTGCCAGAACAGGTATGAAAACAAAAGCAACAAGTCTGTCAAGTCACTATAGGTTATGTTGAACATTGGTAAAGAAGATTTCGTTCGTATCACTTTTTTAACCCTGGAATGCTACACTTATTTTCAGGACTCAATCTGCTACAGTGGGGTGCAGGTGTACCCCAAATAAATGTTGGTTTATTTTTGTCAAAAAATATGTTTATTTAAAAAATAATGCAAAAACAAGTGAATTAACTTTCTACATTTGGGTTTATTCAACAAAAATATATTTTATTGTTACTCCGCACATGTAGGACAAATTTTATTCTGATGTTGTAAACAAACGAATTTTTTGCATACACTGCAGTTGACTCTGGATTTTCGGTCTTGGCTTCTGGGGCAAAAGGAACATCTACCGGTGGTAGCAGGTGGCCTTGTTGGTACTTCTGCTGGGCAAGTTATTTTTAGTACATTGCATATACTTTGACGGAGTTCACGCCTCATAGTTGGAGTTTCTAAGCGACTTTCCATATGAGGCTTCACTAAATCAAGTGCGAGTTTTTTCAGGTAATCTCTTCTGTTTTTGACAATTTCTTTATTCGGTGCATTAGAACCTCGTAAAAGTACTAACGAGTTATATCCCACAATATTTAGCAAATTATAAAACAGGCATAATGGCCAACGGCGTGTCTTTCTACTAGTGGAGTAAGTGTGGCACAGTTGGTCCAAAGTGTCCACTCCTCCCTTGGTGGAATTATAAAATTCTATAATTTCTGGTAATTTGGTGGTATTTGACTCATCACCTATTTCATGCATTGTCGAAAGCATAATAACAGCTTTTTTCTTAGTTTTTGGTGGACAATATGATAATAATGTAAGTTGGTCACTATAGCAAAACATGGCGGAGTTTATCTGTCTCTTCTTGAGGTCCAAAAATGATGCAGGAATTTCTTTTTTATTTTTTCTCAATGTACCTACAACCGTAATTTTTTTTTCTAAAAGGTTTTTTGCCGTCTGCACAGACGTGAACCAGTTGTCCATTGTCAGATTTCTATTGGTTCCTTGAAAAGAAGTGGTAAGTTTTTCACAATAATATTGGGCAACAGGAATATCAGATGGTGTGGAGTTTTTGCCTATATAAACTTCAGCGTCGAGTACATAAGCCGTTTTAGCATCACAGCACATCACAATTTTAATCCCATATTTGTCGGGTTTCGAAGGAATGTACATTTTGAATGGACATCGGCCACGAAATCCCACCAATTGTTCATCAATTGTGGTGTATTCCGAAGGTACATACAATTTTTTCATTTTGTTTATGGATCTCTCAAACACATCTCGAAATGCTGCAAGTTTGTCGATTTCTCTTCTTTCAGCTCTGGTGTCTTTATCGTCAAACCGAAGGCTGTTTAGTAAAAATCTAAAACGTGCTTCAGGCATTGTTGCTCGAAATATGGGTATACCATTGTCTTTGTCAAAGAGTTCTTTGGTAAATACTCCATTCAACTTCATTACGCCGGCATAATATAATAAACCAAAGAGAGCCATCATTTCAACATTATTTGTGTCCTTGGTGTAGGAAGGTTTATTAGCTATTGGTGTATCTTCGGTATCACTATTACCCATTTCTTTGCCATAATTCAGTCTTTGAGTTTTTATTTCTTTGTTGGTATATTCTGTGATCGAATCCAGATTTTCTCTGGTGAAACATAATTTCCACGCTTCTATTCCTGATTGTATTTGCTTTGATTCATTTTTATTTCCGGGTAAATGTATAACAAGATTTCTTTTTGGTGTACGATGAACTGCTCCTTTCACACCTGACCATTTGAATCCATTTTTGCCCCTTAGTTTGGTGGGAACCTTCAAAACTTTAACCTTATCTTGGTCTGCAAGCTGTATTTGTGCCAACGGTACATCTTCCTCAGAATCATAGGCGGGTGGTAAAGGATCGTGAGACTGAACCGAAATAGGAGAAACTACTGGGTCGTCTTCAGTTTCAGAATCTTTGTCCTCTTCGAGGTCGTCTCTAAAATCTGGTATAATGACATCGTCCTCATCGCTCTCGTCCTGAGAAGCATCGGAATCAGAATCATAGAGAAAACGGTGTATTTCAGCTAGATCATCAGGATTTGTTAGATCGAAATTCTTTTTTTGAGAAGCCATTGCGTTATCTAAAAAACAACAATTAAATTAAAAAATAGCATGCATAAGCTATGCAACAAAAACATTAATAATCAAATAATTGTGTAAAACAAATATATACTTACAACCAAAAACAAATCTAATATAGTGTTATTCTGCTACACTGGGGTACAGCTGTACCCCAACTATTAAATATCTCCGAAATGCAAAGACACTCTCTGTTACCAATATCGCACATGGACTGATGCATCGTGTGCTGAAACTACTCAGGAGCTCACGACCACAGCTCCATCTATTTCCGAATGGCGGGATTTTTGAAGAAGGGTGGGGTACAGGTGTACCCCAAGTAGCATTCCAGGGTTAAAATTTGTTGCTAGATGGCAACACTAGTTTGTTTCAGAAATTGCCGTCTTGTTCCGACTCGCACCCTTAGTTCCGAGTGACCCCGGTTGACGGTACTAATAAATTGCCGGAATCGGCAATTTATTAGTCCTTTATACATGAGCAAATATGTTAACCAAGACAAGAAACCAAAGAATGTGGACTTTGTAGTGACTTTCTCAATAATAATTAGTGAGGCCGTTGAAAATACAGAACAAGTAGATATTATCTTTCAAACGCATTTGATACAATAAATCACGAACTTTTAATACGTAAATTGGATTTACTGGGTATTATGACTTACAAAACTCATCTTACCTTACTAGTAAACTTAATTATGTCCAACACAATAATTTTTGTGTATACTACTGGATGCCATAAGTTTCCAAGTGCTTCATTGAACTGCCACATGATAAATTAGGCCGATAATACGAAATATTTAGAGGAGATAATGATGACTGCAAATTTACAGTATAACCACACTAAATATACCTATTTCAAATACAAAAATACGTAATTCGTCTTATAGACATATATCAATATAGTACACAGTATAGCTCACTTACATGAAAGAGATTTGACCGTTGATTTCGCTAATCAGTTATCTTTCTCTGTGCATATTAATACATCTGCTGTGCTACGTCCAGGGCCTCGAGATTTATGATCATGTCGTAAATCTCAAAAACCTGGTTTTCAAAATATGCTTGTCCTAAATACATTTGTTAAGCTTCATTTAAATCTATCGATTTTAATTTCATTTTCTATACTAGAATCGCCGAAGAGATTCAGTAATAAAAGTGCGTGATTACAACCTGGTCACAACGTGATCAAGGCATCCTATGCATAAAAACGGTCGGCGGATCGTTTACATTAGGCGATGAGGTAAACTGTAATAGTATCACAGATCGCAGGTGTTTGAGGATTACTACGTGCTATTTCATACAGACGATACATTTTAATACGTTTTGATAGAAAACATTTTAATATGCACAATTTCTTATATCAAATATTACTACGCGATAACTATTTTACAGACATTTATGCTTGAATGATTTTATGTGCCTGTGTGATTACGATTTTGGTGTGATCACATGAACCCAATGTGATCACTGAATCTGTTCAGCGATTCGAGTATAGAACCTGACTAAAATGGGTCTTTATTACATCTGTTAATTTGTAGTTCAAGTTTTTATGATTGCGACGCCTGTAAAACTTAAAGCTTTTTTACATCTGTCGATCTAATGAGAAATTGAACTTTAGATGGATGTAAAACGAGCTTTATATAATTTTGGTGACCTTCAGTTTTAATATATTTATTTTATATGGTTGAGTCGCTTTGGCAACCGACATGCACCAATATTTCAAAATGGCGTCAAATTTAAGATGTTACAAAATTTGATTGCAGGTAATATAAGCCATTTCAGTACTGTCATAAATAATTATATTATTCATAATACACCTTTTAACATTTGTTATAGTTGCCATCCAAACAACATAAATTTGTCAACAATGCTTACCTACTAACAGAATAACAATGTATTAAACAGAATATAAGTACAGAAAGGTACCTAATATTTAATAACTTTGTTTATAATATTCAATTTGTAACAGGCTTTTATGTAATAGTATTTTACTAGCGGAATCTATATACCCTTAAATATTAATTATACTTTATTTTTATTGTTTTGAAATTGTTCTGGTCGATGAAAATTTGTAGCCGCATTGAGTCGTCTTTAGTTCATACTTTGGTCATGTCGGTTGCGAAAACAATTCAACAATATGTACTTACCTAAACTTAGGTAACTATTGAACGTATACAAAAGCGATTTTTTTAACTACATGATAGCTTAAAATACGCATGTTTTTCAATATTTGTTAGATGAAAACAAGTAACCTCTGACTGATGAGTTAGGACATGATATCTGTAGCCGAAACTTAATATGACAACACCACCAAATACATACTTATCAAGAGAAATGTCTATTTGATCAAAATTATTATTTCAAAAAGCAATAGCCACGTCAGGAGCATAGATATGCTTTCTAGATCTTGTAACTGGTACTGGTTTGTATATAAACTAAAAAGTAATGGAGATTATACAAATCCTTAGAGTAAAAACCTTTATATAATATTATCATCTTGCTTCTTCTTTCACCAATGAACACTTTAAATTTATGATATTTCTAATGACTTAAGTGCATTTAAAATTACATATTTAAAAAACTGTATCGTAAGTAGCTGTTAAAACCGCAAAAATAGTAAAATAAATTGGAGCAAATCATTTTACAGTGCTAACTTAACGTGGACATTATACCTCATTCTAACTAGTATACTGCGTTCTATACTGGGAATTTTATTTTCAAAATAAAACTTATTTGTTAAAATACTGAATCTATTTGTAGTCTAAACTATTACATTATTAACACTATTAACTTTATTATTTATTCTAATATTATAATAATGTGTAGTTCTATCTAAAGTAATGGATGTCTGTAATTGATTCAGGCGTTACAATTTAGAAATTTTCATGTTACTGAAACGGCAAGTTGAAACGTCATCTTTCATTTCTACTGCCGCCAGGGTCATGCCGAAATACTAATTTAAGTTGATTAATTTATGTCAATAATTTTGAATTCAAGCAGAAATTATAAAACGTAAAATGCAAATTACCCATAAGTAAATCAATTAAATACACCCATTAGTTACTTACATAATATAAAAAAGTATATATAAAATATATTCTATTGCTGTACAAATAAGTCGTTTTATTCGAATATATTGAGACGTTATATATAAAAATCGAAGATTTATGCATTCTTGAATTCACAAAAAAATATACAATATTAGTAAAAGAACAATATCTTATAAAATAAACATAAATACGTTAATCTCTTCTAGTTAGTTAAGGGGTCATAATTAGTATTCTTACCTTCGTAAAACGTCAAATTTTATGAAATATTTTAAATTATCAAAATTTATCGCATAATAAAGTTTAAAAAAAAACACTTGTACGTAACATTCTGTTTACACCATTAATTAAATATTTCATCGTAGAACATAACGAACGTAATCTTAGCACTGTTTGCGAAATATACGCTATTCACAAGCGATTATCGACTGCTGCAAATAACTGACAATCCTTGAATAATTTCGTCACAGGTCATCTTGCTTATATCTGAAGATTTTGCCAAGTGCATGTTTATGCTTGATATGAACTGAAAAAAAGAAACATTAAATCAAGACCGGATCGAAACTGCAATTTTATGATGACCATTAACCGCTGGGGGATGTTAATGCATATATTATCAGGCTACTTTTGACATATTCTACGAAAAACAACATTATATGTACGATAAATCATAACGCAACAGCACAAACCTTGATGGAGATACGTGACTTTTTGCGTTCTAACAATCCACATATACTGAAATAGGAGCACGTACCGATCTTCGAACAGTCCGTCCTCTAGCAATCTTTCATATACGTTCACTCTGCTTTGTGTATTGAAAATCTACACAAGACTATATGAATTATGCTGTGGATAGTTCATTCATTTCAGCACCGAAATAGAACAAATTGAATACTATTTGTTTAAAGTACCATAATTGTATGGATATTTAGGCGTGTACTACACGGCCCTAGAACCATCTTACTTATCCTAGAAATGCAACTCAAATAACCAATAAAATGAGTTTTAAAATAAGTGTGTATGTTACCGTAAATAGTCGAAATCCGTTTTTACGCGTACTTACTAGTAAAAATGCGAAGTAACTACGAGCATTTGTAATTTCGCGTTCTTACTAGGAAAAACACGAATTAAAATTTTAATTCGGCTATTTACTGCAACTTTCAGTTAGAACCCGTTCTAACTACACGCATAACAGTAAGTACTGAGCAAGAATTGGTCGATGAATGATCTATGTGATGTTGGAGGATAGAGTATGTATCAGTTGGAAGCTATCAATGTTTATTGTAATACGTGTTTTTTGATTCTTTGATTATTGTCCATTTTTTAAAATTTTCGCCCTAAAATGAATATTTCGTTAACTCCGTGGAAAAAGAAGTTTATTATGGATTTACTAAATAGTGAAGATGCCAAATTGTTTACATACACTAATGAATAGAGAGGTATATGAAGAATTACTTCAAGAAATAAGACAAGCTAAACTGGCATCGAAGAAAGCTACATCGCAGTATCGACGCGTGAACCGTTTTGACATACAGTAAAGGTTCGCTAATCCGGATCAATTAAAACTGGCTCGATTCGGACTATGAGAACGTCCGGATTAGTGGAGGTAATATTAAAACTAGAGTAAAAAGCAAAATAAATGGTGACACGTCTGTTATAGAAAATATCTGAGTACATAACATACAAATATACGTAAAAAGTTAACTACATATATTACTGAAAAAAATCAGAAATTTTGGTTTGACAAATACAGCCTTGTTTAGCCTCCATCGCGCGCTGTCGCAGCATTCTGAGGTTAGTTAAACTGTTTAATTCAACTTTATTTTCCTCAGCCCATTGAATGCAGGTGCTGAAACTCTTAATAGCCTCTTCATGCTTAATTCTCAGCTCATCTTTGGAAGCTTCTTCATCGGAAGAGAAGCTATCATCGCTATCTAATGGCAAACGCTCTTCATCTCCAACGATCCATTCATCAATTTCAGTTTCTTCAGGTAGATAATTGTCATCGTTAATTCGCTGTAATATATTTTCGAGTTCAACCAATTCTTGAAGTTCGAAATTCCATCTCTCTTTAAGAGTAAGCAGCGGAATTTCCTCATCTGAATCCCATTCACTTTCTGAATTTGTTGTGATCTTATTAGCTGAATAACAAAGTATTTTCCTCCAACATTTTTTTATAACTTCTGGCGAAAGCTTCTCCCAAGCATCAGCAAGCAAAAATACGGCATCCTTTAAAGTAATGCTCTTAAGAGTCTTTGTAATATCACTTGCTTCCAAAGACAGAACATGGACCAAAAGGCTCTTTCGATAATACAGTTTGGTTAAACGTATCGCATTTTGGTCCATGGGCTGAATAAGTGGGGTGCAATTGGGTGGTAGGAACATAGTGACAGTTTGGTCATCATCACTTGTAAGCTGGGTTTCTGATGCGTGGCTAGGAGCATTGTCAATTAATAAAATAGCTTTTCCATTAAGATTATTGTGTGCCTGAAATTTTCTCACTTGCAAAACGAAAGACTCATGAAACCATTTCACAAAAAGTCCAGATGTCATCCAAGCATTTTTTGTTGAGTAGTACTCAACGGGGAGGCTCCCGCAATTCTTAAATGCTCTGGGATTTTTTGTTTTTCCAATGACCATCATTTTGACTTTATGAGTACCATCACCGTTTGAGCAGGCAAGAAAAGTCAACCTTTCTTTTGAAGTTTTTCGTCCTGGAGCAGTTTTTTCTTCGGCGTGTACCAATGTTCGCTCGGGCAGCAATTTCCAAAACAATGCAGATTCATCTGCATTGTATATTTGGTTTGGGAGTAGGTTCAACTCATTCATTTTTTCAGTAAATTTTCGTAAAAAAGGTTCTACCGCAGACGAATCGCTCGATAGTTTCTCTCCAACCACTTTAAGATGCCGAATGCCATGCCTCTTTTTAAATTTATGTATCCATCCTTTGCTAGCAATAAATTTATTGTCATTATAATATTTAGAATAAATTTGGACGGCTTTTTCGCATAAAATATTTGCTGAGATGGTTGCATGTCTTTCTCGCTGCAACAGAAACCATTTGTATAATTCATTTTCCATGTCTGGATATTCTGGTTTTCGGATAATTTTTCTACGTGTTGGTAATGAGACACAGCTTGCGATATAACTGTGTAAATACAAAAATACAATAATGAATGAATTAGCAGTTAATGAATAAAAGTCCATACCTAGTAATTTTTTCCTTATTCTTTTTAATGTCAGAAATTGTGGATGTTCCGACACCATATTTTTCTGCTAACACTTTTCCACTAACACCACTATTCAGCTTTTGTAATATTTCTTGTTTTTCGCCGATGGTCAACGTTTTGTGCGCTCTTTTCGCGGCCATGTTGATTCAAACTGATTCGGGGATTGCCCTGTTTATGTGTCGTATGTAACCGGGACTTCATTGTACTTAACGAAAACACACCACGCGCGATCCGGAGTAGTGGATCTATGGCCCATCCGGATTACAAGGTACATAATGTTAAACTTACAATTTTTAATTTTGTCCGGATTACAGGGAAGTCCGGATTAGCGAACCTTTACTGTAATAGAAATGGGCGACGTTAAACGAATAATAAAGTCCAAGAGTGATGAAATATTATATTATTGCCTGTCAGTTGAAGACATTTTCGATGTAATCGAAGCAGCTCACATTGCAATTGGACATGTTTGGCGCAATAGACTGCAAATGGACAACAAATACACCAACATAACCACTAAATTGATTAATTTGTTTCTATCGTTGTGCAAAGTCTGCAATAATAAAAAATCAAAGAGGAAGAAGGGATTAGTTTCTAAACGAATTTTGCATAATGACTTAAACAGCCGATGCCAAATAGATCTTACTAATAAGCAAAGTCAAGCAGATGGAGAATATAAATTCATCATGGTTTATTATGATTATCCAACCAAGTTTATTTTATTAATAGCTTTAACATCTAAACGAGCAGAAGAAATAGTTTATAAATTAAACGAAATATTATTGACGTTCGGAGCGCCGTGATAACGGCGAGAATTTGACAACTGCGCTATAAAGAATTTAAGTCTTTATGGCCAGAACTTAAAATACTGCACGGTAAGTCACGCCACAGGCTCAGTTCAGCCAATCAAGATGTTGCTACCATTTGTACAGTTTAAGAAAAACAGTTCGATTCATTCACGTATAAAGTAACCTCCATGTGCTATGTTTGACATCGAGATTAGGGCTGGGTTAACCACATCTTTGCCTATTGACTTTATTTCTTCTGTACAACGGAAAGAAAGTTTGGATAATATTGTTGGTGACATCAAAATACTATGGTGAAAATTCCTGGAGAAGATTCAAACATATAGTATGAAAATGAAGAAAAAGAACCACTGTCTCACTAATTTGTGTAAGTGTAAAAAACACAATTGTTATGCAATTCAAAATGTTAAATAGTAGCCCATGTAATAATAATAAATAAGTCAATTACTTCTCAACGCATTAAATAATCTTGAAACCAATCGTGTTTTATTATAAGAACAAAAACTAAATGAAAAACGATATTTGGTATAACTTCGAAAGTATGTCCGCTAGTGAAGAGGTATTTTCATATCAAGTTGAAAAATTGTCGGATTAAGTCGACGTGTGAGCTATGGCAGTATGTCCGCTGTTAAGAGATACGTATTTCGGTTAGTTACTATTATACGTCTAGTTAAAACGGGTTCTAATTGAAAGCTGCAGTAAATAGCCGAATTAAAATTTTAATTCGTGTCTTTCCTAGTCAGAACGCGAAATGCTCGTAGTTACTTCGCATTCTTACTAGTAAGTATGCGTAAAAACGAATTTTGGCTATTTACGGTAACATATATGTATACCGGGCTCTTTTTTTATCATTACACATAGCATTTTCCCTATGTGTAATGATAAAAAAAAATTGTCAATGCATTAGCGATATAGTCACTGTATAGTAGACAACCAGTTATACACCAATGAAGAATTTACGTATAGCATATCTTAATTTTTAAATCAGGTTGCCATGACGGGAAATAATATAATATAATATTTCTGAATTTTTATTCAAACATAAGTCATAAATTAAATACATTTTATTAAAAAATAGATAATTTATTTATAAATCATGGATAAATACAACAGAAATGAAAAGGTGGCAATAGTAATGTGGTACCAGAAAAATAATAGTTTAAGGCAAGTTAGAGACATGTTTTCCGTCAATTATCCAGACAGGCCTATACCTTGTGCAAAAACAATTCTGAACTTTATTAAAAAATTTCAAGAAGATGGTTGTGTTCTAAATTCTCACAAAAAAAGAAATAGAACCAAGCATGTTCGAACAGAAGACATGAAATTAAATATCCTGTGTTAAGTAGAGGAACGGTCTGTACGATCGCTTTTAGATGTAGCTAAACATTTTGGAGTATCGTACAGTTCGGTATACAAAACTCTGAAAGAATTTAAATATAGGCCATACAAAATATCAAATCATCAAGAGCTTTTCCAAGAGGATAAGATAAAACGAACTGAGTTTTGTGAAATAATGTTTAACATGTTAAATGAAAACCAAGAAATTTTAAATAAAATAATTTTTACTGATGAGGCTACATTTACCGTAAACGGTGAAGTCAACTCTCAGAACTGTCGGTTTGTACCCTACATTTATCCATGAAAAATTATTAAATTTCCTATCCATTAATCCATTAGGTACTGGTCCCGTACAAATCCTCACGCTCAAAACCTGACCCGAACACAGTACCCTCAAAAAGTTAATGTCTGGATTAGAATAATAAGCGATAGACTTATTGGCCCATTTTTTATTGACGGTAACCTCACTGCAGTGAAATATTTGAATTTGTTGAGAGACCATATCATTCCATCAATTGAGATGATGAATGTTGATGAATCCTGGTTCCAAATGGATGAGGCCCCGCCACATTCTACTAACGCTATCAGGAATTTTTTAAATAACTTATTTCAAAGACGGTGGATTGGGAGATTTGGTCCCATACTATGGCCTCCAAGATCAGCTGATTTATCTCCAAATGACTATTTTCTTTGGGGTTACCTAAAAAGTAAAATTTACAACAATGTACGAATACGCAACTTGAATGAACTAAAAAGAGCGTATACGTACTGCATGTAATGGAATAAGGCCAGAATTTATTAGAAATACACTTCGTTACTTTCAAGATCACTTTGCTTATTGCCTTGAAAGACAAGGTGGACATTTCGAGAACTTGTTATGATATTAGACTTCACATTTAAGTTCGTTTAATTGTTATAATAAACTAATTATTTTGTTCCAAGTGATATTCTGCATTTTCTTTATTAAAAACATAACCTAATTCTTCTAAGCTTTATTTTGCTCTGTATCGCCCAGTGTTACCAGTACAAGTATTATTGCCGAATCAAATACTTTTGCGCTAAATTTTAACAGTTTCGTAATAAATGTAAAAGGTTTTATGTACGCTGCAAAGTTTAATTTTTCCGTACAAATAATTTATGGTAGAAGTAAGAGAAACGGATCTCCAGAATATTATTTTATTTGTATCAACGTTACGCGGCCAGTGGGAAATGGCGGGAAATCCTTAATGTAGCAATTATGATGTTGACGACGTGATATATTTCGAATTTTAAAATTGTAAGAAAAATTGTACAAAATTAGTTATTTACGATATAATTGTTAAAAGTGCTATTTTATTTTGCGAGTAAGATTTGCGACACGAGGGTGATTAGGAACTGGAGCAATTTAAAATAAGCAAAATAAAATAACATTTTAACACGTGTATCGTACAGTGTTTCTGCTACAAACTCAATTTTTATTTTAAAATTTTAATAAAAAGTTTAACGAAAATTGACTGATAAAAATCTTATGACAGCTCACTGTTCCTGCTTGTCAAAATACGAGTGTATAACTGGTTGTCTACTATACAGTGACTATATCGCTAATGCATTGACAATTTTTTTTTATCATTACACATAGGGAAAATGCTATGTGTAATGATAAAAAAAGGGCCCGGTATAACATTGTATACATACGCTTACATGCCTTTTTTAAATAATTCTATAATTGAAGGTATTTTTTTATGAAATGGCAATTAATATTTTGAATTTGAATGATTTATAAAATCTTGTTTGACTTTTTGAAATAAACGAGTGTGAAAAATATTAGTTACTGTGTTTGATACTTTTTATTAAGCATCGTATAGGTAATTTTCTTATTATGGTTATCTTATTTGATGTATGGATAGATGACTTCACCCTCATTATTAAAACGCTGTATCTAGATGTCCACCGGCGGTCTTGCCCGTACAAAATGACAGTTCCGCCGACCGATGGAATCTTTATGATTGTATTAACAAGTTCGCCTACAAAGCGTAATGAGCGTATTTGTTTTGTCAATTTCCGTCGGTCGGCCTGTGGTAGGTTAAAAGAAACTTAAATTTGACATCATAAAACTTTTATTGTGTGAAACAGATGTCAATTCCATTTGGTTGGACTTTACTTGTTAGTAAGTATAAGTACAGTATAACCTCGATTATCCGGGCTGCGGATTATCCGTGTCATACGCATGATGACGCAATATCGATATCACCACTAGGGGAATCCCAGGGAATCATTCGCTTTTCTCCTGCTTTATGTACATAAATGCAAGTTAACCTACCTATGTAGAGTTTATTTTTTCTTATTTAGTGTAAAAGTTTACTTATGTAGAATTCTGGTTTTTATACTGTTATTTTTTTAGTATGTATACATACATACATATAAGAAATAAATGTGCGGATTATGCGTGCTTTTCAATTTTCCGTGCCTCGTCCGGTCCCGTGGACCACGGATAATCGGGGTTCTACTGTATTTCGCATATTGTTATGCATTGGAAATAAATACATAAAAACTCAAACTTAACTTTAAAAAAATAGAATGTCTTCATACCTTTTTTAAATATGTAATGGAAGTATCCTGAAAATACGGTTTACTAAAATCGACTCCACTTTTCGATTCGTCATAACTGTAGTGATATATTCGTTTTGCGTGCATTAAAAGCTCATCCACGCACATATTTGACGAATTAACATCGACATTTAATTTATAAGGAACAAACTGATCGTCAAAATTTTCTTTCTTCCGAACAATCATACAGCGATACGGTGAAGCAATCAGGGCACCATGCGAACTGAATGGTGATAGAATAATGCCAATACAGGGACGACCATGACCTATCCACTGTTGTACTGACAGTTGTGTATCAATATCTTGCTGTGAAGGTTCTGGAGCAAAGGTTGGATGTGAATGGAACCATCCTAATATATTTAAGTTTTCGCCGTGTAAAATATCTGCAGCTCTGGCTTGACTTAATGGGCACATATCACAGTGCATTGATGAAGCTGCGACGTTTTTACAAGGTTCATACCTCGTTATAGTTAATACCTTCGTCTTATGATTCCAGTGACCTCCAACAAGGCCCATAACTTCTGATAAAGATACATGAGCATGTAAATCCATGAGCAGGATTGGTGTAAGATTTATTCTAATTTTATATTCTTGCTGAAATAGCGGAGTAAATGTGTTAGTAATTTATGTCATAAAGTTCGAGTTAATTTAAATGTTATTCTCTAAATTGTAAGTTAATTTATTAAAAGTGTATGGTAGAACTAATAATTTGACTTGCACAATAATATGTTTCAAATATATTTGTTATATTATCAACACAGTCAATACAGAAATCAAAAAGTTTAGATATAGATAATATGCCAATGAAAAATAGTGTAACGAAATGTGTTTACATTAAATAAAAGAATCAGATCTCTCGGCGCGATAAAAACGAAATTGTCACACGACAAAAAGCAGAGCCCGTAAATCATCTTGGCGCGGCATATAAAAACGATCTGTAAACAAGTCGATGACTCATCTCCACGCCGTATGGCTTGCATAGCGAAAGGTACGAGAACGCTTCTCGTACATGTGGAGAAAAAGCGGGACTGTGCTGGAATGCTCTAGTAATCTTCATGCAGGTATATAAGGCGACTGCGTCACCGATGGATTCAATTCAGTACGGAATTCATTACGGGATTCATTCATTGCGGGCGAAGTAGTTCGGGATAAAGAAAGTCCTTACGTAGTGGTAGCGTAGTAATAAATATAGTAGTGCCGTTTTATATAAAGTGTGATATAAATAAATACGGACAGAGATATAAATAATAGTAGTAGTAAATAAATACCTGTGATAATTAAATTGTAGTAGTTTAAGTGTGTTAAGTTAGTTTTATGTTTTTATATTGTTAAATAATTTTGAGTATATAAATATACAGACTGTTTTAAATAAATAATTGCACGAGTTGTTTATTGGAATCCGAAAACGTTACAATAGTAAATATATATAATTTCTATTATCGTGCTGGTATTATAACGGGTGTTTTTTCTTAGAGGTATAGACCTTTAAAAAGAAATAAAAGACACATTAAATAACTTAAAACACTTGGCTTGTTTCACTATGAGTTTATTAACAATACTCTGACATATACGTTTCGGTTGTTAAACCATTATCAAAGAGATATACAAATCTAACTTAAAGTCTACAGATCGTTGCATCGCGTTACTTCGTTGAGCAGGTCTTAGCGTTGTAGTATGTATGTACGTGCATAGCTGCGCCGGTGGTATGAATTATACGTAATGTAGGTAGACTCATATGATAAAATTTTCTTTAACGTGCACAATGTGCCCGCTGTTTTTATCCTCATAAAAACTAAATATGTAGTTATAACAAGAATAGCAAACTTGTGCACAGAATATGTATTGTAAGAAGATGTTTATGACGAATGAAAAATGTAAAATATTAAAGCAATGTGGAGAATAGTAATACTATTTATTATCACAACAATTCACAGTAAAATAATGAAATTTAAATTCTGTAATTAGTAGCTAAATAAAAAATGAATATTCTCATATTTGCAGGAATAAACGTTAAAAAATATGCATATGTTACAACAGAAGGAATCTATTATTAGTCATAAATTATTATTTTATAAGTTAATATAAAAGCGACCACTTTTCTAATGCATTAAATGCTCGAAACGTCTTCCGGTCGCCTCAAAGCAATATGCTAAACGATCGTAGAAGCCTCGTTGCGCATTCTGTAAAATTGCTGGAGGAATGTCATAAAAAGTGTTAATAATTTTTTGTTGCAATTCTGCCAAATTGTTTGGTCTATCGTTTTCAAATGTATAGATCTTAGTTTTCATGTATCCCCATAAGAAAAAGTCATTAGGGGAGAGATCTGGTGATCTAGGTGGCCAGCAAATAGTTCCCCAGGTACTTAGAACACGGTTTGGAAATACATTATGAAGATATTCCCGTACAACTCCACTATTATGAGCGGGACACCCATCCTGTTGAAACCATATGTTATCCAAGTTGAGCGCCAATTCGTGGAGACGTGGGATAATTCGATTCTGGAGCAAGTTAAGATACTTCTCGCCTGTTAAATTGCCATCTATACAAAATGGTCCAATTTGATGCTCTCCAAGTAATCCCACCCAAACGTTTAATTTTTGGGGATACTGAGTTCTAGCATTGTATGTTAGGTGCGGGTTTTCTCTTGCCCAGAGTCGAGGTACAGCGGGATTATGTCTTCCGTGCAACGGGAAAGTACTTTCATCCGTAAATAATATATTTGCAATAAAATTTGCGTTTCGATTGCAAATATGCATTATATTTTCGCAAAATTCCTTTCTCTGTTCTTCATCTTCGGGAAATATTTCATTTGTTTTCTGTAATCTGTAGGCATGGTATTTATTTTTCTTTAAAACACGGCATACTGTGCTTTTAGAAATATCCAGCTGCTCACTAATACCCAATGAAGATATTTTCGGGTTCTGTTCGACACTGGCACAAATTAAAAGATTTCTTTCGTCTTGGCGAACAAATGGCTACCTATTACGTTTGTGCTTGTTCGGCATAATACAGCCCAATCTTTCAAAATTATTTATTATTCGCTGAATTGATTTTAGAGCGGGTCGTGATTGATAATTCTCATAAAAGCGCTCTATTATTTGCCTTAAGGGTATTTCCTGATGATACCACTTAATAATTTGTTTTCTTTGAACTAAATTATAAACATCCATTATTTTTATAACATATAAATACCAATCTAAATAAATACTTATGAATGTATCTTACACTAAACTCTGCAGAAAACCTAATAGAAACTACGACAAAACACTAACTAAACGAATATGTTTAGCAAAAATGCTTGAAGAATGAGACAATTAACAGATTAGGATATAATAAGAAAATGCAAATGAAAAGAATATTGTTTCAACAAGAATAATAAAAAAATGAAAATGTAATAAAATATCGCAAAGCGCTAGAACATATGAGACAACTACCTTCTACAATGACTAACTGGAGACTGCAAATATCCAAATATTCATACGTATTCTCTGCAACATGTATCGGCGCCGGCGCGGCATATGGACTTAACTAAGACATACCGTTCAACTATCGATATAATATTTTGACGGCACTTGCGATGCAACGATCTGTATAAATGTTTGTCTTATATACTTGTCTCTTCTTGTGTGTGGTGGAGTGTTATTATGTTGTTAATGACAGTGTCTATGAAGGGTGTATTGCCAAATTCTATCTGTGTGTTGGTAACTAATCGTTTTTATTTTTGAGCTTGTTTTATTTATAATCTCTTCGAAATATTAGATCTCTTAGAAATAAAACAAGCTCAAAAACAAAAACGGCAATTTGTAAGCGTTGTTCCGGTATAAGTCTGTTCAAGGTGAAGTGGCAAACTACATTAAGTACAAATTAGCTGTTAGCTATCAAATTGGCTATCGCTAGAATAAGTGTTGCCAATTTGAAAAATTAACCTCTAAAAAAATACCCGATACAAAGCCAAAGAGCGTTTCCAACAAGCGACTTTTAAAACATATTGTCAATAAAAAGTAGACGAAATAAGAAGCACCCTTATACTCCAAAAAAGGAAAAATTATATCTATCTAGTGTAACTACTATTGTATATTAAACGTAATTTCTAAGATGGATATTGTTATACGTATGAGTGAATCTACTAAACACTTGTAAATAAATTATTTAGTGAAGTACCAACTTACTGGATATGAGTCGTTAAAAGGCTTACAATATATTAGTCTGATGATGGGTCTCTTAATGTAAGGCTTTTTAATTATAGGATCCTCATTAATGACTGTTGTATTTATAACTTCACCACTTTCGTTATGTTGTAAAGTGCAGCCACCTTCTCCATCCTAAAATATGATTATTTTGTGAATTACGAGGAATAACAATTGTTAAACTACGAAAGTTTCTAATTATACCTACGTTAATGTATTTCTTTTTGTTCCTATTTCTGTAATACATTTCATGTTTCACGTGCGCAAAGGAATCTTGGCTTTCTTTCGATTTTTCTTTAACTACCGCATTTGGGGTAAGTACCATTTCATATAACGGTCTTGTATAATTCGTTTGTTCTGAAATTTATTAGAATTATGTACTACACATTGTTTATTTTCTCGATGAACTCACGACAATTAAAGTTAATCGCCCCAATTTGTTCTAGAAAGTGATGAATCCGTCCTATACAATTCACGTCTCCGCACTGCCTTAAACCTTGACGGATAGACGTTTTTGTCACATATGCGGGTTTGATATTCTTCCAAACGTCTAGTATATGATTTCTGATCTGGAATAGTTGGGAACAGGTGATACTACAAGTTATTCTATAATAAGAGCAAATTTTGTATTTCAAGACAAGTAGGAAAAAACAAACTGTGCTAATACCACTTCATATCAAATTCATAATTGCTTAATTCCGTTCAAAGCATAGGTAAGACTGCTACGTTTGTTGAACAATCGCTCGCATTTAAATACAAGCTGTCATTTGTTGTTCAATCAAATTATACGCCAAACGTTTAATTGTAAAACGGACCTTATAAAGTATAAACGTGATATAATTTATTATTTTCCATATAGGTGATGCTAGTATTTAGAATACTTGTTTACAATTTGAAGGTTTCGTATTTTATTAATACGAGAAGTACCCTAAAAATTTCCGAAAAAAGAAAGGAAATATATATTTTATCGAAAAAAAACACTTTATTGGTTCTCAAAATATTCGCCTTTAAGTTTGCAGTTTAGCATTTGAAGAAACCAGTTGTCGAAACATTTATTCCAATCTGAAGTAGGTTCTCAGACGTTGTCGTGGTGAACTATGATGCGCCGATATCCCCTGTTTTTTCTGATTTCATCGGCGACTTCAGGCAAACAAACTGATGTATACCAATCAGCGTTTTCCGTTCAAGAGCAACGGTATCAACGGAATTTTACGGAAGAAAAAAGCAATAATTTTTTTTCGAAGCGCTTCGTAAACGAACAACTTTTGTTGGTTTTGGTTCACTTTGGAATACCCAAACAGTCGATTGTTGTTTTGTTTTTAGTTCGTATGAATATATCGAGGTTTCGTCACCTATTACAATACTCTATACGTTGGCAGAAGCGCCGCGAATGAATTTTTGAGCTTCGGTTAAATTGTGTGGAATCCAACGACTTCAAAGTTTGTTCACTACTAAATTCTCGTTTAAAATCGTTTGTATTCGACTTTAACCAATGCCCGAGGATGCCTCTACCTCTCTATATGTCGCACATCAATCTACTTCAATCATTTCTCGCACAGCATTGATGTTTGCCGGAACAACAGTAGTTGATAGACGACCGTCACGAAATTCGTTACTGACACTAGTACGTCCACGCTTAAATTCTGCAAGCAAGTTATAAACTGTGGTTTTGGATGGTGCTTCATCACCAAAGGCATAATGAAGGCAATCGATGCATTGTTGTTGAGTAAGGTCACATTTAAAATTGTAAAGAATCATCGTGCAAAAATCACGAAAAACGTTCATTTTTTCACAAAACTGATTTCTTTGAAACTACATTAATACAACGTAGCCAACTGTTTTCTGTCAATGGTGTTGATAATACTAAATGTCAAACTTCAAGACAATTATATTGAAGTCAAGGCCAACTGTATCTACTATTGCTGCGCGATATAAGGCACATGACGAGAATTTTCTGATTCTGGTAACCTCAAAATACTGATCCTTATGTGGCGCCATCTATCCAAAGCACAATAAACTGCTTGGTAATCTCTGAGCATTTTTAAAATCACGTGATAAAAATATGCAATATGATTAGATTATATCAAATCTACTTTATTGACATTTGACTGATTTGAAATTTATTTTGTCTATTCTATATTCTTTTCTACTTAAATTATTCTAACACTACACATATTCAGTCATTTCATTTAATGTGTACTACATATTTACTATAATATGTTTTGGAACTTACGTCGAGTACCAATAGAAAACTATATATTCAGTTTTCTCACGGAAAAAAACGTGGCTGTTCAGAGTCATTTAGTTCTTACCAAAATAGTCTGCGATAAAAGGAAAGTAATTCGCAAGGTACTTTGGAAAATGAGCATTGATTATTCGAAATGTAGTATAAGGAAAATTCTTGGTAAAAAGCTATAATTTTTTGCATTTTTAGGTTAAATTTTTATCTTAATATTTGTAGATGTATAAAATTCTAATGGAAAAATTGCCGGGCTAAATTGAAGCAGCTTTACTAGACGTTATTTGGTCAATAATATTAACAATAAGTCTGAATATGTGAACTCTAAGGTATTTGTAGGCTGTTTTAGTACAATTTTAAAAAATGATGTGTGGCCACCACACGACTTTCTTATACGTATGAGCGTTTCAAATTATATAATTTGAATATTTTTTGTATAAAAAAATTATTCAAAATCCTATTTTAAGTACTTCTATTTTCTTAATAAATCTCTATAGAATGCATACTTTGTAAGATATTATACAAAAAAGTTCTACTCGCTAAGAGTAAAAGTGCTACTTCCGGTCCGAATCTTGAAATTTCATTTATATAAAAAAATATTACAAATCTAACTCTAAATACTTTTGTACTCTTGATAAATATATACAAAATGCATAATTTACGACATATTTGCAAGAAGTAAGTAAGTGTAAAAGTGTTACTTTCGGTTCGAATTTTGAAATTTTTTTACACAAAAGATATTTGAAATTATGTTTTAAATACTTTTGTACTCGTAATGTACCTGCCTAGAAAGCATGACTTGCGAGATATTCGCAAAAAACCGATCTTCGATAAGAGTAAAAGACCTACTTCCGGTAGGGATTTCGGAAAACCTTTTTAACACAATTTTTCTCAAATTTAATTTTAAGTACATTCGAATTCTTTATAAATTCTTTTAAACTTAGTAGTTGACAAAATATTGGCCAAATTCGATTTTTTCACTGAAGTAAACTACTACTTTTGGTCTGCCGATTTTACTGAAAATCTAATCAGATCTCAAGAGGGAGATTATACTCATAGATGCAAAATTTGGAATTGATAGCTATAGCGGTTTGACCGTTATCGTGGTCACACACAGAGAAACTGACACACAGAGAGACATTTTAAAAAAAAACACTTTTTCGGTATCAGGGGACTTCAAAACGTGGACATCTGCAAAAATCTTAAGTTCGAAAATTTTCATCCTCACAGTACTTCCTTATACTACGTATAACAAAGTAAAAGGATACAAGTAGATTATTATGAATATTTGAACATTGTCAGTTTTTGTTCTGTAATTAGACTTGCGTCTGATGGATAAATAAAGATGCTATAGTAATTTTAAAATGCTCTAATTATTACCAATAATGCTCCTTGTTATCCTCGTAAGGTTGCGAAGTGCCAACAAGAAACAAGTGTTATAAAGCAAATTCTGATCTGTCTTGAAATGTGTGCGTAGAAATACTAACGGATTTGGTATAGGCAGCACCAAAAAGTGCATCACCCCGTAAGTAACTAAATTAGCGAATTGTAATAGTGCCAAAATGGAAAAAAGCACATCAAATATGCACCGAAATACACAGAAAAAAGAGTTTAGTAAATATTACCTTTTAATCACTGTCATTTGGAAATATTCTATATTTTTTTTAATAAGTGTACATGCATGTATCAGTTTATTGTAATATTTGTGTATACTGTACAACAAAGTTATTTTGTCTTAACAAGATCTTTTAGTTACGATTCTGTAGACCACATGTTAGGCTTTAAGGAGGTGTAAATTATACTACCGATGCCAGAGTGGCTGAATATTTTATAATGCATATATTGTGATGTGAAATAGTACAGCTTCAAAATCTTCCAATACAGTTGAAAGCGGCGATTACGTTAAACAAACACTTAACAACGTTATTGAACCTTAATTAGTGTTTCCCTTTGAATTGTTATAAAAAATTAGAAACGTAAGTAAAATTGTAATGCTTGACACGACCCAACACCTTTATTATCAGTCACACTTTTTTAATTATTTTAAAATTATTAATATTAATTACCTATTGTAAAGTTAATGTTTGAAGTGTTATTTTAAAGTTTATTTCAATAAAAATTCCGAAATCATTTCTTTTGTGTACTACAAGATGGCGTTAAATAAGGATCAATATTTTGAGGTTACCATAATCAAATTCATCAATGTACATCGAAGTTATGTGACGGCCTTATATCGCGCAACAATATTGATACAGTTGGCCTTCATTCAAATATACGGCAAGTACCATCTAGTGGTAGTTTCCGAAAATGTTTAGGAGTGACCCTCGTAAAACTGAAAGTGTAAAGTTAGACGTGAAAGATATGTCCTAGGGCGTGGCGTTCCACAAGGTTCTCTTTGGGACCTACATTGTTTCAATATTAAAAAAATATTTCTTATGATTTCTTCACAATACTACAGTACACAGAACGAGACGTGGCCGGTGGGGAATATTGTCGCTGCGCGAGGTATGGATCAGTGTCAGACAGATAAATATTCGGGGAGGAGAAATGATAACATTTGTTCATCATCACATACATTAGCCGGATGAAGGAGTAAATGCAGATAAGAAATTGTAATACACTGAAAAGAGATACATATATAGGAAACATACTGCACTTCGATGTGTAACGCTTGATAATTTTTCGAGACTGCTCGTGCTTACCGTAATAAGAATCAACTGCGCACCTTGTAGAAGGGGCATCTCACTGGCCAAGTCTCGCTCTGTGAGCTGTACATACATACTACTCTCATACAAATCTCTCATATGAACAAGTTTTTAGTTAAATAACTTACTTTTAAATATCTAACTGGTGTTTTAGTGGGTCTTCCTTCAAAAAATTCATAATGAATGAATTTTTCCAAATCACTAATTTTCTCCCTTTCAATGTTGTACTCACTATCAGGAAAATCTGTACTCTTCAAGAAGTTAATATCAGATTCACATAATTCAGTTAAATCAGGTACTTTCCTTTCTTCAACAGAATCATTATTTTTATTGTCTATTCCACTTTTCTCATTATGTTTTGACGAAGCATTTGTTTGATTTTCTTTCATTTTAGAACTGACTGGATCAAATTCTTTTTTTCCTGTATCACCCACTTCTTCAACAATATTATGATGTATATTTGGTTGAACTTCATTATCACTATCCACTATATCAATTTCTATATCTGAATCAGAAGCATCATTTTCTTTCTTAATTTTTACCTACAGAAAATAAAAATAAATATTCTATGGGCTGTATGACATGATGCTAAATTTGCTGTCAAATTTTGCACGTCATACAGCCCATATAATAGAGTGTACAACGTTCATATTTATATACCTGTGTGTAATTTGTGTTAATTACCTTAAATTTAATTGAGTAGAGTTGTTGTAGACTATAGCATAAAAATATTGTAATTTAACTTTACGTTTTAAACAATGTGTCACCAAGAACCGCTGATACATCAATTAACAATATATTATTTATGTACATTTCATGTCACATTCAGCATGAAATCTGAATGTATTATATATTTGAGTTGGCATATGACCAATGAGGTCGTAATATAACTAGAGGAATAATGTAGTAGTCCCTACCACAACCAAATTACTGACGAAAACACCAGCATATTGGAAGCCCGATTATAAGCTGAGTACAATTGCAAGAAAATATCTTTTTCAAGTCATCTTTCTGTCACTCTTTACAACTTCCTATTGCACCGCGTGTAAAAAGAAACGAAGTACTTTTAGTATGGCGAGTAATTTGTCGTTCTCCCACCATCTATTCTTCCAGTTTCCCAATATATTGCGACCTCGGCTAAGGTTTAGAGTTACGCCCAATATTAGAATACAAGAAAAATATTGAATAAAATATGTATAAATAGAAAGCTTACGTTTCACAGAATCAAAGAATAAAAAAGTTTTATTGCCAGCTAAGTGAGTAAAAACTATCAACTTTTGGTCTTAAAGACACTACTTTTATTGTAGGCCAACCAAATCAACAAGTGGAAAGGTGTCAAAGCTAAACAACTACAAATGGGCCAAAGAAGATTTACAGCATTCTAGACGGCTCAAATAAATCTATTTTACTGCTCTCCAGATAAAATTGCAACCCCTGCGGCAGTATTTTTCAATATTCTTTGACAATTCTTTATTTAAATACATCACACATCAGTCTAATTTATATTGCACCCTGATAACCGGTAATTCTTTGAAAACAACTGTGACTGAAATGAAAGCATTTACTGTTATTCATTTACTTATGGCTCTTACTACAAGATACGAAGAAATAGCTTCGGTAATGCCTGTAAAGAGATTCAAGAAATCGCCCCTTTCTGATCAAATTTCGAGAAGATTGTGTTATTATTGAAAACGAGAACTAGTTTTCAGTTGATGAAATGATTGACTATAAGGGCACAAAAGCTAGAAACCCAAATATCTACCAAAGAAACCAAAAAAATGGGGTTTCAAGCTATTTGTAAGAGCAGGCGTTTCTGGAATAGTGTACGATTTTTTGGTATATACAGATTCAGGTACTTTTATGGCATATAGTTTACTGATGTTCAAGATTCATTTGGATCGGTTGCCAAAGCGGTTTTATATTAACCAGAAGCATGTAGAATCCGCAAGACTGCATGGTATATTTCGACAATTTCTTTACCTCTCTAGAGCTAATTGAATACCTCAAAAAGGAAAAAAATATTCACAGCTTAGGAACCAAATGTAGCAATAGACTGAGGCTGCACACTAGAAAAGCTATAGGTAACAGGCAGATATGAAATGCGTCACGCTAGCCACCTCTGCGATTTCACTTCATCCAGTCTTCGAAGTGAAACGATACAGTAAAGAAGAAGAAAGAAAGTAGGTGTCCAATGTCACCATATAATAAAACAGTACAACAGCCATATTGGTAAAGTGGATTTCACCGACATACTGATTGTGGGTCATTTGCCAAAATGTATGACAAATGGACGTTGTAGATATTGCACTACAGAACAAAGAACTGTATTTTGTGAAAAATGCTATGTGCGGTTATGCATAGTGACTGGAAGCGGTGAAGGAACTGTTTTTTGGGATAAAATGTTCAACTTATATACGGGCAGAGTATCCTGTGAGATAAAATTAATTTGTAATGAATAAAAAGTTAAAATACTTTTCTGTGTGTTTTCTTACTTAATATAAGAATATTTTATAGATAAAATATATTTTTATTGCCACATATGTTTGTGCCTGATTAAGGATTAAATAATAATGGAAAAAAATCTACTGCCTCCTCATTTCTTAAGCTTCCGTCATTATTTGCAATGTATACAGGGTGAGTCATTAGTAGCCGCTTCTTCGACTGCTCTTTTGTTTTAAATAAAAGAAAAAATGAGGTGTGGCCACCACACGACTTTCTTATACGTATGAGCGTTTCAAACTATACAATTTTAAGAATTTTTTTATACAAAACTTATTCAAAATCCTATTCTAAGTACTTTCATTCGCTTAATAAATCGCTATAGAATGCATACTTTGCAAGATATTATCAAAAAAGCGCTCCTCGCTAAGAGTAAAAGTGCTACTTCCGGTCCGAATTTTGAAATTTCATATATACAAAAAATATTGCAAATCCAGTTTTAAATACTTTTGTACTCTTGATAAATGTATATAGAATGCATAACTTACGATATATTTGCAAAAAATCGCTATTCGATAAGAGTAAAAGTGGTACTTTCGGTCTGAATTTTGAAATTTTTTTTATACAAAAGATATTGAAAATTATGTTTTAAATACTTTTATACCCGTAACGTACTTGTCTAAAAAGCATGACTTGCGAAATATTCGCAAAAAACTGATTTTCGATAAGAGTAAAAGACCTACTTCCGGTAGGAATTTCGAAAAACTTTTTAAATAAAATTATTCTCAATTTTAATTTTAAGTATATATGAATTCTTTATAAATTTGTTTAAACTTAGTAGTTGACGAAATATTCGCAAAATTCGATTTTTTCGCTGAAGTAAACTGCTACTTCCGGTCTACCGATTTTACTGAAAAACTAATCAGATCTCAAGAGGGTGATTATACACGTAAATACAAAATTTGGAATTGATATCTACAGCGGTTTGGCCGCTATCGTGGTCACAGACAGACACACACACACACACACAGACATTTTTTTAAAAACCACTTTTTTGGTATCAGGGGACCTCAAAACGTGGACATCTGCAAAAATCTCGAGGTCGAAAATTTTCATCATCACAATACTTCCTTATACTACGTATAAGAAAGTAAAAACAGTTACTGGAAGATTCATGGTTGCTTGTGGCTCATATTGTAAACATACCTTAAGCTCTGACGTACTTCCGGTTTCACCGGAAATGCACGAAACTTAATTTTTTTTAAACGACTCACCCTATATATTTTTGGATTTTCTAGTACTGCTCTAAATGGTCTATTCAACTCTCTTTTTTCAAAGTTGAGCCAATAGTTTTTGATTTATTATTTTTTCTTTTTTTGAAAATATTTAACCAAAACACGTGTTCAGAAAAAAATCATTTTCACATTGTTTTTAAAAGTAAAAACATTTACTTTGGTGGTGCTTGTAGCCAAGAAAATTCAGTATCATTTGGTATAAGTTGCACTCGACAATAACTCAAAAGACTTTGTTTTTTCAAAGCCAACTTCCCGAAATTTTCACATACCAAAAACTTATTTTTTTTTAAGTAGAACACCCGGTATTTTATTAAGGCATTTTTTTTTCCTTTTTCATTTTTGTTAACAATGTTCTGTGCCTATCTTTTGTAATTTCTGAGATAATCACTATAGGAGCAATTAGCAGTCAATTAAAGTACTACGAGCGCTGTTGTTTTATGCACCCAAACATTCGTTCAACCAATGGAAGGCAGGAATGGGGCCCGACTTCCTTAGTCAACTGTCAAACCAAGTAAAGGTTAAAATCAACTGTCCCAAAAGTAATAATTTTAAAGAATGCATCGCATTTCAATTTTTGAATTCCGACAATGTCCAGTTGCAGTACTTAATTTTTTACACTGTTGGTTAACAACGAGAAAAAATAAAAGTTATGTTTACTGACATATTTGAAAATATTTAAAGATGCCGCCCCATTAAAAAGTGCATGCTGCTATCTTCAATTTAATTTGCCTAGTAAGCTCTTATTCTTTCATTGTTAAAGCTCTTCATAAGAGTTGGCTGTAGTTGATAGAAAAAATATGTGCAACAAAATAAATTTTCTTGGCTACAAGCACAACCAAAGTTAATGTTTTTACTTTTAAAAACAATGATTTTTTTTTCTGAACATGTTTTTGTCAAAAATTTACAAAAAAAATTAATAACTCAAAAACTATTGGCTCAACTTTGAAAAAGAAAAAACAGTTCAATAGACAATTTAAAACAGTACTTGAAAATGCAAAAATATATAGAGTGAGCCGTTTAAAAAAATTATCTTCCATGCATTTCCGGTGAAACCGGAAGTGCCTCAGAGCTTAAAGTATTTTTAGAATATGCCCCCAAACAACCATAAATCTTCCACTAATCGTTTTTTCTTTTATTTAAAACACAAAAGAGCAATCGAAGAAGCAGCTACTAATGACTCATTGGAAAGTATATTGCTCTGTCAGAAGTATATGAAAAATTATTTTCGGTTTATGCTACCAAACTAGTTCAGTTGGCTATTAAAGTGTATGGTGAAACGTCCATATAGCAGCACACTAGAATAAACCAACTGACAGACTAATGTATTCGTTCGGAATTAAATACTTATTTACAGTTTACCACAGCATTATATCGCTATGTCTAATTACCTATACCCAGTCTAGTTCTGCGCCTACGGTACAGAGTGGGTTCAGATTAACTTGTTCACGGGAAAATTCTCTACGCACTACGTAAAATTGATTGCAGGAACTTTATATAGCAAACAAAATGAGTACATTGAGAGCTTTCTCAGAAGTCGTTTACTCAAAATTAGCAGCTGCAATTTCTAGGGATAATAGAAGTGATTATAGGGATCATATATTCAAAATATGAACTCAGTCGTTGATGGATACTAAAAGTATACGCGAATATATATATTTATGACGTGATTGTTGTAATAGAATGTAATTTAGTGTAAAGCGTAACGAGGGGTACACATTGCGATTTAGAAATGTTCATGTTATTAAATTAGCAATAGCCTTCATTTGGTCTACGACCAGAGTCGTGCCTAAATATTTAGCTTAAAAAATAAACATCATTTGATAATCATATGATCAAACTTACATGCATGAAATACTATTACCAACCTGTAATTTCAAATTCATATTCTGTTAAAGCTAATTAATTTATGTCTATTATTTTCAAAATCATTACGAAAAGACCCTTTAAACTGCATTTATAGGATTTGACAATTAAGTTTTCATATGAAATATTATTTTATAAAGCTTGATTATTTAATTACTTATTGGCTACAAATACATAATTAAATTCACTTTTTCTCAAGATCAATTTTTTTTAGCGGTGGAGTACTGTGTGGCATATCAATTTGCTGTTAGAGGCATTAAAATAAGAGAATTTTATATTCAAAAAAGGTTTAATTACCATGAAAATTGTTACTAGTCCCATAGGACTGAAATGTGTTTTATGATGCTAGCAATAAGTTTTATCTTAAGCCACAATTATGAATCAAAATCAAATATATCGCAATACTCACCACTTCTTCACCATTACAAACAGGTACAGATAATCCATTTCCAGTAACAATTTCTATATCACTACCTTTTAAACCTGAATCTACCTGTACTTCCAATGCATATGCTTTCTGATTTATGTCATAAATAATATTTTTCTTTTTTTTATTTCGGACCATATCTACTTTTGCCCTAAACTTTGTCTTCCTTTGCTTTAAATTACTTTTCTTACTTTCCAACTTACGTCTTTGTTTTTTAATGTGTGACTCTGTTTTTCTTATATTTTCTTTAAAATAATACCTTTTTAATAAAGAGTGTCCACTAGGAATATCATAATAATTTAATTTAGTGTTACTAGATTTGTTTTTTATGTTATTATTAACAACCACTGTTGGTTTAGCTGTACTTACAGCTGCTATAACTTCTTCTATACTAGCTGGAATCTAAAATGACAAACTTAAAATAAAAATTAACATTCTAAAAATGATGTACAGTAGAATTTGCTTAAATTAACACTTAAATGGTCATTAGGAATGTTAGTTATAAATTATATAGATATAAAACATCCATAAATTATTGTTAATAGATTTCCAAGTTAAGCATTTTTAATCGATTCTACTGTACCACAATTTTTACAATTACCTCCGCTTCATCTAATATTTCTTTGTTAATTACTATATCAGCATTTTCAGTTGACACAACAGTTTCTTCTATATAATTATCATAAATAACTTCACTATTATTAGATTTTAATTCACAATAAAAATTCTTTAAGTAGTACTTTACTTCAGATGAAGACTTAGACCCGATAAATTGTGATAATCTAACATTACTTTTACCAAAAATTTCAATACCTCTGCATAATAAATTTTTTTCTTTTTCTGTCCAACCACTTTCATCAGTGATGGAATTTTCTGATGAAATTGGCAGTATTTCTGATTGCGATGGAATGTCTGAGGAAAACTCAGAGTCTGAGGTACTATACCAACATGCTGGATTGGTACTTGGCTTATCTAATAACCACTGTGGATGAATAGTATAATCACACTTCAGTAAATCTGAATTTTGAGAAACTAAAAGACTGTCATCACATTTGACTAAATCTGAACTAGGTGAAGTATCAAAACTGAAAAAAGGGCAAAGTGTTCATTACAAATGGTTATTTGTGTTGTTACAACTTACATTGTCTCATTTTTAGACAAAAAACTGTCCAAACTACAATCACCTAAAATATCAACTTCATCTTCCTCAGCCATATTTATTCACTTACTCTCAACCAAAGCTCTTAATACAATAGTCGCTAAAGAAAAATATTAAAATTTTGGAGTGATGAAAGTTCAAATGTAAATGCTCAGATTTAAAAGACTGCTGAAATATTTACAATTACATTACTTTGAATTATAAGCTTATGAATAAAGAAGCACTGTTTATCTCTAGCGATTCCTGATTTCCATATTCTTTTAAAACTGTACATACAGTTTGATACAGTTTACTTAAACGAAACTGGTAAAATCTGACAATAAAAACTTGACATTTTATTGACCAAATATTCCCAACCAGTGCTGCCAGAGCCATATGCGGCCAGCGGCCATACGTCTGCCTTACCCCGTCTCAACCAATGAACATACGAGTTACGAGTGACGTATGCCAGTTTCCCATATTTAAAAGATGGACAGGAGTTAATGGATAAATGCATAAATAAAATAATGTATAGCTAAATACTTTCTTACTTTTTGCCAGTATTAACACATAAAAAGTGAGCACTGCTATGTTACTTCATAATATACAGGATGATTCTTAATATATGCGACAAACTTTAGGAGCTGATTTCTGGGGTTATTTTGATCATAAAAGTTCATAAGAACATAGGTATGTCCAAAACCGCTTAGTTCAGAAGTTATACAATGTTTAATAGAAAGTTAAAATAATAAATGGTTTTATTATAAATTAACAAAATAATTAGTAAAACAAAATTAACTTATCTGTTGAAAATGACCGCTCCCAACTGTAATACAAGCTCGTAAACAAGTCAGTGCCTGTTTCTCTAATATACGTAGTGGTCGCGTAACGCGTTGTCGATGCTGATCAGTTGGTTTAGAGGTGGGCAAAACGGTTCTTTTCATTGACCCGGCTCAATCGGTTCAGCTCCTCATAGTGAGCCGGGTCCTGGAACCGGCTCATTTGAACCGTGTAGATCCTTAATAGCATACCGTATGTAAATACTCGGCGCCGTCGTCGGCGCAAATGAACCGGGATGATAATTTAGGCTGCGCGCACACCAATTATACAAAATGTTTGACAAACAATTTATTTGAAGGTACAATTCACACAAATTTGACAAATTATCAGATTGTTGTACACAAATTAAGCAAAATATACCTATGTAAAACTAAATTATACATTCATTTGGTATTTATAATTATTATAAACAGAATGCCATTCGAACAAAAAGTAATTAGAACTGGAGCATTTCATAATTTTCATAGCATTATTAAATGGCAATTATGATTATGATGCGGGTGTAATAAAAATATTTGTAAGAATTTTGTAACTCACAGACAAGTACCTAATAAATTAAATAGTTTATTTTATTATCCAAAGGAATATTTTGGAGAACTATATAAATAACAAATAAGTGCTGTTATGCGTCTTTGACCGATACAGAACAGGCCATTGTTAAACTACTAATAGGTACTTCAAGTGTTCACATATACTTAAAAAAGTCTGTGTTTGATATGAAAAGGGTGAAATTTATAATGGGAGAATTGAAAATACAAATATTATAAATTATATTCAGTTTCCTCTTACACTTTAAGAGATTCACGTCTCTGCCGTATATTCTTACAATTCGCTTAATCGGATACAGTGCACCGCATTTTACCTACAATTTATTAATTTTCCTCAACGTACCACACAATTATTATAGTATTGGAAATACTGAGTATTGCTGTTTACGAGGTAATCAAAATAAATGTGTTTGAAAAATGTCATAAAATTGAATGCCTATTTTAATTTTACCAGGTATTAACATGTCATCGTATTCACGCAAGAAAAGTGAAATTTGGCATCATTTTACTGAGTTGGCTAATAAAGACAAGGCAAAATGTTGTTACTGTTCACAGTTAATAACTGCTAAAGGCGGTTCAACAGGAAATTTAACAAGGCATATTAAGAAAAAACATGTGGGAATTTCTATAAACAGGGAAAGTACTGTAGCATCATCTCAAACTATAGATGAACCTGAGGAGTCTCTTCCTTCTACTTCATCAGTACCACCTATTCTTTATAATTCACTAAGTGCTCCCTTTGGAGTGTGTCCTGGGTCCTGAGAGAGAGAGCTCATCTAGCAGGGTACCTTGCAGTAAAAAGGAAAGAAGACATCACCGATTTCTTTTTAAATATGAAACCAGTGTCTTTAAATAGATCAAAACAGTTTGATTAACAACTGGTAAGGATGATAGTTAAAGAATACCAGCCATTTACAATTGTTGAGGATGTAGAATTTAAAAAGTTTGTCAATTTATTGTGCACTGGATATAAGCTTCCCAGCAGGAAAACTATTTCTTCTAGTTTAATACCGCAATATTACAATAGGACTAAAAAAACAGTAGAGGAAAAACTTAATGAAGCGTTTGCCGTATGTAGGTATATCTACTGATGCGTGGACGTCAATTAACAATGACAGCTTTGTAGCTTTGACAGCTCATTGGCTGGGTAAGAACACGGAAATTAGTTCAAAATTGTTATGCTGTGTTCAGTTCACTGAACGACATACTGCTGAAAGTATGGCTAAAATGTTTCAAAAAACATTCAAGGAATGGCATATCGAGAATAAAATCACAGTCATTGTGTCAGATAATGCAGCTAATATTGTGGCTGCAGTTCGGGCGAGTGGTTGGCGGCATTTGGGGTGCTTTGCACATACGATAAATTTAATTGTACAGAAGGGGGTAATGGAAATTGAAAACACCATTTCAAAAATCAGAAACACTGTCGCATTTTTTAAGCGAAGTGCTCAGTCTGCGGCTAAATTGAAGCAACTACAGGAACAAATGGATATACCCATCCTAAAGGTAAAGCAAGACGTTTGTACAAGATGGAATTCAACGTATATAATGTTGTCGCGAATTCTAAAAATTAAAGACGCCGTGGTATCTACATTGGCTATTATTTCGAATGAAGAAATAAATATTGCAACTGTGGCATCCGAAATTTTAAGTCTTTTCAATGACCTAACAATGAAAATAAGCGCTGAAAAAAATGTAACATTATCAAAAGAAATTTTGTTTGTGCAATCAATGAAACGTCATGTTTTAATATTTTCGAATAATGAGACATTACCTGCAGAAGTTCGGAATATGGCCCACACTCTTCATCGAGAAATTACCGAAAGATTTAGAAATATTGAACATAATGAATTAATCGCGGAGGCTACAATTTTGGACCCCCGATTTAAAAAATTTGGTTTTTCAAATAATTCAAAATATGAAGCGGCATGTGCAATATTAAAAAATAAAGTTTGTTCTACAAATATTTCTAATATAAGAAGTGAAACTGATGAAAATTTCACAAATGTTCCTTCATATTCATTATCTTGTACCACTTCTCTGTTGTGGAAGGAATTTGATAAGCAAGTTGAAAAACAACTGGCAATTTCAAATTCGACATCGATAGCGGCTGGAATAATTGAATTTGATAAATACCTAAATGAACCGATAATCAATAAACATCAAGATCCACTAACATGGTGGCATCAAAGAAAAGATGTCTATCCCAGAATTTACGAAATAGTAAAAAAACGTTTATGTGTCTTGGCTACATCTGTTCCTTGCAAGCGCATTTTTAGTAAATCTGGGAACATTATTACTGACAGGAGAAGTCGATTAACAACCGCGAATACTTCACAAATCATTTTTTAAATTATAATTTGTAAATTATCAATATAGAATTTAGATTTATACGTAAGCTGTATAGTTATTTTTACATTTTGATATTCAGTTCAGTATATACATTTTATATATTTATACAATATGCTGTTATGTTGTACAAAAATAAATATTTTAGTGCGTACCCTACCTGTTATATAATATCAATTTTTATTTTTCCAACCTGCGACCGTATTCCAAGTATAATTTCCAAATTATGTCGATCCAAGTGAGCCGAGATCCGGTTCATTGAAATTTAGTGAACCGGCTCCCTCGGTTCCCTGCTGGGATTCGGTTCACTGAACCGGTTCGGACCCGAACTGCCCACCTCTACCCTCAAGTATAATTTAACAAAGTAACTTTTTTAGTTTCTCTAATACAGTTATGACAACATGTAAACGTCATCGATGACGTGCAACTGAGCTTAACGCTTCTCCAGTTACAGTATTGTTATTTATTGAAGGTAGACAAAATTCAATCTTCCACTCAAATACAAAATATAAAATGTAGGATAATGTGGAAGGGTTATATACAACCACGGATAAATGCATGTATAATTTAGTTTTATATATATTTTGTTTAATTTGTGTACAACAATCTAATAATTTGTCAAATTATGCTATTACGGATCCACACGGTTCAAATGAGCCGGTTCAGTGAGCCGGCTCAGAATGACGAGTGAACTGACTGAGCCGAGTTGAAGAAGTGAACCGTTTTGCCCACCTCTACTTGGCACTTGTGTGAAGTATAATCTATGTTGCCACAGTTGTTAACATTACCAACCACAAGAAAGTTTTATAAAATAATCATAAAAATTATCCCAGCGTCTGATTCGTGCCTACATTTAGACATGTAGATAAAAATGAATTCCCTAGTTTTAAGGTTTTAAGTTTTGGCACATTTTTTATTTACTTTTTTTAATTTTCGTCTTGCATTAATGATAGTTCTTTCGTGCGTATAGAATTTATATTCAAAAATGTCTTGCGAGGAATGGTTAAAAAATATTGCTACAGAAGCTGATTTACAGGTTCATATTGGAAAACTCAGAGAAAGAATTCAGTTTTATAAAGATGAAAGTATTAAAGAAATAGAATAATGTATTCCAAATTTAAGCATTTTTTCTAGATGCAAGAATGGACACTATGATTGAAAAACTAAAGTTATTAATGCAAGGGCAAGTGGAATACTTATCAATACTAGAAGGTGCATCCGAAGATGATGAAGTCAGTAAAAACTTATGCATTCTATCAGAACAAGAGAAAACACGAAAACATAACTACTATATGTCAAAAATTAAATTGTGTGTTAAAATGTACACTAACTTAAATGAAAAATTATTGAATGATATAAAGATATTAAAAATGTAAGTATATGTATATTGCTATATAAATCTAATATATATGTTATACAATATGTAAAATTTTAGAGAGTTAGATAATTCCAAATGTAAATTCAATTCCTTAAATGTTACACCAACAGAAGATCTTAAAATATTAGAAGCGAAAATAAAACGATATGAGAATGAATTACTTAAATTAGAGGTAAATTATTATTATTGCAATCATAATTAAATTTAAACAGTTAATTTTAGAGGAAGAATCCATGGTTAAAAGATCCTCATTTCAATTTACCAGATATTATTGAGCAAATTGCAAAATTAAACACATTAAGAAATACTAAAGAAAAATTACTAGAAGATTTAGCAATTTACAAAGGCTTAAAACCAGATATTACAGAAGCAAATGAACAATTAAAAGAAGTAAAACGTGAATATGAAAATATAATGCAAAAAATTACAAAATTATAAATTTTCCTAGTTGTGTCTTAGTTTAAGTTTAATATTATAAATAAAAAAATATTTTTTCTAATTTGTAATATTTTTATGTATAAATAAAATATTTAAATACATACATATTTCTTTTTAATATACAAGGAAACAAATTTTGAAATAAAAATTAATCTAACTCAGATTTAACAGTTTCTTCTCCAGTTGTTACATTTATAGCTTGTGTTCGATTTTGTTTGGGAGTTGTAGATAGCACTTTGTCGATTATACCAAATTCTTGAGCCTCAGTTGGACTTAAAAATTTATCTCTTTCCATATTTTTCTCAAGATAATCAAAGGGTTTACCTGTATGTTTCATATATAACAAATTAACTTCTTTTTTCAATTTAATAATTTCTTCAGCATGAATTTGTATGTCTGTTGCTTGTCCATGTGCACCACCAGATGGCTGGTGAATCATTATTCTAGAATGAGGTAAAGAATATCTCATACCAGGTGCTCCAGCAGCTAATAACAATGAACCCATACTACAAGCTTGACCAACACACCAAGTAGCTACTGGAGGATGAATATATTGCATTGTATCATATATAGCCAAGCCAGCAGTTACGGAACCTCCAGGAGAGTTTATATACATGTGTATAGGTTTGAGACTTGACTCAGATTGCAAAAAAAGTAGTTGAGCTATAATTACCGAACTTAACATATCATCAACAGGTCCCATAAGACATATAATTCGTTCTTTCAGAAGTCGAGAATAAATGTCATAAGCACGTTCGCCTCTTCCAGTTTGTTCAATAACAATCGGTACGTAGTTTATATTTCGTTTCACAACATGTTTAACATGATTTCCTAGTTTATTGGTAATATACATCATTTTATTACTAAACATTATTAATTTTAAAAATTGTCACTTATGTAAAATTTGAAAGATAAATGCACAAACAATACGTATCTATTTGTTCTTCAATTTAAAATAATTTTACATATTCTTTAATTGACAAATAGTCATAAGTCCTGCAAAATCTTGTTTAATTACCCTTCTTCCCAAAAATATATTAAATTTTTTTAGGTTATAACAACATATAACGTGTATATTGTGTTGCATAAGGTAATCAAGGGAACCACAGACCACAGTGACTTGATATCTACTTCCCACCATAAATTTCTGGAAATCTATGAAAAATTCTTTGAAACACGTAAGAAGTACGTGGGGGCAATGTTTGATGTAAAAATTGACTCACCCATTTTAACCCCTTGCCCTCAGGAGCTACCCCCATAAAAATCTTAAATGGCAAGGGGTATCACGTAATAAGCCATTTAAAGGTTTTTTGAAACAGTACATTTTGGCGTAAAGTTTTTCAGAATTGATCGATTCGTTTTAAAGATTTTTAAAAAAATCTTTTGGTTTGTTCATTTTTGTTTTCTTTTAGGCTTAAATATCTATTAATCAAACACACTTTAACTGCTTAAAATGTTTTATTTTTGTGTTATTTCAGAATTAAAAGATTTTTTTGCAGAAATTCAAGCCAATAATTGTTCAAAATGTTGTCCGTTGATCCCTATATAGTAGTTCATAATATTGGTCATTTGTTCACAAAATTTTACTTTTCTGTCATAATCGTCTTCAGTTAACTCTTGACCCGTGCTCTTGACATATTTTCAATTTATAAGGATGGTGTTTATAAAGTTTTGTAATTTTATGAACCCAATCCAAGGAATTTCCAGTAGCTGCAGATATCTGACGAAAAGAGGTATTAGTATTTATGTCGAAATGCCCCAACACTTCCAATTTTATATTGAGCACCTTCATTTAAAACTCGCGACTGATCAGAGATAAATGAATCAAAAGGAATACTGAAGTGGTAAACATAATGTATAAAAATTGAGTACCTACTTACGAAACTGCCCTCTTGCGGGCTTAGTCACGTATTACTTTCATATACCTATTCATATTTTGAAATATGTAATTATCGTTTTCGGATGCGAACAAATTAAATGTGTTCATTTTCACCTCGCTTTAATGCACATCTTAAAGTCGGATGAAAATTAATTCATTCAATTTGTTTGCAAGAAAAGAATACTCTCTTTTAAATTTATTTTCACCCACCACAAGAGTACAATATATTTTTATATCAAACAGAAATTCAAATTCAAACATTACTTCTCATTATATATTGTACAACTATAATGATAAATAGATCTAGAAAGAAATAATAAAAACGGCAAATGTAGAGATGGAACACTATGTTTCTTCAAATTTGCACCATGGCATCTATCTTGCTCAGCAAAATGTATATCACATACTCTATAGTTCTTTCGGATTTCAGTAGGTGCTTGCAATTCTAGTTTCGGATTTTTTATAGCTTAGCTTGCATCCATAAATTGAATAACTGTTGAAATATATCAAATAAACTAATATATGTGTCGCCACCTATCGGACATGTTCCTTGTTATAACTCTGTATAGGTAGAAATAAAAGTCAGTTGCATGTGAGCACATTCTAGATTAACACGTGTTTTATTTGCCTCTACACTGTGCATATGCCTCACAGATATAAACTTAATAGGTTATTGGCCCTGAGAAATTAGAGGTACAAAAAGAACCAGTATTGTGTTGTGAGAATGGCTAGTACAAGTTATATCGCATGTATACCAAAATTAAAAGGTCGCGAGAATTACGCGGAATGGGCGTTTGCGGCAAGAAATGTTTTAATTCTTGACGGGTTAGAAAAATGTATCGATGGAACAGAAACTGAAGAATCCAAGGTCACTCAAGCGAAAGCGAAACTGATTTTGACGATTGATACTTCGTTGTTCATCCATATAAGAGAAACGAAGACGGCTCAAGAATTTTGGACAAAGTTGGAGAAGCTATATCATGACTCCGGCTTCACAAGGAAAATAACTTTACTAAGGTCATTGACTTCGGCTCGTCTAGAGAATATGGAAGACATGGCGTCCTATGTCAATCACGTGATAGATACATCACAGAGATTGCGCAGTACGGGTTTTAAAATAGACGAAGAATGGGTAGGATCTTTACTTCTGGCAGGACTACCAGAAAAATATTCACCAATGATAATGGCCATAGAGCATAGTGGAATAGAAATTACAACAGATGCAATAAAAACAAAGTTATTAGAAATAGAGGACGATAAAGCAGGTAACGCGTTTATCAGCAGAGTGGGAAATCATAGAAGAACTAGTGACTATAGAGGAAGTAAGGTTGGCAGCAAAAATCCAACTTCAAATATAACAAAAATGACAGGTACAATTACCAAGAAAGAAATTCGTTGTTATAGATGTAAACAGATTGGACATTTTAAAAGTAACTGTCCTAGTTTAAAATCGAATAATAGTAGCTCCGAAACAGGAAGTGTGTTTAGTGCAGTATTTCTAAACGGACATGCATTTAGTAAAAACGATTGGTATATGGACTCCGGAGCAAGTGTACATATAACCGCAAATAAACACTGGTTAAATGAGGTTAAAGAAACACAGAAGCTAAACGAAATAATTCTTGCTGATAAATCAAAAATGGAAGTGGAAGGTAGTGGTAACATAAACATTACTACAGTGATAAAAGGTAAAAACTTTGAAGTGTTAGTCAAAGACGTTCTTTACGTTCCACAAATAGCCACAAATCTTTTATCTGTAAGTCAGCTTATAAGGAATGGCAATAAAGTAACTTTTTGCGATGAGGGATGTCACATTTACAACAGAAATGGTCAGTTGGTTGGTGCAGCAAAGTTAGTTAACAACATGTACAAACTGGATATAAAAGAATCTAAGCAATGTTTTTTAGCAAGAGGAAATCCAATGTCTGTGAAAACTTGGCATCGTCGACTAGGACATATTAATGAAAATGACATGAAAAAAATGGCAAAAGAAGCAGTTACAGGTATGTCATATAAAGATGAAAATAGAATTAACAAGCACAATTGTGAGACATGTAATGAAGGAAAACAGAGCAGGTTGCCGTTTCCAGAGAAAGGGTCTCGGGCTAGTCAGTTACTAGAAATAGTTCACTCTGATGTATGTGGTCCAATGGAAGAGAAATCTATTGGAGGTGCCAAATACTTTCTTACATTCAGAGACGATTGTAGTAAAATGGTTTTCGTATATTTCTTAAAAACTAAGGATGAGGTATTTGAATATTTTAAACAATTTAAATACATGGTAGAAAACCAAATTGAAAAGAAAATTAAGATTTTTAGGAGTGATAATGGCACAGAGTACACAGGTAAGGCATTTCAGAATTTTCTTAAAGAAAACGGCATAGTGCATCAGACAACAAACACTTATACTCCAGAACAAAATGGTTCTGCAGAACGTTTAAACAGAACTATTGTTGAAAAAGCAAGATGTATGTTGTTTGACGCCAAGCTCGATAAGAAATTTTGGGCTGAGGCAGTTAACACTGCTGCATATTTACATAACAGAAGTACAGTATCAGGATTAGAAAATGTAACACCACTGGAAAAATGGAATGGAAAAAAACCTGACATCAGTAACTTAAGAATATTTGGTAGCAAAGTGATGACACACATTCCAAAAGCAAATAGGAAGAAATTGGAAAAGAAATCAAAGAAAACAATTCTTGTAGGCTATAGTGAAACCACCAAAGGATACAGACTGTATGACCCAGAGATCAATAACATAATAATATCCAGAGATGTGGAGATAATGGAAGAAATTGAAGATGATATATTAATAATAAATAACATTCCAGAGGAAGTTAATTCAGTGGGGGATTATACAGAAGAAAGGGATGCTGAAATAAACACCATTGTTGAAGAAACTGAACATGAATCATCATGTGAAGATACAAATAATATAAACACAAGTGATGAAGAATATATTACGAAGACTGAAGTGGTTCCAGTGCAACAGATCAGAAGGACAGCACGACAACTGAAACCCAAAGAATTTAAAGACTTCATTAGCTACATGTGTGCTGCAGATCTCAAGATGGATGATCCTATTACCGTGGAGGAGGCACTCTCAAGACCTGATTCAGAAATTTGGCAAAAGGCTATGTCTGAGGAAATAGAAAGTTTTGAAGAAAACAAAGCCTGGGAAATAGTGAATCGGCCACCAGATTCTTCAGCTACGTTGGTGAAGTGCAAGTGGGTGTTCAAGAAAAAGATAAACTGTGAAGGTGAAGTGAGGTATCGTGCTAGGTTGGTTGCAAAAGGGTTCTCACAGAAAGAAGGAGTGGATTATGATGAAACTTTTTCTCCTGTAATAAGGTTCTCAAGTTTAAGATTATTATTTGCATTATCTGTTAAATTAAGTTTAGATATTAGACATCTAGATGTAAAAACAGCTTTCTTGAATGGTTTTTTAAAAGAAAATGTTTTCATGGAAATACCAGAGGGTGTGAACCATAGGAATGAAAACAAATGTTTAAAATTAAATAAAGCTATATATGGGCTTAAACAATCATCCAGAGCATGGAATGATAGAGTAAATAATATCTTGTTAAAGTTAAATTATGAAAGGTCTAAGCATGAACCATGTATTTATATAAAGAAAAAGGGGGATAAGATTACAATTGTTGCTGTTTATGTTGACGATTTTTTTATCTTTTCTAATGATATGAATGAGACTGATAGTGTTAAACAAGGTTTAAGCTCTAAATTTAAAATAAAAGACTTAGGTAGAATTAAAGAATGTTTAGGCATGGAAGTAGGGTTTGATAAAGAAAATAATGTTATAACTTTAAGTCAAAAGAATTATATTATTAAACTACTTGACAAATTCAATATGCTAGAAGCCAAAACAGTCAAAACGCCTATGGAAATGAAATTGGACTTAAAGAGCGATAAAAATGCAGTAAGAAGTCAGTGTCCTTATCAAAATTTAATTGGCAGTCTTATGTACTTAGCGGTTTTGACTAGACCTGACATATCTTACAGTGTGAGTTTTCTAAGCCAGTTCAACAATAATTATGATGAAAGTCATTGGAAATATGCTAAACGAATTTTAAGATATTTGAAAGGGACTGTTAATTATTGTTTAATTTTTTCAAAAAATGAGATGAATTTACAAGGTTTTGTAGATGCCGATTGGGGTAGCAACAGTATAGATCGGAAATCTTATACTGGTTATGTTTTCAATTTTGGTGGGTCTGCAATATCATGGGAGAGTTCCAAACAAAAAACAGTTGCTCTATCAAGTACTGAAGCTGAGTACATGGCAGTTTCAGAGGCTGTTAAAGAAGCTGTATACTTAAAAGGCATGCTATTAGAATTAACAGGAGATGATAGTTGTGTTAGTTTATATAATGATAATCAAAGTGCAATAAGTTTAGCTAGTAATCCTGTTTATCACAAACGCAGTAAACATATTGACATACGGCATCATTATATAAGGGAATTAGTTTCAAGAGAAGTTGTAAGATTAGAATACTTGCCATCAGAAATTATGCCGGCAGATATCTTAACAAAAACTTTAGGTGCAGAGAGGCATCAGAAATTATTAAAACTGCTGGGCATACATTTCTAAAATGTAGTTTAGTTGATAAGTGGGGGTGTTGAAATATATCAAATAAACTAATATATGTGTCGCCACCTATCGGACATGTTCCTTGTTATAACTCTGTATAGGTAGAAATAAAAGTCAGTTGCATGTGAGCACATTCTAGATTAACACGTGTTTTATTTGCCTCTACACTGTGCATATGCCTCACAGATATAAACTTAATAATAACTAAAATATATTATACCATTTTAAATAAAAAATTTATTTTACAATTCTATTAATTTAATAACTTACATTCGCATCCTTTGGAAACATAAGTACGCATTTTCATGCGTTTATTGTTGTTATGACATGACGGTAAACAATAAAAAAACCATTATTACTTAGGTACCTTGTTAGCTGCCAAACAGTGAAATATAACTTTATGATAAAAGCAATGAAAACCAACATAGGTACAACAATTGATTAAAGTAAAACAATAAATGATGAACACAAATATGACTTGTACAAGCTATACCCACTGATCTGTATAATATAACAAATCAGTGGCTATACCCAATACCACGCAAATGGACGAGAGTGCAAAACAACTTGGTAAGTATATACGTTAACTGTATTCCCGATCGACCGTACATGTCCAACGAAGAGACATCTAGCGGGCTTAGTCATGATTTAAAAAACTGTCTGGACCCGGCCGTAAGAGATAACAACCTGTGCGATTGATTATGTTTTACATTTGCAACAATATTTAAGAGTGGCGTTTACCAACAAATAGAAATTTATGCAACTTATATTAGTCGCGGGACGGGTAGACGCAAAGGGGTGTGAGTAGATGGAGGTTGACGATATTCGGTTCTGTCACAGCGCTTCGGTTTTATTCACAGGTTCTGTCATAGATAAAGAAATACTATAGATAGGAAACATAATGTATAAAGAATGAGTACTTACGGACTTGTTGATGTTGTTGATGTTTTATAATAAGCCAATTTTCGCTTGCCCGTAACTGTTATATTATTGAATATTATAGGTATATATGACATTTATATGCGAGTGACAGTTTGTAATTAAACTGTCACTCGCATTTAAGTCTGCATATAATTACTACATCGGCAAACAGTTTAAAAGATGCCGCAATGTTATATTTAAAACAATTTATCAAACATATTTATCTTTCTCAGATTAATATAGGTATTATTTTATTTATTTCGTCTATATATAAAGACGAATTTTACTATTAAAGTTTATTTAAACACTCACATAACGTAATAGTTTCTAAATACCTTCATAGATTTTCCTTCTTCTTTCTTGAATTGAAGAAGATTTTCTTATTGTCGGTGTGTTCAATTGGAGTCTTCCCTTCGACGACCAAGACGCCGGTAACGTTCACAAACTGCTATTCGTAGAACAATAACTTTTTACTGGAAGTTATGATATACTGAACACTTTAACACTTTGTTGGCGGTCGATTTCTTTTTAAACAAGAACCTATTTATTTACTTTAAGGTTCTAACTATAATTTTATATTTTATCGACCGCTATATGTATATACATGTGAGTCGGAATACTTTTAAACAAGAGGACCTTATCACTTTGCAGTAAAACCACGATATCTACCCTGGTGATTGATCTCATTGAAGGACCTCACTCGACTTTTTTTGGAATCTCGTTCACCTCTTATAGTTCAAACCTTGGTGTTCTCCTTTTTCTAGGATGCCCGTGTATTCCCATTGTGGTTTTCACACGAAATGTCACGTATACCGTGCGAAATTGTAAAATACCACGTCACTAATATTATATTAAACACAAATATTCGACGCCAATGTTCTTACCAATACTTGCTTATCAAACTAATGCTTATTTTATACACAGATTAACATATAAGAAATGAAGTTCTAGAAATACATATCTTTTGATTTCTAATACCGCGCGATCATTTAAATTCTAAATTAGAGCAGGCTGTGAAATTTAAATTAAGTTGGTATATAAGTAGGTACTAATTTACAATTTGAATTGTCAAAGTGACGTTTCAAAATGTTAATTAATCAATAATTGACATTCTGGACAACCTAATAAAAAAAATCCCGCCTGCTATAATTTAGAATTTAAATGATCGCGTGGTATGTAAATATAAAAATACTATTTTTCTATTCCGGTGCTATAAAGTTCACTTTACGACACCCGTTTTGGTTGCATAAAGTATTACTTTATCGCACGCTAATTTTATTTTTTTGAAGTTGGTAACAAAGAAAAATGGAACCAAATCGTATTTAAATGTCAAAATATAAACCTTTAAAGTAACAAAAATGTGCAATAAAATTGTACAAAGAATAAAAAGCACACATGCTAACATTTCACTTACTAATTAGCAATATAAATTGTTAAGCAGAGTTGGATGATAAGTTTTCGGATGCTACTATTGACATTTACTTACCATGTTGAATAGTACAACTGTTATAAAAGTTTGTTTTGATAAATATGTAGAGAGTTTGTGGACGAAAGGTTTTGTAAATTGTCTTCTGCTATTTTGCGAATCTCTGGGGGCGTACAGTTATTTATTTCGTCCTTTTTGTTGATAATTTGAAATAATTAATTGTATAAATTAGTCTGAATTTTAAACACAATTACATATAGCACCACCGATATTCAAATATTTAAAACGTTCTACTTAAAAATCAGAGTAACCAACTTCAAAAAAGCAAAATTTCTAAAATATTCGAACAAAACATGTCTCTTATTTTAAGCTTTTTTGAACTTTTAGTAACCGAAATAGAAAAAATAGTATAAAATACACGTTTCATAAGACATTTTGCGCACTTGTTCTTTAGAAAACTCGCCTAGCGGCTCGTTTTCTAAACTTGAACGCGTGCGCAAAAATCGTGTCTTATGAAACTTGTATTTTAATATACTATTATGTACAGTTCTGTGCAATAAACTGGCGTACACTTAATATACGATTATGTAAATACGCCTTTAGTTTTCAATTTGTCATATAGCGTCAATTCAATTTGTCATACTTAACTGACAGATACAGATAGTTAATATGCCCGCATATTTAAATTTGGTACGTAAGCCTCATATTATAGCGAAAATCGAAGATAACTGGTCTGGTCAATTAGAGCAGTAGCACAGCAATTTGTCATAAATAAATCTACTCTGCTAAAGATTAAGAAACACTGAGAGGAGAAAAGAATATTATATAGAAGCGGCGGTTCTGCTCGTCTCCGAATACCCACGCGCGAAGAAGAGGCGGTGCTTTTACAATATTTAAGAGAGACTCCTTTTGATACTGTTAGAAGTGCTAAAATTGCAGTAAAATTTCCTGGCTTACGATCCACAGCTTATCGAAGAATCCATGAATCGGACTTGAAAAGTTCTGTGCGGGTTAGAAAATTACAATTAACAGAGGAACATAAACAATACGCACAATAGTCGTATACGTGTGTATAGACCGTCGAATGCACGATTTAATCAACAATATATAATATCCGGTACGAAAGAGTGGATGTTTGAGCGAAAATGTACGGGCTTGGTGCAGCTATGAAGGGCTAGGCGTTTGCTTCAAAATAGACGGGCGTTAAATGCTGAAAACTATATCCATATTCTAGAAAACGTAATGCTGCCTTCTTTTCGACAATTATATCATGAAAATTTTATTTATCAACATAACAATAAAATTGTCCTGTGCACACGGCTAATATTGCTAGAACATGGCTTGGTATTAATAACGCGGCAGACTAACAGCCCAGATCTGAACCCTATTGAGAATATGTGGCGTTTATTAACTATGTAGGAGAATATATACCCAAAATATTCGTTTTCTAAACGTGAATCATCTTTGGGATGCAATAGAAAATGTGTGAGAAGAAAGAGCGACAGATGAAAATTACGTGCGGCAATTAATTAATTCAATGCCCCATCGATTAAATAAAGTCATTGAGGAAATGGCAGTATGACTAAATATTTTTCTTGTTTTGTTTTTACATTTACTTTTATTTGTATTTTATTTTTCGTGTTGAATATTAAACAATTATATAATATAATAAATTTTATTTAATGTTGAGATAATCTTTACAAACGATAATTTTAAATAAAATAATCATGAAGAAAAAAGATAATCAGAAACAATCATTTTGACAATTAACACGTTCGCTACCCCCATCAGAAAAAAAAACGTTCAAATTAGACTACCCGTTTTTTTTTTTATAATGTGATAGGAAATACTCAATTTAGACAGGTTTGGTACACATTTTTCGAAAAAAAATATTGTTTATACTGTATTTACTTCCGGCTCATAAATGAGACGGTGGTCAATGGTAATAATTTATCAAACTAGACTGCTTGGCTCTTATTTGAGCCGAGTGAAATTACACGCAAATTGTCAAAGAGTAGTAAATAAATAAGGTAGAATACCAATTTTAAGTTTTTATTGCAAAAGTAACAAAGTTATAAATTTCAAATTGTAAAAAGAGATCTATTAAGTAAAAAAATATTAATTTTTTGGTATGTATAACCCAGAAAACAAAAAAAAATCAATTGACAATAACAAATTACATATGATATTGAGCGAAACATTTGTCAGGACAGAGGCCAACTTTTTACTTTCTTATACGTAGTATAAGGAAGTATTGTGATGATGAAAATTTTCGACCTCGAGATTTTTGCAGATGTCCACGTTTTGAAGTCCACTGATACCGAAAAAGTGGTTTTTAAAAAATGTCTGTGTGTCTGTGTGTCTGTCTGTGTGTGTGTGTGTGTGTGTGACCATGATAGCTGTCAAACCGCTGTAGATATCAATTCCAAATTTTGTATTTATGTGTCTAATCTCCCTGTTGAGATCTGATTAGTTTTTCAGTAAAATCGGTAGACCGGAAGTAGCAGTTTACTTCAGCGAAAAAATCGAATTTTGCCAATATTTCGTCAACTACTAAGTTTAAACAAATTTATAAAGAATTCATATATACTTAAAATTAAAATTGAGAAAAATTTTATATAAAAAGTTTTTCGAAATTCCTACCGGAAGTAGGTCCTTTACTCTTATCGAAAATCAGTTTTTTGCGAATATTTCGCAAATCATGCTTTCTAGACAGGTACGCTATGAATATAAAAGTATTTAGAACTTAATTTCCAATATCTTTTGTATAAAAAAAATTTCAAAATTCGGACCGGAAGTATCACTTTTACTCTTACCGAATAACGATTTTTTGCAAATATGTCGTAAATTATGCATTCTATGTATATTTATGAAGAGTACAAAAGTATTTAGAGTTGGATTTGGAATATTTTTTGTATAAATGAAATTTCAAAATTCGTACCGGAAGTAACACTTTCATACGTATAAGAAAGTCGTGTGGTGGCCACACCTCATTTTTTTTTCTGCTCATCACGACATAAATTGCAAACAAACCACGTCTGTACACGTTTTTTATCCCGCCTCTGACACATGCGGCACCGAATCCTCTTGGCTAATTTTTTAGGAAAGTGTTTTTCAGTGGAGTTGCGAGAAGTGCTTGGTCTGACTCCTTCAGTAAGATACATTACTATTTCATCTCTGAAATCTAAATAACTGATCTTCTTGTTTGAGCTCTTCTCATAAATATATTTGCTGTTCCAAATACAAATGTCCAGAAGATGAAAAAATACTTTCAAATACCATCTTATGGTTTTGCGTGGTGTTGTGTATGTAGTACGACAACATTTGGTCGGCTCTGTCTATCCCTGACATATACTTGTTGTAGTCAGCTATGATGTTTGGTTTTAAAACATCTGTGCCTCTTCTATTCGTCGTTTCCACCATAGAAAATTTATGACAAGTGGAAATCATCAGAACGTCTCTCTTGTCGCGCCATTTCCCACTACAACTCTACGTTTTCGTCTCCATATTGTTCCTCCTCTAGGTAACTTTTTTGTTACATCTTTTGGATTACCTTTTCTGTTTTTTCTAAGAGTGTCCACAATATGTGTGTTTTTTTCAAGCATAGATTCGGCAAGAGGAACACTCGTGTAAAAATTATCAAGAAAAATAGTATGTCCCTTGTTTAGATATGGTTCCATAAGCTTTTCGACGACACCATAACTGTCCCATTTTTTCATTTTGGATGGTTCCTTTACCAGAATAAATTAGAATATTCAAAACACACCCGTCGGGGGTACATAATTCGTACAATTTTATGCCATACGAGGTAAGATCAGTAAGTACCCGTGTTTGTAGACAGGTGGCGCTGGTGAGGGAAGTTGGCATTACCGTCGTGCACTACCATCTGTCAGACAACACCATAATAAATTTCAGACTGATTCATAGGTTAGTTTTTATTTGGCAGCCAGTTGTATCACACGTGTTTCGTGTTTCTCGATAAAATGGAAAAAGAGCAATATCGATCCGTAATTCGCTTTTTATTTTTGGATGCAAAAACATGCGAAGAAATAAAAGCGAAGTTGGATGCTGTCTATGGGGACCCTTCGGCCCTTCACCATCTATGACAACCGTAAGATATTGGTTCAACGAATTTAAACGTGGTCGTACATCTGTTTTTGATGAGGAGCGCCCAGGCCGCCCGGCAGACGTGGTTACCGAGGAAATCGTTGAAAAGGTCCACGACATGATTCTCGCTGATCGCCGAACGAAAGTGCGCGAAGTAGCAGAGGCCGTAGGCGTGTCGTACGGAACGGCAATTAATATTTTACATGATAAGTTATCGGTGAGAAAGGTGTCGGCCCGATGGGTGCCGCGATTGCTTACGGTGGACAACAAGCGGATACGGTTGTCAATGTCGAAGCAGTGTTTGGACCTCTTTAAGAGAAATTCGCAGGAGTTTTTGCGTCGAGTCGTCACCATCGATGAAACCTGGATCCATTATTATACGCCAGAGTCCAAGCGACAGTCAAAACAATGGATTTTTCGGGGTGAATCTGCTCCGAAGAAGGCAAAGACTGTCCCATCGGCCGGAAAGGTCATGGCCACGATTTTTTGGGATTCCAACGGAATAATCCTCATGGACTTTTTGCAGAAAGGAAGAACGGTCACGGGGCAGTACTACAGTGAATTATTGGACCGATTCGATATAAAATTGAAGGAGACACGGCCCCATTTGGCTAAGAAAAAAGTGCTGTTTCACCACGATAATGCACCAGCACATTCATCCAGAATTGTCGCGGCAAAGTTGCATGAACTGCACTACGAATTGCTGCCGCACCCACCGTACTCGCCTGACTTGGCTTCCTGCGACTTCTTTCTGTTCCCCAACATGAAAACGTGGCTCGGGGGAAAAAGATTCAGCTCAAACGAGGAGGTTATCGTCGAGACAGAAGCGTATTTTGCAGAGTTTGACAAATCGTATTTTTTGGAGGGGTTAAAGATATGGCAGAAACATTGGGAAAAGTGTATTGTACTAAACGGTGATTACGTTGAATAATAAAAAAAAAATTCGTGAAAAACTTGCGTCTTCTTTCCTAACACGGGTATTTATTGATCCTCCCTCGTATTTGGCAGCCTTGTTTGGAATGTACTGACGAAAATATAATCGCCCTCGCCACAGCAATAAGGCTTCATCAATTGAAGTATTTCGATCGGGATAATATACTTTTTGTATATTCTGCAGTACATGTTGAATAACATGATTGATTTTATGTAGACAATTAGTTGTATCATCACTTTGGTCATAAAAGCATAAGTTACGTAGTATAAGTTCGAATCTATTACGACCCATAACTTGATTGAAAAATGGATGACAATATACAGGATTTCGCGACCAATAATGTTTCAGACTGGGCATTTTTATGTTTCCCATTGTAATGCATAGAGCAAGAAATTCTTTTATTTCTTTACTGGTTGTATTTTTCCACTTTCGCATATTTGATTTTTTTGACAGTCCATTTGATATAAGAGTGTGAGCTCTAGTAGTTGTCCAATGAACAATTTTATCAATGAGTGTATCATCAAATAAAAGAGAAAATATTTCTAGAGAACTCATACCTGGCGTCACATTTACTTTCAGGCCTGGTACCTCATTGAAATCAAATATATCAGGATCTTCTTCCAAATGCACCCATTCTTCTTCATTGTCATCTCCACCATCTGCATGACTACCTTGACTTGCACGATCACTTAACTCATTATGATCACTACTTGCTCTTTCTTCTTCATTTTCTGTGTCTGAGTTAGAATAAATTGTTGCCTCACTTCCGGAGTCCACGTAAGGTTCTTCCTCAGATTCTTCGTGCAAAATAATTGAATCATCAGACTCAAGACCTTCTTCTATTACTTTTCTACCTTCTTCTTCAAGTTCTGCGACTGTTAAACGTCTTTTCGCAGGATTCATCTTGTAAAACTGCCCTCAATTAGCAACGACGTTACCCTCGTGATTGCAGACTACGAGCTACATAACCTCACAAAATACACCGAGACCGCGAGACCACGCGACCCACATGTGAGTCAGACATTCATAGAGACTACCTTGCAAAATCAGCCTCCTACAGACAGACAAGAAGAAATAAATTCGTATTTAGTAAATATAGGTCTCTGGCTCACATATGAGACGGTGGTGTGAGAGTGAAAATTGTGCGGCTCATATATGGGACGCGCGGTAGCCAACGTGTTAATATCAATAATGAAGGCATTATTTAACCTTTCAAATACAGGAAAAAATAAGCCATTTCACACTAACAAAATAATGTCAAAATTAGCAATAAGACGTGTACGCCACTTTATTGCACAGAACTGTACATACGAGGTGTGATCAATATATAACCGTTATTTTCAAATTTCGTGAGTTACGTATGTTCGAGTTTCGCATTTTTGTTTCTCTTATATTGGTACACATGTCTGTTATATATGTTGGCAATATCAGCCATTTTGGATTGTCAGTTTGTTTTTGACAGATAAAAAGGTTAGTCGTGTTTTGGTGTGCTCTTCGATTTTTTACTATTCGAAAAAATGGATCAAAGGAATTGTATTAAGTTTTGTGTAAAAAATGAAATTAAATGCGCAAGGACATTTGAAATGTTGACTGTGGTGTTTGGCGAGTCTACTATGAGCAGAACACAAATTCAATTGTGGTATAACCGGTTTAAGGAAGGCCGAGAAGATGTCAATGACGATGCTCGTCCGGGTCGCTCGAGCACGTCAACAACCGATGAAAACATTGAAGCAGTGAAGAAAATGATTTTGGATAATCGTCGAATCACTATCAGAGAGGTTGCTGATGATGTTGGCATATCGTTCGGCTCATGTCAAGCAATTTTTACGGATGTTTTAGGCATGAAACGTGCGGTAGCGAAGATTGTTCCAAAATTGCTAAATTTTGAGCAAAAACAACGTCGCATGGACATCGCTCAAGAGCTGTTGAACATCGTCAACGACGATCCAGATTTCCTCAAAAAGGTCATAACTGGTGACGAATCATGGGTGTATGGCTATGACATTGAAACCAAAGCCCAATCATCCCAATGGAAGCGTCCAGAAGAGCCAAGACCGAAAAAAGCACGTCAAGTTCGGTCAAATGTTAAGGTTTTGCTCACTGTTTCCTTCGACTGCAATGGCGTGGTGCATCATGAATTCTTGCCACAAGGTCGTACGGTCAATAAGGAATACTACCTTGAAGTTATGCGCCGTTTGCGAGAAGCAATTCGTCAGAAACGCACAGAATTGTGGAAAAAACAATCATGGATTTTGCACCATGATAACGCACCAACTCACACATCGATGCTTGTGCATGAGTTTTTGGCCAAAAACAAAACCGTTATCATGCCTCAACCACCGTATTCACCGGACTTGGCCCCCGCTGACTTTTTCCTCTTCCCAAAACTGAAGACACCGATGAAAGGAAAGCGTTTTGCTACGATTGAGGAGATAAAAGAAAAATCGAAACAGGAGCTGTTGGCGATACCAAAAAGCGCGTTTCAGAAGTATTTCGAGGATTTGAAAAAACGCTGGCATAAGTGTATTATATCTGAGGGGTATTACTTTGAAGGGCACAAGATTGTTATTGATGAATAAATAAATACTTTTTGAAAAAATTGAAAATAACGGTTATATATTGATCACACCTCGTACATATTTAATGTTATAAAATTTATTAAAATTATGAAAGGTGCCGTACCGTTACAATATGTATCCACGCTTAGAAGGTTGATTGTTTGAAGAACCCTGATAACGAAAAAGTCGGTTTTGAAGACGTGTCTGTGTGTGCACATTGTGCAATATGCGAGACAATTTGCACGAAACTGCTTTTCCATCAGAGGAAAAGTGTTCTGGTAAAAATTTTGAAATTTTGCTTAACAAGAAAATTGTTTCGTAACCAGCTCTAAATACTTTTATACTTTCAATAAATTTGTATAGAATGCATAATTTGCGAAATATTAGCAAAATATACTGTTTTTCGATAAGACTAGAAGACTTTTGTCAGATAGAATTTTGAATAATTTTTTCACAAAGTTGCTATCAAATTCACTTTTTAGTGCTTTTGTATTTTTTAGAAATTTGGTTGGATTTATTATGTAGTTAAAAAGATGTTGGTAAAATTTATTTTTTTGCGGTCAATCGATTTTACTGAAAATCTTCTAAGATCATGAAAGATTATACACTTAAATATATGATTTGGTATTCCGTGTGTTCAGAGAGTTAGGCTCTAGAAGCGAATACCGCTAGCACCACAAGTTATTGAGCGGAAAATTCTAAATTTTTGTTGGCGCATTAATTCTTTTAGTGCTTTTAGCACGTTTGGATAATCACAAATTCTGACAGCAGCAATATCGAACAACATACATACGATTTCATTTCATTATTAGGGGAGAGTGGGGAATGCCGCCATACGAGGTAATACCGCCACCCTTTAAATCTTTGGTTGACTATGACTTGGAAACAAATGAAATGTCCCGGCATCTGAAGGTAGCTCGTTTTAGTGAGATGTAATGTTTTGGCGCCTTTTCACCGAGTTCTCTGTCAGCTGTTGAAAGATTCGTGAAATTCGTAGTTTTTATCTACGGTAAGTTATTCTGATTTTATTATATTTAAACTTTTAAGATGATCATTTAGAAACTGAACGTTTTAGGAGTCTTTCGCATAGATCTAGACGCATGTTTGTTGTTTAGGTTATGTTCAATTAATTAACAAATGTTCAGGATACGTTTGGGGTTAGACCGCTATGTTGGGCTGGGGAAATTTCGCCATTGGCGATCTTACCCCGTTGTTCGTGGCTAACCAGTACCCACCTAGTTTTAAGACTTCATTTATTTTCAGATGGTTAGAAATCGGAAAAGAACAACAGAAAGAGCTCAATGGACTGGTGCAGACTTAGATGCGGCAATAAAAGCCGTGGACTCTGGCATGTCTGTGAAAAAAGCTGCGATATCGTTTCGTATCCCAAGAAGCACTTTAAGAGATAGGTTAAAAACTAGAAACAGTAAGAGAATTTCGTGGGCCGCAAACCAATTTTCAGTGCCGAGCAGGAGAAAGAAATGACTAATCACGTATTACGTTTAGCCAAAATGTTTTACGGATTAACCCCTATAGGACTTCGACGTTTAGCATACGAATATGCCGAAAAGAATGAAATAAAACATAGGTTTAATACTGCCAGTCAAATTGCAGGGCTCGACTGGTTAGAGGGCTTTCGAAGGAGAAATCCTCAGATTAGTTTAAGAAAACCAGAATCAACAAGCATGAGCAGAATAATTGCATTTAATACAACGGAAGTTAATAGATTTTATGCGAACTTAGAAACTTGCAACGGAACCCTCTACTTTACTACCGACTATAACTCAATTTCTCTCAGGGCGGTTTGGGTTTATCAGAAATGCTTAATAAAGAGGGTTCCTAAACATTAATTAAAATTGATAAAAAGAAAAACACTATTGAAACTTTAAATAATACTTATATTAAAATCAATGAATCACACATATAATTTTAATAGATAACGAAACAATCTCATATGAACATGAAAGAGATCAAATTTATTTAAAAGACAATTTGAATACAATTTTATAAATACCAAACAGATACAATTCTTTATATATATTTTTCCATATAGTCAAACAAAACAACGAATGCTAGCATTTACTACGTATGCTTTATACACGTTTTGTGTATCATTATATAAACATACAATGCGGCTAATACAGATTAAATTACATTCTCCTTATTAGAACGGAGATGATAGTTATTTGATAACTTTATTATATTAACATCAATTTAACAGTTATTTTATAATCTTTATAAAATACCTTATAACAAAGCTTCTTTCTTCTCTCTTCAATGATGTCTATTTTCCATAAAATCTTCTTTTTCTTTCGATGTTTTCATCGGCATCAGTGGTCACGATCCTATGGTGACGAATCCCCTTGCTTTGTTTACAGGAGCACAATATATTCTTTGATTAAACTTTTAACACCGTGCACATTTACTCTTTACGTGCTACTTAAATCACTATTATTGTAATAACAATTCTTATTATTGTTATCCAATTTGTTATAGGAGTGGAGGTTCTCCTTTATTTTCATATAACATTTAACAAATATTACTTAAATGTTTTCTAGTCGGGGTTCGACGATTTCTTTATGAAATCAGTCAGTCGAAACCTTCCCGACTTTGAAGTTAACCATTCGACTCTAGGTCTAGCTGTCGACTCTCTCGTTCCCAGTGCGTGTTTGCATTTTTATGTTGACCCGCCGGTGGTTCCCCGCTTTCCATATAGTTAGGTTGTTCCCACTTAAGTTTCTCACACACACTCTTTTACGTCGGCGAATGTTTATCACAACTGTAGCGTTTATTTCACTGTTGTAAACATTCGGCGCCACAATTCTTAGAACTAAACTTATCTTATGACTAATATTTACTTAATAATACCATAACATATTTATTGATTTTAATTCTTATTTTTCTTTAAAATATTAATAATGAAATGTACTTAATTAACTTCTAAAAATATAAAAAATTACCAATTCGTAAACGAACTGGTATGTACCATTACAAACTGTAATGAACAAATTCAATTTTTCGTCTTCAAGGATTTTTAATGTTGACGAAACAGGTATAACAACCGTACAAAAACCTGGAAAAATTCTGGGACTTAAAGGTCAGAAACCGGTTGGCGCTGCAACTAGTTGGGAGCGAGGAAAAAATATAACAGTTTGCTGCGTAGTTAACGCTGCTGGTACTTTCATTCCCCCCTTATTTGTATGTCCTCGTAAAAGAATGACACCTTTGATAGAAAAAGGTGGACCAGAAGGTGCTGTTTACAAATGTTCCGACCACTTGCATTTTTTTTTCGTCATTTTTTAAAATATACTTTTCTAGAACGACCACCGGTTTTTTTCTTAACCAAATCGTAGAAAAATCGTTTAACCACCTAACTTCATGAAATCAAACACAAAATACAATTTTTGCACGGTGAAATCAACATTTTCCCTTAAGGTGGCGCCATTCCCCCACTCTCCCCTACTATTATTCGAACTTTACGTCTAGACGGGACATACGTACTTCAAAATTTAAACTTAAACTAAGATCAACGTACTTCGTATGTAAATAGTTTTTACCTACTCTATATAATACTAAATATTAAATGATAAATCATTATTTTATAATTAAGAGCGAGGCTTAGGTTAAATATTTACTATATGAATATAGTGTGCTTATATATTTAACACTACATTTTACAGTTGATTATTATATGGATTATTCGGAAGTTTTTGTTGAAGATGATCAGTTAACACTATTATATTAGCAGTTTGGTTGGGATATTTGTCGACACTGTGAACAGTCTATTTATTTTAATTTTAATTAATTTTTATCTTTCCTAAATGTTACTTTTTAATAAGTGTATAATCGCAAAATATAATACAACTGATAAATAAATTTGTATGGGGGCTTACGCAGAGGTGCCGACTAACTGCCGTGAGGTAGGACGTAAGGGGGTGGCGCTATATGCGCTAATGTAAATTCCGCCGATGTAAGGTATTTGTTAAAATAAAACAAACAGCAGGCATTTTTGTTTTTCTTATTATGTTTTTGTATTAAATTGACTACAAAGGATTAATTCAGGCTTCGTTGGGAGTACTTTCTTATAATTCAAATTATTTACTCCTACATTTCACTCTCAAAGTTGGCAAAATTTACAACATCATAACACAGTTTTAGAAACCTTATTTTAAAAACTAATTCCAGTCGAGCATGCATTGAGCCTGCGTGTTTACAGAACACGTGAAAACAGTTAAAGATTAATAAACATCATTGTGTGTACGTCTATTAAGTTTCTGTATCAGCTGATAAGATTTTTGATTACATTTAGTGTTACGGCAATGGAAATCAGAGGAAATTTAAGTATGTCGTTTCACATTACTTAATTATTAATTTTCTATTGTATCAACTTCAAAGTACATTTCAATACACACTGCTGTGATCTTGAGTTAGAAAATAAGCAGCATGTATATATTCTCAAGATCACAATTAGATTTAAGTTAATTAAATTTTATTTTTATTTCTTTTATAATAGTCTTAGTTTAAAATTAAACAATACACATTGTATATAAATATTTACTGTCAAATTATAGGTTAGGATTCAGTAAATTTATATTAGTTTAAATAAAACAATATAATACAGTTTTTAAAATATTTTTTTAGAAAATTAATATTTGAATAATCCCTGTATAACAGGTGAATTTTTGATAATTAATTGTTCATTTGCACCTTTAGTATGGTATGTCAGTCACCCAATACAATCCAGTGGGTGAAATCACATCATGAGACCGAAGTAAACAATGTTTCTTCTTCAGAGGACGTGCAAACTATGTATGAACCATTCTTCAGCAGAAAACGCATTCCGACAATCACGAACGTGTTTCCTCTATTTCCCATGAAAAAGAAAACAAAGAAAATTTCTTTTAAGTATCCGAACAACACGCGGAAATGGTTTACAAATCATAAGAACAGTAATAAGTAGAGGGCTAGCCACGAAAGGAAGATGTCTCATCGCCCATGGGCGCACTATTGAAATGTTATATTTTTAAAGAGGTTTTAATTTTATTTATATAATTGGATAACAAGTGGCTGGTGATCTATAAAATACAAAATGCCTTATTATTTGTTCATTTTCTCTTCTGTAAGATTTGTTCTCTTTGAATGAAGTACATTCTTATAGATAGAAAACGTCCTTTCTACATCGCACCTGGCTATCGGTGCGTACTGGAAATATTCTTTTATTTCAGCGTATTTAGCAGTCAGATTTTGTGTCATTGTCCCCATACACAATTGCCGCAATGTTATTAAATCCGGATTTCTATTAATAACTACGTCTAACTTTTTCCGAAGGCCATATTCAAAGTCACTTGGAATACTTTTGACATTATTAATAGCCACATCTGTATGGTTAAGCCATCTTTTAATTTGAGATTTCGATTTAAAAAATATGTAATTAGTTTAGGCAAATTTCCAAAGTGTTCCTGAAGGAATAACAACTGATTTTTTTAAATTTGGAATTTGTGTTAGTTCCTTGCACTCATAAATACTTCGAGCATCGTCATTTAAACATGTAACGAAATTTTGTGAACTATCGAAATTCTCTGCATAAAAACTAGTAGCTTCCAACCATGTCCTCCATCTAGTTATTACTGGTGAGGGAGGCAGTGACAAAGATGGCAGTTTTTCCCTGTAAAGAGCTACTCTCGATGGTGCTTTTCTGAAAACTTTTTTAAAAGCGGATACAAGTCTATCAATTTCGGGATGCCTGTCTCTGATATTCACAGATTCTGTGGAGAGCATGTGCTACACAAGTAATATGCAGCAGATAAGGATATGTTTCCTTTAACAGTCTGTCTGTTTTTAACATATATGCGGCACTGTCGCTAACAAATGAAAGCATTTGTGCCCTGTACCTGTCGTCCGCATTTTGTGCAAATTCTCGTCAATGGTTTTAGCAACTGTTTCCGCATCAACTGTATTTATAAGTTTAAATGCTATTACATATGCAGTATATGGAATAGTTGGATGTAGTACACCAGCTATAACATTTATCACACAGCGTCCTAATATATCGACAGTTTCGTTGGCACTTATCCATAGGTATTGCATTCTACTGTTTTCATGAAGCACTTAGTAACATAATATGTATTTGCGTAATGTGGATTCATCAGGAACCTTTCGACCAGTATATTTTTGAAGAAACATTTTGAAAGTGGGATTGTCAAGTTTATTTAATGGGATATTAGCCGCCATTAAAGCGTCACAGAGTTCTTCGTTAAAATTGTCAGCTTTCAACGGGTCCTGTGTATGTTTTAGCGATGCTAAGTGACGTTGTACGTGGACATTTTGGGCATTCTGTAACGATATTTTACAGACTATGCAATAAATTTCGGAATCACTGACTATGGAGAACATACAATGACCCAACTTGCCATTATTTTACGATGCCATTCTCGACGCTCTTTCATATCATATATGAAAAAGTAACATAAACAATGTTCTAGATCTAAATAAATGATAACTAAAAATGTATGCGTATGTTATTGAAACTTAACAAAATCCAATGCACACTTACGTCGATATAAATGGGAGAAGTAGATTTAATGAGCCGGTATTAAACAGGAACTATTACAAAAATTACGAAGTACACAACATGCTTCATTCGGACGACAGGTACAGGGCAAAAATGCTTTCATTTGTTAGTGACAGTGCCGCATATATGTTAAAAACAGACAGACTGTTAAAGGAAACATATCCTTATCTGCTACATATTACTTGTGTAGCACATGCTCTCCACAGAATCTGTGAATATCAGGGGAACATGGCTGGAAGCTACTAGTTTTTATGCAGAGAATTTCGATAATTTACAAAATTTCGTTACATGTTTAAATGACGATGCTCGAAGTATTTCTGAGTGCATGGAACTAACACAAATTCCAAATTTAAAAAATCAGTTGTCATTCCTTCAGGAACACATTGGAAATATGCCTAAATAACTGATTGATTGGAGAGTTACTTGTTGAAACTTCATTTTAATAATTAATAAGTAAAAAACACAAATTTTAGTTTCAAAAATATTTAATGTAGACACTACATATGTTTCACCACACTGTGGCTTCATCAGGTGATGAAAATATACAAATTCAATTTCTGTTACAATGTCACTTATAAATACAGAAAATAGATGACACAATTATTGTTGTTAGGTAGGGGTATTCTATTACAGTTATAAATTGAGTAGGGGGGAGCTATTTAGGTCCAACTGATCGTTTAATATTATACCTATTATATAAAAAAAAAAAAATAAATTTAGTAAAATAGGTATAATATTAAACGATCAGTTGGACCTAAATAGCTCCCCCCCTACTAAATTTAAAACTGTAATAGAATACCCCTACCTAACAACAATAATTGTGTCATCTATTTTCTGTATTTATAAGTGACATTGTAACAGAAATTGAATTTGTATATTTTCATCACCTGATGAAGCCACAGTGTGGTGAAACATATGTAGTATCTACATTAAATATTTTTGAAACTAAAATTTGTGTTTTTTACTTATTAATTATTAATATGCCTAAACTAATCACATATTTTGAAAATCGAAATCTCAAACTAAAATATGGATTAACCACATTAGATGTGGCTATTAATAATTTCAAAAGTATTCCAAGTGACTTCGGATGTAGCCTTCGGCAAAAGTTAGACGCAGTTTTTAATAGAAATCCAGATTTAATAACATTTCGGCAATTGTGTATGGGGAGAATGACACAAAATCAAACTGCTAAATACGCTGAAATAAAAGAATATTTCCAGTACGCACCTATAACCAGCTACGATGTAGATAGGACGTTTTCTACCTACAAGGATGTACTTCATTCAAAGAGAACAAGTCTTATAGAAGAGAACCTTAAGAAAGTATTGCTAGTAAATATTAATACTCCTTTACTCGACTTGAACAACAAAATTAACAAATAATAATGTATTTTGTATTTTATAGATCACCAGCCACATGTTATCCAATTATATGAATAAAATTAAAACCTCTTTAAAAATATAACATTTCAATAGTGCGCCCATAAGTATTGGCAGACAAAACGCTCGATCCGTCCCCGCTCTAGTCTCGCCTCTCCTGACCTATACATGTTGCGACCATTTACCTCGCCTACAAACTGCACTCATGCTTCTTACACAAATAACACAATTTCACCATTTTTAGTATTTATTTGGTGTTAAAAGTGCTTAATTCGCGTTATTACATATCACAAAGCACAAACACTTTTAAAACAAATGCGTGTAGAATTTAACGAACCAAGTACGAGCACGACATTTCGACCAATGACAGCACGAGGTCGGGTCACACATAAGAACTATAATCGCTTGGGAGTGTATCAATTCCCCTTACCCCACCTGCAGTTGTTGAGACCCCTTACCTTGCCTACAAACTGCACTCATGCTTCCTTTATTATATTACAATCTCTTTGGTTTAGATATTGTGTATGTCTTTGCATTGAAAATCGTCGCTATGAGATAATCAGTGATTATAGGCTTATTCTAAGTTTAGTTAACCAAGTACTTTAATCGGAAATGGAAAAACCGACCCTTATTGCAAGTAAACGAATAAAGCAGTGCTGACGTCAACCAAGGAAAATTTAGTTGCTACTTTAGATAGTAATATTGTACATACAGTACATACCTATGTGCTAAATGTGCGAATTCTATTAATTTTAGCAAATCATTTTATATTCGTATGCAAGTCTATTTAGAAAGATGATTTCAACTATAATAACAAATTAATACAAAAATTACTGTGACTTACATATATACCTTTATACGTAAAACGTATATGCATATATGCATGTGTTTGAGATACACACATACATTAAGTGCTATTGTCGACAATCGAACGCACAGACACCGGTGTTTCGACCTATGAGGTCTCATCAGTGTGCGTGGAGATTCTCGACAATAGCTTCAAGACTTAAATCGCTGCTTATGTCATTTTAGCGTGTTAAATGCAGTGAGAGTATCACAGCGACATCTAACACCCAAAAGATGACACAGAACAAAGCGATGGCTTCTGACGGCATGTTCTGCTATACAGAGGCCTGTATGTTAATAGTGTATCTCATGTAATAGAGCCTTAGGTGGCGTCACCGATCAAAACGAAAATGAAAAGTGTGGGTGTTAGATGTCGCTGTGATACTCTCACTGCATTTAACACGCTAAAATGACATAAGCAGCGATTTAAGTCTTGAAGCTATTGTCGAGAATCTCCACGCACACTGATGAGACCTCATAGGTCGAAACACCGGTGTCTGTGCGGTCGATTGTCGACAATAGCACTTAATGTATGTGTGTATCTCAAACACATGCATATATGCATACAGCTTGAGCGCGCGGGATATGATCACCCGATGCTAGTCGATATTCTTCGGACGTATATTCGGCAAATGATCTCCGCTAGCTGTGTTCGCCAGATATAAATATATGTATAGATTTATTTTTCCAGAGTTGTTATTTCGTTATATTTACTGGAGAGAATCTCTAATTTTAATTTCTATTTCAAGGGTCGTTTTTATGTTATTTTATGGTATTCCTGTTATACTTATTTATAGTTTTTTTTTACCATGAAATTTCTATTTATTTATTTTTCTCTAGACATCTTAGTTTATTCTGCAGATGTTTCAGGCGGGTTGTTTTTATTTCATTCTAAAACCCGGTTGTACTGCTATAACTTTGTACACAACTACATTATTATTTAATTTCATTAGGATAATCATAATTACGTTATAAGTATTACAATCTTCGCGTTATTATCGACTTAGTTATCTAAGCAATCGTCATCACTTAAAGAGAAAATTTAATTTGTTCTTTTTGTCAATCTGCAAAAAAATAATCAGATCACTACGAGTTCGAATATGAGCAGGCAATGCTAGTATGTTGTGCCGTTAGTCTAATATGTATTGTTTAGATGCGAGTTTACGTATACCATCGGGTGATCATACCTCGCGCGCTCTTGCTGTATACGTTTTACGTATAAAGGTATATATGTAAGTCACAGTAATTATTTACTGCTTGATGTTAGTTTTAACATCCATGTGTTCACACTTTTCATTTTCGTTTTGATCGGTGACGCTACCTAAGGCTCTATTACATGAGATACACTATTAACATACAGGCCTCTGTATAGCAGAACATGCCGTCAGAAGCCATCGCTTTGTTCTGTGTCATCTTTTGGGTGTTAGATGTCGCTGTGATACTCTCACTGCATTTAACACGCTAAAATGACATAAGCAGCGATTTAAGTCTTGAAGCTATTGTCGAGAATCTCCACGCACACTGATGAGACCTCATAGGTCGAAACACCGGTGTCTGTGCGTTCGATTGTCGACAATAGCACTTAATGTATGTGTGTATCTCAAACACATGCATATATGCATATACGTTTTACGTATAAAGGTATATATGTAAGTCACAGTAATTATTTACTGCTTGATGTTAGTTTTAACATCCATGTGTTCACACTTTTCATTTTCGTTTTAAATTAATACAAATAATGTGTTAACCAGTTTTCAACTTAATAAATTGTTTTAGCAGTAATAATATTGTATAATTTTCCACATGTCGCTGGTTGTAAATAAGTAGTACCTATTTAGAACAAAGTAATAAAAATTGTTATGTAGGTGGGAATTTCATGTATGCAATGTTATTTTCCTACTCGCCATGATCGGTTCACTACTGGAATCAACAACATCAATTGAATGTTATCTCTTAAAAAATAGTACTTATCTGCTTGCTATTTCAACTTATATTTGAGAAATATGATAAATAATAATAATATAGTACATAAGAAATAATTTTATGCACAGTAATTGATTTTTTAATTTCTGAAAGTTATTTTTTGTATTTAATAATAGGTAACCAATTTTATTTCCAGTTAACAAAACATGCTGACGTCAATCAAGCACCAATTACTCTTAGAAGAACGAGCTTGTAAAAGGATGAAAGATAACTGATTGACGTAAAAGGTATATATGTATGTGCGTACTGTAACTCAATTAAAAAGCTTTAATTAATCGAGGTAGATATTAGATCGATGAAACCTTGAAATTTTTTGCGCTACACATGTCGTAAACATTTTTGTCAATATCCAATTTGGGATGCATAGTTTGGTTTTGTTCTGTAGATAATTATGTGTTGACGATATCAATATGCAACTTTCTTAATGCAAGAACATCGGTGCGTTTTCGTTTAAAAAAAAGAAAATATGTGTATCCGAAAATATGTGTATCTCTTATTTTAAATTCATTTAGTTAAATCGTAGTATATCAATATTTCATAAATTCCTCGTTTTATATATTGATTACACGGCCAACAGGGGCCCCTAGGCAAGAACGTAAATTGGGCCCCCTGGGTAAATTAATGAAACATATTTTTCTGGAACCCCTCCTCCCCCGCTTCATAAATTTGCTCCCAATAAAACTGTAAGATATTCGGTTTATACATTCTATTCACAGACCACTGTAAACTAAAATTACCATTTAGCCAAAGATTTTTTATTTTACATTTTTGACTATGCAGTCGATATTATATATCGTCACAATATTAAATTGAAATAGGTAAGCGTTTGAAATGGAAAATATCAGAAGCACAATCTTATACCTAAGTCGAGGCGCGCACCGAAATGGTACGTGGAAGTGGCGTGGTGACAACGTGGCATGTGGCAAATTTTTAACTAGTGAAATCAGTTGCCACAGCGCCATGTCGATGTGCGCTGTCGCATCTGATTTCACACGTTTAAAAATTACCACTTGCCACGTTGTCACCACGCCATTTCCACGCCATCGCCACACCACTTTGGTGCGCGCCTCGACTAATAAGGTCATGGAAATTATTAAGGATAATGAATAAAACAGAAATCTAATAGTTATTTTATATAACTCCTTTAATTTACAGAGATCTAGTCTAATAACTATTAAACTCTGACACTGCAACCGCATGCACCATATAGAATACTAAAATAGCTTTTTTTTCTGTGAAAAATATCAGTGATCTTAGAAAATTCAAGTTGAAAGCTATTCCAAAACTGCTAGTCGATCCTGACTCATCGTTAATTTCATTTAACGCTTAATTGTCTTTGCTAGTATAACTTGAATAGTCGGATACATTAAACAGGCTGTAGCTACATCAGGGTAAATAGGCATTAATGAGCTTTGTTTTACAAATAGCAAGTTTGCTAAATCTTTTGCAGAAGTCGTCTTGGATTTTTGCTTTTTGAATGATAACACAGGCCTGCAGTTTTCAACACTTTGAAAGTTGATTTAAAAATTTTAACTGTTTTCTAGTAATTGGGTAGCGCTGATTTCAAATCTGCTTTTAGTTTTTTTGTATCACGTAAGGTTATTTTTCAAACCAGTAAAATCCAAAAATATAGAAAATACACGATTTATTTAATTTATAAGCTAGTTTTATAATATATTAAAAAAAATACAAAAATATACACATAGAAACTATTAGAAATAGTTATTTATTCTTTATGCTTTTTAAAAAAACGTTTTCGTTTTTGAGAAAAGCTTCGTTTGGTTGTTTTTCTGTCATATTCAGCTAAAGGAAGATCTCTTCTCAATGTCCAACAGTAATCGGCCATCATTTTTTTGTCCCAGCGCCCTTGGTATCTTTTTTCCATCTCTTTAATATCCTGGTGAAATCTTTCTCCTTGCTCTTCACTCACGTCCCCAAGATTTTCTGGGAAATAGTCCAAATGTGAATGTAAAAAGTGAATTTTTATGCTCATATTGCAACCAAGAATCCTGAATTTTTCCAGCATATTTTCAACGATCTCAACATAGTTTGTGTCTTTATAATTCCCTAGAAATTTATATACAACTTCATTAAAAGCATGCCATGCATGTTTTTCCTTATCTTCCATTACATTTTCAAATTCTTGATCTTTCATCAAGCTCCTAATCTGTGGGCCTACGAAGATTCCCTCCTTTAATTTTGCCTCTGACAGAGTCGGAAATGTTTTACACAAATATTTAAAACAATTTCCTTCTTTGTTTAATGCCTTAACAAATTGTTTCATAAGTCCAAGTTTTATGTGAAGTGGTGGAAGTAACACTTTTTGAGGGTCAATAAGACTTTCGTGAATTACATTTTTGGTTCCAGGTGTTAAAGTCACTCTTTGTGGCCAGTATCTTTTTATCCAATGCTGTTCTCGATTTCTGCTATCCCACTCGCACAGGAAACATGGAAATTTAGTATATCCAGACTGCTGACCCAAGAGAAGGCCTAAAATTTTTAGATCTCCACACACTTCCCAGTTGTGATTTTCATATTGTATTCTTAAAAGTAATTCCTGTAAATTTTCATAGTTTTCCTTTAAATGAACCGAATGGCCGACCGGAACAGAAGCAAAAACATTGCCATTATGTAGAAGAACAGCTTTAAGGCTCCTTTTTGAGGAGTCGATGAAAAGTCTCCAGTCAGAAGGTGTGTACTCAGGAGCTCCGAGGAAAGTAACTAGATCAGCAATTGCTTGGAAGTACACGAGTGGTCCGTTTTGTGCAAAGTATTTTACAAATTCAGCCTCACGATTTCTATACCAAGAGAAGGTAGTTTCTGGGGCAAGCAAATTTTTTTGCTTCAACCTAGACCCCAGTACTTCAGAAAGATCTTTTGAAAGTCCCAAATCTCTTACTAAATCATTTAGTTCGGCTTGTGAAAATAGCTGAGGTTGGTTTTGACCTGAGGTTGATGGTTCATAATCACAATCCATCTGTACGGAGCCGGAAGTTGAAGAGGTTTCAGTATCTTCTTCTAGTACTTTGGGGGGTATAGGTATCGGTACATCATCACTGTGAGGAACTGGTCTGATAGCTGATTTAATATTGTTTGGGTACAAAATATGTTTCAAAGTTTTTCTATTATGCCCCTTAATATCACAAAAACAGAAGTAGCAATCGTCAAGATGATTTTGCGGTTCTCTCCAAACCATCGGTATTCCAAAAGGAAGGCTTTGTCTATTTCCTTTGGTCCAATGTCTTAAACCTTCTTCACATACCTTGCAAACAACGTGCGGTGCCCAATCTTTATCTTGATCTCCTAATTTGATTTTGAAATAAGCATAATATGCAGTTTTCACAAATTCACCAATTCGTCTCTTAAACTTTTTCAAGACGAAATATCCACAAATATAACAAAAATCATCTGGTTTGTTTTTGCAACACCGGCTAGACATATTTTTAAGCAATGTTTATTTATCAAATACCACGCACAACACTAAATACAAATAAATTTTACTTATTTACTGATCAACACTCCGAGCTATAATGAAGTAAATGACATTAAAATATACATTTTGTTTGGTGTGATAAACTTAAAACCCTTTTTCGCAGTACTAATACAGTGAAAGCATTATAAATAGGATTTAGTCGGTAAACATTCCCGGAAATCCTGTGCACAATGAATACATGTAATAAAAGATTTACACATTACTACATTCATTTTAAAATGTATTAAAACGCCTATTATAATACTTTTTTTATATACATATATATATATATATATATTTAAATGTGGGTGATAGAGACCAACTGTATTTTAATTAATTATTGCTATATAAAAACTGACCTTAACAAACAAAAATCACGTCATCACAAATTTTATGCAGGCCTGTGTAATCTTTCTGAGAGAATTTGGCCATTAAACATAATCAAAAAAATGCTTAGCTTCATTAGCAAGGCATGAGTGGTGTACTACTCTGTACGTGTCCACAATTGTCTTCATGCTTGTACTGCTTCGGTCCAGCTGGGAAATTATAATGTCAACCATTGGGTAAAATACCATCACTCTAAATCTTTCTTTGTTATTCTCTAAGCTTTCGTCCCCGCAACGCTCATCGTAGTATAGCTTACTTTCCAGATTCTACTGCTAGGAAATTGATTCACCATTCTCCACTTTGCACTAATAACAGTAGCCATTGTTTCTTTGAAATTAAATGAGTGATTAAATCAATAACTTCCAAGAGAAAGTCTCCTAAGCAGTGACAATGTCTTATATGTCCGACTGTACAAATTTGGATAAAATGTTAACTTACTGTAATATTTTACATTGTATCACAAGCAATGCCATAAAACCGAAGACTCAACATCTTTCTTAAGTCCTGTTGGCTCATTACGATCACTTGGCTTTTTGCTCGTTAAGGCAATTGTTAAGAACTTAACATCTTTTATTTTATTTTATATTATTGTTTCTTGTTTTACTCGTATATATGAATGTCTTTCTTTATTTTTATGTGTTATCATATTTTTGTAATGTATGTTTTATTTTTCAACTTTTAAAATATATTGTCACTTAATGTATTTTTTACATATAAATATTACGCATACTGATGCGGAGCCCGCTTCGGGCATATAGTCTCACCAGCCGAATTTATTGTCTGCCGGCAGAGTTACACGACTGTACACCGAAGGCGATGCAAGGCTTCCTATGTGTACGTACGGACGGCAGTGTCTGACATGTGCGTACATATAGGGGACCATTAGCTTCTCGAGCGATGCACATGTATATACATATGTTGTAATCTTATGTTCGATGCAAGAGCGGCCCCGAAATTCTCGGCGCACACCGAACTAAATAAATGTGTATTTGAACTGAATTGGAGTTTTATTTACGGTACTTTCAAACTAGGAAGTTTCCTTAACATATTGGTCCTTCGAGCCGGATCGTATACATTGATATACGAAGAAATATTGTTCGTTTAAGCAGAGAATACATACGCATATCGCTTGGTATTTAATACTGCGGCCGGTCTTATCGAACGTACTAGTCCGAAAAAACAGCTTTTACTGTGGCGGATCTAGAAAATTAGAAATATTAATAGTCCGCAAAGGCAGGAAATACATAGGCGAGTATCGTATTCAGTTCTGCAACGAACTAAAAAGACACGAAGTGTCCAGTGCTCTGGTCCGCTTAAAATAATACGCAAGACGTATACAAATTTAGTGTTCGCTTACGCAAAGGATACATACGCTGATTATCACATCATATCCTGATACTGCGGCGAATCCAATTGAAATATTTAAGTTAGAAATATTTACAAACAATTGTTCGCAAAGGCAGAGGATATATGTGCGGCTATCGTACTTCCTACTATTGCAGCGGCACAGAAAGATTAAAATTTAAGAAAAGTGGCCTTGCAAACCACTAAAAATACACTCTCGTACAGTAACAAACGTACTTACGCAGAGCGAAACAAAGATTATTAAAATCTAAGAAAGGTGGCCTGGCAAACCACGAAAAATACACTCTCGTACAGTAACAAACATACTTACGCAGAGCAAAACAAAGATTGTTAAAATCTAAGAAAGGTGGCCTGGCAAACCACGAAAAATACACTCTCGTACAGTAACAAACATACTTACGCAGAGCAAAACAAAGATTGTTAAAATCTAAGAAAAGTGGCCTGGCAAACCACGAAAAATACACTCTCGTACAGTAACAAACACACTTACGCAGAGAAAAGATAGATTACTAACATCTATGAAAAGTGGCCTGGCAAACCACGAGATATAAACTCTCGTACAGTAACAAACATACGTACGCAGAGCAAAAAATAGATTACAAAAATCTAAGTAAAGTGGCCCGTCCCTACCACGAGATAAATGCCCGCATGCAAATAGAAAAATCTGAAAGTGAAGACAGATTTTTCTTTATTTTTTTTTGCTCAAATACTAATACGGAGCTTAAATACTGATACGGAGCAAATAATACTGATGCGGAGGTGAAATACTGATGCGGAGGTGAAATACTGATGCGGAGGTGAAATACTGATGCGGAGGTGAAATACTGCTGCGGAGCTAAATACATGTGCATAAAATAAGCAGTGTGTGATGCTGCAATAAATAGAAAAATCTAATACTGAAGACAAGATTTTTCTTTATTTTTTTTTCTGCTGAAATACATATACGGAGCTCGATTTACTGATGCGGAGGTCTGATACTGATGCGGAGGTGAAATACATATACGGAGCTCGATTTACTGATGGGGAGGTCTGATACTGATGCGGAGGTCTGATACTGATGCGGAGGTCATATACTGATGCGGAGGTCAGATACTGATGCGGAGGTGAAATACTGATACGGAGCAAGGTATACTGCTGCGGAGCTACGAATATATCTGTATATATTTAAAAGTAATAAAAATGGAAGATTTAAAATTTCAGCGCCGAATAATTAAAGCATCGTTGACAAGAGCGGTCACTTATTTAGATAAAAGTGGTCCCAACGACATCGTTGACGACGATCGCTATGAAAGATATATTTTATTACTGGAACAATTTGATAAAGTGCAGACTCAAATTGAGAAGCTAGATGAAACAGAAATCGAGAATACTGAGCGTGAAGAATTTGAAAATAAATATTACGACAATAAACTACGATATACATCTATGTTAGCTCCTGTGCGAGACAACGATGAATCCTCACAAAATAATAGTATCAACACAGTAAATAGCTTCATCAAACTGCCTACAATTGAGTTACCGGTATTTGCTGGTGACTATGATAACTGGTTCTCATTCTACGATACTTTTAATTCTCTTATACATAATAACAGTGCCATACCAAATGTACAAAAGTTTCATTATTTGAAATCGTCGTTGAAAGGAGACGCAGCCAACGTTCTACATTCCTTAGAAATATCATCCGACAATTACGTAAATGCTTGGCAAATGTTACAAGATAGATACAATAATACGAGAATAATTGTACAGAAACACATAAATGGTATTTTCAACTTGCCAACAGCACACAAAGAAAACGTAAATATTCTTAGGCAGATATTAGACGGTTTTATGAAGCATTTTAGAGCCCTCACAGCACTGAAACGTCCTACAGAACATTGGGATGATCTATTAATATGCATTGTCTCCAAAAAGCTAGACGTTCAGTCATTAAAAGAATGGGAAGCCAAAATACAGTCTACAGAGTTACCTACATTAAAGGAGTTCACGAATTTTCTCACACAAAAATGTCAAACTTTAGAAGCTATCTCAAAGGCCAGCAACACTCATTACAAAACATCAGCGAACGTGTCAACCGACAAGAGTTCAGTATCATGCACATTTTGTAAAGGTTCCCATATTATTTATCAGTGTAGAAAGTTTATAAATCTTCCCGTTAATAAACGAATTGAGGAAGCTAAAGCCAAGAAACTTTGCATCAACTGTCTAAAGACAAATCATGTAGCTTTTAAATGTTCAGGGAGACCTTGCAGACACTGTCATAAGAAGCACAACGATTTGCTTCATCTTCAAACAATATCTAGATTTGAGACATCGCCATTGGAGACCAGTTCAAGTTCCACCGGTTCTAGTTCCAGTGTGTCACATCACAGCTGCAATTCAGACGCGAACAGTCACATTTTATTATCCACAGCGTTGGTTAACATTTTAGACCGGAAAGGAAAAACTCATCCCTGTCGAGTTCTTTTAGACTCGGGATCGCAATCACATTTATTAACGCACAGAATGGCGAAAATCCTTGATCTACCGCTAACTAATACACAGATATCTCTATCTGGAATAACACAGTACACTACGAGAATAACGAACACCACCAAGGTTTCAATTAAATCTCGAAATAATAATTTCAAGCAAAACTAGATTGTTTAGTACTGGACAAAATATCGGAATGTCTTCCTCTAGTTTCTATATCAAGAGATGTTATTGATGTTCCCAAAAATATCAGATTGGCCGATCCTGATTTTAATATATCCTGAGATGTAGATATGCTAATTGGTGCAGAACTGTTTTATAAACTACAATGTGTTGGACAAATCAAAATAGGTAACAGAGGTCCATATTTACAGAAAACTTTATTAGGCTGGGTAATATCTGGAAAACTAATTGCACCACAAAATTCAGTAAACGTAACAACGTGCAATTCAGTAATATTAAAACAAATAAACGACAATCAAAATAAATTCTGGGAATTAGAAAACGACAAAAAGGATAAAGTGTACTCACATGAAGAAAAGCTAGGCGAACAACACTTTATTAAAAATACGAAGAGAAACATTGATGGCCCTGCATTTCTAGAACAGAATGCAAGCGAATGGCCTGGTTTGGAACCGCCAACTATTGAAACTTTGCCAGAAGTAAAAAATATTGTTGGGGTTAATGTCATTACAGACAACTGTGATCTGTTCACTAAATACTCTTCTTTAAACAAATTAACAAGAGTAGTGGCATACTGTCTCAGATTTAAAAATAATGTACAGGCAAAATGTAGTAATTCTACTACGGAAATAAATACCGGCCATTTAAAATGTTTAGAACTGGAAAGAGCAACAACGGTATTAGTCCAAATTGAAGCCACACTCAATTCTCGTCCTATAACAGCCATTTCAAATGATCCCAATGATTTAACCTTTCTCACACCTTCCCACTTTCTTACTGGTTCCATATCTGCTACCATTCCGGAACCTAGCTTGATGAATACAAAATTAAATTCCTTATCAAGATGGCAATATGTTCAACAAATACGTGAACATTTCTGGAAGCGATGGCACAGAGAATACCTGAATCAACTGCAAAGAAGAAACAAGTGGAATGTCAACACCGAGCAGCAACTACGTCCTGGGCGCTTGGTAATCATCCGAGAAGACAACACTCCTCCTTGCCAGTGGATCCTAGGCCGAGTTTTGGAGACCCATCCAGGACGAGATGGTATTACGCGTGCGGCAACAGTACAGACTTCAAATGGTACGGTGCAAAGACCAAGTGTAAAATTGTGCGTGTTACCAGTGTACGATGACTAAGTCCCGCGAGTGTTACGTTCTGTTGAAGGCGATGCCTTCAAGGGGGGCGGCTATGTTAAGAACTTAACATCTTTTATTTTATTTTATATTATTGTTTCTTGTTTTACTCGTATATATGAATGTCTTTCTTTATTTTTATGTGTTATCATATTTTTGTAATGTATGTTTTATTTTTCAACTTTTAAAATATATTGTCACTTAATGTATTTTTTACATATAAATATTACGCATACTGATGCGGAGCCCGCTTCGGGCATATACAGTCTCACCAGCCGAATTTATTGTCTGCCGGTAGAGTTACACGACTGTACACCGAAGGCGATGCAAGGCTTCCTATGTGTACGTACGGACGGCAGTGTCTGACTTGTGCGTACATATAGGGGACCATTAGCTTCTCGAGCGATGCACATGTATATACATATGTTGTAATCTTATGTTCGATGCAAGAGCGGCCCCGAAATTCTCGGCGCACACCGAACTAAATAAATGTGTATTTGAACTGAATTGGAGTTTTATTTACGGTACTTTCAAACTAGGAAGTTTCCTTAACAGCAATTATTGATAAAACCCTAAGTATGTCAATAAACCTTTCGTTCATTACGTACATAGCATCGTATCTTCCAGACCAACGAATTGGATTCAGCATTTTTAGTGCGATGTTGGACTTACTTTCACATATTGCTTGTAGCTCTTGTTATCGTAGTATACTGTGTCCAGAAGAATGTACAAGCTTTCCACCGTATCAAAAAATTGTTGTATTTCATGGTTTCCCTCTGCACCGTTTTTCAGAACTTATGACTAGCATAGCGCATGGGAATGAGGTGCCAACTCTTGCTTTCTTTTCTGCACTCTTACATAAATCCCGCTCATCTCTGAGGCCCCGTAATACCCGGACCTCTGCATTTACTATTGCTTTTCAGATTTTCAGATTATACGTAGAACTAATAACCAGAAAGTATAACCAGATAACTAGAACAGCACTGCACAGTGCACATAGAATACACAATGACAAACGATTAGTCGACATCCGATATCAAGTCGTGCTCGTGTATTGTTCATAAAACGGCAGTTGTTGCTAGGCAACTGACAAAGTTGTTGGATGAGGTAAAATGATATGCCGGGATCTGATTGTAAACTAATGAACTATAACCAAACCTTGCGGAATGCATCTAAAATTACACTTGGAAAGCAAAACAGCGAATCCGAATGACTTCATTTTTTACCGCCTGTCTTGGGACCATCTTATCTCGGAGGCGCCGGGGCATTGCCCGAGTTGTCCCAGCCTAGTTACGCCCCTGCACGACAGTGTTAATATACAGGGCGTTAGTAAAATAAAAGTAAATTCGTCGATTTCTTATTTTTAAATACCTATTTTATTCTATATTTAATTTAATTATAATGCTGTTACGGTTTTGGCTATGATGTTATCGATAATGTTTTTATGGTGAAGTACTCTGTATATTAGTTCATATTGGGATTCTAGATGAAAAGGCAAATACAAATATCTTTAACGCGTGGCGTTTAAAATAGATGAGCTGGACTTGAAGATACATACTTTTAAAATCAATTCAACATTGAAATAAACGTACAAAGCAGATATATTGTATTAAGAGGGGCGTTTACCTATCGAACATTAAGGCATCGCCGTTTCGCGTTTTTTAAACTCATTTTGTAATTTTAGAATCTCAAATTTGAGTTAGTGATGCAAAAGGCATCAATTTATAACGTTAAGATCTGTTTTTGTACTAATTTATTTTCTTAAAAAAGTTATGTGTCTTAGAAATAACCACAAAAATGCATGAATTTGATTAATGTCTACTAACTAAGACATGCACACAAAAGAAAAAAAACGACCTCTACGCGCTAGCTGCACATTTGATGTACGATATAAAGAGAAAATCAAATTTATGTACTTATTTTTAAAGATAAAAAACATTAAGCAGTAAACCTTGTCACACACATTTCACACAAGATTTTACGCGTCGTCTATCCCCACTTTACGGTATCTCTACCGGTCCTAGCGATGACGAAAATCTATCGGAAGAAATGCGAGTGACAGTTTAATTACAAACTGTCACTGGCATTTAAATGTCATATATACCTATAATATTCGAGTGTATAATAATATAACAGTTATGGGCAAGCGAAAATTGGTTTATTATAAAACATCAACAACATCAACAGTTCCGTAAGTACTCATTCTTTATATATATTGCCGTGGTCTCTTGCATATATCAAATAATAAGAATAGCATTAAGAATTAATTTAAGTATAAAAAATAAAAGAAACAATAAAGATTCAGATTTTATTGTATTTGAAGATTTCATCATTAAGTTCGTTTATGTTTGCAATACATATAACATAGGGGTATGATGAGTTGCATACATTTAAGTATAGAAAATTCTGATATTAAATGAACTTATTGTTCTAATTATAGGTTAGATAAGTATTTACAAATTAAGTATTAGATAAGTATAAAATAAATAAAAGGTACTTAAAGCTAATAAAAGACAGTGAGACATTTATATGCCATAAAACTCTATAAACGAGGTTAAAATTTGTCATGCACGAGAGATAAATATAGTTGAATAAATTATATGAATTTAAAAACGTGCATCCTCACAGAACGATCAGCAATAATGTTTTTATATAAAAAGACAGCTGAATAAACTAAATAAACATTCATGAATTTGTGTGTGTAGCTCTATGTTTCATAGACTGTAGAAAGACTCGTATGGTTTGAAGACCTACAAAAAGAAAATATGGTACCTATAAACCTTGTTTGTAGTTTTTTACAGATAAATATATCACCATTGGAAAAGTCTTGGGTCGAAACGAGCGACGAAATAGCAGGCCAGACGGATCGTGATAGTACGAATAATGTTGGAAGAAAAATACCTGTTATTTATAATATATTTCCAATTTTACCGAATACTGAAATAAATAAAAGAAAAATAAGGATTGTGTTAGTTAATGGAAAAAGAAGATATGTGACGAATGATGAAAAAGGCAACAAGTTCATAAACAAATACAAGGAAGAATTATATTAATAAAAAAATATACCTACTTTTGAAGATACCGAATAAGCAAACAATTTGCAGTGTGTTAACGTTTACGTGAATGAACTGTCAAAGACAATAAGTGCGTGTGTGTTGGTGTCACGACGGCAACTTGGGGGCAGAGATTTTACGGATGATGCAGGGTGACAACCTAAATATTAGTTCGGTGGTGGCGTAACAGGCGTTACATATTCTTTTTCCCGGGTATAAATTCAAAGACAGGAATGAACAAGATGAGATACAGATTGGGACTTCGAAAGATAAAGACTTTAAAAAAAGAATTAATCGTAGGGTCAGATACACCACGATTAGATGTACATTCATTCATTTTTGTATTAGCATATTAATTTTACTTTATCTAATTTTTCATTCATTATAATAAATTTTCTTTGTTAATAATTTTTATTTACAACCATACGCGTAATGTTGGCATTTCTGACTTTTTAAAAGTTTCACGTTTACTTCCCGCCCGCTTATTACTGCCCTCATTTACTTCCCGTCCTCTATTACTGCCCTCGTTTCTTAACCTCAATGTCAATCACAAAACTGTCAACTCCATATGTCAAAACCTTATCGGAATTTTTATCACAAATAATTATTAATTGTATGCTTGTAAATAAAATTAATTGTTACATTAGAATTATTGGAAGCTTGAATCCATGTAGATAGGCCGCCCTGGTATTGCTGATATTATGAAATAGTGATTTCTTGTCCTTCTCCATTCGAGCCAAGATATCTGGATTGCTACGGGAGGACAGTTTCCCTCAGTTCAAGTGGAGTGCAGTCCTTGAAGGTTTTACTACTCAACATTTCTTTTATAATCTATTCACCGAAAAAAAACTGACGTATATTTATTTGACGTTTACGCTAGAACATCACAAATCTGACAACTCATTATGTCAAAATTTTACCGGAATTTTTATCACAAATAAATGTAATAATTATGGTTGTAAATAAAATAGTATACAAACCTCGGTGAAAAGTTTCATTCCTGTCTCGAGATAAAGTTAACCTCGACGCTTCGCGTCTCGGTTAACTACTTAATCTCTCGACAGTAATGAAACACTTTCCACCTCGGAATGTAATATACTATCGTATTTTAAAAATGGAGATGCCTATGGCACAATTTGAAGAGATGTTTAATGATACAAAGTAAGTTTTTAATACAGAGATTTATCAATGCTGCTATGCGTATATGGAATACAATGTGCAAATGTTTATTCAGTATAACGTTGGGCAGCAGGAATAATAGATATTGTCATGTAAAAATATTAATTCATTAGTTTTTTTATATACAACACAAATAGGATTATTAATGGTGTTGCGTGTTAAGAGGATATAACGTGCGAATGTATATCTTCTAACACTTTATTAAGCATCATTAATTCTCGCAATTCATTTTTGATTTCAAATTTAAAAATTAAAATAGACATTTAGAAAAGGGAAATGTTTCTGTGTGGTGGATTTTGAGACGCTAGTTGCAATGCGTGCGAATGGTTGTTACCAGTGATCAAATTCAAGCTTTTCCTCCGAACATTGACCATTGCAAAGTTCTAGGATTATCAGAGCATTACGTGCGAATATAATGTTTCTGATAGAATAGAATTAGCACAATATTAATAGAATACTGATATTCAATGGAATTTTCTTTGTTTTAAAACAGGATAATATTTTTATTTTTCTACAAAATATTACAACCGAGAATACGGTATAAATGTTTTCTTTCAATTATGTTTTCTTTTATAATCCTTGGTTGGATATAGTATAGCGATGCTATCTATTCTTAAAATGTTGAATAAAATATACAATTATGTTTTTAGAGAGACTCAGATTTTTCTTTAATACAAATCATAACCTTATCCCTATACAAAAATAAACCAGGAGAAAAGAAGGTTGAATACACTGCTAGAACTCACGCGTACTCAGAAAGTACGTGCTGTTAAGAAATAAGTGAATGTATTAAATATAATAAAAATTATCATTATTTTTATAAATTATGTTGCTGGTACAGCACACAGCAATATGTTTCCCATCTATGGTATTCCTTAATCTATGAATACAACCGAAGCGCTGTGAAGGAAACCGAATATCGTGTAGCTTCACTTACTCACACCCCCTTGCGTCTACCCGTCCCGCGAGTAATTTAAGTTGCATAAGTTTCTATTTGTTGGTAAACGCCCGTCTTAAGTATTATGATTTTTGCGTGTTAGCAGTGATAGTTATTATTTAATTTCTTTCAATATTTGTTGTGTCATTTTTGCTATATAAATTATCTATAAAACAGAATTTGAAATTCTTTTAATGATTGATCACCACATGGCATGAACTCAACAAAATGTTGATATTAAAAATACTGATTTTATGTCTGTATATCTTCCAACCAATGAATGTTCAAACATTTATGGTTGAGAAATAACGAATTTATTCCTTACGTTATATTTATACATACCTATAGCTACCGCTAGTATCAAAAATCCTCTAATATGCATAATAACTAAGGTGTTCAGGAATTATGCAAAACAACTACAATTAATAGTTATTATGCATTTTAACGTGTAATTTTAGGTGCTAAGTAGATTTACTAAATGTTTTACGTAATTATGCATGTTAAGTGATGTCATTCGAACACTATGCATACTAAGTGAAAGATTTAAGTTGTTTACACACATATTTTGTTAAAAAGCGTAATAACTGGAAGTCAGTTAGTATAGTAGCTTTCAATACAAGTGCCCTGTCGACTCATTTTACATTTAGGCCGAATTCTACGGTAAGAAGCGTTACTGAGGGTCGTATACAAGGCCCAAGATCTGCAAAATGAGACAAAGGTCGAATATTTTTCATAAGCGTGTACAAGTTATAAAAAATCGTAAACGAAACATCTAATTTGAAACTAGTTTTAATTTATTGAAACAAAAAGAACTGTGGCCTAAATACCTATAAAACTTATTCATTTTATCGCGTTCACTATTATCTATTTGCAGAAATTCCGCTATCTAACAGCTTGTTGGTGGTAATAGATTAATTGTCTATGTTAGCACATTTAAAAGTGAATTTTACAGATATAAAGCGGTATTGGGTCGTTTTGAAAGAAATGCAAATATCTGTCTTATGAAAATAGCTACGAGGAAAGAATAGAGCAGGAGAGAGTCTCCTTAAGAATAATATTTGTCCAAAGTGGTAACTCAATATGGCCGCCGCAATGCATAAATATTTTGTATAGGGTATATGTACACTTCGTATGTTCTCGATAATCATTCAAAATAGGTTCTTAGTCCAATAATAATTAAAGAAATATAGTGAGTGCATTATTTTTTCAATCCTTTTATTCTTTTTAATATAGTAACATTTATTCTAACTGTATTAAAGAAAACATGCCTAGAATATACCGTAGTCGACAAATTTTTATTTCTGGTATGAAGAGGAAAAGAGCACAATGAAATAAAGAAAAGACAAACATATAGCGAGGCTGCCAAGTACACCCGGCAAACGTTTCCTATGGAATGTGAATACCTCCGGACTGCTTGTGCTTCTCCCACCACTGTTGGAAAGCAGGCATCGCTGCATCTACAATGCATGGGATACATAGCTGGTATAGAAGTATAAACAGAAATTAAAAAGTGTCGACTATGGTATATGTTACGCCACTGAACACATAATCAAACATACCGGATATATGACGAAGTTATTCAAAATACTCATTTTATAAATTATGATTGGTCAATATTGCCATAACTAACCTGCCAGTTTATTATCTCTCCTGTTCTATTCTTTCCTCGTAGGAAAATAGAGACATTGCAATAGGATATAAAGGCATATATATATAATTCAAAAATTTTTCTTTCCTGGGATTAGCGGCCATAAAGGAAGTAAATGAATTACACCATTTTTTTTTGTTTTATTTACACCAACGTTTCGGCAATTATCCTTGCCTTTTTCAAGGTTATTTATTGTAAGTATATTTACTTGTGATGTATTTAACATCACAAGTAAATATACTTACAACATGAATAATAAAATTATTAGAATATATACAAAAGTTGTATAGTGAATGACAAATGATGTTAATATAAAAAAATTAGTGTTATGTCGGTTCAATAAATAACCTTGAAAAAGGCAAGGATAATTGCCGAAACGTTGGTGTAAATAAAACCAAAAAAAATGGTGTAATTCATTTACTTCCTTTATGGCCGCTAATCCCAGGAAAGAAAAATTTTTGAATTATTAAATATTAAGGCCATGACAAAAAAAATATATTTTAATTATATATATATATATATATATAATATATTACAGTTCTTTGCCAAATATAAAAATGTATTGAAAAATTAAATATCTTCTTGGGTAGTGGCATATAATGAAATAAAAGTAATAATAATATGACAACTGGTTGTCATTTAGAAAACATTGACAAATATAGAATGTAAATCAAATATGTATAAATTAAAATGAAAGCAAATAAGCATAGGACAATCGGTATTACCTATGCAATCTTATCAAACGGTCTAGGTTTATTCCGCCGCATTCTAGCCTTTATTGGACGAATATTTGGGTGCATAGAACAGCGCCCATAGTTCTTTAATTGACCGCTAATTGCTCCTATAGTGATTATCTCATATAGGACATTGTTAACAAAAATCAAAGAAAATAAAAAAAGGAACAAAATGACTCAATAAAATACTTGGTGTTCCATTTCAAAAAAATAAGTTTTTGGTATGTGAAAATTTGAGGAAGTAGGCTTTGAAAAAACAAAGTTTTTTGAGGTATTGTCGAGTGCAACTTTACCAAATGATGCAGAATTTTCTTGGCTACAAGCACCACCAAAGTTAATGTTTTTACTTTTAAAAACAATGTGAACATGATTTTTTTCTGAACACGTGTTTTGGTCAAATATTTTCAAACAAAAATTAATAACATAGAAACTATTGGCTCAATTTTGAAAAAGAAAAAACAGTTGAACAGAGAATTTAAAGCAGTACAAGAAAATCCAAATATATAGGGTGAGTGATTTAAAAAAATTAAGTCCCGTGCATTTCCGGTGAAACCGGAAGTGCGCCACAGCTTAAAGCATTTTTACAATATGCGCCATAAGCAACCATATATCATCCACTAATTGGTTTTTCTTGTATTTAAAACACAAAAGAGCAATCGAAGAAGCGGCTACTAATGACTCACCCTGTATATATACATACATATAAAAAAAATTATAGAATGGAAATCATTATGACAGTAGTGACTTGATTGACAGACATAGCAAACTAAATTACAAAATGAGAAATAGGAAACGCAAAGCCAACTTCCACAAATTATTTCAGATCAGTCAACTTCACCACATGACAGACAATGCTAGCCTATATGAAAAATGATAAAAAAATCCGAACCTTCAAAAGCCTACTCATGTTTAATTGTGTTCAACAACAGTAGTTAATCATGTACTGTGTAAATGCCAAATTCTCAGTCAGGCATACTATTAAAAACGTTCAATATTAGTAGCCATGGTGTTTTCTTGTTGCGTCTTTGAATTTTGTAAAATATTGTTCTTTAAATAGGTAATTGTCTTTGTAAAATATTGTTCTTTAAATGATTGTCTTTATCAAGACACTTGAAAATTTATATCACCGATCGCAAAAACATAATTTTCGCAAATATGAAGTTTAAAAAATCCCTAATACATCCACCCTTTTAATCACCTACGTCCTTGACACTTTTGTTCGCGCAGCTTTGTGTTGACGTATGTGATATTCTCTAAATGTGTTCTCTCCACGATTGATATTTTAACCTTAATTATAGAGTTGTCATAAAGTATATATAATTAATAACAATAATCTTCATTTACGACAGCCCTACTAATACAAATACATGGATATATCAATGTACTAATCACACCATAGTACAAAAATGAGTAATATAAACTTCTCAATAAATATTCTAAATATATACAGGGCAATCCAAATTAAGTGTCCACCATTGGTAACTTTGTTATTATTAAAGATACAAGATTGTTTAAATTAGCAAACTTGTAGTACTTTTAACGCTCTTTAAGATGGAAGAATAAAAAAACAAATGAGCTACGCGTTTTCGAGTTTTGCCGAAAAATATTTTTTTTTCAAATGGAAACCCCTGTATATTATATCATTTTCTGCTAGAACTTTAATTTTTAAACAAAAAATCTTATAAGAAATTTTTTACTGGGATTAAAAATACTTGAGTTATAATGAATACACAAAAACAGCTAAGTCAAGTGCATTTCTATGTATCTATGAAAACGACGATAAGTCTTTCTACCAAACGTCAAATATTAGTACAGTTTTATTAGTTTTTCACTCATAAGTTTCATTGTGCTAGTTATTAATTTGACAAAAAAATGATTTTTGCCCATTCAGAAAAGTGTGATATGTTAGAATCTTATTTAGTGTGCAGAAAATCCTCTAGGAGGGCAAAAGAACACTACGCTGAATTATATCCACTCCGAACACAACCACGTGAGCAATATTTTCTGAGACTTTACCGAAAATTTAGAGGCAATGAGAGTGTTTTTGCCAAAACAAGGAAAAAAAGGACTTTTATAAAAAGTGAGGCCACGGAAATTGCAGTTATCGCATATTTTGAGGCCAACCGTGAGAATTCCATACTAGATATTGTCAATGAATCTGATTTGAGTCACTGTACTGTGCATAGGATTCTGAAGAAACACAAATTCATTCCTTATAAGTACAAACCAGTTCAGGTTTTTTTGCCAGGGGATCCAGAGAGAAGAATGTTTTTTTGCCACTGGTATCTTAACTTTTGTCGCCAAAATGTAAACAACTTTCGTTATATTTTATGGACCGATGAATCGAATTTCTCAAGTTCTGGAATGTACAATAAAAAAAAATCATCATTACTGGTCAAAGGAAAATCTTCTTTTAGTAAATCCAAGACGTCCACAAGTCCGTTTCAGTTTTAATGTTTGGTGCGATTTAATCGGTTCATGGATTGTTGGTCCTTTCTTTTATGAGGGCACTCTAACTGGTGAAAGGTACATAGAATTTTTGAATGAAATTTTGAATAATTTCTTAGACGATCTGAATCTCATAAGTAGACAGAATCTGCATTTTCAGCAGGATGGCGCACCTGCGCACAACTACAGAGGTACTCATCAACTTCTAAATACTATTTTTAACATTTCATGGATAGGAACAAATGGTCCTATTCAGTGGCCTCCCCGATCGCCAGATTTAACGCCGCTTGATTTTTTTTTATGGGGTTATTTAAAGAACCAGATTTATAAGCAAAGGTACGAAAACGTAAACGCCTTAAAGATTGCAGTTAGTGAAAAGATAAACCAAATAGATGGTAGGACCATACTGAAGGCAGTTCGAGAAGTTCGGAAGCGTGTACAAAAATGTATTGAACTACAAGGTGGTATTTTTGAACATCTTCTATGAAAAAATCAGTGATTTTTATTTTCTTTTAATGATAAGTTTATGTATAAAATAAAGTTTATAAAACTAATTTAGCTGTTTTCGTTTATTCATTATAACTCAAGTATTTTTAGTCCCAGTAAAAAATTTCTTATAAGATTTTTTGTTTAAAAATTAAAGTTCTAGCAGAAAATGATATAATATACAGGGGTTTCCATTTGAAAAAAAAATATTTTTCGGCAAAACTCGAAAACGCGTTGCTCATTTGTTTTTTTTTATTCTTCCATCTTAAAGATTTGGATTGCCCTGTATACCGGCTGTCCCACCGGAGCCGTAAAGTCCATTATTGGTATCTAATAATGTAGATAGGGAATCGTTTTTAATACAAAAATTGTAGATAATCATAAGCTCTACAATTTAAAAATATTTTTATTTATGCAGAGTGTTCGACAACGATGAACCAACACAAGCTTGCATTTTCTTACATTTTATGATAGCTCTTGAAGGGCTGATAAAACTGACATAACTTGTATTTGTCCGTTTTCAACTGTTTCTCAGATATGGCGATTTTTCGTTAAAAAAATGTACTACATTTGGAAAGTTGCTATGAAGTAACGATTGATAATGAAATACCTATTATGAGTTCAGTTAGTAGAGATATCTTTTCTGTACGTGAAATTAATGTTTATTTCCACATATCTACGCATGTTCTTTAGAATTAGATACCATTCGCTAAAGTTAAGAATTCTAAAAAATATTTTCGTCATTTCAATACTTTCTTTCACCTGTGGGCGAAATTGCAAAAGTTATAGGATATTATATAAGTAATGTTTATTAAAATTTTAAAACTCAACAGAAGTTTGGAAGTTCTCGAATTAGCAATAATATAAAAATATCGCAGACGCTGTGTGTCAAAAATTGTTTAAACGTTAAGCTTAGATTTATAGCTTCAGTTTAAAGGGATGTACAACATGAATTAACGTTAAGTGCGAAATGAAATATTTAAAATTGGAATTAATAGATTTAGTTTATGTTTTGGGGAAAGTGATTGTTTGCTGGCACAAAGATTATACAACCAAAAATATCTAAATATGGGACTGCCATCGATGAGTGCTTTTCAAAAATTGTTAACGATTTCAAGAAACTGGCAGTATTCCGTATGAAAAAGAAGCCGTGTTACTGCTGCCGTAGAAAACGCAGATGCACAAAAGGTTCTTTTGTTATGCGTTCAAGAAAATCCTCATACGAGTGTGCGTAAACTTTCTAGAGTCCTTCATATTAACAAAAACTTTATTAAGGCTGGACGCCCGCTTCAAGCTGAGTTCGATTTGAAATAGGCGTACCACTGTTTTCTTCGTGCAAATGTAATAAAAGACAAATGTTTAAGGGTCCGCGTGCTCTGTCTTATGCTGAGGAAAAAGATAGAGAAAAGAACTTGTCACCTAATCTAATCTGCCTGTAATTTATGGCTGCGTTGTGGTCTCAGATAATCGCCGGTTGGCCGACACGTTTGCAGTCGGGAAGCAACCCCCCCTAAATTAGACAATCTATATTTTCTCAAACACACAAAAAAGGTGAAGCTGAATATGTAAAATCACCTGCCGGATTCAAATTTTGAGTTGGAAAATAAAATCGAAATCGCAAAAAGGTCGAAAAATCGTTTTTTTGTGTAAATTTTAAAATTTTCATTTTCTTCAATTTTTAATACTTATCTCGTGATATCTTAGCAATGCAGAGAGCTAGGGATCTGTTTTTTTTAAAGGTTATACCCTAAAGTATTTGGATGATACTAGTGTTTTCGATTTTTCTTTATGGTGTGTAAATTTTATAAAAAAAAAAAAGTTTTAGTAGACGACCAATTTGTGTAACGTATATTTCAGCTATCGAGTAACTAATCTTATTTTTCAGAATTTACCCATATATATGTGAAACAAAATAAAGCCAACATTCCAAAATTATTTTTTGTGCAAGAAATAAATTTCTAGATCGTTTCAGAAGCAAATTATTGCGAGTCAAATATAATAATTATACTCCCAGCCCGCAAGCCGTGTGAGTCCTAACATGCGCTTCTAGCAGGTATAGCGTTAGGGACGGGAAGAGATATTGCTTTTACTTTCTGATACGTAGTATAAGGAAGTATTGTGACGCTGACATTGTATATGTACACTATATTGTAAAGAAAATATCAACGGTTTCGATAAAATAATGTCCGAGTAACGATTACTTTCTTAACAAACACCGATCTCAGAAGTATTTTGCAAACTGCGTAGAAACTGCCCGAAATGGTAGGCGGAGCTACCTCTCGACACAATGTGCGAGCGTACCACATACTCTATTTGATTTCAGTGAATTTCGCCCAAATTTCAAAATTTTGTTTTCCGTTTCGTGACCTTATTTTTAAAAATTAAGAAAAAATAAAATTTATGTATTGCTGTTGAGTGTTACATAATGTTAAATAAAGGCTTGTTTTTTGAAATTTCTTACATTTTTATTTTTATTTAGGGCCCTTTGGACAATTTCGAAGAAATTACGATTTATCCATTGAAAGGCGTTGTTTTCTTAAATTAGCGTGTAAATTCGGTAAGGTTTTCATGAAAAATACGATTAGGAAATGGGAAAAACGATTTCGAGGCCGGGCGTACAGCCTTAAGCGAACCTTAAAGATGATTTTTTGAATTTGTTATATGAGAACTTATAATTACTGTGATGCTTGAAAATAGTAACTTATACATTATTCATGATATTGCGAAAGTTATAGAAGTTATAAATCTAAGAATGACGTCTTTAATTTTAAAGTAATTTAAAAGTTAGTCTAAGTATGACGATAAACAATTTTATGACACAGAGCGACTGCGATATTTTAAGTATTGTTAATTCATAAAGTTCCAAACTTTTTATTTCATGAGTTTTAAAATTTTAATAAAAATTACTTACTTATTTTTAAAAAGAAAATATTATATTAAAAGTAACTATTTTCGATTAATTTTTGATTATGCTATGTGTAATTAAGTCATGGCAACTCATATTTTTAAGTCGTAAACGCGTTTATTCAGATATAATATCCTATAACTTTTGCAATATCGCTCACAGGTCGAAGAAAGTATATATTTTTAATTTGTAAATTTTAAGTACTTTTCAATGACATATAAATGTACAGGGTGTTCTATTTAATTTTTTTTTAGAATTTTTAAGTTTAGCGAATGGTATGTAATTCAAAAGAACATGCGTAAATATGTCGAAATAAACATTAATTTCACTAATTGCGCATTTTGCAAGAACGAGCGACCGAAGGAAGCAAGAGCCTTTAATTGCGCGAATGCGTAGAATATGTCTTCACGCAAGTGGTTTGTACAATACTTTTTGTACGAGCATTAAATTAAAAAAATATAACTGACTAAAGTGATTAGTATCATACCTAACCTTAAATAGATTACCTAACTAATTTAAGCATTTTACGTACAGCTCACAGACTGAGACGTGGCCGATGAGCAGGCAAGCAGGAAATGTTTTGGCCTTTGGTGAACGACTGCCACTTGTCTCTACTAGCCAAGTTTCATCGACCTTAACATAGCAAGGCAAGAAATACATTGGGCTGATTTAAAGAGTTGCATATGCCTAATTCAACAAGCAAAATGTGGTGTACATTTTTAGTAGTATGTAGTTTATAATGATTTTTGGTATGGCAGCACGTTTTGATAATCCAGAACGTTCTTTATCGACGAAATTCATGTGGCCACGTTTAAAAGAAGCAACCCTGCTGCAAATAGTGACCTTCGAAAGAGTATCATCGCCTCTGAGTCCCGATACCGAGACACACACAGAGAGAGAGGCGGGAGGGAGGGGAAAAAGAGAGAGGGAGAGGGGGAGAGGAAGGGGGGAGAGGGAAAGAGAGAGAGAGAGAGAGGGAGAGGGAGAGAGTGTCAACTACTAAATTTAGACAAATTTCTAAAGAAAGCGAAGGTACTGAAAAGTGAATTTTAAAAAGAGTTCATAGCAACAGTTTTTCGAAATTCCTACTGGAAGTAGGTCTTTTTGTCTTAGCGAGAAACAGTTTTCTGCAAATAGCTCGCATCATATGCATCCTATACACATTTATCTAGAATACTAAAATATTTAGAGCCCGAATTGGAACAATTTTTGTTTATAAAAAAATTTAAAATTCGGACCAGAAGTAATACTTTTCCCTTTATCGAATAACAGTTTTTGCAAATACCTCACAATTTATTAAAAATTTAAGAATTACCTATTATATAATTATTAAATTTATTATAAATGCAAAAGTATTTAGAGCTAGATTTGGAATAATTTCTGTATAAAAGATTTTCAAAATTTGGACCGGACGTAACACTTTTACTCAGATGTTATTTTATTAAGAAGATACAGAATTTAGAACTTAATTTGGAACAACTTCTGTATACACATTTTACAACGCATATACGTATAAGGAATTCGTGTGGTACCCACACCTCATTTCTTTAGATTGTATGGAGCAATGGTATTGTGAAACATATGTAGTTTATATGTTACATTGTATTTCTTGAAACTTGAACTTGTGTTTAATTTAAATATATCAAATAATATGTTCATGAAACTAAATGATTGATAAATGTTTTAAACTTTTTTTCCGCAAATATTTAGTTATTAAATTTATTTGCCATGCACTAATTATATATGTCAGATTAATGTATAATTTAGTTTTAGTTTCAGAATGGGATCGATCAGACAAATTGGGAGTTATATTATTTACTGTATGTATGTATGTACATACGTACTACATACCTGTTTATATAAACTCCAAATCGATATTTAATGTTACAAGTAAATTAGCCAACATTCCTTCTACAATATAATATTGAAGAAAATAAAAGTGAATAATTATGTATGGATAACTATTACGTAAATAGATGTGTGTATCCGAAGTAAGTTCAATGATAATGACTTGAAATCTTCCCCACTTGGTAGCGATTCCAGTTTTTAGTTTGTTAATTTCGTTACTAACATATAATCCTATACGCGCGCTGACAATCGCAGTGTTCAGGTGCTTTTTTTTATAACATCGGCGGTTGTTCTAAGACTGTTACATATTTTTTCGCGAAACGTTGTGAGTTTGTTTTCTCCTAATAAGTGCAAAACCGACGTTAACCTGTGAAACAAAAGAAAGGTAAATACTACGTACTTGAAATATGTTTTATAAATATTGGATTGATTTGTTTTATACTTAAATTTTATTGAAATAATGTTTAAATAAATTCACTGCTTCGTGTACTGTTACGAAAGTTGATTTATAAGCAAACTATTACGCATGTATTAATGTTGCGTACGGAAAAATTTAACCAACATGATTCATAATTGAATTTTTATAGAATATAATATGTGCTCCATAACAGATATTTCTACATTTATATAAAGCCACATACATACTTGTCATTCACCGTCAACGAAACACCTATAAAATTCCATGTTTTTATTTACTGCGATATTTTAATGTTGTTAATTTTCCAAAATTAAATGTGTCCATATTTTGTTAATGTTTGCTGCTTTTGCTGTATTTAAGGACATTCTTATGATTATAGATTTTGCAAAATTAGCAAAATTACTTGATCATATACAATAAAAGATATATATATATATTTATACCTAAACATTTTCAAATAGAAATAATTACATTGTATAACTATTTGGGTTTATGAAAATTTTATATCATAATTTAGTTGCTACTCAGTAGTGTAAAACAATCTAGCAGACTCCGCAGAGCGGGGGGAACAGCTGTCTAAGGTACTCAACCTACCCTTAATAACTTACTAACCTTAGTAGTAATATCATTTATTTATCTATATCATACAAACGAGAATATACAGCAAAAGAAGAAGCAAAAGAAAATACATTCCTTACATGTATAGTGAACACCTAAAGATTCTACTAATAATACTGAAAAGTAAAATAAAGAAAACTTAAAACAAACTTACATCACTGTGACTTACATATATACATTTATACGTAAAACGTATATGCATATATGCATGTGTTTGAGATACACACATACATTAAGTGCCATTGCCGACAATCGAACGCACAGACACCGGTGTTTCGACCTTTGAGGTCTCGTCAGTGTACGTGGAGACTGTCGACAATGGCTTCAAGACTTAAAACGCTGCTTATGTCATTTTTGCGTGTTAAATGCAGTGAGAGTATCACAGCGGCATCTAACACCCACTTAACACTTAATGTATGTGTGTATCTCAAACACATGCATATATGCATATACGTTTTACGTATAAATGTATATATGTAAGTCACAGTAATTATTTACTGCTTGATGTTAGTTTTAACATCCATGTGTTTACATTTTTCATTTTCAAACTTAAATCTAAATTCCACCCAGATCAGGTAACCAAAATTCCAGAAGCAAATTAATATTGATTGTGAGAAAAGGAAAGCATAGGAAATAGGAAATATACATTTTAATTTAGTAGCTTTTCCCATTTAACATTGGACATCATAAAAAATAAATAACTAGTCAATTAAAAAGGAACAATGTCTACCGCTGACACCAAGTATTATTTCCTCATGCATGTCTTAACACTGGAGAAGGGGTAGGTGTTGACCTCAAGAGGCAGATTATTATAGAATTTAGTGAAGTTGTATGAGAAGGAACGTTGGGATAGAAATGTTCCATAGAAAGCACCTATTCCAACGTATGAATGGGAGTAGTCAACATATGTCTGTGTCGAAGGCCAAGGTGAAGGACATTCTTGCGAAAATTTAGTCTATTGTACAAATATGATGGTGGCTCAATGAACATGATACGAAAGTAATGCAATGCAATCTGCAAAAGTAATGTATTATTCGTCCTCAGCCAGTTCAGATCAATCAATTTATTGGACATGTGATCATATTTTTATAACACAAATATTAAACGAATACATGGATTTTGAACACTCTGCCCCACACAATATATTCGTGGTCAAACAAGGCCCAATTATTAAACTTTGATAATATTAGAGAATCACAGAGTTATGTTCTAATTTTGCTAGATAAGTAGTAACGATGGAGAATATATCACTTCAAGGGTACCGCATGCAGTGTGCAGCAATGAATCAAAAATTGCAATCAATAACCATTAATAGAAAAGTTTATGGCAGCCGAAAGCTTTTGAGCGAAGACCTGGATAGTTGACTTCTACGAGAATAGCATAGGTAGTCACAGAGATAGCATTCGAATCGATCAAATATGCTTAAATATTTAAAATGCCTTCGCATTATGATAAAAAACGAATAAGGTAATAGAACCATTAGCTGACACTTTAAGAAAATAAAAACTTTGATTTTTGTTTCTTTTAATCTTCAACAGATACGAACTAACTACGACGGGGATGGTGTATTGAGTAGAATTGTTACTGGGGATGAAACTTGTGTTCATCACTATGAACATGAGTGTTCTAGCAAGACTTCATACAATGGCATAAAAAAGGAATACCACTAACCAAGAAGTTTAATGTGTCACAGTCGGTCAGAAAACCCATGGCTACTATTTCTTGGTACTCGCAAAGAATATTGTTAACTGATTACAAAGATAGCATTTCCATAACTGGACAATACTTCATTTCAATCATGAGCGGTTAAAGGCGGTCATTAAAAAAAGAAGACTAAGAAGAAAGGGGAAAATTGAGAAAAAGATAAAGTGGGCTTTAATGTTTTGATTCAGCCACCCTATAGTTCAGACCTGGCTTCTAGCGATGTTTAACTTTCCCTAAAATGAAGAAAGACTTGTGTGGGAAGAAATTTACTAGTGATGAAGAAGTAAAGGACGCAGTTTTAGAGTATTTTTTTAGAGAAAGAAAAAATATATTTCCGCGAATTCAAAAACGTTGCCTTGTAAGTGTAGAATGGATGCGACCACTGTTCCATGCTAGTCAAAAACGCACACTGATAGATATTATAAAGTCACATCGAGCAATGTATATTTTATCCTTAGGATGTATCTTTTGTACTCATAACTTTGGGCGTTACGTGAAGCCGCTTTGATGTAACTGAATCGAAACAACTTGGAAAGTTGATAAAAATCTGTCAGAAGGCGAAACTCATCTTGGTATGCATGGGCTATTATTTCTTCGGGTTTTCAAGAAATTATTCTGGCCTAGTAGGTACTTAGAGAATGGTGGATTAATAACATAATCCTATTATGTTTCATTAGTGGAATATTTAACTGGCAAATCCATGCACAAAAGAGTGCTCTTTAGCAAAGACCCAATCTATGCTGCAATATTTAAAGACCTTACTTCTTTACTATTCCAGCTATTTTAACAACTTATTCAAATTTTTCTTTGTATCTTTTTGAAAACATTATAGTCATCGCTACAGCATGTTTTAAAAGTTGATTATCTAACTTCGTCCAACGATGCTAATATGATTAGTAATTTTGCTACTTCACATCTCCGTCAAGAAGCAGTAGAGGTACCGATCTCCGAGCATTAAATACAGAATAGATTTTTATTTTAATTGATCATCGAATTACCCGTGCAAAAAATACGCACCATAAATATTTGTTGCTGCTTAATATGAGACTCCAAACGTGTTCTGAAGTTAATTTTTGAAAATAATTTTGGCTGTTTATGTACAAGAAGTCGTATGATGCCCACACCAATTTATTTTTTAATAATTTCGTCTTCATATCCATTTCAACATTGTTAATACCTCATTAGTATCATAATCTCGCTTTGCTGAAAACAGAGAAGGGCTTGTTACAACTTGATTTATTTATAAATAATTGATTGAAGACGGAGATACGTGTTGAAACTCCATAATTTACAAGTAAAAATTGAAATAAATTCAAATTGAGTTCAAAACAGTTTTATTTAATTCACAACAATTGTTTCACCCTACTAGGGCTTCATCAAGTGATGAATATTATAATACAAAATATTTGTAGACGTTCTTATTTATGTCTTTTCCTAAATGAAGAGGGGGGAGTTTGTGACACAGATATAAGTTACTCCCGCTCTTAACCTAATGTCACAAACTCCCCCCTCTTCATTTAGGAAAAGACATAAATAAGAACGTCTACAAATATTTTGTATTATAATATTCATCACCTGATGAAGCCCTAGTAGGGTGAAACAATTGTTGTGAATTAAATAAAACTGTTTTGAACTCAATTTGAATTTATTTCAATTTTTACTTGATTTATTTATTATAATTTCAACAATCTCTTATATGTGTACATAGTTTTATATGGAGAGTATTCAAAATTTACAAATTCATAATAAAAGGAAAACAATTTTACTATCGAAAACGCACTTATTTTTTATGGAATATGTCTAGGAAATTTAGAATATAGACTTTAGATTTTGACGAAAACAGATAGGTGTTCTTTAAAATCAGTAGCATTGGAATGATATGTGGGTTTATGATTTAAAAGAGTAATAGTTTAATTCTGAGCATATGTATATAAGTTAAGAAACGAAACTTTCATTTAAGGTTGAACTTCAGAATTCAAAGAAGTTCGTGGAACAGAATAAAATGTCTGTGTACGTCTCCTGCATAGTTTGAAATGGACACTCCGAACTTATTTGTATGTTCCTAATATAATAAAAATAAATTTATTTTGTTTTTATCGTCATTTTCCAAGAAATGTTGATCGTGTTTTGGCAATGTTTGGAGTAATTATAATGTTTATTATACGATAATAAATAATTAAATGAAATAGATATTTAAACAGCTGTGGCGACTTAAGAATATTTAAATATTCCTTAACTAAATGATAGTATTAGTGTACATTAACAGTCAATAAGTTCAGGTTTTCCGAAAGGTTTCTTTACATACGATATTAGTAGTACGCCCAGAGAAAGAATTAAAAAAAAAGATATGAATTATTCATGCAATTTTGCGGCCTTGACGACTAACTATCGATAATTTCGTTAGGAATATATTCATGATAATATTTTTGCATGTTCTGTTGTTTTCAAACCATTACTTCCAAATGACGGCGAATAAATAATAATGGGTGTCTGTAATGACTACATATTGCGATTTGGAAATTTGTTATTAAATTGGCAACATGGATACGTCTATTCTCATTTGTTCTACTACCAGTGTCGTGCCTAAATATTAAATTTACAAGATAAACGTCACTTTATAATCATATGTTCATGCTTACGTGCAACTATATAGTGCCAAGATGATAAAATAGCATGAATAATCTGTAATTTCGAACATATTCTGTTAAAGTTAATTAGTCTATGTCGATAATTTGCAAATCACTGCTAGAAAGCTCTATAAACTGCACTTACGGGAATTTCCCGTATGATAAATTTAGTTATACAGCTTGAGCGCGCGGGGTATGATCACCCGATGCCAGTCGATATTCTTCGGACGTATATTCGAAAAAATGATCTCCGCCAGCTGTGTTCGCCAGATATAGATATAATATTATTTTTCTTAGTGGTTGCTCATTTTATAAATTTAAGTATGGACATTTTATCCATCGAAGAACGAAAGTTTGTTGTAAAATGTTATCATCGTGGTCAATCTATTCGATAAAACATGCTTTCTTTTCAAACGCAGTAATTATTTTATTTTTGAATGCATAATTCTGCTATAAATGTATTCAACTTATTTTATATCGCTCTACTAATTTATTCGTTTATTTCTATGCAAGATATTGCTGGATTGCTATACAACAGCGCAGTGGTTTTCAAAAATGGCCGGGTTACACCAATTGAACAACCTACCTGTACAAGAAAGCAACATACAGTGAGATTTAAAATATTCCTTATCTTAAGGTCGATTGTACAAGTTGACATCGTATCTATTGTTGCACTAGAAATAAATACCTAATATAAGACAGTATTGTTATGATGAAATTTTCTATTTTAAAAGTGAATTTACAAAAATATATGAAAAAATGTTTTTTGAAATTCCTACCGGAAGTAGGCCTCTTACTCTTATCGAAAAAAATTTTTTTTTGGAAATGTTAGTATAAAAATATTAAAAATTTGATTTTAAAAAGTTTTTGTGTAAAAAAAATTTCAGAATTCGGACCGGAACTAGCATTTTTACTTCTTTGAAAGTTGTTTTTTGTAAATATTTCACAAATTGTGTATTTTATATATGTTTATTACAATAGAAAAGCATTTAGAGCTGAGATTTGGAACCATTTTTGTAGAAAAATATTTAAAATTTGGAGCGAAAGTAACACTTTTATCGAACAGCAGTTTTTTGCAAATATCTTTAAATCAAATATCAGATGCTGCAATTCGCACAGATGAATTAAGATATTGCAAAAATTTAAAATGATTATCTGGAAACATCTGCAAATAAATATCTACAAATAGTGTATAAGACTACGCTTTGGAAAAAGTATTTTTTTTTGAAAAACCAAATTAACACAATAAATGTTTTACTTACTTATACAAAATCATGCAGAACATTTACTGCAAAATAGTTTACAAACGTTCCTAATTTTCTACATAATATTAGTGAAAGTTTAAATATGTATATGATTTACCTTTCAAATTTCATCAAACTAAAATGTTAACATAACCTTAATTTTTGAATAGATACATATATTTCGAGTTCAGTTTTATTGTGTGTTTAAAAAAGACCCGACGCGACGCTTGGTAACATTTATATTGCAAAGATTTCTGAAGTCTCATCTGAAAATATATTTGTATCACTAAGGCTGGCTTAGAGTTCTATCATCGAAACATGGTGTCAAGCTCACGAATTCTACCTGTGATACATCAAAGGTTCAGAAACAAGCCTTTTTACTTTCTTATACGTAGTACAAGGAAGTATTGTGATGATGAAAATTTTCGACTTCGAGATTTTTGCAGATGTTCACGTTTTGAAGTCCCCTGATACCGAAAAAGTGGTTTTTAAAAAATGTCTGTGTGTCTCTGTGTGTGTCTGGCTGTGTGTGTGTGTGTGACCACGATAGCGGTCAAACCGCTGTACATATCAATTCCAAATTTTGTATTTACGTGTATAATCTCCCTCTTGAGATCTGATTAGTTTTTCAGTAAAATCAGTACACCGGAAGTAGCAGTTTACTTCAGCGAAAAAATCAAATTTTGTCAATATTTCGTCAACTACTAAGTTTAAACAAATTTATAAAGAATTCATATATACTTAAAATTAAAATTGAGAATAATTTTATCTAAAAAGTTTTCCGAAATTCCTACCGGAAATAGGTGTTTTACTCTTATCGAAAATCAGTTTTTTGCGAATATTTCGCAGGTCATGCTTTTTAGACAAGTACGTTACGGGTATAAAAGTATTTAAAACATCATTTTCAATATCTTTTGTATAAAAAAAATTTCAAGATTCAGACCGGAAGTACCACTTTTACTCTTATCGAATAGCGATTTTTTGCAAATATGTCGTAAGTTATGCATTCTATATAAATTTATCAAGAGTACAAAAGTATTTAAAACTGGATTTGCAATATTTTTTGTATATATGAAATTTCAAAATTCGGACCGCACTTTTACTCTTAGCGAGGAGCACTTTTTTGATAATATCTTGCAAAGTATGTATTCTATAGAGATTTATTAAGAGAATAGAAGTACTTAGAATAGGATTTTAAATAATTTTTGTAAAAGAAATTCTTAAAATTCTATAATTTGAAACGCTCATACGTATAAGAAAGTCGTGTGGTGGCCACACCTCATTTTTTCTGATTGTTTAGCTATTCTGTGATAGACCGCGCGCTTAAGTTTGGAATATGATGTTGATAGCTTTGCCCTTTTAAAATAAATACAGATAGTAACAGAGAAATGAGCATACTAGAATCAAGCACACATAAAACTATTTGTTCCTTATCAAGAGACACACGAACATGCATATCTGTAAGAGTCTTGATGGTGCATTATGTATTCGAAACTAAAAGAAGATTGGGTTTAAAATGTTTAACAACTTCACATATATTTTTAGAGTGGTATTAACAAAAATAAATTTAATAGAAAATGAAAGTTACAAAGTTTATTAAAACATACATTGCACTTTCATGAACTATACATTTTTTTTAAAATTTAATATTCAAATAAGAGTGCATTTAATGGAAATATTATTACAGATTATACATATATCTATTTAAATTATTTAACATAAGTATTTCACGAATAACATTTCATTTTTTTGAAGTTTTTTACATACCTACATAGGTATGTAATTAAAGTATGTCATTAAAAAAACGTTACAACAGTATTCTGTATATAGTTGTTTAGTTTTTTAGTTCACAGTTTACATTTTTGTTTATTTATATACCACGTTGTCGATGATTCAATACTTTCTCAGTGAACACAAAAGTGAATTTAGCAAGATATGTATATTGCAATTATACCTTTCGATAATAAGCAACCTTTATGTCTCATTCAACTGACGCTTAATTTTGTTTTGGTCTGGATTGATATTCTTAAGGTCATTCATAACACTCGGCGCGCCGTATGTAATGATGAAATCGACTTCTTTTGCGACTTGTTATATTCACATTCCGCTTTCATTATTTTCACATGTTCCATCCATTACCTAAAAAGACAATGCTACGGCTATGATGTAAGTAATGTTACAATCTTGTAGCAAGAACAGTTTATTTAGTAACTGGCACAAAATTTGACTCATATAGGTTTTAACAAAAGGGCTTTTAAAATTTTGAGGATCAAATTCGTACTCGATATAATGCCGTTTTCTTATATTTTTCGCAATTAATTAATAATTTACATATTTTTTTCACAATTACCACTTATATTGGTTACGATTTTGTTAATAATAGGAAAGAAAAAATTAAATCTATTCTGCGCTACTAGAATTAGTATCTTATTCCATGAAAGGTGGTCATAGTTTCTAGTTCTTGAATACAGTGTCCAAACATTATAAAGAGGTTCCAATAGGTTAAATTAGAATAATCGTCTATCAAGATAATCATTTTCAACGTCAAGGATTTGGAAAAACAGGGAGGCAAGTGGAATGACCGAATTGCATTTCACACAGTTTAAGAATTCATTAGTGCAAAGGGGTTTTTGTAGCAGGTTATTGATATTTCCTAAACCTTGGACACTGTATATGAATATAAACTAATTCCTCTTCTTTTGGTTAAATATAGCGTTTACGTTTTGGCTAAGACTGTATACTTCCATTGTCTTATAAAAGAGTTACCGAGATTTCGTCCTCAGGGCAGATCTGATAAAGGCTACTTATTCTATGAAGAACTGATTTTATATATTTGTTTTTCTACTCCCATATACTTTATTTGAATTATTAGATATGTCGAACCTGTACTTTAATGATGTCCATTACGATACAGACTTTCATTATGATACAAGTTTATATCCAATAGGAATGCGACATTCCAATATTCAAACAATATTCAATATGGCGACTGCATATTTGACAGATATACAAATGAAATAAATGTGACAGTTCTCTGCAATTTACAAGTAAGTACTTCAAATTTGTGCTTTTTTGAAAATATAAACGGTAAAAATGAGGGATAATGAAAGTGAAATATAAAATTTGAGTCCACCAGAAATTATGGAACAAGCCTTAGTAACCACGAACAATTTATTACCACTAAATCCCGCAAAGGTGTATGGAAATTTTTAACCTCAATTTATGAAATGGAATGTTCAAAAAATAATGTTTTATTATGGGGTCGTAGAAAAAATAGTGTATGCAACTCGCATTTAATGGCTATTAAGACACTCGTATTCATTACAATACTCGGCTTCGCCTCGTATTGTAATTTTCTTACTCGTGTCTTAAAGCTATCATTAAATGCTCATTGCATAATATACTATTATTATTCTACTTTCGTAACACGTATTCTTTTAAGGAAGTATTGTGATGATGAAAATTTTCGACCTCGAGATTTTTGCAGTGTCCACGTTTTGAAGTCCCATGATAATGAAAAAGTGGTTGTTTGAAAACATGACTGTGTATCTCTCTCTCTCTCTCTCTCTCTCGCTCTCTCTCTCTCTCTCTCTCTCTGCCTGGCTGTCTGTGACAAAGATAACGATCCAAGGGTGACAGCTAGCAAAACCTAATCCTGTTTTTGAAGATCTGATTTGATATCAAGCCAAATTGGTAAACCTAAAGTGATTGTTAACTACTTGCAAATTATTCATTTTAGACAGATTTATTAAGAGCGGAAGAGTATTTAAAACTTAATTTGGAACGAATTTTGTATAAAGAAAACGCATATTTCAAAATCGACTGACAACGAGAAAGTGCAGATAGACACATGCCTGTGTGTCTGTCTGCTTGACACACGTTCTCTCTCTCACTCTCTCCCTCCCTGTGAAAACGGTAGCGGCCAAACGGTTAAAGCTATTAAAACCAAACTTTATCCTTACATTATCTGATTAGATTTTGAGCCACATCGGCAGACCGAAAGCAAAAAATTTTATCAATACCTCGTCAACTACTATGTTTTCATTAATTTTTAAAGTAGTACTCAAACGTGAAATTGAGTATAACTTTATAAATATAGCTTTTCAAAATTATTACCGGATGGACGTCTTTCGTTCCCACTGATAGAGAGGTTTTTCAAACTCTCTCAAAACTTTGTATTATTTAACACATACAGGTTGTCCCAGAAATAAAAAGACGGAGTAGCAGAAATCGGAAGCTAGATTCTGTAAAAACGTACCCTCAAAATATCAAGTCTTTATTCGTGCGCAGACGGTAGAAAAAAAATAATAAAGAATTCAATTGGCCTTACGCGGACCCTGGACTAAATATCCACCTGCTTCACTTTCACAATCGGTCCTTTTCAGGACCACCATATTATATATCAAACCATTAATTACTTTAATTTTACACCTGCTAGAAAAAAATAATTACATTCTTGATATTTACTGTAATTTAGAAAAACTACGATTTATTGAATATTTTAAAATAATAATAATCGGCTGTTTCCGACTACAAACACATTAAAGAGCAAGAACCTTCCTGTTTTAAAAATAAAAACAACTTTTATTGTCTGCAATAAAGTGGTCGCATCTGGCAAAAAATATGTTTTATATGAATGAGTACGATTTAACGTTTTTTCCCCGTTTTATACAAATAAAAGCGTATTTTTCTACGAATGCGTGTTCGTTTCTATTTACAAATGAGCATTCTTACGTGTATTTATAAACATACATTCTGTGCCAGGTCCGTAACGTAATTTTTTTATCTAAAAAACAACATAGAAAATTAAATTTTTAATTTCTTCATTATTACGGTATATTTGGGCCTGTTTCTGTTCGGAATTTACATACCTGCTACTCCGTCTTTTTATTTCTGGGACATCCTGTATATACTAAGAATGTGAAAATATTTCGAACTTAGTTTGGAACAACTTTTGTAGAAGAAAATGTTCAAACTTCGAACCAGAAATAACTTTTTTGCATTTATCGAAAAGTAGTTTTTTTGCAAATGCAGATTTATGAATAGTATAAAAGTATTCAGTGCGTGATTCGGAATAATTTTTATAACAGACACTTGCATCTTCCGTATACATCTTGCTTTCGTCGTCATAATCGTACTTCTTAATTTCAAGTTTGTCTTCGTCTGTAAGGCCAAGCAACAGAACCATGCTATGGATTGATATGAAATTAGAAGAGGATCTGAGCTCAATGGGAGCCTATAGAATAAGTCCTCACTGATTTTAACGGGGTTGATTTTTTGCGTATGTTTGTCACGGTACTTCCTTACGTTTTCTTAACTCTTGGGCTTTCTATGATAATTCACCGATAGGCAACAGAACTTCCTCAATAATTCCAGCACCATGAATAAGAATTGTAGGTACTGTAGGTAGCATGAAGTACCAATTGTACAAATATATATATAATTCCGCAGTGGCCTTACAATATTCGTCAAACTTGTCGATATTAATAGAACACCCACTATATAAAACACGCAAAATGACACCACTATGTAAGGTACCTATTGCGGGAAAAACGATTATCTCGTAAAATTCTCGAGCCCACTAGCTCAAATTTCATCTCCATCTCTTTGAAAATGTTCTCTAAGAAAACACGAATTTTCGTCACAGAAAAATGTAGATCCAGATATGTAATTTCCATAGCAGCAAAACGCTGAAAATGCGCCAAAAACACTAAATAAACGCCAAAATCACTAAGTAAACACAAATTAAAAGTGAAAAAGTGAACAATTATGCGAAATTAAAAAGTTTTCTAAGGACACTAAGAAAATAATAAACTATACTTTCGACATACGACTCTATAAGTTTTAATAAAAGACTAGATACGCACGGCATTCATCACACATTTATATACATTAGGTCCTGTTCCTCACCTCTCAGGGCCGGTTTTTCAATCGTTAGTTAACTGAAGGTTTACAGAAAACTGTGAGTTAAATTTGCAAATGCGTATTTCAATCGCTAGTTTGTGCATTGACTGTCAGTAAACTTGTGGTTTGCGTTACCGTAGAATATCGTGAGGTAAAGTGAAGGTACGTATTAACCTATGATTTTGTGACAAAAGAGAACGAAAAATACTCCAAAACTAGAAAAACTTATTATTAGTCTTTGATAATATGGATATATTATATGACGTACATGCATTAAGTAGTGATGAGGAAGTAAGAAGACCCAAAATGATCAAAAATAGAACGAATCATTTCGAAGAATGGAATGAGCACGACTTTTTTACTCGTTTTCGCTTATCCAAGAACACTGTGCAAAATATATTAGTGGAAATTGAAGACGTGATTGCACACCCTACTAGGAGGAATGACTGCTTATAACCTGAAAACCAGTTACTGCTAGCATTAAGATTTTATGCTACGAGGTCATTCCTTGCCACTGTTGGCGACTTTAGTGGAGTCCACAAATCTAAGGCAAGTAAGATTGTTCGACGGGTAAGTCGAGCTCTTGCAGCTCTTCGCCCAATATATATATACAAATGCCAGAAGGTCAAGAGATAGCGGAAGTGAGACAAAAATTTTTCGTACTTTGCAAGATTTCCACGCTGCATTGGGGCGATTGACTGTAGTCACGTGCGTATACAGTCCCCTGGTGGAAACAACGCCGAAATATTTCGTAATAGAAAACAATTTTTCTCTATAAACGTGCAAACAATTGCAGACTCAGATTTGAAAATTCGGGATATTGTGGCACGGTGGCCTGGATCATCACATGACTCTCATATATTTAGAAATTCTGCCATTTTCAATTCGTTCGAGCAAGGATTTTATGGTCAGAATCTTTTAGTGGGAGATAGTGGATATCCTGTAAAACCTTATTTGCTGACTCCCCTCAGAAATACACACAATGAAGCAGAACATCTGTTCAATGAGTCGCTTATTAGAACACGAAATGTCGTGGAATGTTACTACGGAGTATGGAAACGTCGATTTCCCGCTTCGGCATTAGGTCTGAGACTCCAGTTAGATACAGTACAAGGTGTGATTACTGCAACCGCTGTACTCCACAGCGAGAGTGACCAGAGAGAAGAAATACCTATATATACCACTACCTATACCTATACCAATACCTAAATAGATATGCTATTGAAAGTCAACAATGTGGAAGCAGATGATGTACACAATATAAATCGAGGTGAAGTTAATAATATTGTTCGATTTAATTTGATAATTAATTACTTTGCACGCTTACGTATTGTGTAACCTGAACAAATAAAATATCTACTGTTAATACATGTTATGCAATAAATACATTTCAAAATAACAGTTTTATTTTTATTATGAAACAAATGCAAAACAACATACAAGAGAGATGGGCAAAAAACAAATCAAACACTGAATAGATGCTAAAAATTTCAATTTTGCAAACAACTTCGCAATTGCTCTTTCTTCAGAACTTCATTTTCAATCTGCTTCTTTAACAAAACCATTCGAAGTTCATGTTCCTCTAAAAAATTTTCTTTTTGAAGTTTCTCTTCAATCACAGCATAATTCAAATTAACATATTTTTTTTCTGCAGTACATCTTAAAAGTTGTGTAAGTAACTTTCCTGTTGGCTTTCTTTTTAAATCATCCGTCGAGTACTTGTCCCAGGTATGACCACTCTCACGAAAAGACTCTGGTGTTGAGGTGTGGATGTCTTCATCATTGTTAGGTATGACATATATTTCTATAAGTACAACGTTAATGACAGTAATAAAAACAAAAACTGAACTTACCTTCAATCACAATATCTTGTGACAAATTTTTACTCACACTATCTCTACCATTAATAACAGTGTATTCTGTTTCTTCTTCTTGTCCTGCTTCAGCGGATGTAGACGGCCATTCAATTTGCATTGACCCATCAATGGAAACACTAGCCATTGCATCACTATCATATATATATACATCATATTTGTCGATTAAACTAACCAAACCTTGCTGTTCCATCATTTTTATGGAACACAGGCTTCACTACGTAATGACAAAATGAAAAGAAGTCACATACAACGAATAAATCGTGGTTATGGTTGTAGTCTTATCACATGGAGTAGTTTAATTTGTTCAATAATGAGTCAGAAATAGTTCAAATGTTTGCTTGGCAGTGCTACCAACAGCAACGTCCTACACACAAATCAAAGGTTTCATTACCAACACATGTCTGCCGATTGAAAAACGCTTGCGAGGGATTACCACAAGTTAACTAACGGTTGACGGTAAATTTTACCAACGCATTTACCATCGACTGAAAAACTGGCCCTCAATATTGTTAATTTTGCAGTCTTTGGTAATTAATATCTCCGGTTCTGAGAAAGATAAAACAGCAATTCTTGGTGAAAAGTTGTATGATGACGCGTACAAACAAATACATAAGTTAGAGCATTATCAAAAATTTTAAACTTTTTTAATTACGGTCAAGTTTTTGTCGATTTTGAACACTGTGCGTCGTGAGCCAACGCTACATCAAAACTTTCTGTTGGAAAACATGCATTTGTAATCCAGATACGTTGTTTAAGTTCGCATCGAATCCTCAAAGAAGATTTAAATTACCATCCCGTCTACACCAAGAGAAATAAGTAGCCGTACACTTTGCGGAGATATAAGGTGGTTTGGGCGTGTTTATTATGCATTAGTATATGGCGAACATGTCCATACCACTTTATATCTCTGCGACGTGTACGGTTACTTATTTCTCTTGGTGTACGGACCGTTTAAAGAGCTCATTCGAAATGAAATTCACAACATTCTATTTGAAATGTGTCAACGTTTATTCCAAGAGTGAAGAATATTTTTCCAAGAGTTCTATGAACAAGATGGCAGACATACGGACAATATGATTTTTAAAACGTCAATCTGCATGTTTCTGCTTCAGTATTTCTTCAATAAATTGATTATCATCGTTAATACATTTGTAGTATGAAAAAAAAACGAATTTTACTTTGGGACATCTTACCTTAGGGGATCTTGAATATGTAAATATAGGAAATATTACACCAAGAAAATTAAATATTTTAAGAAGAAAAAGTCTGATTCTCCCATGTTTCAAACTTTAATTATTTAATTGATTTGAAAACTGTATGAATGCTTTTACCACATATATACCTCACTTTCCATACTTTTACAATAATATTACCTTTAAGCTATAGTCTAGACCAGTGTTACGCAAACATATTGCTACATGATTTATAGGTATGTACGTATACAGTGTTTCATAAAGAATCAGTTCAACAATAATGATCATGACGTCATATTTAATATTGCTTAAGGAAGAACTCGCGCTTGTTTTATATCACAGTGCATGCTCCATCCGCTGTGATGGAGAATGCAATGTGAAATTAGGTCAAATTGTATTTGCGTGCGAAAGTAACATAACATATAATACAAAAAATTGCAAATTAATTTACGTATATGTAATTAGTCTTACATATATTACGTTACGACAATGCTTATATTTTATTCTTTTTAACAATCTCTCCAATATATAATAGTCAGAAAATTTCTAATATTTTATATGACTGTGATATGTTAATTAGAAGATATTATTTTAAAAGAGATCGTCGGATTCAAGGAGATTTTAAAAGGCCGAGGTCTTTGAATCTACCTCAAAAAACGTACACAATTGTACGTCACTAATTTTCAGAAAGCAATTTCAATTTAGCGTTCGAGTGACTTACACTCTATCCAAATTTACTTACCCATATTTTCAATAACACTTCCCACTAATTGCGGCATTTGAAATTTTTATAGAATAGCTTGTATCAGATGTTTTGTTTAATTCTTAAGGACGTATTATTTGTTACAAAAATACAAAATAAAAAGCAGTTAATGTTCAAAGTAAATGTCTTGCATGTTGGTTAAGCAACATAATTTTTACGCAAGTTTATGGATTTGGTCAGGATACCGTTTTCTTGGTTCAGAATCAAATAAAGCCAATGTTTTAACCTCTTTAATATAAGGAAATTACTGTTCAACCCAGTCATATTCTATTGACTGTTGTTTTTCACCTTTCGTTAAATATTCCCCTTTTTTTTGGCCGTCGAGACTTTGTAATTGGATGAAGCAGTTAATATGGCGAAAGACATGTAACATGTTTACATATACTCGTATAGTATATACATTATTTTTTTTCGAAACATAAATGTTTGTGTTTATGGCTCGATGAACACTAATTATGCAAAACAAAATATTTGGCAAATGTTCTAAACACTTTTTCTGCAAATATTTAGTTATTAAATTTATTTGCCATGCACTAATTATAAATCTTAGATTCATGTTAATTTTGTTCATACAGTTTTTTTTACAAATGCCTCGCATATTATGCATTCTATACAGATTTATCTAAAATACAAAAGTATTTAGGTCTCCAATTTGAACAATATTGTTTATAAAAAAATTTCAAAATTCGGATCGGAAATCACACTTTTATTCATATCGAATAGCAGTTTTTGCGACTATCTCGCAAAATATGCATTCTATATAGATTTATTATAAGTACAAAAGTATTTAGAGCTAGATTTGAAACAATTTTTGTATAAAAGAAATTTTAAAATTTGGACCGGAAGTGACACTTCTACTCTTATCAAATAGAAGACCAGTGGCGGCCCGTGATTTTTTGGGACGGGAAGGCACCGGGGGTCTGAGTGTTTAATATCAATAATTAAGTACAGACAAAAAAACACTCAATATGCTATTTAATTAACTTGTTTGAAAATAAAATCCATCCGCCGTTCCTTACGATCAGCAAAATGATTAATAACTCATTCATTGAAGTTTGGTGTTGATGTCAGTAATTGTTTTTCAATGGAACACATTGCTAAGGCACATATAGTCTGCTTTCCTGCATGGTATTTCTAGAAAATGTTTTTATTCTCTTCAAAGTAGAAAAACACCGTTCACTTGATTTTTTCTATTTTGCACGCCCCCAGAGATTCGCAATATAGCAGAAGACAATTTACTAAATCTTTCGCCAACATTGTCTTGACATATTATCAAAAACAAACTTTTATAACAGTTGTACTATTCAACCTTGGAAGTAAATTACAATAGTAGCATCAGAAAACTTATCATCCAACTCTGCTTAACAATTTATATTGTTAATTAGTAAATAAAATGTTAGCATGTGTGCTTTTTATTCTTTGTACAACTTCTATTGCACATGTTACATTATGACATTTAAATATAATTTGGTTCCATTTTTTTTTGTTACCAACGTCAAAACAACAAAATTAGCGTGCGATAAAGAAATATTTTTGAAACCAAAACGGGTGTCGTAAAGTGAACTTTATAGCACCGAAATAGAAAAGAGCATTTTGCACATTACACCCACACAACCAGTCTGATAAACTGTAAGAGCTTCTGTTGAATTTTCTCGTCACGGTTTTATTAGTTTTCTAATTGTGATCTTCTAGTTTAATCAATAAATCTGGTCTAGGGAGACCTAGACTTTTTAATTCTGTCTTAATGTTACTAACGCAATTCATAGTTGCATTTGCACCAATAGAAATTACAACATCTACTCACCGCTGTATATTACATACTGGACCGCCACTCGGACCCGGCACCATAGAGTAGTGCTCCGCCGCCTACATCTATACGCGCGCTACCCGCGCCAGTTTCATCGCTCGATGCCCCGGAGCCTACGTCAGACTGCGATTTTTAAACGCGCTGAAAAGACGGACTGTTACTTCCGAAAACATATTATTTGTTATCAAACAAATCAGGAAAATTACATACAAATTAAGTATTTATAATTAATTTATCTGTTAAAAGAAATTTGTTACGGGGCAATTTGTCACGGGGGGGGGGGAGCAGTGCCCCGTTGCCCTCCCTGCAGCAGCCGCCATTGTAGAAGACAAAAGTATGAGAGCTGCATTTGGAATAATTTTTATATAAAAAAGTTTGATGGTATGTCAATAGAAGCTTCATTAACATATAATAGGAAAAATTATTTAATTTATGGTTTTGAAGGTTATGTAGATGGTAAACAAAAAAAGATTAGCCCATGCCTTGGTTTTTATGGCCAGAGGTTTGAAAAAGAAGTGGAAACAACCCATCTGTTTTTTTTTAAAAGAATGTATAAGTACTGCACAACTGATTGTGACTATAAAGAATATAATTAGTTATTTAAGAAAAATTGACTTAAACATAATTGGAACTGTTTGCGATCAAGCTAGTGTAAACACTGCTGCTATCAACAGCAGTGCAGATTGATAAGGCTGATGATATTATGAGAATGCTAAATAAGTTAACAAAGGGAAAAAGTGAAAAAGATGAACATGCCAGAAGTAACACTTTTGCTCTTATCGAATAGCAATTTTTGCAAATATTTCTCAAATTATGCATTCTGTAGAGTATTATTAAGAGAATAAAAATACTTTGAGCTGAATTTGGAATAATTTCTGTTAAAAATTTTCTTAAAATTCGGACCGGATATATATTTTTTTTACACAAAGGTTTATATTATTGAGAAGATACAAAAATTAAAACAATTTGGAACAACTTTTGCATCCACATTTCGAAACGCATATACATGTAAGAAAGTCGTGCGTTGCCCACATTTAATTTTTATGTTGTTAAATGACGTATTATTTATATAATAGTTATGATAGTTTCAATCAGGCATTTGTTATTGACGCCAATTATAAATCTATCAACATATTATTATAGTTAATTTTTTATAGCATAATAATTACAAGTGTATTTTAAGTTATTAATAATGTTTTATGACTTATTCTAAATATATGAAGTACTTCACTTAACCTGTAAAATTAAATTACGCTAGAGTGCACATCAGTGGCGGCTGCTGCAGGGAGGGCAACGGGGCACTGCCCCCCCCCCCCCGTGATAAATTTCCCGGTCACAAATTTCTTTTAACAGATAAATTAATTATAAATACCTAATTTGTATGTAATTTTTCTGATTTGTTTGATCACAAATAATATGTTTTCCGAAGTAACAGTCCGTCTTTTGAGCGCGTTTAAAAATCGCAGTCTGACGTTTGCTCCGGGGCATCTCGCGCGACTGCCCCGTCCAGCCCCGTCTGTATTAGAAATCAAGCGATTAAACTGGCGCGGGTAGCGCGCTTATATATGTAGGCGGCTGGTGCCGGGTATATACTGGACCGCCACCCGGGTCCGGGTGGCGGTCCAGTATATAATATACAGCGGTGAGTGTATGTTGTAATTTTTATCGGTGCAAATGCAACTATGAATTGCGTTAGTAACATAATCGAAATGATAGAAAATAACACACTGAGCTATGACATTAAGATAGAATTAAAAAATCTAGGTCTCCCTAGACCAGATTTATTGATTAAACTAGATCACAATTCGAAAACTAATAAAACCGTGACGAGAAAATTCAATAGAAGCTCATACAGTTTATCAGACTGGTTGTGTGGGTTTTATGTGCAAAATGCTTTTTTCTATTTCGGTGCTATAAAGTTCACTTTACGACACGCGTTTTGGTTGCAAAAGTATTTCTTTATCGCACGCTAATTTTGTTGTTTTGACGTTGGTAACAAAAAAAATGGAAGCAAATTATATTTAAATGTCAAAATGTAAGCCTTTATTGTAACAAACATGTGCAATAGAAGTTGTACAAAGAATAAAAAGCACACATGCTAACATTTTATTTACTAATTAACAATATAAATTGTTAAGCAGAGTTGGATGATAAGTTTTCTGATGCTACTATTGAAATTTACTTCCAATGTTGAATAGTACAACTGTTATAAAAGTTTATTTTTGATAATATGTCGAGACTATATTGGCGAAAGATTTTGTAATTTGTCTTCTACTATTTTGCGAATCTTTGGGGGTGTGTAATTATTTATTTCGTCCTATTTGTTGATAATTTGAAATAATTTACTGCATAAATCAGTCTGAATTTTAATCAGAATTACATATAACACGGCCTATATTCAAATATTTAAAATGTTCACGAAGTTGGCCGAAGACAAGGCAAGGCCTTCATCGACATTCCGAAGACGTCCGAATACAACGAAGTTGGCCGAAGACAAGGCAAGGCCTTCACCGATATTCCGAAGACGTCCGAACACAAACGAAGTTTGCCGAAGCCATGGCAAGGCCTTCATCTACAGTCCGAAGACGTCCGAACCTATACTAAGTTGGCCGAAGTCAAAGCAAGGCCACTACTGACATTCCGAAGACGTCCGAACACAAACGAAGTTGGCCGAAGACAAGGCCAGGCCTTCACCGATATTACGAAGACGTCCAAACCCATACGAAGTTGGCCGAAGACAAGGCAAGACCTTCATCGATATTCCGAAGATGGCCGAACCCATACGAAGTTGGCCGAAGTCAAAGCAAGGCCACCACTGACATTCGGAAGACGTCCGAACACAAACGAAGTTTGCCGAAGCCAAGGAAAGGCCTTCCCCGACATTCCGAAGACGTCCGAACCTATACGAAGTTGGCTGAAGTCAAAGCAAAGCCACTACTGACATTCCGAAGACGTCCGAACACAAACGAAGTTGTCCGAAGACAAGGCAAGGCCTTCACCGATATTTCGAACCCATATGAAATTGGACGAAGTCAAAGCAAGGCCACCACTGACATTCCGAAGACGTCCGAACACGTACGAAGTTACAGTTTCCATAGACGTTTTAATCATAATTACATATAACACCGCCTATATTCAAATATTTAAAATGTTCGAACGAAACGTCTGTCATTTTAAGCTTTTTTGAACTTTTAATAACCAAAATAGAAAAAATCAAGTGAACAGTGTTTTACTACTTTGAAGAGAATAAAAGCATTTTATAGAAATACCATGCGGGAAAGCAGACTATGTGCCTTAGCAATGTGTTCCACTGAAAAACAGTTACTGACATCAACACCAAACTTCAATGAATTAGTTATTAATCATTTTGCTGATCGTAAGGAACGGCGGATGGATTTCATTTTCAAACAAGTTAATTAAATAGCATATTGAGTTTATTTTTTGTCTGTACTTAATTTTTGATATTAAACACTCAGTCCCCCCGGTGCCCTCCCGTCCCAAAAAATCACGGGCCGCCACTGGTGCACATATATTGCTTTTTACCATTATCGATTGACATTCACAATTCATATTTACGTCTCCAAGGAGGACGTACCTTTCTTCCAAGTAATCCAGCAAAACGATGGAATCATACGAAATTAATTGAATAATATTGATTGCAGACACATATACATAAATTAGCCACACACAAATACATACTCTTATGTAATTTTGAACTTTAATGGTGCTCGCTTAAAATAATTGTCATTATGTTTATGTGTACAAGTGTACGCATGTATCGGTAATAAAATTAAAATGCATTATAAACGCATATTTTTTTTCAATAAATATCAATTTGGTATTGACGTACAATTTCTTGATTATATTCATGGTGATAAATAACCGCGTGCAAATTGGAAAAAATCGCATATTCATGTTAACAAATTACTAACTTGAAGAGGGCTACTAAATATAGATTTAGATCAATTTTATACATCAGTTATAAGATGTTCACATGAAATTAATTAATAATTAATTGCTTATAATTAGACTGGTTTTCTCTTTACTTTTGATATATTTGAACATCTAACGAATCTAGTTTAGTTAAATATTTAAATTAAAAGTTTAGCTCAACAACTGCATTTAAGTACCGAGTTCTCAACTTATTACTTTAAATGTGTTCAATGTAGCCCCGGATTATACAATTGTTTATGATTTGCTGTTGAACAATTTAAAAACATGTCTTTTAAAAGTAATTATTTTCATTCAAGAAAAGATTTTATTTAATGTAAGATATTAGGACAAATTGTATGTAAAAGGGGATAATAATAAAAAAATATATGTACAGGGATCGTTTGGACAAAATGCTTATGGTAATGCTCCGGATTTTCCATTCATTCATTTTAGGTGTGAATTTGATATAGGGTTCCTAATTAATAATAATAATAAATATTTAATTTATCGTAGTGTCGCCATATTCTAAATCGTAATGAAGGTTTTTGAACACACAATATGATAATTTTAGATAAAAATGAGTTCACCACATGTTGTTTTTATGCTTGTAATTTTTTAGTAAAAAGTAATTCACATAAATTTACAACTAGTTGGCCCGGCAGACGTTGTTCTGTCCTTTCCGATAGGTGGCGAGATTAATATTCTATCAAAAAATAGCGACATCTCTTGGTCGGCAGCATATACCAAAACGATTTTGTTGACCACGCGAACATATTGTGTACATATAAATCATGTCGGTTTATAAATATAAAATTTAGTGTTAACTCTACCACAAGTGCTACCTATCAGGTCCAGATTTTGTGATTTTTTTTTTGGCACTAAACCAATATATTATGAATATGAGTTATTTTGGTCCATAAATATAGAATTTGTTAATAACACGACTACAGTGCCCTCTATCGGATCCTAGCGTAACTATAAACCATCGTTTCAACAAAACAAATATGTTGTGTGAATATGTGAGCTCAATCGGTCAAGTCGGTCAGAAGTTACACGATAAGGCCTAGCGCACACGCATCGATTTTTATCGTACGGAAAAATATCGTATCATCAAGTTTTGTTAGTGGAACAAAGAAGAGCATAGGATCTGCTTTGTTCCAATAAAAGAATTTGATCATATTCCGTACGATAAAAATCGATGCGTGTGCGCTAGCCCTAAGTGACATACGCGCCAAGTTAGGTTGGAATGCGTTTTTCCAGATTTTTCTCCAGATCTTCCAATATAACTCAATTGAAAACATTCAATTTAGTTATTATCATTCCGGGAGCATAACGAAAAATATTTCGTTCTTATCGTCAGTTATGATCGACAGTGCATACAAAAATTATGATTCTTGTATTTTGTACGAATTTTCAGAGTTTCCTTTGTAATTTCCAGATTTTTTTACTTGTAAAGTGTTCCTGGACCATAATACACAAACCCACATCCATCGTTCGAATCGTGTCTTGTGTTCATACAAAAACCCTACAGAAAAAAGCACTTTCAGTGTCTCAAATTTCCCAATTTTCTGGGCAAATTTTCCAATTTTTCTTTCCCAGAAACCTTATTCCAACTACTAAGAAATTTTTTTTTTTTAATTAGCTAAATCGGGCCAGCCGTTCTCAAGTGATGCGCTTACCAACGAACAGCATTTGATTTTTATTTATACAGGCTGATTCATTTTTGGCCCTCTGCATGAGGATCTGGCTTATTATTGGAAATAGGGTATAGGTTTAAATTTTAGAAAGTTGTTAAATTTTGTGTTTGTTAAGAATCCGTAAAGATAATGTACCTGTGACAAATGACATTTGTTTAAAAAAAGAAAGCGAAACCCCCATTTTGTTCTTTTATCTGTAGCAGCAACATTTAGCCCCAGAAAGAAAAAATGCGTATTACCACTTTTAAACCTCTGTCCAATGGTGTACGCGACATTTTTATGTAAGGTTTCGTTTCTTTCTGGCTATCATCAACTATATAATTTCTTATAGGCGCCATATTGGATTTAGTCATCATCAGAAAGAGTTTTTTTTCTAATTTTAACCATATACTACATGTTGACAAAAGTTTCTGATATTATGCATTAATTGATAGAATAAATTTTAAGATTAAATTAGGCAATCCCCCAAACACTTCATATATCGTTCATTAGTAATACAAAAATGCCATACACCAACGAAAAGAAACAAGATATGATAAGTATTTTTTATTCTTTGAAACGAAATTCAACAGTAGCGAGTACAAGATATTTACAATTATATCCAGAACAACAACAACAACAACAACAACAGACTCATGTCAACAGGAATTTGAATGAAAATCGACAGGATATTTTACAAATGGTAAATTTCAGGCGTGTTTTTGCAAAGTTAACATACATTAAATTAAAAATGATAAATGCATTATATGTATTTAAATAACTTTTATACTTCATTTATAAAGAAGAAATAATAGCAACAAAAATCTTATTAAAAATGCATAGAAAAGTAAACAATAAACAATTACAGTAAATGTTCAATTATCTGGCCATCTTCATTAATGCACAGTTTGGCACGCTTTCTGGCATTCTGAACTGCCCTTTGTATGTTTCTTCTAGGAACTACATCGAAAGTATTCTGAAGTCTGTCTCGTAATTCAATGTTTTGTGTGTTGTCTACATTATAAATGTTATTTTTAACATATCCCCATAAAAAATAATCTAGCGGACTTCAATCAGGTGATTTCGCAGGCCATTCAACAACTCCTATATTTCGAATCCAACGGTTTGGTAACTCTTGATTTAAGTAATTCCGAGCAACTGCCGCATTGTGTGCTGGCGCGCCGTGTTGTTGCCACCATAAATTTTTAATTTAATCGAATATTGTTGTCAAAGTAGTCAGATACGTATGTTCTTAAAAGGTTTAAATATCTTTCTCCATTTAAATGTTCTTTATGCATAACTGGTCCTAAGGGACGATTTGCCAAAATACCTATCCAAACGCTTATTCCAAAACGATGTTGTGGTCTCCTTGTCCTGTTTTGTCGGGGATTTTGTACTGACCAATAGTGCTCCTTATTTCTGTTGAACATATCAGATTTTGTAAATTTAGTTTCATCTGACCAGATGATTTTGCTTAAAAAAAGTGGTTAATGGGAAGGATTCTAGCATTCTAGTCTTTTTAAATTTTTTCTAAGTAGTAAAGTGTGACTAACATGGATCTTGTATGGTTTAAACCTACTTTGATGTAAAGTTCTCCAAAGTCTAGACTGGGACAAATTTAATTCTGACGCCACTTCGCGTGTAGAAATTGATGGATTATTTATCTAAAAAATACAAGATTAACATGAACGTTGCAAGAACACGCCTTAAATTTACCATTTGTAAAATATCCTGTCAATTATCATTCAAATTCCTGTTGACATGAACATTACGCGGCTTAGTAAACAATCTATTCTCGGCCTAATTTCTATCAAGATCTAGAAAAATGGTTATACGATGAGACTGTTGTCGTTCTGGATACATTTGTAAATATCTTGTATTCACTACTGTTGAATTTCGGTTCGATGAACAAAAAATACTTAACATATCTCGTTTCTCTTCGTTGGTGTATGAAATTTCTGTATTGTTAATGAACGATAAATGAAATGTTTGACGGATTGAAATTTCATGGCTACCTAATATAATCTTAAAATTTATTCTTTCAATTAAAGCACAATATCAAAAACTTTTGTCAACATGTAGTATATGGTTGAGATTAGAAAAAAAACTCTTTCTGAAGGTACCTAAGTCCAATATGGCGCCTGTAAGAAATTAGATAGTCGATGATGACCAGAAAGAAACAAAACGTCATATAAAAATTCTAAGTACACCATTGGATAGAGGTTTAAAAGTGGCCATAAGAAAGTGTTTTTATTTTTTCTCTACAAGGCCATATGTAGGTGCTACAGGTAAAAGAACAGAACCGGTTTCTGCGTTTTTTTCTTTAAAAAGGAACGTAACGTGTCACAGTACAATACAGTATACATTTTTATTTTGCAACACCGCCATCATGTGATAAACATTCTCTGCTACTCTCACCTTCGTTTATGTTTACGCTTTTTAACTCCTCTTCGGTCTGTATTTTATCAATAAGATCTGATGGCAAATTTGTAGAGCGTAAACCTATTTTCGGATCTGCACCATATAGACTTTTGTAAGGTGATCTTCCAATGATACGATGATATGATGTATTTTTTAACCATTGCACAAAGTAACACCCGATCGACCAACGAGAAGATTTATTTTCTTCCATCCACATTCTTAACATTTGTTCAACATCTTGGTTTAACCTTTCAACGGACCCTTGGCTTTGAGGGTGCCTGGGACGTCCATCTACGATTCTGCATTCTGGCCATAACAAAACCAAATCTTTTATTACTTCGGCTGTAAACTCCCGTCTATTACCACTCTGCAGGAGCACTGGTACACCTTGCTCGAGAAAAATTTTCAATAATTCGTTGGCTACTTCCGCAGCCCTCTTTGTTTGTAATGGTCTCAAATATAAAAACGAACGTAACGTGTCACAGGTCCATTTTTTACGGATTCATAACAAACACAAAATTTAACAACTTTGCCAAATTTAAACCTATACTCTAAATCCAATGGTGAAAGCCGAAAATGAATCAGCCTGTATAGATTATTAATAAGAAATATCAATGATTCACATTTAATAACTACAAATGTAATGTGTTAAATATTAATTCTATATTTGGAATTATATGCTGAGATATCGCTTTCTTGTTACCTTAATTATAAACTAAATAAAAAGAACACATTGCACTTGCCTAGTCTAGTCCAAAGTCAAAGTTAAACTAAACAGGTTTATTAAGAGTCAATTAGTTTAAATATTGAGAATAGTGTTGAAAATACGCACATAAAACCAAATAAATGGTAAATACGTAATTCCTAGTCATGTTTTAAATATTTGCTAGAGAAAAACATACTTCTTAAGAAGGTAAACATGTATTACGCATTCGCTAATTTAGAAGAAACATTGTATTGACACCATGTGTCATGTTAAGTACATGTCAGGTATAACGCTTTTAAAATTGCATTTCTAAAATTATGTATAAATACAATGAGTTCCGAGTTCCACTTAACGTGGAATAGGATACGTAAGATTTAGTGATTACATATACCGTGTGGCCGCCGTTCATAGCGCGATGCATGTATTAGTAACTACTGGTCGACTATAAATGGGCGTGCCAACTTGAATTGCCACACCGACAGCGGGCGTATAAGTTATACGTATAAATGTATTCGTAGGCAAATCAAGTGAAGAGCAGTGTAATAGGTAATGCGTTCCCGTTGTAAGTAATTATTTGTAGTTGTTTGAAGCATCAGATAATCACTGATAGTATGTCAGTGAAGTAACTCATCACAGCTTCATAAACAATATAAAAGAGCAAAAATAAATAATAAATAACTCCTAGACTTTAAAATAAAAAAAACTTCTTAACTAAAATAATATTTTTCAACAAATATTATAATCTAAAAACTCAACTATAATAAAATACTGAAACATAAAATATTTACTTCTTAAAACAGAATTGTAATTCAACATTGCAATTAACCTGTAATTAGCTAAAAAGATGTTATTCTTAAGCAATAATAAAACTCGAACTGACGCCCATATGTGGAAGCGACTGCCCGACTACACCGTATAAATGTCGATTTGTTGGACAAATACGAGTGCATCATAGGCATATGCGAAATACTAGCTCTGTTGTAATCCAGTATAACACTGCGTCTACTTGTTTACCGTTCTAATACACAGGCATCTCTATCTGTTTCGCTTACTCTACAGGTATCGCGATAATGCAGACGCACGCGGTCATATGGTATGTACGAGAGAGCGTTTTTAAGTTGAGGCTAATTATTTGTATAAATATAAAGTATAACACAATAATAATAATAATAATAATAATAAACTTTATTGTCTAACAGACAAAATCCAGTTACAGGACAAAACAATAATTAAAGTCTAGTATAATGCAAACAAGAATATTAGCATATTTCCATTAAAAAATCGCGAGAAGAGAGGGTGAAATATGGAGAAAACGAGTATCGCGCTGTTAATAAGTTTCTTATAAAACAAGGAAAGTCTGTTCATACCATACTGGTAGAGATGTTATCGATTTACGGAGATTCTTGCCAGGGAGAAATCTATGATTTTTAAGTCACAGAGTTGCTATAAGCAGGGCAGGAAATCACTTGAAGACAACCCACGGCCCATCGAAGTGACCACTCCAGAACTTATTAAAAAAGTGGAAAAACTAATAATGGAAGATGCTCGGTTTAAGAAAACGCAACTGAGAATGATTGGAGTATCGGATACCAACATTTTAAAAATTATTCACGATCATATTGGGTTGAAGTTCAGCGCAAGATGGGTCCCAAGAATGCTCCAAGCAAGACTGCATGCAGTGGCATAAAAGAGGTACACCACCACCCAAGAAGTTTAGGTGTCACAATCGGCCGGAAAAGTTATAGCTTCTGTTTTTTTTTGGAACTCAGAAGGAAAGCTGTTAATTGATTACAAAGATAAAGGCGTTTACATAACTGGAGAATACTACGCTTATACCCTGGAGCGGTTAAAATAGTCATTCAAGAAAATAAAGGGGAAAACTGACGAAAGGTGTCCTGCTTCTGCATGACAATGTTCCCGTCCACAAGAACCGTGTTCCGTTGGGTGCCCTTGATAAAAATGGGCCTCGATATTTTCAATCACCCATCCTATAAGCCAGACTTGGCTCCTAACGTTTCTTTATCTGTTTTCTAAATTGAAAAAATGAGGTGTGGTTACCACACGACTTTCTTATACGTATGAGCGTTTCAAACTATACAATTTTAAGAATTTTTTTATACAAAACTTATTCAAAATCCTATTCTAAGTACTTTTATTCTCTTAATAAATCGCTATAGAATGCATATTTTGCAAGATATTCGAAAAAAAGTGCTACTCGCTAAGAGTAAAAGTGCTAATCCCGGTCCGAATTTTAAAAGTTCTTGTATACAAAAAATATTGCAAATCCAACTCTAAATACTTTTGTACTCTTAATAAATATATATAGACGGCATAATTTACGACATATTTGCAAAAAATCGCTATTCGGTAAGTAGGGATGGCAAAAAATATAAATATATCGATATAATCATCATATGATATATCGAAAGCTATATATCGATACATGCGATACATCGGAACAAATATATCGATACATACGATTTATCAGAACAAATACATCAATATATGAAAAAATCGAATATATGTACGTGTGTAGGTATATATTTTTTTTTTATTTCCAAAATTCAAGTTTTCTTAATAGCTACCGAGAAAATACTCAAGAATAATGTAATAAAAAAAGTAATTTTTATTAACTATAACTTACAAGTAGGTAAAATATCCAGTTCTACAAAATTGAATTTTTTTTATGAAAAATAAAATGTATTTTTTTTTTACAAATCATAACTGTCTCATAGCCACAGGACAATAAGTAAGCTGTTTGCCTGCATTTGTGGGTACATCAGTTCCATAAATGGCAAGCTATCAGGCAAAGAGCTCAGAAATAATAATTTGGAAAGTCTACTTCCCTTGAGACGGTTACGAGTTTTTGTAGCGGTTGCTCCAGCTTTTGAAAATAACCTCTCACTGGGGACCGACGTTGCTACAACACCAAAATATTTTGCCGCTAATTTAAATAAGTTGGGATATACCACTTTCATTTCATTCCACGTATCCAAGAGATCATCATTTAGGTTTCTAACTGGCACGCTTAAATATTGATTAAGTTCACTATTCTTATTTGATCTGCCTTGTCCACTTTTTTTTAGTGTTAGCTAATCTTTTATGATGGGCCCATAAATCAAATTCAGGACTTTCAGCAGACGAATCAGAAGATTCGGATGAAGAAGAGGTTTTTTGCAAACTCGTGATCTCACTTTTTATGTGTCTCATCACAGTACCTAGGGCTTGAGGATCTCTGAAGTGTATTCGTTTGAATCGAGGATCTAATATTGTGGAAACTGGTGGTATATAAGATTTTTCGATAGCGCCAAACCTCTTTTCAATTTCTTTTAATAAGGTTGTTTTCAATTCTTTACCTATTTCATACCGGGGCACATAATTGTTGTACTGATCCATCAGACAACGAATCATAGGTATTACTTTGCCTATTGTTGGGTAATTTTCACCACTTATCTCTACTGTCATCCTTTCTAATGGCTTTAGATATTTGCATACTTCGCGTAAATGCTCAAATTCGGCTGCAGTAATCATATTTGGAGCATTAACATCGGAAAGTGAAATATTGCTGACCACCATTGGTGACATTTGTAAAAATCTCTCTAACATGTAATATTTGGAGTTCCAACGAGTTTTGACATCCAAAATCAGTTTTTTTATGTTTCCTTCTAGCGTTTCTGCATCGATTTGTGCTTTTCTTAACTGATCACTAGCCTTAACACTTCTTTTGAACCATACTACTATGGATCGCACCTTGTCAATAATATTATTCAAACCCACGGTGTTTGTTAGCGAATTGTCACATACCAAATTGAGAGTATGTGCGAAGCATGGGATGTGTCGGTTTTTCCCAAATTTGTCATGTATAGCTTTGACCATATTGGCGGCATTGTCCGTCACTATAACAGCAACAACATTATTAGGATCAATTCCCCAAATTTCGAGAGCTTTGCCCAATTCTAAAGCAATATAGTCCGCTGTGTGAGACTCTGTTAATTCAATAATACCTATTGTCGCTGATGTTAACTTCATATCATGTACAAAGTGGATAGTGAGGCCCATAAAACTTTTGGTCTGCATGTCGGCAGTCCATATGTCCGTTGTAAGTGTTAAATGCTTTGATTGTTTTAACATATTTTTAAACGCGGCTGAAACCACCTCGTACTTTCTATCAATATTATTTTTGATGGTGTTTCTGGTTGGTACTTTGTATAAAGGTGTCACTTCTTTCACCAAAGACAGAAAACCCTTACCTTCTATAATATTAAATGGCAAATTATCCTGAACAACAAATTTTACTAATGCTTCCGTTAGTTTCACATTCTTAGAGCCACCATCTAAAAATAGAAATAGACGGTGAAATTCATGCCGATTATTAAAAATGTCAGCTTTACCTTTGAAGGATGAAATTGTTTTGAAGGCAGACACAATTGTAGCTTGCTTGAATAACGAGCTTGTTATTTCTCTACTTGTGCTTGGTTCAGCCTCATATTCAGAAACTGTCATTGTTGAAGTTGATGAATGATCATCACTTTCTTGTGAAACAATAAGATTTTCCTATAAATATTTAATAATAATTTATTAAAAATTGGGGGTATATTGGTCTTACCTCATCTTGAGGTAGTGAACTACTAGTTCCAGCCGTTTCTACATCCATTCGGCTTTCGGGTTGGAATGTACCTTTTCTCTTTTTTGGTTCATCAGCCTTCTTTTCCTCCTCAGTTAAATGTTGTAGAACGGAGGAATGTTTTTGTTTGAAATGTGTTTTTAAATTTGTTGTATTGCCCGAAGTTTTCAGTACCTTAGCACACAGACTGCATTTAGCAGTATTTGGAGCAATTTTTTTAAAATGCTTCCAAATGTTACTTCTCGGAGGAGCCATATTTTCAAGACTAATAATCGGTCACTTAGTATTTAATAAATAAAGTTGATTTCGATTTCCACTTCATTAAACTTTTGAACAATCGCACTATACTCTTTCACAGTGAACACTTTTGTAGTTCTTTGGAGACTGCGGAAAAAGTCGAGCTTTATTTATAAACTTTGTACTTTGTATGGTAATTCTCCGAGAAAAATGTTCGGGGAAGAACTTGATTTTGTTGCAATAGTTCAAAGGAATCCCGATTATAGCCGATAATTCTGATACCTATCGTATGAAATGTAGGTAACTAAGTTACTTTCGCTCCTTGACGCTAGAGGGCACTACTATTAAGTAACTTAACAAATGTTGGTTTTAAAACAAACTAAATTGAAGTTTCATTGAGTTTCACACTTTCTTAATTTTTCGATATATTTCAACAAAAATATAGATATATTTTGCGATATATCGAAACTATTATATCGATATTTATTTATCGAGATATTTGAAAAAAACATCGATATATTAAATATATCGATATATCGTTGCCATCCCTAGGTAAGAGTAAAAGTGGTACTTCCGGTCCGAATTTTGAAATTTTTTTATACAAAAGTTATTTAAAATTATAATTTAAATCTTTTATACTCGTAATGTACCTGCTTAGAAACCATGACTTGCGAGATATTCGCAAAAAACTGATTTTCGATAAGAGTAAGAGACCTACTTCCGGTTGGAATTTCGAAAAACTTTTTTAAGACAATTTGTCTCAAATTTAATTTTGAATACAATTGAATTCTTTAGAAATTTGTTTAAACTTAGTAATTGACGAAATATTTGCAAAATTCGATTTTTTCACTGAAGTAAACTACTACTTCCGGTCTACCGATTTTACTGAAAAACTAATAAGATCTCAAGAGGCAGATTATACATGTAAATACAAAATTTGGAATAGATATCTACAGCGGTTTGACCGCTATCGTGGTCACAGATACACAGAGAGAGACACAGACACACAGACATTTTTAAAAACCACTTTTTTTGGTATCAGGGGACATCAAAACGTGGATATCTGCAAAAATCTCGAGGTCGAAAATTTTCGTCATCACAGTACTTCCTTATAGTACGTATAAGAAAGTAAAAATGAGGTGTGGGCCACACACACATACGTATGTGCGTCCCGAAATGTGTATATAAAAGCATTTCCAAATTAAGTTTTAATTTCGTAATATAATAAACCTCTGAGTAAAAGTGTTACTTCCGATACGAATTTTGAAATCATTTATATATAAAAGTTTTCCAACTTGAGCTCTAAATACTTTTGGTTAATAAATTTGTATAGTATGCAAAATTTATAAGATATTTCCAAAAAACGGCTGTTTGATATGAGTAGAGATATTACTTCCGGTCGGAATTTTGAAATTTCTTTTATACAAAAATTGTTCCAAGTTTAGCTCTAAATACATTTGTATTCTAGATAAATCTGCATAGAATGAATATTTTGCAAGAAATGTTACTATTAAATGCTCGTTGAGAAACTAGTCAAATTGTAATAATCTTAATAATAAACCACTAACAAACTCAGTAAATACCTATAATAAATATGTTTTATGTTAACTTGTGCTTAATATTCATATAGGTGCATTATACAAATATTTTCTGAAAATGCAACACATATTCTTTTAATATAATTTCATGTAAACTATACATAATGTTTGTATGTACAGAGTACCTCGAAGCCCTAATTTGCTACAACTGAAAAACATTTTAAAATCTAGTTTGCTATTCATTCTGATGTCGGCTTGTGCAAGTAGCAATTCAAATGAGTATCAAAACGGGTTCTATAACGTTTCTCTGTGAACACCATCTTTTCAGATATATCTGTATAGGTAGTCGGTCATTCTACCGGGCAATATACGTGTCAAAAAAAGTGAACTCTCAGATTGCTATCTACCTAATGTTCGTAAAGCAAAATCTTACAATTCAGCATATTTTATATTAGTACATTACATCTTAGATTTGAATAAAACACGCATATTTCTCGAAATTTTTAGAAAACTTAACATTATTATGTACCTATGAAGTAAAAACGTCATTTTCATGATGTCACTCCTAAATATCTAAAACATTAGTTATGGTGGCGCTGTACCTGAAACAAACAATTTTTTATCTCGCGAGGCGAATTCTAACAAAACAACTTTTTTACAGCACATTCGCATTCCTGAACATTCCACATTTTAGCCTAGCCTCATATATTTCTAGTATTGAGCGTTTTAAATTACAACTGTGTTTAAATTCTTTCTTGTAAAATCTGGGTATTGTTTTTGGTAGGTAACTGATTCTGTACTACCTAAACGGACAGACGAAAATTAGACACATATAAAGATGTTTAATGTTTATCTTCTTATGATCCATAAGTGATGTGCCCAGAGTTGCCTGATTTTAAACATTTTTTTTTATAATTAATATTATAATGAAAGAATTACACGACTTTCTTATACGTATGAAAGCGTTACTCCCGGTCCGAAAATTTCATTTATATAAAAAATATTCTAAATCCAACTTTAAATACTTTTGTATTCATCATAAATATATATAGAATGCATAATTTACAACATACATATTTGCAAAAAACCGATTTTCAATAAGAGTAAATAACCTACTTCCGGTAGGAATTTCGAAAAATTTTTTTAATAAAATTCTTTTCAAATTTAATTTTAAGTACATATGAAATCTTTATAAATTTGTCTAAACTTAGTAGTTGACGAAATATTGCCAAAATTCGAGTTTTTCACCGAAGTAAACTATTACTTCCGGTCTGCCGAATTTACTGAAAATCTAATCAGTTCTCAAGAGGGAGATTATACCACTAAATGCAAAATTTGGAATAGATAGCTATAGCGGTTTGACCGCTATCGTGGTCACAGACACACAGACATTTTTTAAAAACCATTTTTTTTGGTATCAGGGGCTTCAAAACGTGGACATCTGCAAAAATCTCGAGGTCGAAAATTTTCATCATCATAATACTTCCTTATACTACGTATAAGAAAGTAAAAAATGAGGTGTGGCCACCACACAACTTTCTTATACGTATGAGCGCTTCAAACTACACAATTTTAAGAATTTTTTGTATACAAAAATTATTCAAAATCCTATTCTAAGTACTTCTATTCTCTTAATAAATCGCTATAGAATACACACTATGCAAGATATATAAGAGTAAAAGTGTTACTTCCGGTCCAAATTTTGAAATTTCATATATATGTTACGTGTAAAGTTAGTTCAACGGTTAAACTTAGGTTTACCCGGGTAAACCGCGAAATACCTAGGAAACGTGGGTAAAGTACGAAATATAACTGAAATTGGACATGTTTCGCGCTTTACCCGGGTAAACCGTGTTCCACGCATTTTTACTTGGTTAAAGTTGGGTGTAACAAAAACAACATGGTCATAAATGTTTGAAAAACATATTTATTTAAAAACACATTTTACGAATAAAAGTAAAAACACTAAAACTGTGTCCTGTGAAAGTAAAGAATACTTTAATTTATTTGTTCAAGCAAGACAAGCTGCCATGACATTTCGAGTTACAAAGATTTCCAATAGCTTTACATTTACATTTGCTGGTCTTGCATTTAGCTTTACAGTTGCAACGTTTATAACCACGACCTCCTAAAAGTGACTGTTCATTTGCAAGTTGTCGTAAACTTTTCTTTTCCAGTGATACACTTTCCAGATCTACAAGTTTCTCACTACACACAGAAAATAGATTCCTGGAAAACATTTCCTCGATAGTTCCTGTCTTGTTAGCTAGTTTATAAAAATTGTCGTCGGTTTTCTCGATAACTGTCATGAGAATGTTTCTAAAATCGCCCCTCCCTCGATCAACGTCTGGAACTTTCACTCTGACTGTATCTTCAACGAAACATGGAGTGAATTTTAAATTAGATAAGGTTTTCATCTTCTTTGCTTGATTTTCTAAATTTATTTTTGCGTCTAGTATGTTTGAAAGTATATTTTTTTGCACAAGCAAAGTTCACACCTCATACTGGCTGATGTACATGGCTCACCACATTCTGCACATTTGGTCTGATTTTCTAAAGTTTCTATATTATTGGCGTTTTCTCTTTAATTATTGTCCATATTTTCTTCTCTATTGCCACCTTCAGTAATATCTTTGTGCAGGTGGTCACTTTCAGTAATCTTCTTCTTGCAGGATATCTATTTCTGGGTCAGTATCCATAGGCTGGTCTACGTTTTGTTTTTGTTGAGGCTGTTCACCCGCACCAAATTCCCTCACGACTCTCGCAAGTTCTTCTTCGGTTTGTAGATTTTCAATACTTTCTTTTGGAAAAGCTGATGTCGATAGGCCGACTTTAATATCGTGCCCAAACATGGCGACATAAGGAGCTCGTTTAATTCCATCATGGTATGTGCTGTTTTTCATTAACTGGACAAATCTCAGACCTTCTGACAATCGTTTGCAGTTTTCATCATCCATCCACGTCATGAGCATATTTTGTATATCTTGATTTGCTCTTTCCACGCTGCCTTGTGACTGACTGTGGAGCGGTTTGCCATGTACTATTTTAAGGCCACTCCACATGGAACATAACTCTTCAATAACACGGTTTGCAAATTCCCTGCCGTTGTCCGATTGTAGTATAGATGGGGCACCAAAAATGCATAATATGTCTATCAGGCTCTTAGCAACTTCCTCAGCCCTTTTCGATTTTAATGCATGTATTTGAACAAATTTTGTTAATAAATTTGTATTCTGCATCTGCATGGAATTGCATGTTAATCAGTTCCACTTGACAACCGCTGTTCATCTCCGAAAACACCATTGGGTTAACCACAAGCCCTTTCTTGGCATATTTTAGTTTCTTTTGGCAACCTTCACACAAACGGAGATATAATTTAATAACATCTTGAGTTATATTCTTGAACTTTTTTTTGCATTCCCTTTCCATACGATGTTTAACACCATGTCCAATGGCCAAATGTGCATCATGCAAAATATCAAACATTTCATCGTTTGTACCGTAATACTTTATGCTAGATTCATTTCGTGGTATTGTTCATTACTAAAATAAAAACTGTTTGCACTTTTCGAAGGCACCAACTCATTGAAAACTTCATCAAAATGCTTTCTTAAACGCACACGTCAACTCTCTTCAGTTGCCATTTTCGAACTGACTGCACGTGGTGAAAGAAGACGCAATAATAATTCCTACACTCAACTTTAACCTTTAGAACGCGATTTACCGGGGTAAAGCCAGAAATAGCTATAATGTCGGTTATATTTCGTACTTTACCAATGTTTCTTGGGTATTTCGCAGTTTACCCGGGTAAATCTAAGTTTAACCGTTAATCTAACTTTACCCGTAACATATACAAAAAATGTTGCAAATCTTGCACTAAATACTCTTGTACCTTGATAAATATATATAGAATGCATAACTTCTGACATATTTGCAAAAAATCGCTATTCGATAAGAGTAAAACTGGTACTTCCGGTCTGAATTTTGAAATTTTTTTTATACAAAAGATATTGAAAGTTATTTTTTAAATACTTTTATACTCGTAACGTACCTGTCTAAAAAGCATAACTTGCGAAATATTCGGAAAAAACTGATTTTTGAGAGGAGTAAAAGACCTACTTCCGGTAGGAATTTCGAAAAACTTTTTAAATAAAATTGTTCTCAATTTTAATTTTAAGTACATATGAATTCTTTATAAATTTGTTTAAACTTAGTAGTTGACAAAATATTGGCAAAATTCGATTTTTTCACAGAAGTAAACTGCTACTTCCGGCCTACCGATTTTACTATAAAACTAACCAGATCTCAAGAGGGAGATTATACACCTAAATACAAAATTTGGAATTGATATTTACAGCGGTTTGACCGCTATCGTGGTCACACACAGACATTTTTGAAAAACCACTTTTTCGGTATCAGGAGACTTCAAAACGTGGACATCTGCAAAAATCTCAAGGTCGAAAATTTTCATCATCACAATACTTCCTTATACTACGTATAGGAAAGTAAAAATTACCTATAAGATAATGCAAATGTAGTATGGTAGGTACTCGTATACGAGTACCCGTAAATGTAAAGTCGGCTTAACACACGGTCGATTGTCGGTTAATGTTTTGAATGATATTCAACAGCTATCTACAATAACTAATGTTATTATTTCCTATTTGCCTTAGTGGACAGGTTGACCGCTGCTGAATCAACTTATCTATAACATTAACAGAGAGGTAAACAGTAGTAGTGGGGGCTCTACTGTGGTGCTTCTTGATGCTTATTTGTTTTTAAAGAATACGAGTTAAGCAAGGTACGGATTGTATTTAAATCGTCGTGATAAAACAGAACCCTGAATGACTTAAAAGTAGAGGCGACGCGACGTTCCGATTGATGAAGAGGATATCATTCTTGTTTGTTGGCGATCTGTAAATATAAACGTACACACTCGTCCAATACATTAGGCAATCCAGCCTCTAAGGTCTATAAATTTATAAACGCAGATAATTTTGGAATATATGACACTTTGCAAAACACTGATTGGACTTATCTGTGTGCTTTCACTAATATTATTGAGGCTTCCTTTTATAGACAGATTTACCTATGATATTTATAATGATTACGTATTTCAATAGTACTCCGAGGTCTTCACATCCCATTTGGTTCACCAAAGAGCATATTATCCACATCAAACGAAAAAATATGCACCACAGTATTTAAAAAAAAGTCTGGTCGTGTCGAAAACAAAATATTTTGATTTATACTTGTTGCCTCCGATCTTCTTAAAGAGATTGATTGATTTCTTCTGAGAAAATTATAGTACCAGTCATCACCTCTTTAGTACTTCTGACTGGTTTTCTAAATTAAAAACACACTTAATATTGTTTCTTAAGGCATAAGTGTTTGTTTTTTGTTTGATATCTCAATTGTAATGTGCTGCGAGGAATTCCACAATATCTGGCAACGTCCTGTTTAATCTCTCTTCAAGTAAGTTCAGAGCTCCTATTAATTGCTCTTTGGTCTGTAAGACCTTTTTGGACGTCCTTTAGGACCTAGATATTAAGTAATTAGTAGATATAAAATCAAAATATTACATGCATTATGGGGGTAATGGTGACCGTGTTCTTAATATCCGTTTTGTTGTAACCATAATTCCCCCAAATATATAAAAATTATTCTCACCAGTCTAACCAGATCTGATGAAAATCAGTTGCAACTAATAATACTGTGGTGGTAAACAGCATTAAAAATTGGTCAGAATATCGTTTTGTTTCAAATATCAAATATCAAATACTGTTGCTCTGTTCAATTGCAAAAACTGCTTATAAGAAAGTGAGAAATAATGTATATACATATACGTTATTTTGCAAGCGTGCAGAATTCTGCCATAAGTGTCATTAGTTTTAAAAACCAATTTATAGATGGAGCATGCATTTATTTTTTATATCAGTCTCGTTGAGGTTCGGAAAATCACGTGGTCACCATTACCTCGATGGCCATATACCCCCCAAATTCTCCCATTTTCCTTTTGGCACAATTCGAAACACTTCTCCACATCGCAAATATCAAGGAAAAAAAATAATGTTGTAATCTTAAGGTCAAAAGGCAAAAATTCATCCCAATCGTTTAATACATACTAACTAATATTAAACATTATTTAATAAAAGGATTGCATTAATATATGTAAATTGCCTATTGGAAATTAAATATTTAGATGGAACATTTTCTGCTTACATTAACTACACAATATATGAAACGAACACGTTTCACAAAGTTAATAAATCTACACGCTTATTACAATACCGATCTTTTCTGAGTAATATTAATAATAATGGAGTGTCGTAAATACATACATATATATATGTATGTACATACGTTAAAGGTATGTACATGATCATGCATATTTAGTCCTAGTCATGTATTAAATATTTGCCAGAGAAAACACAGCTTTTTGTTATCGTATGTATTACTCTAGACGACAAAAATTGTATAGATGCTATAGGTCATGGACTTCTATTCCTGTAAGACTTTTAGAATTGCATATGCTTAAAATTATGTAAAAAATACAATGGTGGGTTCTATTTATTGTTAGAAGATAACATTTAGTAATTAATGCATTTAACAACGGACTGGCTCTAAAACTATTGGCTGCCGAAAAAAAGAAACTATTGATAACCATACAATAATTTGAGATTATCGGTAATGCAAACCATGAGCACTTAAATGAACCGGAGGGTATTTAAACACTGTAAAATGATCTCGTTAAGTTAATGCTCAAGTCAGTGGGGGATCGTGACATTATTAACTGATGGGGCCAATATCCTTTCCACTTCCTCCATTGAATAAAAGGTTGAAATCAGCTCATTTCGTTATCGTTAATTAAAAAAAAAACACCCACAGCAAAATTATTGTAATACAGACTATTAAAACGTTATTTGAAAATAAGGATTACGTTAAGTATTTATAATATTGTTAAGGAAACTTTTTTACGTCTAGTATTTCCAATCCATTAAGTCTCTATTGTTTCATCAAATTTCCTAAAAATGTCTTGATGCGTTTCAATATCGAGAAACATTTTTCGTCTGCTGACATTGCCGTTGTTACTGACACTTCCAAAAGTTTGCTCGTTCCTTGAAAAGTTGAATTTCCACTTGACGAGAGCAATGAAAAGCTCCAGATACAATTTGCAATTCTTTTATTTGATAAATAACTTGCAGGTCAGTTTTTAACCTGTTCTTTCCCTGAAACGAATAAGAATTAAATAATTCGTGGTTTTTGAAAAATCATTGCGATACACCGATAACATTTTTCAATAAAAATAAATTTGTTACTAACAGGTCCCTAGTAAAATTAAATCTAGCTCTTATTTGTTATATTAATATCGTATAACACTGCATATTTCAATTGTTTCCCTTTCATTTTCTGTAAGTACGCAGAAAGTATTTTGTTAGCTAAAAATTCTAAATCAATATGTCAATGATCTAATTTATATGATCACTCACGTCTTTTTTAAATTTAATTTTCTAAATATTGTTTAACTTTAACCGAGTCTGTGTTTTTGACTGTAATTGCTTAAAAATTATTATGGCAAATTGTCAACCAAAAGTGAAATCTTTATTTTGGAGTTAAGGCAATGCAAGTGTAAAATACAATTTAATATGTTCACTGTTTTGTAATGTTTTCATGACATTATCAGTTTGTTTATAAATTCGTAAACAGCGCCGGCGTTAATTCTTCGAGACCAGTCTGTGAAGAATGTAGTAAACGCATGTGAAAAGTTCCATCTATAAGTCTTTTTGGAGGCGTTGAGAAAAACGAGCAAAGTTCAGATAGGTGGGTCAAGAATACTCGAACCGATTTATTCACTGATGCCGCACTGCTCATTTCGAGACTTATTACCAAATGGTTACTTGCCTCGTGTAATGTTTTGAAAAGTATGTAAATCTCCATTTATAACCGATGCCCCAACGTAACTCTGAGCTATTTTTGTGTCACAGTTTGATTTAAAATACACTCCGAAATTAAATCGCATCACGCCCTGAAGGATATCCAAAATCCCAAAAGTTTTCGACTAGATGTCCACAAATAGTATATCGTAAAAATTGAAATTATCAGATGCGTTGGTACAACACCAAAACAAAACAAATTCGACCGCTTTAATTCTTGGGCCACCACTTTTTTTTATAAACATCATGCGTACATTTTAACAATTTAAACACTGTAGACTTGCTAAAATAAGCTTTCTAAGTCCTTATCTAAATGGAATTAAAACTGGTCAATTACCAAAATACTCATTGTGTTCATGCTCGTCAAATTCGCTGTGTTATCCTGTTAGAACTCATTCTACTGCACTGAAAAATGTAATACAATTTATGATTACATTTACATGTTTCTCAATTTTTACACTATTGTGCTTCTATTGGCTAAGTTCGCGTAGATTAAAATACCCAAAATGTAATTTAAATACTAGAACAACATGATCGGCATATTTTTATTGATGCAACATAAACCAATCAGTAATTTGTGATGAAGCTCTTACTTTAAATTTTAAAATTAGTATAACCTTTCATAATTTCCATTCATGAGGAAAAACACCACTAAATAATATCAGGTTAAAAACATGTTTCAACGGTTACATTAAAATCTAGCATACTTTATATATGTCAAAAAGGTTGGAATAAATTCATTTAAAATTCAACCTTTAATTTTTTTAAAAAACACTGGGACCCGTCAATTTTTATTTTTAGATGGGCATTTTTTAAACTAATTTTTGTTTATACAGGGTGACTCAAAAAAAAGATTTCATTTGACACTTCAATTTTTTTTAATTGAAACACCCATTTTTTATTTTATTTTCAGATTCTACGTAAAATTTTGATCACATTTCATGTATTATAACCTAAGTCTAAGTTAAGTTCTTTTCTAAAATAATCAATGTAATTTAAAAAAAAATTATTTAATTCTAAATAATAAATGTCTCAATGATTCGTAATTAAATTGTGAAATATTAATTTAATAAATGTTGAAATTGGCCACCACCAACATCCTGGCAATATCCGAGGCGATCTTCGAATTCTTGCAAAACATTGTGCACTATTTGAGGTTCTATCAGTCTCATTTCTTGTCTTATTCGGGATTTAAGTTCGTCAATATTGTTCGGTCTGTTGATATACACTTTAGATTTTAGGTAGCCCCACAGATAATAGTCTAACGGGGTCAAATCAGGGGATCTGGCCGGCCATTCTATTGGGCCCCGTCGACCAATCCACCTTCCAGGAAAAACACTATCTAAATATTCACGCACCGGGCGAGTAAAATGGGCTGGTGCTCCATCCTGTTGATACCATAAGCTATCATTGGGAATTTGAGGATCTTCTGGATTTGGATACACTACAGCAAGCGCAGGTATCAAATCGAATTCTAGAAATTCTAGATATCTTTCTCCAGTCAAAGTGCCGTCAAAGAAGAAGGGACCCAAAATTCTGTTTCCAATAATCCCAGCCCAAACATTTACTTTTTGAGGGTATTGTGTGTGACACTCCATAATCCAATGCGGGTTTTCTGTAGCCCAATAACGAAAATTTTGCCTATTCACGGTTCCGTTTAGGCAAAACGTTGCTTCATCCGAGAACACAATTCTTCGTGAAAATTGAGGATCATCAATACATCTCTCCATCATTATTTCACAAAATTGCATTCTTCTATCTGGATCGTCCTCATTTAGTTCATGAACTAACTGAACTTTATAAGGATGCCATTTATTTTTATGTAAATAGTTTAATACAGATCCTTGACTAATTTTGTTCTCGTCAGCAATAGCGCGACTAACTTTATGGTTGTTCTCTTCAACGGATAATAGCACATTCAACTGCACTTCTTCTGAGATAGTGGGCCGGCCTTTTACATAATTATCTCTCACATGCCCCAAATCCCTATATTTTTTTTCAATTTTACTAATAGTTGATTGAGATATAGGCGCTCTGATTGGGTATTTATTGTTGAACAGTTCGGAAACTTCCAGTTGGGTACGCATCCTATCTCCATAACCAATCATCATTAGTATTTCTATGCGCTCCCTTTCATTTACTCGTGCCATTTTACAGTAAAAAAAAACTGCTTTTATTAGAACTTTTATACAAATGTTTAAATGCTTTTGACAGGGAATGAACTTCAACGTCAATGTTAAATAACCTAGGTAACAAATAAAAATGGTATTAATGTTTAAATGTTTACAGTTTCAGTAAATTTGATTATGTTTAACTCCTAATATGTACAGTTTAAAAGAAAAGAAATAAGCTAACTTAACTTAGACTTAGGTTATAATACATTAAATGTAATTAAAATTTTACGTATATTTCGAAAATAAAGTAAAAAATGGGTATTTCAATTAAAAAAAATTGAAGTGTCAAATGAAATCTTTTTTTTGAGTCACCCTGTATAAACAAAAATTAGTTTAAAAATGCCCATCTAAAAATAAAAATTGACGGGTCCCAGTGTTTTTTAAAAAAATTAACGGTTGAATTTTAAATGAATTTATTCCAACCTTTTTGAGCTCACTGTATAATGTATGCCGAGACATCCATACCCCTATTGTTTAGAATTATAATAGTGATCCAGTAAACAACGGTCAAAAATAGGTTTTCCCGTCGAAATAATCCAATAGTTTTGATAATTCACAAACTTATTTGTAGGTGCCTAGTGGTGAATAAGTTCTGATAAAGCACAGGCGAGCTCTAGTGGCGATAAGTGAAAAGATGTCTTGTTTTCGTTTTGCCCCTAATATCGCAAAAACTATGGATTGTAGCTAAAACATGATCAAATGAAAGCTGACAAAATTTGCTGCAAGATTATAGGGCTTTGAAAATTGAAAGAATGAAACCAAATTGATTATATTGACATAGAAATGATTAACAATAACTAAACAATAACAATGATGTAAAAAGAGCCATTATGTACAATAACCAAATTGAGAGAGAGGGGGGGGAGGGGGGGAGAGAGAGGGAGAGAGAGAGAACTCTTAACTATGTAGAGAAGATTATAATCACTTGTCTGGCTGAACTTCTTGATCATCTATTCGTTTTGCCCCATTAATTGTCTGAAATAGAATCTAGGATCTCACCTGATCTTCAACTGGTGCCAATTCTTTTACTTCTTCGAGGTCATTTCGGGGTCATCGATTTCTGTTAGGGATGGTAATGGTGTTTCAATCAAGCATCACACGTGCAATTATGACAGCTGGTCGTACACTGCATTCCTGCTTTTTTCGGCACTCATATCTGGCGAGGGGGGGGCCAAATTCCGATATCAATGGAACAAGCCGATCATTCTAAAACCTTCAACCCGTAACCTAGAGGAAGTTTGGTCGCCAGTCAAAATCGGGAAATCGATTTTGAGAACGCTTTATGGGGCATACAAATTAAGAGAGGTCTGAGTGGTGAGTGTAATGTGTTATAGCTTCCTTTGAAGAAGTTGAGTTGTTCTAGACATCTGCAATACTTTGCAATGTGGAATGCTTCTTAAATAACTTGAAACGAGTAAATCTTGGCTAAAATAGGTTTTTCTTTCTACTTTGTCATGGCTTGGCTTAACGATACCGTTTGTCATACGGGTGAGGTTAAGCCATAAGAAGGTCAACCAGAAGAGGAGTTGGCGAAGGGAGGGATAATGCGGGAAAACTAAGCAATGTATGTTATGGAAGAGGGTTGCGCAAATAACAACGGAGGAACCACGTGTTTACAGTAAAGATCCTTTTTCGACTAACAATCTTCATATTTTTTTTTTGCAAAAATATTGCCTTTCATCACTCGACATCAATAAATTAGAGTGTACAGTTTAAAACCTGTTTGAATAATTTTTATATGAATTCTTGCATTGATACCTCTGTATGCAAATCATTTCAATACAGCTCTAAAGTGGTTTTGAAAAAAAAAGGTTTTATACGTGGGTATTTTTTAGGAATACAAAAACAATCTTTTCGGTCTTCGCTGCTCGAGATTGCCAGTGATTCATGAGGACTTTTAGTTTATTCATCTTTAGACACGTATAAACAAACAAATACGTAAAGTTTCAAAATTATTGGATTTTTACTTTCTTATACGTAGTATAAGGAAGTATTGTGATGATGAAAATTTTCGACCTCGAGATTTTTGCAGATGTCCACGTTTTGAGGTCCCCTGATACCAAAAAAGTGGTTTTTAAAAAATGTCTGTGTGTCTGTGTGTCTGTGTGTGTGTCTGTGTGTGTGTGTGTGACCACGATAGCGGTCAAACCGCTGTAGATATCAATTCCAAATTTTGTATTTACGTTTGTAATCTGCCTCTTGAGAACTGATTAGATTTTGAGCAAAATCGGCCGACCGGAAGTAGTAGTTTACTTCAGTGAAAAAATTGAAATTTGCAAATATTTCGTCAATTACTAAGCTTAAACAAATTTATAAAGAATTCATATGTACTTAGAATTAAGTTTGAAACAAATTGTCTTAAAAAAGTTTTTCGAAATTCCTACTGGAAGTAGGTCTTTTACTCTTATCGAAAATCAGTTTTTTGCGAATATCTCGCAAGTCATGCTTTTAAGACAAGTACGTTATGAGTATAAAAGTATTTAAAACATAATTTTCAATATCTTTTATATAAAAAAAATTTCAAAATTCAGACCGGAAGTACCACTTTTACTCCTATCGAATAGCGATTTTTTGCAAATATGTCGTAAGTTATGCATTCTATATATATTTATCAAGAGTACAAAAGTATTTAGAGTTGGATATGTAATATTTTTTGTATAAATGAAATTTCAAAATTCGGACCGGAAGTAACACTTTCATACGTATAAGAAAGTCGTGTGGTGACCACACCTCATTTTTTAAAGATGAAACCGTTCGTTATTTAGGAGATATTGACACAACCGATCTTAAACTAGTTCACTACTAATTGTTAAGATTGAATCAATCTTGAGAGTAAGAAAAAATGATTGCATAATGAATACCAGAATATAAAACTTTTATCAAGAAATACAATGGTTACTTTTTGTTTGAGAAAGATCAATAGTAAAAATATAATAAATTTTACATTATTGTTACACTAACACTGTGGTTTCATCAGACAGGAAATACAGGACAGCATTTCCTTTTTGATAAACTCCCAACCTCAATATTGCTGCATAGCGTGACAATTTAAATCTCTGTCGTATGTAGGAACATTAATTTTCTTTATCATACACAATTGTGTATAACACATCAAGGCTTTCAACTTATTTTAAACGAAGAAACCTTGTAATAAGTCAGCACGCATATTGTATAAGCCTATAGCAGTAAACAAACAGCTTCAGTAAATATATTGTGTATAGATTGTGTCCTGCTTGAAAAAATAAAAATGTTAAATCTATTATTATTATTATGAATAAATTGGGAATTTATGAACAAAGAGACACCATAACTAATTGAATTTTCTTTATAATTAAAATATTTTATTTATATTTATAGAAAGTATATTGTTTTTCATCAATTAGTATGAATAAATTAAAATATTTCGTTAAGTATCAAAATAAAAAATGCGAAGATGATAGGTATTCACAAATTATAGTAACTTAAACATGATGACACTAGCAATTTTATTTAATATGCATAGGTTAGATGCGTAAATATAAAAGTTAGTGATGATGATGACCGTCTAATATCGCTAGAAAACATGAGCAGATAGTAAATTGAAACTGCAAACAAAACTGTTTAATTCTAATGCATGAATTAGCAGGAATGGTAATGTAAACATCGACTGTATAATATGATCATATCATTCACTCTATTACACTAAATGCGCTTTGAAATTAAATTTAAAATTGCAATGTATTGTCACTTGATATTGATATTAAATAATAATTACTGAAAGTAACTCTATCCGCAATAAAGTTTACACTAAATGGGAAAAAGGTATTTTAAAAAACTGATGTGCGATCAAGAAACACAACTTGATTAAAGATATGGAACTCGTTGCGTGATCATAGAAGCGCTTTTCGGTTTGAAGAAAATGGTGTTCTCTAATTTTAAGAACTTCTGTATAATTTTAATTTGTTTGATGAAGTTTTTGTAATATTAGACAGATTAAATACATCATGTTTATTGTATTTGATATGTTTTTAATTTTGTATATTTTATCGTATATTTATATTTTGTGTTAGACGTACGGAACTCAAAAAGTTAGAATAGTTATGTTACAATATGTTTTGAACTTTTATAAAATCGGTTTCAGTTAGTTTTATCATATATTGTTTATTATTGTAGGACATTAAGAAAAAAATGTTTTTTACGACGGCTGCAAAAAGTTTCAAAAATATGTGAAACAATGTTCAAGGTTTTCTAACTTAAATAAATTTATACGCGCTATTTCTTTTTACTTATAATAAAGTATTATGGCCACGACTGACATTCAGTGACTCAAAGTCATGCTTTATAATTTTCTTTTTAAAAATTTTCATTATTCGAAAAGGCTATACAGTAGACTCTCGATTATCCGAAATCGGATTATCTGAAAGTCCGCAATATCCGGAAATCAAATATAGAATTTTAACTCCGCTTTATCCGAAACACCGGTCAAAGATGTTCCCGATTATCCGAAATGATTTGAACTTAAATGAAAATGGCGCGCTTTTATACTTCCAAATAGGTACATAATACACGTGGCGGCGTTTGTGTCGCTCAGTTCAGTGTGGTTCAGTGCTTTAGGTTATGTTGTATTGCATTTCGTGCGGTTTTGTTTTGTACATTACGAGCGGTACGCGCAGTATATAAGTTAGCGAAAATATGGATACAAAACGAAAGCGAAAAGTGGTTACTATAGGCGAAAAACTAAATGCTATAAAACGTCTCGACTCTGGTGCACAATGAAAAACCATCGCAAAAGAGTACGGTGTAGGTGTAAGTACAGTTTCGGAGTGGCGAAAAAACAGGAAAGATATCGAGAAATGGAACAGTGTGTTAACTTCTTCTGCACCAAATCGGAAAGTTATGAAAACCAGTCAGTATGATAAAGTGGACAAGGCATTATATTTATGGTTTACCCAAAAACGTGCTAGTGGTATTCCAATGTCTGGTCCAATTCTTCAGCAAAAAGCAATAGAAATTAGTGAATAGCTTCCTGTAATTGAGGCTCCTGATACATTTACAGCAAGTGAAGGATGGTTATCCAGGTGGAAAGATCGGCACGGAATTAGGCAGCTTCGAATATGTGGTAAAAAATTATCTGCAAACGCAATGGTTGTCGAGAACTTTAAAACAAGGTTTAAAGCAATTATCGACGAAAATTCTTATACTCCCGATCAGTTATATAACTGTGACGAAACTGGCCTGTATTACAAAGCAGTGCCATGCAAAACTTTAGCAAGTAAAGATGAAGTTTCTGCTTCTGGTTATAAAAAAAATAAAGATCGGGTGACTATTCTCGCTTGCAGCAATTATTCTGGACGTCATAAAATGCGCCTAATGTGTATAGGAAAATCAGAAAAGCCAAGAGCATTTAAAAATCTGAGCCCTAACTTGATGCCATTGTACTATAAACATCAAAAAGGCTCTTGGATGGATTCGAAATTGTTTAGGAATTGGTTTTTTGAAGAATTCGTTCCATCGGTTACAAAATTCCTTAAAGTAAATGGGCTACCTGTTAAAGCTTTGTTGCTGGTGGATAATGCACCTTCTCATTTGTCTGTAGAAGAACTTACATTTGGGGAAATTAAAGTTCTATTCTTACCACCAAATGTTACCGCTTTAATTCAACTGATGGACCAGGGTGTTTTGGAAAACTTGAAAAGAAACTATCGGAAAAAATTATTGCTATTTATATTAGAGACAGAGAATGAAGGGGACGATCTACGCGTTTGTTTGAAGAACATTAACCTAAAAGATGTAATATATTGGATAGCCGATGCCTGCAACAATGTAAAACAGTCGACCATACAAAAGTCGTGGAACAAAATTATTGATGGACAGAATGAATTAGCAGAATTGAGGCAAGACGAATGCGGAGAAGATGAAGGTACAAATATACTATATGATCTTGCAATAAAGATAAGTGGTTTTAATAATATTCCTCGAGAAGATTTTGATGCATGGATTCAGTTAGAAAAGAACGATGGAGAGGAATTGTCAAACTTAGAACTAATTAACCTAACAAATGAAAATGAACATCCCAATGAGGAAGAGGAAGATGCAGGGACAGTAGGAAATTCAATGAAAGTAATTTCACATCGGGAAGCAGTAGAGTGTTTAGACAAGGCACTAGTTTATATCGAACAACAACCGGAGGCAACCACGACTGATGTTTTTTTAATTAGAAGATGGAGAGACATTGCGGCAAAAAATCAATACTTATGCAAGTACAAGCAATTAACAATGGATTTCTTTGTAAATCGTTAGGTATTATTAAACTTTCAATAAAAAAAAATGTTTTCACCAGATAGGTATGTATAAATGCAAATTGTAAAGGAAACTGCAATAAAAAAAATATGTATCCAAATATACACACGTAAATTATTTCCACCACCGTATTACCCGAAATTTGAATTATCCGAAATAGGTTCGGTCCCAATCATTTCGTATAATTGAGAGTCTACTGTACTTATATAAATTTTATAAAATAAAGAATTACTTAAAAATGTAGAATGGTTCAATATTTAGCTTATGTTTTATTGTATAAGTACACATCCTGTTCATTTCAAAACTTCCCACGATAAATTTTTGGAAATCTGGAAATCTATGAAAAATTCACTGTAACACGTAAGAAGTAGTATTATTATGGGGGACAGTTCTTGATGCGAAAATTGACTCACCCACTTTAACCCCCTGCCCCCGGGAGCTACCACCTTAAAAACCGTAAATGGAAAGGGGTATCGAGTAATACTCATTTTAAAGGTCTTTTGAAACAGTACATTTAGGCGCTAAATTTTTTAAAATTGATCGATTTGTTTTGAAGATTTTTTAAATAATCTTTTGGTTTATCTAATGTTTTTGTTATTTGTTTTAGGTATAAATATATATTACTCAAACACACTTTAACTGCTTAAAATGATTTGTTTTGTTTTCAAAGTTAGTTAAGAATTCAAATATTTTTTTGCAGAAAAATTGTTCAAAATGTTTGTTGATCGCTAAACAATGGTATAGCCGTTGTTCAAAACTGCCGTGTACATTTTCAAAAACATCTCTTTGAATTCCATGGCAGGTTGCATTAATCCTCTGACGAAGTTCTTCTAAATTCTGAGGTGGAGGGTTAAATACAACACACGTTAAATATACCCATAGAAAAAAAGTCTAGTGGTGTCAAATCAGGTGATCTAGCTGGTCATTTTATAGGTCCTCTTCGTCATATCCATTTATATAGAAATGCATTGACTAACAACCGGCTTACTGGAAGAAAATAGTGAGGAGGAGCTTAATCTTGTTAAAAATGTAAATCGTCCTCATCAAATAGGGGATTTCCATCTCTATCCAGTTGATTTTCGAGAGCATCAATAATTTGCGGTTTGATAGTATTTTCCAACTTATCCAAATATATTTCACCTTTTAAATTTCCATTGAAAAACAACGGACCAATCACTTGGTCTCCTAAGATGCCTGCTCATACATTAATTTTTTCAGGATACTGGGTGTGTCCTTCTACAGACAGATGAGAGTTTTTGTTACTCCAATATCTGCACTTACGTTTATATATAAATCCATGTAAATAAAAAGTACATTCATCACTAAAGCAGATATTTTTCACAAATGCATTGTTATTATTAATCATAGTGTTCACAACACCTACTCTTCTATCATAATCGTGTTCAGTTAGCTCTTGACATATTTTCAATTTATAAGGATGGAATTTACGAAGTTTTGTAATTTTATGAACCGAACCCAAGGAAATTCCAGTTGCCGTAGAAATCTGACGAAATGAGGTATTAGGGTTTATGCCGAAATGACCCAACACTTCGAACTGAGCGCCTTCCTTTGAAACTGTCGGCTGATTATGTTTTACATTTGTAACAGATCCACTCTCAGTAAATTTGTCAATATGATTTAGGACATATCTATGAGATGTGATCTTACCCGGATGCCTTTCGTTAAATGTAGCGGCAGTTCGTCGAGCACGCTGATTTACGACTCCATAAATTAATACAATTTCAACCCTTTCTTACAAACTGTTAAACCATTATTGTTATTTTATTTAAATAACTCTGGGTTGATAACACTAAATAACAATTTATACTAAAGCAACATACAATGTACTACTGCCTATTTTTTTCGTTTAGATCATTATTTTATTGTGCTCTGACGAAGATTGAATCAATGAATGCAAAATCGGTATAAAAACGGTCCTAAAATATGCCTTTTTGTTTAATAAGTAACTACAAAAAGAAGCAAAAGTATTCTGCATTTAACATAACTAGAAAGTTAAAGAACCCTAAGATTATTTATTTTCCATGTTTTTGAGATATTTATAAAAGTTTTTAATATTGGCTTTTGTTCTGATGCTCCTAAAATGGATTGACTATTTAGAAATAAAAAACAAAATAAACCAAAAGATTTAAGATTTTTAAGGGGATAGCTCGCGAGGGCAGGGGGTTAATGTGTATGAGTCAATTTTTGCTTCAAGAAATGGGCCCCACAATAATACTTTTTACGTGTTTCAGGGAATTTTTCATAGATTTACAGATCTCAGAAATTTATAGTGCAAAGTTTTGAAATGAACACGCTGTATATATGGATTTTTACTTACTATTAATAACTTTATAATTTTCAGAAACAGAAATGACTACCGAAGCAGGTGATTTGGAATTACGGCGAAGACAACTTAAAACTCAAAATTCCACAGTATCGTCACGTCGACAGCAAGCGGTATGCGTGAGAAGAGCATACAAACGATACGGCACGAAAAAAAATCCATTCGTAATATTAGATGGTTTAAATATGACAGTTCCTAAAGGTACCATTTATGGATTATTAGGTGCCAGCGGTTGCGGCAAAACGACACTACTTAGTTGCATTGTCGGAAGAAAAACTTTGAATTCTGGGGAAATTTGGGTACTGGGTGGACAACCTGGTTCCAGAGGAAGCGGTGTTCCCGGTCCACGAATAGGCTACATGCCGCAAGAACTCGCTCTTTATGGAGAATTTACTATTAGAGAAACGATGAAATATTTCGGATGGATTAGTAATATGGCCACGACTAAAGTGGACGACAGATTAAACTTTTTATTGACGTTATTACACTTGCCAGGTGCTGACAGACTTGTTAAAACTTTGAGTGGTGGACAACAAAGAAGAGTTTCCTTAGCAGCAGCACTGTTACATGAACCAGAATTGTTAATTTTAGACGAGCCGACAGTCGGAGTCGACCCTTTATTAAGACAAAATATATGGAATCACTTAGTCCATATAACAAGAACTGGAAGTACTACAGTAATAATTACAACTCATTACATCGACGAAACGCGACAAGCACATTTGGTAAGTTTTAATCAGTAAACTCAAATTATACCATAATCGTTAACACAAGCGACGAGAGTTTCAGATTATTGATCTCCCCAGTAAGGAATAGTCTTCTCTTTCGCGTTTATGAAGTACTTCTTTAAGATTCTTATTATATTTTTATATTTATATATAGCAAATCATGATTCCCGATCATAAACGTCTTTTTGAAAAATACATAACTTTGTTTGAATGAGAATTTATAATTTGTAATTATGTTTTATATGTAATATACGCCATCTATGCAAAACGTAGTTGTTGATAATTAAAATCTAACGCGGAAATTTTAAATTACTTTAACGTAAACATATATACAAATACATGAACATTATTGCGTCATTTATTAATCTAATAATTCTTAATTACCTTATAAAAATTATAAATAGTAGTAAGACAGTAAATAATAAATAGGGAACGAAATGTTCATAATATATTTTTATTATATTCTTTATAGGTATGCTTTTTTTTTTGGTAATTTGGTTTGTTTTAAAAAAGTACTTTGTTGAATTTAAACATTCTTTTATAAGCAGCTCTTTTATAACACTACAATGAATAAGACGACTTAACATTATTTGTCATTTCTAATGTTATTTGCAATTTAATGATAAGATATGAAATCACATTTCTAATATATTAAAAATATATCCTGTGTAAATATCGTATCCTATAATTTTATATACAGGTTGAGTTTTTTTCCATTATTTGTATGGGGATCTGGAAAACCATAAGAGATAAGCATTAGGTTAAATGGAGAAAGATTTGCATCTTTATAAGCCTCATGCAGATACGTTTTTGTCCATTTAAGAAACAGCATGGTTTACTAGATATTTGCAAAAAATAGAAATTCTCCAAAATCTTTTCAGTGCTATAGCACTTCTATTATTAAAGTTAGAAAAAAACTTTTTGAATATTGTTTTTAAGAAATTCAATTTCAAACAACGACAACTTCTTAAATTTTTAATTTTGCTTAGCATTTTTGAGTTAGCAAACAAAGTCTATTTTTTTAAAATGGAAACTATAGTTAGCTATGACATATTCTAGTAGTGAATTTTTTTCTGCTTGCAATGATGTAAGGGTTGTAGCACTTATTTTAATAAATAACTGCACAATACACTATTATTATGTTTAACAAAAATCATGTCTTGCCATGGAAAAGAAAAGAAACTTATAATATACAATGTAATACAAGAAACAATAAAAACGCTAAACGAATTAATTATTAACAACACGTAACACGCTAAATTTACATTAAGTGTTCGAAATGTCCACCATTATTATCGACGCACATACATTTACACCTTTTCAACACTGAGCTAATAGCTCTCCTAATTTTGCATCCATCTAAGCTATCAAATACATTAATAACAGCTTCCAATAGCTCCTCTTGGGTTGCATATGATCGCACATATACGAGATCTTTTATTGCTCCAAAGACGAAGAAATCTAACGGTGAAAGATCTGGGGAACGTGCAGGCCATAAAACAGGATCATTTCTGCCGATCCACGAGTTTGGAAATAATTCATCTAAATATATTTGACCTGTGCCTGATAGTGAGGCGGAGCACCGTCGTGTTGAAACCACCATAAATTTGTACGCGTCTGTAAATTTAATTCATCTAGGATATTGTCGAAATCTTCCCTAAGATTGCAAATATCGATTTCCGGTTAAAGTTTCATTAAAAATAAATGGCCCAACAAGTTGCGAACCAATAACACCACACCATAAATTGAAGCCAAACCTAATCTGGGGTCGCCTTTCTTCTAAACGGTGAGGATTTATTTGCGCCCACAGGTGTTCATTATGTCGATTAAATATGCCGCAGTTTGTAAAACGTGTTTCGTCGGTCCATAAGATCTGCATCGGAAAGTTATTATTTTCATGGCACATATTTACGAACCAAGCACAAAAATGTAATCGTCTTTCATCGTCTCCAGGGTGTAGAGTTTGACCAACTAATTTTTTAAAAGGATGGTATTTATGTTTTGATAAAATTTTCACTACTGTGCGTTGTGAGGTAGCAGCGCCTTGTGCAATTTGCCGCGTTGATGTTGATGGAATCGGATTAAAAGCAGCTAAATCATTTATCTGCGTCTTTTCACCAATATTACCCTTATTTCTAGGTTTAACAAAACTTCCATACTCTTTTGTCTAACGATGGTTGAGGGCGATCAACATACAATAAAAAATAGCGTTCGGCGGCTTCCTTACAATTTTTATTACAAATAATGTAACATTCAATCATATCAAGTTTCTCAAGATGTGTGTACATGCTGCGTAATGAATGTCTTTACTTTATTCGTACGACACATGGTATTACCAGAATATCAGCACCTCTTTCTACGTCAGTGCTTTGGCACCGGCTTTGCGAACTTCAGTAATGCTAATTCACAAAAACTAATTTCAACATCAACGTTATTGTGCATATGGTTGTGAAAATCAAAGGGATCCGGCGGAATGATTAGTTTTTATAGTATATTATATTCTTGTTTATATTTAAACAATTAAATATATCCAAACCAGTGATTTTATCCATTAAACTTTTATATTTTCTAGAATATAAGTACAAATATTATTAATAAATTAATACTTAATACAGATAAACACTTTATACGAATTTTTTTTGCCATTGTGAACTGAAATAGGGACACGTTTTGAGCTACTTGACTCTCTTTAACTTAATGGTACGGTTTCGTAATGGCGTTTCATATAATTATCGTATCAGTATAAAGTGTTATTAGCGATGTGTGTTTGAGGTATTCCTTAATTTGTGGCATTCGATCGACACGTGTGTATAATTAAAGATTTTCCAAATTTAGGGATATTTCTTACACATAGCGTTTATTATATTATTTAGCAATTAATATACACAACTAATTAAAACATATTATAACAGGCCTTAATTATATTAATTATAACACACGTCTCTACATCTTTCAAAAATTATTTGGCGCGTTATCAGTCATGAATTATCCTTATGCACCTGAGATGTGAGTTCAGTTGTTGCTTCTCCGCATTCGAAAGGCGTTAAGGAAAATTCAGGCAAAACTGAGAGAAAACGCTTCGCTGTAAAAAAAATACGTGTAATAGTAGAACAATTCCAATAACAAGTAATTAACAATTTAATCGAATACATCTTACCACACTTATTATACTACAAAATTCAATCAACATTTTAAACTAAGCACTTCTGAATATGTTTGTTGATATACAATAAAATCTAGTTTAAATTATATATGTTTACATTGAATCTAAAATTCTTGCTAAGAACAGTAGGTGCTTAATATTTTGTTTATAAAATGTTTCCGATTTTAATCTTAAACCTTTTATTACTGAAAGTTTTAATGCTATTTCAATTGAATCAATTATAAAATACAAATACCATTTTAAATAACAAAGTTAGAAAATTCGCTTGTTATTAGAATAAATATAATAGTAGAATAATATAAATATTATCGAATTGTTTCAATAGATACTTTTATTTAATTACAAGTCGCTAAAACAAGAAAATAAATTTTATGAAATAGATCAAAATTCATTATCTAGGCAATTATTAAACCGAAAGTACATAACTTTATTTTATCTGAAATCGGCAGTAAGGAACCTTCTATTCAGCAGTAAAGAACTCCGAAATCAGCAGTAGAGTAAATCATTATTGTCGATTTTGGTGTAAATATCCAAGTATCAACATAAAATATTCATTATTAGGGAGCGGAATCGAGCGAGCCATGACTCATCGCTCATGGGCGCACTATTGAAATGTTGTATTTTTAAAGAGGTTTTAATTTTATTTATATAATTGAATAACAACTCGTAAAATACAAAATACATTATTATTTGTTGATTTTGTTGTTCAAATCGAGTAAATGAGTATTAATATTCACCAGCAATACTTTCTCAAGGTTCTCTTCTGTAAGATTTGTTCTTTTTGAATGAAGTACATCCTTGTAGATAGAAAACGTCCTTTCTACATCGCAACTGGTTATAGGTGCGTACTGGAAATATTCTTTTATTTCAGCGTATTTAGCAGTTTGATTTTGTGTCATTGTCCCCATACACAATTGCCACAATGTTATTAAATCTGGTTTTCTATTAAAAACTGCGTCTAACTTTTGCCGAAGGCCACATCCGAAGTCACTTGGAATACTTTTGAAATTATTAATAGCCGCATCTAATGTGGTTAATCCATCTTTTAGTTTGAGATTTCGATTTTCGAAATATGTGATTAGTTTAGGCAAATTTCCAAAGTGTTCCTGAAGGAATAACAGCTGATTTTTTAAATTTGGGATTTGTGTTAGTTCCTTGCACTCAGAAATACTTCGAGCATCGTCATTTAAACATGTAACGAAATTTTGTAAACTATCGAAATTCTCTGCATAAAAACTAGTAGCTTCCAGCCATGTTCCCCATCTAGTTATTACTGGCGCGGCTGGCAGTGACAAAGATGGAAGTTTTTCCCTGTAAAGGGCCACTCTCGATGGTGCTTTTCTGAAAACTTTTTTAAAAGCCGATACAAGTCTATCAACTTCCGGATAGTTGTCTCTGATATATTCACAGATTCTGTAGAGAGCATGTGCTACACAAGTAATATGCAGCATATAAGGATATGTTTCCTTTAATAGTCTGCCTGTTTTTAACATATATGCGGCACTGTCACTAACAAATAAAAGTATTTTTTCCCTGTACCTGTTGTTCGAATGAAGCATTTTGTGCAAATTCTCGTCAATGGTTTTAGCAACTGTTTCCGCATCAACTGTATTTATAACTTTAGATGCTATTACATATGCGTTATATGGAATAGTTGGATGTAGTACACCAGCTACAATATTTACCACACAGCGTCCTAATATATCGACAGTTTCGTCGGCACTTATCCATAGGTACTGATTTGAAAGATGTCTTCTAATGCATTCTACTGTTTTCGTGAAGCACTTAGAAACATAGCATTTGCGTAAGGTGGATTCATCAGGAACATGTCGACCAGTATATTTTTGGAGAAATGTTTTGAAAGTGGGATTGCCAAGTTTCTTTAATGGGATATTAGCCGCCATTAAAACTTCACAGAGTTCTTCGTTAAAATTGTCAGCTTTCAACGGGTCCAATTTCTGTGTATGTTTTAGCGATGCTAAGTGACGTTGTACGTTCGATTTTTTGGCATTCTGTAACGATATTTTACAGACTTTGCAATAAATATCGGAATCACTGACAATGGACATACAATCAGTATGACCCTCAATCCAACTCGCCATTGTTTCACGATGTATTTCTCGACGTTCTTCCATATCATATCTGAAAAAGTAACATAAACAATGTTCTAGATCTAAATAAACGATAACTAAAAATTTTAATCTTAATCTTAACAAAATCCAATTAACACTTACGTCGATATAAATGGAAGAAGTAGATTCAATGAACCGGCAGGAACTATTACAAAAATTTCGAAGTACGTAATTAACAGTTAAAACAATGAAACAAGGAAACTAACGTAAGGTATAAATGAAAATTTTATTTCTCTTGGAAATATAACGTAAATATAATAAATTTTAAACACTCCTGACGCCGTTATCTACGCCCGTGTATAAAGAATTTTACCTCATAAATTCCTTATTTTATTGCCCTTTTTTCTCTGATTCTCGGTCTCTTGTCGAGCGTAAACAGATGTTGCAGTTCGCCCTATGAATTAGTGCTATTCAGATATAATGTAAACAACACGCAGTTGTTTACATTATTTCTTTTCACGGTTGTGGCTCCGTGGTAGTTTAGCTCGCTCGATTCCGCTCCCTATTCATTATATTACAAAGTTTTACATATTTTTACATTTACCATGAAGGTACGGGAGAAAAAGGCCGGAATGAGGTAGTAGTTCAACATCTGGATGTGTTCATGGATAGATGTCCGGGACAAAATAAAAACCACACAACAGTGAGATTGTTTGCTGCGTTAACAGACATAGGACGGTTTAAGACAGATGATCAGTATTTTCCAATACGTGTGACACGGCTTCGCAGGGTCAACAAAACTAATTTACGGTACATCGCATAGAGGATGATAGCAGTATCATTAAGGATTTTAAGACTTGGTGGACTACATTTTCTTAAAGAAATTGTTGCAGTACAGACCCTGTAAGAAGTGAAAGACGTCCATTCAAGATATCGACGTTTATGCAGTTTTCTTACAACGGCAATTTTAACGGCACGGTTACAGCATATGACTATATTGATGGTTTAACACATTATACATTTCCGATTGGCACAAAACATCATAGACCCAACGGACTTGTACATAAACAGCTTATCCCAACATTAAAGTACCTATTAAAAATGAAAAATGGATCACATTAAGAGTTTGCAACTTATCTACCTGATAATGACGAAATACAAAGCTATTACCAAGAACTTTTTCTGTATGGTGAATTGGAGCCAGAAGTTCTGTTATTTCAGAAAGTCGATATAATCATCAAAATTTTTTGGCAACTTTTTCATCAAATATTTTTGCTTCGTTATGGATAAAGTGTTGAACCACTTCACATTTACATTTATTAATAAGTAAACTTTTGAAAAGCAAGAGCTTAAACTAGTTAGACATGTTTTTTTAAAATTATCTCAAATCTATGTTTATGGGACTTGTAGGGTTTCTAAAACAAGTGATTCAATTATACCATCACAATTAACATACAACAGTAAAATAAAGATTTGTTTTGCCTTATTACGAACTATTTCATATAAAATTTAATGTGCAACTAGGCAGTAAAGTTATTTTTCATTACTCGTTGTGGTTATTTTGCGGAGACGAACAACCATATTCGTGATGAAAAACGTAACTTTACTGCTTTGTTACACAAATAACTGCTTTATGCTAATAGATAGGTTAATTGTTAATTAAACGGTGCGAACTAGCAGAAGAATAAATTTAAGTATGTTTCATAAAGAATTTATGATAATCGACATTTATAAAAACTTCCGGAATTATATTGGTTCGGTACTTTACATTTTACATGTGCATTTATTTGAATAAATTAATTTATCATTTATGCAAAAGAAACTACTACATTGTTTATATATTCATTTCTGTGTTTTACGTTTATGATGTGTTTTTGCTGTTATAATATGCCATACTAATCACTTACGCGCATGAATAATGTACAAATGTATTTTACATAAAAGCCGATTCCAAAAATTTCCATTCTAAATTAGTTGTGAAATGAAAAGCATCACTTAGCTTAATATTTTTAATATTAGTTTGACATTTAAGTACAGCAAACATGAACGGGTAGTTTATTGAAATCCAGGCTACTTACTTCAAAAGAAATTTTCGGAATCACCCTAAATGTACTATATTTCATATACTGGTGTCCCATTCACAATGGCATCTTAGATGTATATGGAGAACTAATTATCAGAATAAAATTAAATTTTGCACGTGATAGTAATTCGGGGTGATGTACGTTTGTGAAATATTTTTATGCATACAATGTTGTTGCTTCTATCCCAACTATGATTCAACTTTTTGTATTTTAAATGAAACACACTATTACAAAATGTAACCAGTAAATAACTTGTTGAAACTCGATATTAGAATAAATAATAATCGTAAAAATTGTTTCAAATAATTTTTATTGTTCACTACAATATTGTTTCGCCAAACTATCGCTTCATCAGGTGATGATGGAGTAATGCTTACAAAATGATTAAAGCGTTATATATTTTACATAAGTGTCGGGGCTCAAAGAGGGGGTGTTTTTACAAATTCAGAAAGACAGTAGGGGGAGTGATTTAAATCTGTTTGTTCGTTTAGCGTCAAACGTATTTTTCTATATCTATTAATTTCTAAAACTTCAAATAAATTAAGTGTTTTTCCCTTGTCTTGAACATGTCACATTTTAAATTCTTTATTAAATTTATGGTTTAGTTTTATGCAATGGTTGGTAAATGTTGAATCCGTCTCTTTATCATTGTAGATTTTTTCCGAGAATTAAGAACACGAAAAACCCTACAAAATTTATTTGAAGTTTAGAAATTAATAGATATAGAAAAATAGGTTTGAGACTAAACGAACAAATAGATTTAAATCACTCCCCTCTACTGTGGTTCTAAATTTGTAAAAGCACCCCCTCTTTGAACCCTGACATTTATGTAAAATATATAATACTGTAATCATTTTGTAAGCATTATACATTATACTGTGTGTCCAAAAAGTCTGGAAACACCCAAATAAAATCGAAACGGATGATTTTTAAGAAAAATGCAAAAACTACTGGCTGATGGTATCTGTTTGGAATTTTTGATGACCTTGAAAAAGTTATGATGTCATCAAAAAAAAAATTAAATGGCAACGTCGCATTTTTAATTTTATTTTTGATAGATCTTTTAATTGTCTAAATGACTATAAAAAAATTTTTCATTTTACTTAAGAAAATGACCGAGAAAAATTTAATTACTTCTTCGAAAATGGAAAAGTTTGTCTTAAAAAAAAAACTTAGTTGGCTTAAACGTTCAAAATGAATTTTGTTTTCTATAATAATTTTTTTTTTCAAAATTTTTCTTAAGTGGAATGAAAAATTTTTTGACTGTCGTTTAGACAATTAAAAGATCTCTCAAAAATAAAATTAAAAATGCGACGTTGCCATTTAATTTTTTTTTGATGACATCATAACTTTTTCAAGGTCATCAAAAATTCCAAACAGATACCATCAGCCAGTAGTTTTTTGAAAATACTAATTGACCTGTTTTTGCATTTTTCTCAAAAATCATCCGTTTCGATTTTATTTGGGTGTTTCCAGACTTTTTGGACACACAGTATACGTCGACTTGGCTATGAGTAAACCACAGCGATATATGTGATCCAAGAGCAATGACGCAGGCAGCGTTGACTCTCAGCAGCTATATGTTGATATAATTGAGCAACTGCACATAATTTGCATTCAGTAACTCGCCGAAAGTTGGCGCACCTTTTTACAAGATGTAAACTGACCGTGGTATTAGAATTTAGTTACGTTATAGAGGACGTTTCATAAATTACCTTTCAAAAGTATGTCATTATAATTCCTTAAAATTCTTTTTTTAAAACGGGTCACCCATACTTGAAAAGTTAGTTAAATTTTCTATTCAAAACTATATACCTGTATCGCTGCTACTTTGACCTATAAGCATTTACTTCCAATAATCTTATTTTGATTATTTTTTCCTGTAGGCTATGAAAGTTGGGCAGTGACTCAGTATCACTGCATTTGACTAGTTTTTTGCAACTTGCTTACTAGTTACTGCTAAATATGGAAAACATATCATTAACAAACGACGTTGTAATGAATTTTTCATTACGTATGGCAAATGCGATAATATCATAAACTTGTAAATAACGAAGGTAACGAAATTAACATTTTGTCATATTTTGACGCTCATTCTCGATCTTCCATATGTTATGCCTAGCAAGAATTGGGAGTATTGCGGTCACTAATTCAACGACTCCTACATGAGAATAAAATGCATGATTTTTAAGTATGCTAGGGTTCAAGATGTAATACCTAGGAATTTTCGAAATAGAGTGGAATTTGTTGAACAAGTATTAGTTGACATTTAAGAGAATAACCTACCATTAAGTTTTTCGAACACCAGTAAACAGCAGAATCGAGTTATTTATACAGTTGAAAATGTGAGGTCGAAATGAAATTAGAGTCACCACCACAACCGCAGTTCAATCTAAAATACTGAAATGATTGGAAGTAATTGGGTAACATTTCGAACAATTATTAAAATAAACATAAGAATTTATGAAACCTAACACAATATTTAGATTGTTATATTAGTTACTGTTTATGTTGCTTGAATATCGATATATGTATTCATTTTCAGGTTTGTTTGTTTGCAAAAAATTTGTTATTCATAAGTTGCTTACATATACGTCATCATCTCATGTTCTAATGTTTTTGACATTGGAAATAAAAAATGAATAAATTCATAATAATGTTATTTGTGTACCATATTTCTTCTATATTTAGCATTTATTACTCAGCTGGATGCAAGAAATTAGTGAAATGCTGTGATATTGAATCACCTCCAAACTTCAGGCTACACCAAACAAAACATAAATGAGGATAGAAGTATTTGGAAGTAAATGCTTACAGCTCAAACTAGCAATGATATACGAGGTATAGTTGACCTAATATATTCATGAATAGGAAATTTAGCTAGCTTTTCAAGCAATGCAGGTGTCCCATTTAGAAAGTATGACAAAAGCATTTTAATTAAATAGTTATGAAACGTCGTCCATAATGTAAGTAAATTCCAATACCATGGTAAGTTAATCCAAGGCTTCCTTAAAATATGTAAAAAATATATTTTTAGTGTTTTTTCAAGGTTTCCTTAAACTATCTAAAAAAATTTATTGTTTAGTTATTTTAAATAGCAAAGATATTTGGTGGAAAGTAGTGTTGGGCAAGTTAGGGCAATAGGACTTTTTCAATGAGACCGGTAGCGGTGTTGCTCGAGAGCCGGCAAAACGCGAGTCTGTATAGTCTCATTGAAAAAGTACTCGTACTCCCTTAATTTGCGAAAGCTAGTGGAAAGCTTTTCCGAAATATAAATGAAATTAATATATATTTCCAAAACGCTTTGAGATAAGTATAAGTTATATAAAATTTTATAAGAAAGCCAATTATGCTAATACTATAGGCTGTTTTGTAAAAAATAAAGAAGTGGATATCTTGAACATACAATATTCTATGCATGAAAATATTTTACACACATGCATCACCTGGAATTACTATCACATGCAAAATTTGAATTAATTCTTATAATTAGTTTTTCATATACATATTTCTAATACGCTGTCCATCTTAGGACACTATTTATGCTCTTTCAAATAAAATATATTTTGCAAAAACGTTTGTTATATTATTATTTGCTTCTTTTTAAACAGTGTTGGCAGGTCTTCCTTATTACGTGATGTTGTTCTTATGTGCAGGGTGAAACATTAGTGCGACATCAAGCTTAACATTTAAAATTTGTAAAATATTTCCACATTAAATAGAAATATCACAAAATATCACTATTTTAATACGTTATCAAATGTTCTTAATATTGAACATATAATGTTTTTATTTTGCTTATGTTAGCATATTCATTTTAGTTTTTTTTTAATTCTTGAAAATCTGTTTCCGTTAGCAAGTGTTTATTTGCTTATATACATATATTAAATAATGTTGCTTTCCAAAAGTATTTTACTATTTATTTCTTGTGAAAAGCATATCGTATATTGGGATATAACAAAAATGCAATGAAACTTGAGTGTGTGAAGTTAGGCACCCTTCGAATATAGAAAATATGGCGGCTGTTCCAGGTTGTTATAGGTTTGTTCTAAATTGGTCCAAAGTATTTCAAAAAAAAAAAAAAAGTCAAAATTGGCCGAGATAATTGAAAAAATCGACTTCGTCACCCAGTCCCCTTTTTTTCGAAAATTGAAATTCTGAAAGTTGTTCCAAGTTGTTCTAGTTGTTCTAAACATTGTTTCAAAGAATTTCTGGAAAAAAATCAAAATTGGCCGAGATAATCAGAAGAAACGAGTTTTTGCCAGCCCCCTTTTCTTGAAAATTGCAATTGTGACGATTGTTCTAGGTTGCTGTAGGTATGTTCAAAATTATTCCAAAGTATTTCAAAGAAAAAATCAAAATCAGACGAGAAAATGGAGAAAAACGAAAGCCAAAAGTATTAAGTCAGCCCCAGTTTTTGGAATAATTAAAATTTTGATGGTTGCTCTAGGTTGTTCTAGGTTTGTTCTAAACATTGTTCTAATACGTCAAAACAGTATCTCTTATATATCAAAATATATTGCAAAAAAACTAAATCCAAAAGTGTGAAGTTGCCCTTTTTTTTCGAAAATCTAAATTCTGACGGTTGTTTCAGGTTGTTCTAGGATTGGTCTCAATTGTTCCAAAATATTTAAAAAAATAAATCTCAATTGGCCGAAAAAACGGCAAAAAAAATTATTCGCCAGCGCTTTTTTCGAAAATCGAAATTCTGGCGGTTGTTCTAGATTTGTTTTAAATTGTTCCAAAGTATTTCAAAGAAAAAATCATAATTGGCCGAGATAATAGGAAAAAGCAATTTTCTCACAGTCCCCCTTTTTGCGAAAATAGAAATTCTGTGGGTTGTTACAGGTTGTTCTAGATTTGTTCTAAACATTATTCTGATACATCATTTGCAATATTAAAAGATATTGCAAAAAAACTGTATCCAAAAGTGTGAAGTTAGTCCCCTTTTTTCGAAAATCTAAATTCTGACTGTTGTTCCAGGTTGTTCTAAGTTTGTTAGGAAAAAACGATTTTCTCACAGTCCCTCTTTTTGCGAAAATTGAAATTCTGAGGGTTGTTCCAAGTTGTTCTAGATTTGTTCTAAACATTATTCTAATACATCCGAACCGTATCTCTTATATATCAAAAGATATTGCATATAAACTATATCCAAAAGTGTGAAGTTGTTAGCTCCCTTTTTTGCGAAAATCTAAATTTTCTAACAAGCCTTTCAAATAAATAGGCATTGGATAGGATGTACCTCTTCATACGATAGTGGCATAGAATATACACAATAATAATGTAAATTACAATGTAAAAATAATAATAACAATAACCCAAAACTAAAGAACCCACAAGAATCATCTGGAGCACACTAAACGCGCAAAATCCCATCGGATCCAGGGCTTATCGTCTTGATGTGTCTTGCAATTAATCTCATCTGTAGGTCTTCTGGAGGTGTTCCCAACGTGGCAAACGATTTGCAAGAATTTCAGTGTAAAAATGGGTGTAAGAATTTGTTAGCAGTTCAAGGAGTGCATTTTCTATTAGGATGTGTGATTATATGGGTCTAAGGTTGAAGCACTTAGGTCTAAGTACAATTACGGTTTGCAATATAAAATTTTCTGACTTCATTGGTATTATTGAAAAATATAATTTAGGTAAGGTTATGACTTTTATCAGAGCGACACTTCATTTAGCATATATTATAATTTTTCTTACGTTATCTTCATAAGCTGCATACATGGATGCTACGTATGCATCCCAGAAGCAAAAATATCAAATTACTGGAGGAATTGTACCGATTAATATTTCCAAGTAATTCCAAATGTGTTCTTGTAGCGATTGAAATAGTGTCTCCATCTAACTTTTAAGTCATCTGATATGTGTATGATCCAATTAAATTCTAATTGTCACAATGTTTGCAACATTATCTATGCAGTCACAATTATTGTTACTAAAAGCCTTAGTGGGTCAAGTGTTGTCGATATTTTGGAGAAAACTTTGTAATACTTTAAAACAATTTAAAACAAACCTAGAACAATCGTCAGAATTTCGATTTTCGAATAAAGGGGCGCTGGCGAAAATTGTTTTTTGACATTTTTTTCGGCCAACTATGATTTATTTTTTGAAACACTTTGAAATAATTGAGAACAAACCTAGAACAACCTGGAACAACCGTCAAAATTAGATTCTCGAAAAAAGGGGGACTAACTTCACACTTTTGGATATAGTTTTCTGCAATATCTTTTGATATACAAGAGATACGGTTCGGAAGTATTAGAATAATGTTTAGAACAAATCTAGAACAACCTGGAGCAACCCTCAGAATTTCAATTTTCGCAAAAAGGGGGGCTGTGAGAAAATCGTTTTTTTTCTATTATCTCGGCCAATCACGATTTATTCTTTGAAATACTTTAGAACAATTTAAAAAAAACTTCAAACAACCGTCAGAATTTCGATTTTCCAAAGAAAGGGATGCCGGCGAAAAAATGTTTTTTGCTGTTTTTTCGGCCAATTATGATTTATTTTTTGAAAAATTTTGAAACAATTGAGAACAAACCTAGAACAACTGTCAGAATTTAGATTTTCGAAAAAAGGGGGTTAACTTCACACTTTCGGATTTGGTTTTTTTGTAATATTAAGAGATACGGTTTTGACGTATTCGAACAATGTTTGGAACAAACCTAGAACAGCCAAAATTTAAATTTTTGCAAAAACTGGGTCTGACTTCATACTTTTGGCTTTTGTTTTCCCCCATTTTCTCGTCTGATTTTGGTTTTTTCTATGAAATACTTTAGGTCAATTTAGAACAAACCTAGAGCAACCTAGAATCGCCAGAATTACCATTTACTCGTTTTTTCCGATTATCTCGGCCAATTTAGATTTTTTCCCCCGAGATTCTTTGGAACAATGTTTAGAACAACTACGACAAACCTAGAACAACCTGGAACAACCCGCCAGATTTACGATATTCGAAAAAAGGGGGGCTAACTTCACACACTCATGAAACTTACATATTTAAATTATCAATGTATCAAGATAGTTGTAATATTATATTAAAAATATTAAGTTCTGTGACTCTCTAATAATGTGTGAATATTATAAAAATTGAAATGCATGGCTTTGTATATCTCCTTAATTATAATCAGCTTTGAAGAAAATTATGTTTTCCGCAAAAGATTTACGAGTGTTGTTGACGTGTTACATATAAATTACTAATACTCTTACTATTATTGTTAAAAATTTCTCTAGCGTTACATAAAATGCATGATCGTCTAGTAAGTACTTCATTATTTAACTATTGACGTTTCGCCGAAAACCATCAGCTGTCAAAATTTCGGAATTAATGCAAATAATTTATAAATTAATAAACATAGAAGAATATTATTTTATATAAACTTATATTAAAATTATAAAATGGAGTACTATACAGGATGTTCTGTTTAGAATTTATAGAGCCCATTTTAGGCCCTATAAATGCATTTAAAATATTTTTTGTGTTTTGCATAACAATGAAGATATCAAAGAACCTCGAACAATGTTACTTCTCGTATAAAATAAAATGACATCAGTTTAGTAAACTATAACATAGTTGATTTACTGATAAAAAAGAATGTTTTCTGTACTACTTTTTATACAAGTTTACCAAGATTCTTAAATTATATAACTAAAGCTACCTAATTAAAATAAAAAAAACTTCTAATATTTTAATTTTGAATATCAAGTGTAGGAATAATAATAATATAGGAGCACGAATGATTGAAATATTCTCTCCAATTTTACATGTTTCTACACACGCCTTGGGTGATAACTATTTAGATATGCAAATAAAATCATATAAAATGCATGATTGAAATCCGAAAATTATGTTCTTTCCCAAAAAGGCAAAGTTAAATACGATTTTTATTTAAAATAAGAAAGTTTTGGTAAAAATTTCGAATTACGAAAGTGTTATATAACACGAGTTTCAATACCGTACTTGCATTATAAATGAAAAAGCATATTAATGGGAAAATATTATAATAACTGAGGTTTATAAAAACTTCCTCAATTATATCAGTTCGGTACTTACATTGTAAATGTACATTTATTTGAATATATTAATTTTTATCATTAATTCAAGTAAAACCAATAAAATGAGTATATACTTATTTCTATGAAAATACATACATACCTACATACATTTTTGACCTTTAACTGTTGGGAACATTTGTTTAAATCTATAAATGACTATGTCAAAGCTTTTGTAATATAATTCTTTCCTCACTTGCAAGCAGTTTCTCCTGGCTGATTAGGGCATTATGCGATCTTGTCAGATATAACATCTTACCCCAACGTTAACGATAACTACGACATAAGGCTGGACGCCCGCTTCAAGCTGAGTATTTGAAATAGGCGTACCACTGCTTTTCGTGCAAATGTAAATAAAAGACAAATTTTAGGGTCCGCGTGCTCTGTCTTATGCTGAGGAAAAAGATAGAGAAAAGAACTTGTCACCTAATCTAATCTGCCTGTAATTTATGGCTGCGTTATGGTCTCAGATAATCGCCGGTTGGCCCACATGTTTGGCAATCGGGAAGCAACCGCCCCTAAATTATACAATCTATATTTTCTCAAACACACAAAAAAGTGAAGCTGGATATGTAAAATCACCTGCCGGATTCAAATTTTGAGTTGGAAAATAAAATCGAAATCGCAAAAAGGTCGAAAAATCGTGTTTTTGTGTAAATTTTAAAATTTTCATTTTCTTCAATTATTAATACTTATCTCGTGATATCTCAGCAATGCAGAGAGCTAGGGATCTGTTTTTTTTAAGGTTATACCCTAAAGTATTTGGATGATACTAGTGTTTTCGATTTTTCTTTATGGTGTGTAAATTTTATAAAAAAAAAAGTTTTAGCATACCACCAATTTGTGTAAGATATTTTTCAGCTATCGAGTAACTAATCTTATTTTTCAGAATTTACCCATATATATGTGAAACAAAATAAAGCCAACATTCCAAAATTATTTTTTGTGCAAGAAATAAATTTCTAGATCGTTTCAGAAGCAAATTATTGCGAGTCAAATATAATAATTATACTCCCTGCCCGCAAGCCGTGTGAGTCCTAGCATGCGCTTCTAGCAGGTATAGCGTTAGGGACGGGAAGAGATATTGCTTTTACTTTCTGATACGTAGTATAAGGAAGTATTTTGACGCTGACACTGTATATGTACACTATATTGTAAAGAAAATATCAACGGTTTCGATAAAATAATGTCCGAGTAACGATTACTTTCGTAACATACACCGATCTCAGAAGTATTTTACAAACTTCGTAGAAACTGCCCGAAATGGTAGGCGGAGCTACCTCTCGACACAATGTGCGAGCGTACCACATACTCTATTTGATTTCAGTGAATTTCGCCCAAATTTCAAAATTTTGTTTTCCGTTTCGTGACCTTATTTTTAAAAATTAAGAAAAAATAAAATTTATGTATTGCTGTTGAGTGTTACATAATTTTAAATAAAGGCTTGTTTTTTGAAATTTCTTACATTTTTATTTTTATTTAGGGCCCTTTGGACAATTTCGAAGAAATTACGATTTATCCATTGAAAGGCATTTTTTTCTTAAATTAGCGTGTAAATTCGGTAAGGTTTTCATGAAAAATACGATTAGGAAATGGGAAAAACGATTTCGAGGCCGGGCGTATAGCCATAACTTTATAACACTTTTTAAAAGCACGTTACTTGGTAACGGCCCGACGCCGTACGTATTTAATAGGTTGTGATGAAATCATTAGTTTTTTGCCTTTTGAACAAAGTTATTTAGTAAAAAAACAATTATTAAAACAACAATTCAAAATTTGTATTCGGATGAGAATGATGTATTTGCTTCAGTTACAGAAGTGTTCCACACATCTGTTGATTAAACTCTTATGAGATGAAGGTTTTATAGTAGTTTAATTTTCAACAATTGTAAAATTATTAAAATTTAATTTCTTAATTTCTTTGAGCTCTTTTGCTCTAATTTGTAAGATTTATTCCCGAGGCATTCTTGTGCTTCGGAGGCCTGGATTATATTATAGCTTTTGTCATATTTTGTGCCTTCAGAACTAAAAGAACGTTGTATTAAGTTCTTAAGTTGACATTTAAGTATTTTTAGAATCTTGCCAGTTATTAGCGATTTAGAAATAGCTTAAATTGTCAGTTACGAGGGTTATGTGTAGATTTCAATTTAATTGATGCTTTATATTTCGAGTTGAGGACTTTACGCCGGATTTACTCTAATTTGTATTTTTAAACCCTCTTTTGCTAAGTTTAAGTAACTCTTATAGTAGTTTATATTCTTACTCTATATACAGAGTGTTATAAATTAAGGCGGCACTATTGCTAACTTTGTTATTAATGAAGCTAGAGTATCGGTTAAATTAGCAAAGTAGTAGTATTTTTATCGTGAACAATGATGGCAGAACCGAAAAGACAGTTGAACTTCTAATTTTTGCGCTATCTACATAAGTTACATTTTTTTAAATGGAACACCTAGTATATTTTTGCATATATTGAAAGAAGGAATTATTTTAAAAAAGAAAGCTTTCATACATTATTGACAAAAAATTAAAGTTGCGGCAGTTATCCACTATTTTTTACAGCAATTCATATCAATAAAATCAAGATGGCTATGATGAAAAAAATGATTTGTGGCCACCACACGACTTTCTTATACGTATGAGCGTTTCAAACTATACAATTTTAAGAATTTTTTTACACAAAAATTATTCAAAATCCTATTATAAGTACTTTCATTCTCTTAATAAATTGCTATAGAATGCATACTTTGCAAGATATTCGAAAACAGTGCTACTCGCTAAGAGTAAAAGTGCTACTTCCGGTCCGAATTTTGAAATTTAATGTATTCAAAAAATATTGCAAATCCAACTCTAAATACTTTTGTACTCTTAATAAATATAATAGAATGCATAATTTACGACATATTTGCAAAAAGTCGCTTTTCCGTAAGAGTAAAAGTAGTACTTCCGGTCCGAATTTTGAAATTTTTTTTATACAAAAGAAATTTAAAATTATCATTTAAATACATTTATACCTACTTGTAACGTACTTGTCTAAAAAGCATGACTTGCAAAATATTTGCAAAAAACTGATTTTCGATAAGAGTAAAAGACCTACTTCCGGTAGGAATTTCGAAAAACTTTTTTAATAAAATTGTTCGCAATTTCAATTTTAAGTACATATGAATTCTTTATAAATTTGTCTAAACTTAGTAGTTGACAAAATATTGGCAAAAGTCGATTTTTTCACTGAAGTAAACTACTACTTCCGGTCGGCCGATTTTGCTGAAAATCTAATCAGTTCTCAAGAGGGTGATTATACTACTAAATGCAAAACTTGGAATAGATACCTACAGCAGCTTGAGTGCTTGAGAGAGAGAGAGAGAGATTTTTTAAAACCACTTTTTTGGTATCAGGGGACTTCAAAACGTGGACATCTGCAAAAATCTCGAGGTCGAAAATTTTCATCATCACAATACTTCCTTATACTACGTATAAGAAAGTAAAAACAGCAAATATAAAACAAGCATTGTGTATTATGTATATTTATTATGATAGATGTTCGAAGACATCAGCGTTTTGTCCAATACACTTCCGAATTTGATTATGTACATTGCGAGTTACTTTTAAAATCGATCTTGCGTCTATGTTATTAGCAATAGTAATTATTTTATTTTGCAGCTCTACAACGTTTTCATATCTCCCTTTGTAAATTTCATTTTTTAAATATCCCCAAAAATAAAAGTCCATAGGATATAGATCCGGGGACCGTGGTGGCCACTGAATTGGCCCATTCGTATCTATCCACTTATTCCGAAACATTTCGCTCAAAAAATTTTGTACTTCGCGATCATTATGCGCTGGTGCTCCATCTTGTTGAAAATGTATATGTTGCTGAGCAGCCAAGTCCAGGTTATCCAAAAATATTCCTAAATGTTCAGTCATGAATTGTAAATATGTTTACTCGGTTAAAGTACCATTATAAAAGAATGGTCCGACAATCGTCGAGCCAATTAATCCACACCAAACATTAAAACTAAACCGTATTTGTATAAATTTTCTCGTGACCAATAGTGATGGTTTTTTCTATTCCAAATTCCAGAATTAGATAAAATCGATTCATCGCTCCACAAAAAATGACGAAATGCATTTACATTCTGCGCTGAATAATTAAGGTACCAGTGAGAAAACATTAGTCTCCTCTCTTGATCACCTTGGAATAATGTTACAAAAGGAGATATGAAAACGTTGTAAAGCTGCAAAATAAAATAATTACTATTGCTAATAACATAGATAGACGCAAGATCGATTTTAAAAGTAACTCTCAATGTACATAAAAGAATTCGGAAGTGAACTGGACAAAACGGTGATGTCTTCGAACATCTATTATAATAAATATACGTAATACACAATGCTTGTTTAATATTTGCTATTTTTTTTTCATAGCCATCTTGATTTTATTGATACGAATTGCTGTACAAAATAGTGGATAACTGCCACACCTTTCATTTTTTGTCAATAATGTATGAAAACTTTCTTTTTTAAAATAATTCTTTCTTTCAATATATGCAAAAATATACTGGGTTTTCCATTTAAAAAAAAGTAACTTTTGTAAATAGCGCGAAAATTAGAAGTTTAACTGTCTTTTCGGTTCTGCCATCATTGTTCAGGATAAAAATACTACTACTTTGCTAATTTAATCGATACTGTAGCATCATTAATGACAAAGTTAGCAATAGTGCCGACTTAATTTATAACACCCTGTATTGAGGCTGAACCTGTATTGACATGATTGTGAAATCGATGTAAAGCGGAGATCTCAGCTATCAAAGCTTAATTTTATGTTACGTAATTTAACTATTTAGCAATACTTGTGTGATATACAGGCTGTCCGAGCAACTCGGTCATTTTAGTTGTACCGTGTACATAATTTAATTTTTTTTTGTAATTTATCAACTACTTGTAACCTAGTGTATATTTTATTTTGTTTTGCTTTCTTAACTCGAAATTTGAAACAACTGTTACTCAATAAAATTGTTTGTTGTTTGGAATTTGTGGTTCTGTCTTATTTTTTGCTACCTTGGTATTTTAACTGATTTTTCTCCTGGATCAAAGATCATTTTGGGGTGGGGAATATTACATACAAGGAGATGGCGTCCGTAAATTCATCCATCTGAGATTCTATGTAAATCCACGTCCACTAAGACGACCGAGCGAGAGGCAGTTCCTTTCTGCATCTTTGTCATCGGTACGAAAGTGTAGTGTCAGGTAAGGCATTCCTGAAGGTGTAAGCACAAAAGTTTCCGAAACTTTGGTGAATTATTTTGCGGCGCTACAATTATTTTAGCTTGATCAAACGTTTTTCTCGCTATCAGTACGGAACGGATGAATCATTTAGTTTCACGACGACGCCATTTGTCTGTGCCCTTGTTTGAATTTGTTAATTTCAATTCTTGGAAGGGTGTAACAGCTTCCGGTGCGAATTTTGAACATTTTATTATACAAACATTATTAGGTCAAAGTACTTTTATTCTCTTACTAAATCTTTAAAAATGCATATTTTCAGGAATATTATTATTCGGTCCGAATTTAAATGTTGTTTATACTGAAATTATTCCAAATGTTCTGGTTCGAATTTGGAATTTTTTTATAAACAAAAATTATTCCAAGTCGATCTCTGAATACTTCCAGATAAATCTGTATAGAAATTCTTTTTATAAAATCCTTCTAAAATTCACATTTTAGTACTTTCGTATTTTTTAAAAATTTATCCAAACTTAGTAGTTGACGAGATATTACAAATTTTGATTTTTTTACTTAAGTAAACTACTATTTCCGGTCTAACGATTTTACTGAAGATCTATAAGTCAGATCTCAAGAGGAAGTTTGTGCTCGTAAATATAAAGTTCAGTATTGATAGCTCTAGCTGTTTGACCGCTATCGTGGCGAACACAACATATAGAAAGAAATGCTGCATGTGATTGCATTAACCATCACAATTCAAGTGGAAGGCACTTTTTTAAGAAATACCTATTTTCAGTCTCATCCGCCAAATATTCCCTTGGTTCTGTTAAATAATATGAGTAATATTAAAAAAAAAAAGTGATAAACAAAGACATGATTTTTGCTCACGAGTTACAGTTTGTAAAACAAGCCGCGAGGCGAATTTTCTCAATAACAAGTGTACAAAACTACTATATAATTAAGAGAATAGTATATATATATATACTATTCTCTTAATTTCGAAAATTCAAAAAGGCCAAATATGTTTTGTTCAAAAATTTTTGAAATTAGTTTTTTTGAAGTTGGTTACCCTGATTTTTAACTAGACAATTTAAATATTGGAATATCGGTGTTGTTCAGAAGTAAATTTCAATGATAGAATGATAAATTTTACCCACCAACTGTTTTAACGAATTATATCGTTTATTAGATTAAATAAAAATTTTGCATACCTTCTACTGCATATGTTTGTTTATATTTGAAAAAAGCTAAGTAACTTATATGCGGACTGCACCATGAAAAAAAAACACATAGAATAAGAATGACAATTACCGAGAACAGCCAAATTATTCTTCATGTAATATTCGTATGAAAATACGTGTAAATTATTTCTTAGAAAATGTAAGATTTGAAGAGAAACAATTTGTAGATAGATGCTAATTATACACGAATATTTCTTTTACTTTCTTATACGAAGTATAAGGAAGTATTGTGATGACGAAAATTTTCGACCTCGAGATTTTTGCAGATATCCACGTTTTGAAGTCCCCTGATACCAAAAAAGTAGTTTTTAAAAAATGTCTGTGTCTCTCTCACTCTCTCTGTGTGTGTGTGTGTGTCTCTCTCTGTGTGACCACGATAGCGGTCAAACCGCTGTAGATATCAATTCCAAATTTTGTATTTACCTGTATAATCTGCCTCTTGAGATCTGACTAGTTTTTCAGTAAAATCGGTAGACCGGAAGTAGTACTTTACTTCAGTGAAAAAATCGAATTTTGCAAATATTTCGTCAAATACTAAGTTTAAACAAATTTATGGAGAATTCATATATACTTAAAATTAAAATTGAGAACCATTTTATTTAAAAAGTTTTTCGAAATTACTACCGGAAGTAGGTCTTTTACTCTTATCGAAAATTAGTTTTTTGCCAATATTTTGCAAGTCATGCTTTTTAGACAGGTACGCTACGAATATAAAAGTATTTAGAACTTAATTTCCAATATCTTTTGTATAAAAAAAATTTCAAAATTCGGACCGGAAGTATCACTTTTACTCTTACCGAATAACGATTTTTTGCAAATATGTCGTAAATTATGCATTCTATATATATTTAGTAAGAGCACAAAAGTATTTAGAATTAGATTTGGAATATTTTTTGTATACATGAAATTTCAAAATTCGGACCGGAAGTAGCACTTTTATTCTTAGCGAGTAGCACTTTTTTTCGAATATCTTGCAAAGTATGCATTCTATAGCGATTTATTAAGAGAATGAAAGTACTTAGAATAGGATTTTGAATAAGTTTTGTATAAAAAAATTCTTAAAATTGTATAGTTTGAAACGCTCATACGTATAAGAAAGTCGTGTGGTGGCCACACCTAATTTTTTTCCTTATACTTATCTTGGTTGACCTGTAAAACGCTTAAATTATAAGATTCTTTTGATATTCTAATGAATTAGCACTTACTAATCGTTTTGACGCGTGTTTTATAATATAGGCATGTTTAAAGACAACGAAATGATTATCTTGCCTTTTATGTACATACTTAAAAAATAAACGTTACCATTAATGGTTTATTGGAAATGTACCGAGAATAATGCTTTGTATGACATCTTGACATCTTAAACGTAAAAACCAGTTTTTATGTGTTAGAATGAATAGTAAATATTTTCTATTCCACATCATAACTTATTAATTAAATAAGTTTATTCTTCTTTAACAAGTATAAGAAGGTTCTTGTGTCACATGTTCATATTAACGACAGCACGAAAATACTATTTATTTCACTTAGGTGTGAATATTAGCTTGATCTATTGATTTTAGCCATAAACGAGTTCAAGGATAGGTCATGAATATACGTTGTGTATATTTATTGTTGTTATCTGCAAATGATACCAAGATCACTCATTTTAGAAATGTATTCCAAGATTTTTGCTGTTTATCTAAAAAATATTTCCTTTTGTTGCTAAAAATTACAACTTCGGCACTGTACGAGACACTGTGACTCGAATATTCTTCGCAATATATGATAAATTTCCGATTTGCATGCATTTGCATCTGTAATTTGCATGCATTATTCAAAATATGATACGTCTTCTTCTTGAATAACATTCGCATAATGTTTCATAAATTGTTGTTACATTCTTTGAATGATTTTAATATGTATTAGTAAATATAAGTACGGATTCATTTAAGAATCAGCAAATTTTATTTCCACTAATGCATAATATCAACTAATGAAGCTAGAAGAAGGGGAGAGAGCATTCTTGACAGAAAGTGAGGCCATGAGGGATATGTTTAGTTCCGCAATTGATTGGGTCATAACGTAATTGGTTTGGCTAGGGTATTTTTACTTTGAATACATATTAAATTTATATTGAATAACAATAAAATTGCAAAACAAAGCAAACAGTTTTTAAATTATTTGTGTTACAATTCCAGTGAGGTAAATAGGTTAACGTTGTAAACAGTGCATTTAGGTTAACAAATTAAAAACTGAATTTTATCTTCTATTTTCAACTAACGGCTTTTAAAGGGAATTTGTGAATAAAGGAAGGCATAAAAGAAGTTGGGTACTAATCTAAATCAGTAGTTTTTACTCTTACCAGTTGCTATTATAAATATATTGATGACACTACATAGGTATAAAGAACTTATAAAAATAATTCATTGGTGTTACTATGATAACCTCGAGTAGGTAAATTCAAGTGACTAATTTTGCGAAATACAATATAACCTATTAAATATACATCCGCTGAAGTTGCTCACACTATCTGTAAGGACAATTATGTATACACATTCCTAATTACTATATTCGCTATCGTCCAATAAAATTAATATATATTTATATATGTATATGAATTAAAGGTAAGGTATATATATATGATGTTAAATTTTATTGACCTTTAATTCATATATGTAAATATATATTAATTTTATTGGACGATTTTTAGGTCGTTATACTAGTTTTAAATAATTTTAAAACTCGCTAATTTGCAGTGTTTGAAAATTTCAATTTTCAAATTTTACCAATGATAATTAATTAGGTAATTTTTATTTTTAAAAACTACCGACACGGCTAGATTCGAACTCAGACATACCGATCACTAGTCGGCCGCTCTGCCATCTGAGCTACCATCGGCTTAATATGTAAGTAGTATTAAAGTAATGATAATCAAAGAGTTTAAGGCGATGATAGCACCCGACTGTCTGCCTCATGTTGGAAAAGTCAGTAAAGTTCTGAGTGAGACGCAGCGAGTGCAAATAATGCGGTGCGGTACAGTCGGACGAGAAAGGATTCCCTAGATCGTCCCAACTGCGCGCGACGTTCCATGTAACGCTACAGGGATATGGACTTTGAGCGTGCCGGTGACGTAGCGTCACATTCCAGCGTGATGCGGTTTCTCGACCGACACCCCATCCCAACATCCCAAAATTGTCTAACGTGCCCAAAGAAGTTTCACTTGAAAAACATTACAAACACTTTTTGTTATTGACTGAGAAGGTGAACTGTATAATGAAAAAGCTCGGGAACAATTTTATATAAATACCTATGTATGGTAAAATTAATTACTTAATTAATTAATTGCGACCTATATAATAAATTTATTTCACCAGCAGTTTGTTTAAATGCAAAAATACTAGGTAAACCTTTTTTAATTGTAACATTAGTTTCCTCTTTGCAGCACTATTTTGCAATAACCAAATTGAATACGATAAGGACTGTGGTTTTAAATTTTGATAATCAAGTCAAATTAGATATATTTAAATTAATTTTCTTTTCTGGAATAATGACAATGAAACATATTTTGTATCTTTGAAATTTTTAAACATACGCTTGCTTTTTCTGTTTTTATACAGGGTGATTCAGAACTTATGTGGAAAAAATTAGGGGATGTACTACATACGTCTACAAATATGATACCGCAAAGAAATTAATATGTACGCACTCTTTAAATTAATAAATAGTACAGTGCCTTCATAAATGATTACAAGCCACGTGACCAGGACTGTGATTCTCGAAGAGAAACTCGTATGCGAATAGATTTCTTCTTGTCTCTCTCAATTGCCGTAGTGAGGAAAAGGATATTCGCATATGAATTGCTCCGAGATTGATTCGAGAATTTCGACCCTGATCACGTGGCTTGTAATCAGTTATGAAGGCACTGTACTAATAAGTACTTGCACGCCATTGATATCTGATCCACTTTAAATTTTGCGTCAGGCAGACTGACGATGCTACCATGTTAAACTACATTGTTTTTACATTTTTTTTATCGAATGTTCGGACAGAAATGTATGACACGTTGTCAAACAACTGTTGTCCATCTAAGCGGTACGTTGTAACGGTATAATTTTACAGGTAAACATTAATTACGAAAAATCTATAAGACTTTTATTATAGTTTTTTCGGTGCATTCGACTGAATTTTTAAGAATGCATATATTCCTAAAATCTTTTAGATAAGTTCTGAATCACCCTGTATAGAATAACGAAAGAGTACAGTTAGAATATTCATCTTCAAGAAATCTAGTATAGTAGTTGGAAATTTGCAGATAAAAAACTTGAGGATGTTTGGAAAAAAATATATGGCGTATTAAAAATGAAACGACTCGTTATAAGATTATTAAACATTATTATTTAAAAAATTATAATTTGTTTTTAATTATTTCTGGTACGAGAGCAGTTGAGAAAAATGATGTTAATTTTGGCTTCATTTTATTTTTCCAAAAGTTGTCGTCTTTAGAAATCATCTCTATATGTAAAGGGCCTGCAGGTGACCACACGATAAAGTAGCAACACTCCTTTTCAGAGATATGTAGTTGCCCTTGAATTTGAAAATAATAATTATGGTTCACCTTCAACCGAATTTTTCCATCCTTATCGATCGTCATAAAGTTTATTTTTTTTTCGGCAATTCCTTGTTCGAGAGATATATTTTTTAGTGTTTCGGGGCATTTTACTTCTATGATCGAATCGTCGTCAACAACCAGCCCATCAGGACTTGCTCCAAGAAAATATTCGTCATCTCGTCCTATGAATAATCCACACTCTGTTACAGTTAATCCAGTGAGTTCCTGGAAGTCTTGAATTGCGATCATTTCATGTTCTTGTCCATATTTAGTGGCAGTGTTGCCGATAAATTTATTATATAAGAGGTTTTTAACTGTAGCATCAGGTTTAGTAGTTGCCTTCAGTTTGCATATTCGCCCAAAATTGGACGCAGTTATTCTGAAGGTTCTCTCCTGATGCCACAAGGGATTGGAACTTTGACCTCTGGTATTTTGCTCAATGTGAAGAATTTCTTCTGCTGTTTTTTTTAGTATATTTTCTAACTTGTCTTTTCTAGATTTTAATTCTTCGTCAGATATCTGTTCTTCAACTGCGCCGTAATCATCGTCTGGATTACTAATTACAAGTTTTCGTTTAAAACCTCTTTTCTTTTTCTGTTCCAAGCTCCTCTCTCGGCGCAATTGCCGTTTAATAATAAAACGCCTGGTGTATAATCCAGGTGACTGTCCGACAAGCTCCATAATTTTTTCAATGAACCTTTCTTTGCTATTGTAGGCTATAACAGCTAACTGGCATCTTGTTTGGTAGGACGCTTTGAATGAGAAGTTTACCTAAAAATAAAACAGTTAGAGTTGTCCGTGTAAATAATTGAAACTTATTTTGTTATAAATAAAACTGTACAAGAAATTACAATGCACTTACTCTTTTGCCACCTACGAATCTGTTTACTAAACTGTTGAAAAGTTCTGCAGGATTGTTATTCTTATTTAGCAAGAAAGAAGAAGACTTTGTTAATACTCTTTGAAGGCAGTTCATTATATCCTGCTTAAGTCCACATTCAGTAATTTGTGGGATTAAATTTTCTTCAGATGGTTTTACTCCTGTACAAAAATATTCGTCACATTTTTCATGCAAGCCAAATATGTGATCGACACTATTCTGGACATCTTTTCGGAAACATGATAATTTTTCTGAATAAGTTAAATCACATTTTGCACGATATACAGCTGCTCTTTTTATAGCAACTCTGAACTTAAGAATACTATTTTCTAGTTTTCTTCTCAATTTTATTGGTACTACTTTCAAGGAAGAAGAACTTCTTGCTGTTTTAGAAATATCTTTCAGTTTGTGGCACAAATTTCGCAAAAGATGATTGACACATTCCACTTTTTCTATCAGTGTAGAACCATAAGGTTTTTCAGTTAGAAGCTTCTTTGTGACACTGCTGTCACCGTCTCCAACTAATTTTGTGTATTTCAATCCGTGCATTTCCATGCTCTTCTTAAAACCCTCAACGATGATAGCAGATTCCATAGCTGTAGACGAGCCACTCCAGTTTTTAGCACAAGAATGTTCAGATACAATTTCGTTTCTCCGTTCATGTCTTGAACAAACCATGCAGAATTTATTTTTCACGCCTAAAAACAACACTTTCTTTGTAGCTTCACCAATGATCACCGCAACTCCAGACAGGGCATTATAATTAGTCTTGTATGACCTCTTAGACCATGCGCCATCTGCTATCACTGTTATGCATGGAGTACCATCTTTATCAACATTTCCATTTTCTTTTGCGAGTTCCGCTTCTTCCTCTCCAGCCAATTTCAATTCTTGCATCAATACGTCTTGGACTATCTTCTCTAAATCATTGTGATTTTTAAGGTAGTATTTTTGACTTATTGAAGGAATGTTCAGTAAAGAAGTTAGCTGTTCCAACTGTGAGTAGCCGCAACCGATTGACATAGTGCCTATAAAGAAATATAAAAATGTAAAAATAATTCGTACGATAACCAACCTCGGCAATAATATCACCAATTGATATTCTCAAGGAACTAAATATTTTATTTTATATCTCTATAGAATAATATTTACCTAATACTGATGTCACATTTATATCCATTTGATTCTCACACCTGTCCGATTCTAGTGAGGACGTCACTCCACACATATTACATTTTACAATAAATGTTGACAAAAAACCATTCCTTTTTTCCTTGAGAATATTACAGTTATCCATTTTACAGTCGTAAAATGGCATATGCTGAATATTTTTAATTTGTTCCCAAAAATATAAAATATTGACAATTCTTCTACCTTCTATTGCCAAAGTTTTTTGTTCGTCCTTCTTCACTACCTCTGTTTCTAATTCGAGAGAATCCTCCTGATACTCATCGTCGACTACTTCTTGTTCATTTATATTTTGATTTACATTGTCAATATTTCGAACCGGATCTTCGATGTTTTGTCTTTCTGATAATGGTCGTCTTTGTCCCCATCTTGACAACGCTGCTCTGTAGGATGAAACATACATAATTCAGCATATACTATAGACTCCAATAACTGTAGTTAAAATTATAGTAATAAAATATGGAAATTAAAATTATATGAATATTGAGTAGATAAATACAAGGGCATAGCCCAGTTGCGCCGATTTTAAGCAGGTAGAAGTAATCCTATAACCCAATTGCGCCCGCAACCGACCAGCCCCTAAAATGGGCATAGCCCAGTTGCGCCAATGCGCCAAATTTTAATGTAAGTTTTAGTTCGAAATTCCTTCAATATCTGAACAAATTAAAAAATATCTGGATGAGGTGCATAAAAACTTTTATCTAACCTAACCTAACCAGCTGATTCTATAGATTAGGATTATTTTTACCATCGGCGCAACTGGGCTATCATAAACTCTCCGACCCTTTTGAGACCCGGATTAGAGCAGGTAAAATCGGCGCAATCGGGTTATACCCAAATACAATTATTAGCCTTCCAAGTAGCTTGGAATAACCCATTTCTCAGAAAAAGAAACCTGAATTAATTTCAGAATATTGGGTGGAATTAGAAATTTTGTTTTAGCAAGTAGGACAATTGGTTTTGTCAGATATGTAGATTGATTATAAATACTACATAACAAAATAGATTTAGGATATCCTCCTTTTTTATTTGAATAATTATGTGAAACGCAGCCATATGACACAAATCAAATATTACGATGTTGTAAACAATACCAAGTAAGGAATGCTTCATACAGGACAATGCACGGTAATTTCTTTGTTAGAAAGTAAAAGGTGAACAGTTTTTCTGGTAATCAACGTACCATCATTTTTTGTGACCCACTTTGTAACCCACTTTGACTATGCCTATGACTGATTTGAAAATAAAGAAATTATTTCAGTAATAGATATTTTTGAAGTAAAAACTATTTTCATTTTCACAGTGGGACACCCTATATATAAAATGAGTGTTGTGCATATTAAAAGCATTTCACAATATACATATATTAATAATAATGAGTACTTACCTTTGTCTCAGGTTTTTTATTGAAGAGCTACACACTTTTTGTTTTTGCAGTCGTTTGTTACCCATTTCAATACGAAACACTACTGCAATAGTAATAATAACCACTCTGTGAACTGTCACACACCACAAGTATAATACCACAAAATCTTAAAGCTATTTTCACCACGATATTAACTATGCGAATGTTATTATAAAATGAATTTCAATATACTTGCAGCAGGGACTGCACCTGGTCGTAATAAACCTTAGTTTATGGCGGTACCAATAGATCGCAGCATTTTACGGATACAAAATTCTATGAATTTTGAAAATTTATTATACACAAACGACAGCAGGTAAACGGTTTAAATTTTAACACCGTATGGTGAATTACATTTTCTACATGCATGTGCATGGGTTTTGCAAAACCTTAATATTTACTGATTTTTTTTTTCGTTTCTCCGGTCTCATGGAACGTATTCAAATGCGCATGCACACAGCCCTAGATCACATAATTCTATATCATTCCTACAAATTTTAAACGATTCCGATGAATAGTAACGAAAATATGAATTTTCAAAAATATGATTGGGTGTTATAATCCCCTTAAGTGCATTTTATTCGCCCAAAATCAGCGGTTTTCGGAATAATGACGTTTGAAACGTGATAAATTAAAAAAAAATACATGAAAATCGATTAATTTGAAGTAGAGTTTTTTGTTGAAGATAAAATTTGCAATACCAGGTTGATTTTGTTGGCTTTTAAAAAAATGTTCAAGGTGTCCTTGTTCAATTTAAACATTTTATTTCATTTATCACAAAACTCATTATTCCGAAAACCGCTGATTTTGGGGATATGATATGTTACACAAAAATGTATTTAATGTGCTTAGAATTTATCCTACAATTCAAAAATGGCATAATATACAGGGTGTTCCATTAAAAAAAAACAACGATTGCTGCATATCTTCTTCTTTAGACACCCTGTATATAATTTTCTTATGTCAAAAAATTCAAAACTGAAAATACTAATCGACCTGTCCGAGCGTTTTTCTGCAAAATAATTACCTGAATTTTAAACGAATTTGTTCCTTTCATAATGAACGCACTGTATATACACTATAAGCATTGAGAAAATGTGTTCTTTGAAATAATTTGCACAATCTTTGGAGGCAATTATAATTTTTATTTGGATTTTCGATTATGTCTTAGAATTTAACAGTAAGCGACGCACTTTCAAATTTGTTTTTTTCTAACTCATAATTTATAAAGAGGCAAGTTTAATTTCTTAAAAATTAATTAAATAAATATACGACTTTGTATAGTTTATTAAATTTTATTAGTATAAGAACTTGGCTCATATTGCAACCAATGCAACCCGTCAAGGTTGCAACATTCTTGCCATCCCGACATGCAACCAGGCTTCAATTTATTTGTCAATAAACTTACATTATACTCTCTGTATATATCTTACTTACTCTAAGATAACAAATTATAATTAGACGTGCGCTAGGAGAAATAAGTAACCATACACTTCGCGGAGATACTAGGCAGGCGCCATAAATTCTCGACCTGACAGGTTTATACAGGTTCAAACGTGTTCAAACTCCGTCACGTCATGCTTGCATATACGCGAGATGTACACTATAAATATGATGGTTCGAAGCCTAGTAGTTTTTAGTAACCAGCCAACCAACATGATTAGCGCACGAAAATGTCTGAAGTAACGAAAATTGAGTACCGCGCGGTCATTAAATTTTTAACAAAAAAGGGCATACACCTTATCACATTAAACAACGTTTAGACGACGTTTACGATGATTCATCTCCTTCGTATTCAACTGTAAAAAAGTGGGCAAAATGTTTCCGTTTGGGACAAGAATCCCTAGAAGATGCTGATCGGTCGGGCCGACCAATTGAAGTGATAACGTTTGAACAAATTTCAATTATTGAACATTTAGTGCTAGAAGATCGCCGTTTGAAAGTGAAGGAATTAGCAGTGATAACAAACATTTCTGCAACAAGTGTTTGCCGAATTCTCCATGACTATTCGGGTAGGAATAAAAATAGTGCTAGATGGGTACCACGACTTCTTTCTGCTCTCCAACGTGAACGTCGAGTCGAATGTGCGTAGTCGTTTTTAAACATGTGTGGAGACGACCCAAAACCGATTTTGGAGTCCATTGTCACAGGGGATGAAACAATGGTTCTGTTTTACGATCCTCTATCGAAAAGGGAGTCCATGGAATGGCGGCGACCTGATGAACCTCGTCGCAGAAAGGCGAAAGTCGTTCATTCAACGCATAAATTAAGGGAGAGTATTCGTGCAAAACATCGTGGAAAATTGACAAAAGGGATGATTGCACGACAATGCTCCCGTCGATACTGCCGCCATTTCACATGGTCATTTCTATAAGGGTATGGAATTATTAATTAATCGTTGTAATAAATGTATAGAAGTTAGGGGAGATTACATTGAAAATTAAAAATTCTTATATTGTTCCAAGTTTCTTTTTTGTATATCAGTCCGAGAGTTTATGGCGCCTACCTCTTATAAGGTGGTATGGACGTGTTTATTATGCATTAGTATATGGCAAACATGCCCATACCACTTTATATCTCCACGAAGTGTGTACATATCATCGGAAATTTTGGTAAAATTCGCCCGCCAACCCTAGTTGTTTCTTTTTCAGAGATATTCAACTGTGAAAACCAAAATTGGTTATCGTCTTGATTTCGAGTTATTGGCAGAAAATCAATTGTTTCAATGTTTGTATTAAGGCTACATCTTCCTTATTTGGCAAATAATTTCTACATTCCTCAACCACTTTTTCAATGTCAATGCAGTGGCGCAGTTAGTTTAATCTCAAATTTTGAGTTGTGACGTAAATTAGAATTTCTTATACGGAAGTCATAGCTATGACTTTTGCAAAAAATGTTCTTTTTCTTCTTTACAATTATATATGTATAACATGTCTGGTTCATTGATACTTAATTTTAATAAAAATAATTCGTATTTTTAGTAATCATTAACTATTGTGAACTAAACAGTAATAAATACAAATACAAATACCAGATAATTTAAATAGAATTTAAACATTTTGACAATAAATATTCAAATTGATGTTCGACATCCGCATGAAATATTTGACATCGCGTTGCATTGCAATTGCTATTATTTTTATTAAACTGTAGCAGGCGAATGTGAAAAATACAAAATATATATCATTGCATGGCCACAGTGTTGATTGTGTAATTGAAAAAATCAGATTGAATAGTAAACTACTTAATTATTGTGTATATTTCGTGGTCTGATTTGACACCAATGAATATCAATTTTGGGGATATATTAAAAGCACATTATATAAATATACTAATAATTATGAACGAAATAAGAAAACATTCTATTCGACGACCCGAAAAGAAATGTCTTCGTAGCCACCAATTAATTATACTTCTGCAGTAGGCTAAGATATAAATGCATGCTTTTATGACAGATTAATATTACGTTATTTATATTTTTAATTATACTGTTCTGTCTACAAGTATAATCTTATAAATCATTTTAATAGTAGATCATTTCAATATAATCCTGAGTATCGATGTTAGATTGCTTGCTCAATAACCTTAAAGTAAACAAAGCCTAACTTGCATACTCTTGATTACTATGAACTTCTCATCTCTAAGAGTTTTATCGATTGTCAAATTTAAAACTATGACCCGTTATATATTACTATTTATGCTATTGTCTCAATATACCAGACACACAAAAACGTACTCGGGAAGTAGTATTATCTGTCTATCCCTAACATGATTTAAAAGGTTTAATATGATTTGTACTCAAAGAAGTCGAGAAGATGACTTAAAAAAAATAACAACTGTACTGCAAATACAGCAAATTATAAGATCTTACCGAAGCGTTATTAATTGTTATGGTTGATATACTTATGATTACTCAACTAAAAATCATAGAATAATTAAGTAACTAGGAAAGTATTATATCTAGTAAAATAAATTAGGTCACTCTAAATATGAACACGTTACTACACTTATTACATAATTATTGTTGTTTAATGTTATTCTATAGCATGGCACAGTTCACCTACATATACATCAGAGACATCCTCATATTACGAAAATATCTATTAAAGAAGTGTTATGCTAGAGTAAGCGGAACTAGAAAAACTCATGTGCGATATTTCTTAAGCAAAAGGAAAAGCTAAACAAATTTAAAGGTCTAAAGGAAAATATTATGTAATTTTATTATACATCTCCAAATACAAGGTTAGGTCAGAAGTATTTGATTTGAATACTATTAAGTATGTAATTTATTTTGTGTGTGTATATATACATATATATAGGTATAATATTGTTACAGAATCTTCTCTTCATGATAAATTAGAATCCGATTACTATTTTTGTTAGCCTATTACCTGTATTGTCAGAATAAGTAACAAAAAACAAAGGTTAGTCTTGGGAAAATTTTCCGGCTCATCATAATTTTTATAAATCCTGCAATTTTTATTTATATATTTATTTATATTTGTTATACAGTGAGGACGCGCGGGTTGGAACAAATTTATTTAAAATTTTTGGTTTTGTTTTATGGAAAAGCGCTGGGATAGGTCGATTTTTATTTTTGGCTGCGGTTTTTCTGATGGTAAATTGATGTACATATAGGTAACGCAGACGAAGACCCAGGTTTGGAATTAAGACAAATGAAAAGATGCTACGAATACAAATATTTGGGAAGTATCATCTCTAGTAAAGGAACAACAGAACGCGATATCGAATATAGAGTCCAATAAGGTCGGAAGAGTGTACAAATTCTGAACGCAATACTGTGGTCTAGAAGAGCAACACTGAAAACCAAAATGACAATCTACAAAGTAATTGTAGAGCCTATCCTTACATACGGAGCCGAATGCTGGCAAATGACTGAGAAAGGAAAGAAAAAAGTGGACACTGTTGAGATGGACTACCTGAGAAGAGCCTGTCGCATATCAAGAACTGAACATATACCTAATACGGAAATCAGACAAAGAACCAACAGAATACATAGAACGTCAGAAAGAATAGAAACGAGGAAACTGATATGGTACGGACATGTAAGACGGATGGAAGAAAACAGATGGACAAGAAGAGCTCTAGAATAGAACCCAACGAATAGAAGGAAACGAGGAAGACCGGAAAAGTCATGGATAAGTGGGGTTATGGAAACAATGAAAGACAGAGCAATAGATGAAGACATCTGGAGAGACAGGAAGAGATGGAGATCGAAATGCGGGAAACGACTGAGGCTGTAGGACCCCCGCTTATATATATATAAATTGATGTACAAAGGCTGGTCCAAAAATAAGTTACGACCATCAATTTTTTTTTAATGGAAACATGTTTTTTATTTAACTTATTATATTAATTCTGCATCGAATTCTAAATATGTTTCATGTACCAAGTCCTATGCCCAAACTCATCAGTTATCGAGAAATTTACAATTGAACATCTCAATAACTGAGACCGTATCCTACAAAATTTATTTCACTCTGTTGTCTGAAAAGGACCGATTTATTAAAAAAACAGAAAAACAAATGAAATTAAATATTCAACTATTATCGTTTTTATTTTTTTTTTTTTGTAAATCTAGCAAAACATTAAAATCAGTGTTTATTTGGTGTTTTTTTTTATTGTTGACTTATCACCGTTTAGTCACATGGAAACTGTATGACAATGTCACTTAAAATAAGTACTTATCAATTCCAGTTGCAAAGTTTAACAGAATGTCGCGTTTAACTAAGAAACAACGTATAGAAATTTTGATGATGGAAGGATATAACAAGACTCGAATGCAAGCTGAAGTTCGTGAATTGTTTAATGAGGAGAGGCCTATTACACGATCAGTAGTTAGTAAGATAGAAAAAAAGTTTAGAGTCTTTGGACACGCTAGAGACAATTACAATACCAACAATATTACAGTTCCAGAAAACACACAATTGAGTGTTTTGCTCGATTTACAAAAATATCCTCATAAATCAAGTCGACAAGAAGCTGCAGAACTGTCAGTAAGTAAATCTTCTATTTTAAAATGTATACACAAGAACAAAAGGAACTTGTTGAAGATGATTTCGACCGCAGATTAGAATTTTGCAAAAGAATGATGGATAGATGCAATGCCGATCCACAATTTTTAAGTAATATAGCCTTTTCCAAAAATATCATTGCGGAAAAGGGTGTCTTTGCTACATAATAATGTAGGTAAAGATACAGTGGAAAAAATATTAAAACGAAATAAATACTCTCCTTACAAACCATATTTCGTTCACACATTGAAAGAAAGTGATTATGATAGACGATTTGAATTTTGCTCTCTCATCCAAGGAGAGTTAGAAGAGCAAGACGTATATTTTTTCCGATGAGGCAACATTTTCTTCAAATGGAACTGCCTCGCCACAAAATTGTCGCTGATGATCTAACACTAATCCCAAGTTTCAATAAAGACTCGTGACCAAATATTCATTTAAAACGAACGTGTGGTGTGGTATTTTCAAAAACATATTTTTTGGACCATATTTTTTTCGACAAACTATGAATGCAATTTCTACAAAATGAAATCAGTGACTTTATGGACGAACTACCCTTATGAGAATATATGGAAAATATCTTCAATGAAAAACTCATTCACAGATTATTTTTTTGCTAGATCTCCAGACTTAACCCCTCTTGACTTTTTCTTATGGGGTTACTTAAAACAGCAGGTCTACCAGCGGGTACCGTTTCAAGGTCATTTGGAGAGGATCATTTCAGAAGCATGCCAGGAAATTGCTGTAGATATGATAAGAAATGTATTATGAGAATTTGGCAATAGAACGATAAAATGTTTAGGAGAAGAGGGTAGATATGTCGAGGCAGTAGTAGAATGACGTCTGTTTATTATTTGTATGGCTTTCCTATTTGCAAACTAAATTCCTGTTATGCATTTATTACGTATTTAATTTGCGAAATTGTTGCAAACATTAAGAAATGTAAAGATTATCATGTTTTAATAAACAGAAGATACAAATGATCAGTATTTAAATTTACAAAAATAAAAATAATTTATAATTTATAATTAAATAGAATCAGTGTGTAGAAAAATTTGTAAAAAATAACATAACCTGATTTTTCACGGTAGATAAATGTAATTACATACTTGAATGTAGTTTTAAAATCTAATTTATTAATTTTTATAACAATATTCGATAACGGCAAAAATAAAGGTAGGGGAGACTGGGGTTGGATGTTACAGTTTTTGATTATGAATTTTTTATTTTATTTTAGTAATTGTTTTAAAAATTTGAAATATATCATAAGAAAGTAATAACCTTTATTTATGTAATAGGCCTTACAGTTTAACAAAAACTAAACTATTTTTTTAGAAAATATATAATAATTAAAAAAAGTCAAAACGTAACAACTTTCCCCAAGGTGGGGTTGATTGATACATGCTTGGGGCAATTTGTTACATGTCATCATCTGAATCGCAGTGCTGACAAATAAAGTAAGTTTCACCTGGAGTACATAGTTCATGTGCCCATTTTTCACATTTATGGCATTTGATCCATCCTTCGCCTGGTTTTGAGTTTAAATAAAGTTCTCCACATATCACACACTCTTCATTTTCATCTTCGGAACTATCTGCTACAGATTTCTTACCTTTTTTCTTATTACCCACAATGTTTTTCTTTAAATTTTTTTTAACTTTATCAGCTTTTTTATTTGTTTTTCTTTTTTTCTCTTCCTCTTCTTCCAATTCTTTTTTATTTGGTGTATCAGTCCATACAGCGGCTTTTCTGCGTTTTCTTGTATTCGTATTTTTCCTCATGCCTGCTTTTGGAAAAGGACGAATACATTCTGGAGTTATATGTTGGTGATCTTGGTTTGAGGTAGAAGCTACAGCTGGATTATAATAACAGCTTGACACAGGTTGAGTTTCATTGACACTGACGTTTTCAACAAGTTTATTGTTATTTACTAACCTCGGAGGAGTTACATTAGAATGAGGGTTTTGATCGTGAGTGTTACTCACTTCTTCAACTTCTGCATCGTGACTTATATTATCTTCATGTTCGTGTTCATTGGTGCCTTCTAATGGACGGTCTGTCACAGACGAGCTCAAAAATTCGTCATCATTAAAAATGTTTCTATTTGTGGGCCAAATACCAGTGACACGGAAACCAGATTGAATGTTCACTGGTGTTGCAGCTAGTGGTAAAGCATCGCGTACAATAGAAGGAATATCGTAAATAGTTAACGTTTTCCCTGGGTTATTTCTGATCCATGAGTCACAGAAAGAATTAATATATTTTTTAAGTGGGCCATAAACCGATCTATCCAATGGTTGGAGTTTATGCGTAGTATGTGGCGGGAAGGATAAAACAATTATACCTTTTTCTCTACAAAAATCGATGCCTTTTACAGATAAGTGTGAGTCATGGTTGTCTAGAAGTAAAAGGACAGGTCGCGCCTTGCTACAACGACTGTGTTTAGCAAAGTGTTCTAAAAAAATGTAAAAGTCCTCTTGATTCATCCAACCAGATTTGTTAGCTGAGCCTATGCAACCAGGTGGACCGTTTGCAACAAAGTACTTTTTATATTTTTTTCGGGGAAAAACAAAAAACGGTGGAATATAACTTCCATTTGCATTAACTGCTACTGCTAATGTCACCAAAGTTCCTCGCTCAGCGGATACTACAGATCCAATTTGTTTCATTCCTTTACGTGCAATGATTCTGTCAGGTTTTTGCACCGTAGTGACGCCTGTCTCGTCTATATTATATATATCTTGGCACTCAAATTTGTATTTATCCAAAACTTCTTCTAATAAATCAAAAATTTTTTTGACATTTGCTTTATTGAAACTGGTTGCCCGAGCTAGACTTGTAGCTTCGGGTTTTCTTATAGATAAAGTAGGATGTCGACGAAGAAATCCCCATAACCAATCATAGGTAGCCATTTGAAACTGATGCCAACTATTATGTACAGTAATATTGTTTTTTACTGCATACTGGTATGCTAATTTGCGAGTCTCTTTAGGAGTAAGACCATGATACATCTTAGCACTTTGGTCGAGATAGGTAACTAATTCTTCTTCAAACGTGTCATTGAACAGTTGCCGATTACGCCGATATCCAACCTTAGGTATAGGATCTGTTTCACCTATGGTTATTGAAAAAACAAAAATATAAATATCTGACTAATTCGTAAAGAGCGGTTATACCTTTATTTTTTAACTTCTTACAAAATCTTTGTAAAGTCATGAAATTTATGTCAAAATCAGCTGCTACTTTTCTCAAACCTCTGCCCTTCTCTACTTCTCGAGCCGCTCTTATAAAAATGTCTTGTGGGACATTTCCCCTATCAGTCTTCTTTTTATAAACCCGCATGTTTGGTCTGCAAATGAACAAAAAACCAATTACGACTTTCAGAACAATTGCTCTAGCCCTTGGGGGTTAGTTGTTACACTGTCACAACCTGCCCCAGTTTAGATGTAACAACCAACCCATTTCGAAGTTTTTCAATGACTTTGTTAAATACAGCTAAACAATTTATTCCAGCGAAATGGAATATAGTACATATCAAAAAGAACAAATATCAAGGTAGCGATTACAGCAGTTAGAACTTTCACAGACATTTGGAGATTTTAATAAAAAGAAATTTTTACCTTACGCACAGAATTACGTTGAACCATCAAAAACACGTTTTCCACCATATTACTTTTTCGTTTGTAGCGCCATCTCTACAAAATTGTATGAAGTTAGTAGTCGACTAAAAGAACTACTACACTGTGTTTGAGACTCGGATACATAATTGTAAAAAAAAATATTCAGACTGTAACAACCAACCCCTGTAACATCTAACCCCAGTCTCCCCTACTTTATTATTGAGAAAAATTCATATTTTTGAATACACTTCGTATACGACTGCAAAAAATTGATAGTTGATTAATTCATTTTGGGTTCTAGACCATGCAGAACTTTTTACGAAAAATGTTTTTTTAAAAATTAATAATAAAAAAGTTTTCCATATGGTATGGACAGAATTTGAAACCACAAGAATTTAATGAATGCCTATGTCAAAAATGCAATACAGTGTGTAGTTTCCTGTTTAAAAATGAACTTCTTTGAAGGTATAAAAACGGTTGACTACCATGATCAAGTTTTTGAAGAATGATTTGAACAAGTATTACATAAATTGTCAGATAATGCTGTAATAGTCAGGAACAATGGAATCACATCCTTTACGTCCAGTGGAAAGGTTAGCTGATTAGAAAAAAAGAATGTGAAATAGACTAAAGGATGATATTGTAGATCCATTTAATTGTTTTTGAAATAGTGATTATTATTGTGCAGTGAATCAGACTAATTTCTGCAGCTAATTTTTGTACATTTATAACCTTTATTAATCTAATTTTGAGATTTTCATAATAAATGTTAAAATTAGTTTACATTTTAATTTAAATTTTACAATCACACGTAATATAAATATCAATAATATACGATTTGTGCATATATTACTTTTATATTGAAAAGAAACTTTTACGAAATATTTTAGTTCACCAGAATAGGTTATGTCAAAAAACGCATCCATTTCCAATTTTGAGTAAATTTTGAATATTAATCCAGAATGTCACATCTGTACAATGATTTTGTTGATATAAATGATTTACACTAAATAATCAAATTTAAAATTGTTGATAAACTACTAGAATCTCAACTGTTTGCATATGATTGCAATTTCCTTACTACACTTTTAAGCTAATGTGTTCAGGGTTTTGGCGGGATATTTGAATTACTGCTTCTTGTTCTGAGACAAGGTATAGCAGTAAATAAATCGATTTCAATATTGACTTAATGCATCTTCTATCATGTAATATATGCGAGACTTACTCTTGACCATGAGATGGAGACCACACTCACTTCCTTGAAAAGGGAATTTAAACTAAGCAAAGCATTTAAAAGGGCATGCAAGTTAGTTGGTAGTTTTATTTCCATACTATTGTATAGGTTGCTCAATTTGTGGGGTATTGTATATAGTCATAGGTAAGATTAACGCAAATAAATTTTAAAATATTTTTAATTTTGAATGTACCTACCACAATATGCAATGTTACATGGTGACTATAGACCGGACACGAGCGGTTGATGACTCATCGTCCATGGGCGCACTATTGAAATTTTCTATTTTTATTTATATAATTGGATAACAAGTGGGAGGTGATCTATAAAATACAAAATACGTTATTATTTGTTCATTTTGTAGTTCAAGTCCAGTAAAGGAGCGTTCATATTTACTAGCAATACTTTCTCTAGGTTCTCTTCTGTGAGATTTGTTCTCTTTGAATAAAGTACATCCTTGTAGATAGAAGACGACCTTTCTACATCGCAACTGGTTATAGGTGCGTACTGGAAATATTCTTTTATTTCAGCGTATTTAGCAGTTACATTTTGTGTCATTGTCCCCATACACAATTGCCGCAATGTTATTAATTCTGGATTTCTATTTAAAACTGCGTCTAACTTTTGCCAAAGGCCACATCCGAAGTCACTTGGAATACTTTTGAAATTATTAATAATGTGGTTAGTCCACCTTTTAATTTGAGGTTTCGATTTTCAAAATATGTGATTAGTTTAGGAAAATTTCCAAAGTGCTCCTGGAGGAAAAACAACTGTTTTTTTTTAAATTTGTGTTAGTTCCTTGCACTCAGAAATACTTCGAGCATCGTCATTTAAGCATGTCACGAAAACTATCAAAATTCATGAAGCATGAAAACTAGTAGCATCCAACCATGTTCCCCATCTAGTTAATACTGGCGAGGGAGGCAGTGACAAATATGGAAGTTTTTCCCTGTAAAGAGCTACTCTCAATGGTGCTTTTCTAAAAACTTTTTGAAAGCGGATACAAATCTATCAACTTCCGGATAGGTATATATCTCTGATATATTCACAGAGTCTGTGGAGAGCATGTACTACACAACTAACGTGCAGCATATAAAGATATGTTTTTAACATATATACGGCACTGTCACTAACAAATAAAAGTATTTTTTTCTTGTACCTGTCGTCCGAATGAAGTTGAATGTTTTCGTGAAGCACTTAGAAACATAATATTCATCAGGAACATTTCGACCAGTATATTTTTGGAGAATTGTTTTAAAGTGGGATTGTCAAGTTTATTTAATGGGATATTAGCTTGACAGAGTTCTTCGATAAAATTGTCAGCTTCCAATGGGTCCAATTTCTGTGTATGTTTTAGCGATGCTAAGTGACGTTGTACGTGCGATTTTTTGACATTCTGTAACGATATTTTACAGATTTTGCAATAAATTTCGAAATCACTGACAATGGACATACAATAAGTATGACCCTTAATCCAACTCGCCATTGTTTCACGATGCCATTCTCGACGTTCTTCCATATCATAGTAACAATGTTCTAGATCTAAATAAAAGATAACTAAAAATGCATGCGTATGTTATTGAAACTTAACGAAATCCAGTGCACAATTACGTCAAGATAATTGGGAGAAGTAGATTCAATGAAACGGTATTAAACAGGAACTATTACAAAAATTACGAAGTATGCAATTAACAGGCAAAACAATGAAAAAACGAAACTAACTCTAACTAACTTTATTTATCTTACGAAATATAAGCTAATAGATTGAATTTTAAAAACTTGTCACCCTTCTAACTACGCCGATGAAGTAAGGAATTTAGGAGTAAAATCGTCTTTTTTGCTGGCTGTTTTCGGGACAACAACAGATGTTGCAGTTCACCATATGAATAGTGCTATTCAGTAACTGTGTGATGTTTACATTATTTCTTTGCTCCGTCGTAATTTCAACCTGGTATGTCCATCTATAATGATGACGCAGGGATTATCTTTGCTAAATTACACCATACATTTAATAAAAATGGCTATTACTGGCTATTATGGATTACTACTGACTAATAAGAGAATAGCTGCACCTAGTTATACCAGAACAAAGGTATTATCTTAATCTATGACAAAGATACATATTAAATTAACGGAAATAAATTACCCATTTAAAAATGTATAGATATTACTGGAAAAACCCCTGAATTCTTTCATTATTTACCATAAGCTCTCCTAACATTTGTGTTTATAACATGAACTACTTGACCTTATGTAATGGTTAGAAAAACCCAAATGTTAAGAGTAAATTCTCTGCCATGTAAGCCATCTTAATAAGATTACATAAATAGTAGTATCGGTAGAAAACAAAAATTAGAAAATTATAAACAGTATAGATAGATAAATAGATAGAGGACTTTTATCTATGTATAAATAAATTAATGTATATACATTATTTGTCAGCTTACATACTATTATAGCTTTTGCCCCTCGTCGCACTGTAAAAACACTCATAGACGTATACAGACTGTTTATTTTACAGCTTCCCACCCTAAATTTCTAGAAATCTGGAAATCTATGAAAGAATCCCGGAAACACGTAGAAGTATTATCGCGGGGGGCAATTCTTTATGCAAAAATTGACTCGCCCATTTTAACTTGCCCCCGGGAGCTACCCCCTTAAATATCTTAAATAGAAAGGGGTATTGAGTGATACGTCATTTTAAAGATTTTTTGAGGCACTACATTTTGGCGTTTAGTTTTTTAAAATTGATCTATTCGTTTTGAGGATTTTAAGAAATCTTTTGTTTGTTTTATTTTGTATTTCTAGTCTAAAAACTTTCATAAATTTCTCAAAAACATGTAAAATAAATAGTCTATTGGTTCTTTAACATTTGAGTTTTGTTGAATGCAGAATGCTTCTTTTTGTAGGAACTTATTAAACAAAAATGCATGTTTTAGGAACGTTTTTACACCGATTTTGTGTTAATTGATTCAGTTTTTGTAGCAGCACATTAAATTAATGTTTTAAACAAAAAACAGGCAATAGCATAAAAAGAGAATATATAATTTTTTTGTTCCTGTGCTTCTCGTTTGGAAATATACAGGGTTAGTAAAAAGTCCCGGAACGGTCGAATAACTTTGTTATTTGAAAATTATGATTTCTGGTATGGGGGTATAGTTAATATAAATGCATTTTATGCAATACAGTTAATATTTTTTTCACTTCCGGTTTAATCGGCAATACGTCCAACTTTTTTTTTTTAAATGGAACGCCCAGATTTTTTTAACACTTTTGAATGCAAAATAAAAAACTACGTTCAGGAAGTATTAAGATGTTTATTTTTATTCACAAGAAAACAGTTAAAAAATTAAAAAAGTGTCCTAATACTGAAAAATCAAGATACCTGTCTATTCAGGTTGCGATTACAATAATTGTTCAAAATGCTCTCCATTTACAATTTGACAAAAATGTAAACGGTCAGTAAAATTTCTTATTGAATTTTGTATTTGTTCTGGAGTGATGCGATTGGCTTCTTGAACTATTCTCTCTTCCAATTGTTCAAGATTATGGGGACGATTTTTGTACACTTGACATTTCAAGTGACCCCAAAAGAAAAAATCTAATGGCGAGAGATCTGGCGAACGTGCTGGCCATTCGATTGCTCCTCTACGTCCGATCCAACGTCCCGGAAAAAATTCATTCAAATAATCGCGGACATTATGGGCAAAATGGGGGGAGCTCCATCTAGTTGAAACCAAAAATGTGCATTAGGGTGATCACCTATGTTTGCATTTGGAAAGAGGGCCGCAAGTGCTGGAACAACCTCATTTCGCAATAAATTTAAGTAGACGTTGCCAGTTAAATTTCCTCTTATAGAAAATGGTCCTATGATGTTGTTTCCAACAAGACCAGCCCAGACATTCACCTTTTGATGACGCTGTGTATGGACTTCTTCAATCCAATGCGGATTTTCAATTGACCAGTAGCGGCAATTATGTCTGTTCACAGTGCCGTTGAGACAAAACGTTGCCTCATCTGAAAAAATGATGTGATCTAAAACGTTAGGCTGCTGCTCGATCAATTCCGTCATTGTTTCGCAAAATTGTAGTCTACGATCTGGATCATCTTCAGTTAACTCATGGACGGGATACATTTTATAGGCTTTCATTCTTGCTGATTTAAGAATATTATGAGCAGATTTTTGAGAGATCTCATGAATTTGACCTAATTCTGTTGTGGACACGTGATGATTTTCTTCCACTGTAAGTAACACATTCAAACTAGTTTCTTCATCTGTTGCTGTTAATGGACGTCCCCTTCTAGGTAAATCCTTCACCTGACGAAAGACTTCAAACTTTTGAATTGTTCGGCATACCGTACTTTTACTAATGTGACGATCCGGATAAACAGTATTAAACAAAATACGAACCTCTTCAAAAGAACGTTGACGATCACCGTACCCACGCATCATTAATATTTCAATTCGTTCTGATTCAGTAAGTTTTACTGCCATTTTCAAATGTGTCAATGTATAAAATAAGTAAATTTATAGCGATGCAAAAGTTAAAACGCTTTTAAAATTGTCAAATGTGACGGCAAAAAGAATGCAAACACTAAACAACAACTTTTTTCAAAGGTACCTTGATTTTTCTGTATTAGGACACTTTTTTAATTTTTTAACTGTTTTCTTGTGAATAAAAATAAACATCTTAATACTTCCTGAACGTAGTTTTTTATTTTGCATTCAAAAGTGTTAAAAAAATCTGGGCGTTCCATTTAAAAAAAAAAGTTGGACGTATTGCCGATTAAACCGGAAGTGAAAAAATATTAACTGTATTGCATAAAATGCATTTATATTAACTATACCCCCATACCAAATTTCAGAAATCATAATTTTCAAATAACAAAGTTATTCGACCGTTCCGGGACTTTTTACTAACGCTGTATTGTATGTTGCTTTAGTATAAAATGTTATTTAGTGTTATCAACCCAAAGTTACTTAAATAAAGTATCCAAAAAAAATAATGTATGGGCAGACATCTTGGGGGAGCAGTGATAGGATATCTAAATGGCGAAGCATATTTGGATATGTTGGAAAATACTATCAACCCGCTAATTATTGATGTTCTAGAAAATCAACTGGATAGAAATGACTCTACTTGATGAGGACGAATTACATTTTCAACAAGATGAAGCTTCTCCTCACTAAGTTCTTCCAGTATGGCGGTGGTTAGACAGTGTATTTCCAAATAAATAGATAGGACGAAGAGGACTTATAGAATGGCAAGCCAAATTGCCGGATTTGACACCACTACATTTTTTTCTATGGGGTTATTTAAAGTCTCTTGTATTTACCCCACCTCAAAATTTAGAAGAACTTTGTCAGAGGATTAATGCAACCCACCGCGTACCGTGGAATTCAAAGAGACGTTTTTGAAAATGTACGTCGTAGTTTTGCACAATACCATTGTTTAGCGATCAATGGATAACATTCTGAACAATTATTGTATTAAAATTTTCTGCAAAAAAATATTTGAATTCTTAAATAACTTTAAAAACAAAAATAAGACATTTTAAGCCGTTAAAGTGTGTTTGAGCAATAGATATTTAAGCCTAAAACATAAAACATAATTTTTTTTAAAAATCTTCAAAACGAATGGATCAAAGAAGTAAACGCCAAAATGTACTGTTTCACAAGACCTTTCAAATGACGTATTACTCGATACCCCTTTGCATTTAAGATTTTTAAGGGGGTAGCTCCCGAGGGCGGGGGTGAGTCAATTTTTGCATCAAGAAATGGCCCCCACGATAATACTCCATACGTGTTTCAGGGAATTTTTCGTAGATTTCTAGATTTTCAGAAATTTAGGGTGGGAAGTTTTGAAATGGTATACAGGGTGAGTCGTGTGGAATCGACCAAACTCTAGGAGTGTATTCTACATGTGAAAATAATGAAAAAAAACTCAAATGTTGTTATCCGATTTTTATTTATTTTCGAGTTATAGCGTAATTAAAAATGTATATTTAGTATGGCATGTTTATGTATGTATTCGTGAAAACAGTGAAACCCCGGTATCAAATCATCATAGGCAAGTCTTCCTAACTGAAACGCTATCTGTTTGTGGTTTTCCGAACTAGCGGTGGTGACATCTAAAGCAGTCGAAAAATAGTGTAGAGTGTTTTGTATGTCTAATGCGTCTAATGTCACTACCTCTCGTTCATTGTTGATATAGTGAGGGCGCTGCCATCATAAGAAACGTTCTCTATTGTACATATACTGGAGACACGTTAACTTCAGTTGCACGTCATCGATGACGTTTACATGTTGTCATAACTGTATTACAGAAACAAAAAAAGTTACTTTGTTAAATTATACTTGAGGGCATTTATTTCATTAGCTTAAATAAAAGATTTATAAATTGATCGTAATATACGCATTCATGGCAAATAAGCAAATAATTTCCGTTTCAATATTAAATTTCTTTATTACATATTTTTAATAGACTAATAGTTCAATTCGGTGTTGACAGATAAATCATATCTGTCAAAAAGACTTGCGTTGTGTATATTCTTCCTGTCAAATTTTTCATGTTTATTTTTGCTTTGTTATAAATTGTTTAAAAACAGTGCTTCTTAGAAGTGTATTTACTATTTATTTACATCCATTGAATATAATACCGAAAGGTTTCTGTAAACAGTCGAGGCTTTTTACAAACTTTTCTATAATCATGTGTTAAATTTAATGTGAATAGCGTAAGTATTGCTTATTTTAAATTATATTATGGATAGGTAATGAAACATTTAAGCTTTTTCGACAATCTAAATTAATATAATAAATAAGATGAGGAAGACTGAAGTCTTAGAGCATTTCAATTACTAAATATATTACGTTATAGTTATTGTATTGTGAATAATTTTTTTCCTTGGTTATATCAAATGTCACCGACAGAAATTAAAATAGATCCGGCAACATATACAAGGCGAGTCGTCATGGATCTAGTATGACGTGTAACTGAATGTAACGCGTTTCCACCATACATACCTTGGAGTAAATTATTATAAAATTGTTGTTCGAGTTTTATGACATTGACTTGACGTTTCTACGACTGAAGTGTAGGAAACTAAAAGGCCACACACTTATTCAAATTTAGAATATGCTAATATGGTGTTTGTTTATGGATTTTGTAGTGGGAATGCTACTGCTGCTGCTAATGAATATCGTCAACGGTTTCCACATTATAGACATCCTAATAAAAATTTATTTATTAGTGTATTTAACAAATTGTGCGAGACCGGAAAGATTCCCAGTGTAAGCATAATATTTGAACGAGGCAGTCGACAACAATTACAAGAAGTAGAAGATATTCTTGATGTAGTAGAAGAAGACGCAACTATCAGCTCACGGAGAATCAGTATTCAATTGGGCATTCCACAAACAAGGGTGATAAAAACACTCCACGAGCAAGGCTTACGTCCGTACCATGTATATACAAAGTGTACAGCACCTACATACAACCAAATGATTATCGTAGACGTATGGAATTTTGTCGATGGATAAATGATAATCCCCGTTTTCTATCGCGTATACTTTTTACGGATGAAGCAACATTCACCCGTGACTATATTAATAATTGTCATAACAATCATGTATGGGCAGACGAAAATCCACACGCAACAGTCGAAAGTAACTTTCAACATAAATTTTCGGTAAACGTGTGGTGTGGTCTGATTGATGGTTTTGTAATTGGTCCTTACATTTTTGAAAATCGCCTCACGAGGGAGACCTATTTAAATTTTTTAGAAAGTGAACTACACGGACTGCTAGAGGATGTTCCTCTAAACATCAGAATCCAAATGTTCTACCAGCACGATGGAGCGCCTGCACATTACGCTCGTGCGGTCGGGCAACATTTGGATGAAAGGTTTCCAGGGAGATTGGTCGTGGTAGTGACATTGGTTGGCCTCCTAGGTCTCCAGATCTCACCCCACTCGATAATTGTTTGTGGGGCTGGTTCAAAAATGAAGTGTATCAAGTAAAAGTGGATAATCGTGATGCACTAATATAACGGATTAGGAATGCTGCAGAAAATATCAAACATCAACCTGACGCTATTAGGAACGCAACCAGCGCCCTTGATAAACGATGTAGAAAATGTTTAGAAATGAATGGCGGTATTTTTGAAAATATATTATAAAGAACGATAATAACAATGGTATACCAAAACTTGAATGTATGAAATTTTGTTTATTTAAAATTACGCTATAACTCGAAAACAAATAAAAATCGGATAACAACATTTGATTTTTTTTTTTTTCATTATTTTCACCTGTCGAATACACTCCCAGACTTTGGTCGATTCCTCACGACTCACCCTGTATATGTATATGAATAAACATACAAAGTACACATTTCACTAATTTACAAAGAAAATTCAATAATTTAATTAATAATATTAATATTGAAGCATTCCGTGTAGTGCTCTTGAAGACAGTAGTATTTTTATCCATTAATACTTCCATTACCACTCTTGAATTTTTGCACGGGAAGGTGTTTTTAATCATCAGTTCGCTCGCTATCTTGTGTGATACTACTCATGGTTGTTTCAATTGTTGTGAAGCGGTGGAGTTCTATTAGCTTGCAGGTCCCACCTACAGGTTTATGAACAAATGTAACACTAGTAACTAATAACTATTATGATAATAATAAACTTTATTTCTTCTTAAAACAAAACAAATTCATGAAGTGTATAAAAACGTTATCAATTAAATATATTTTAATTGTTGTTTTAAATTTTCCCAAAGTAGCAGTTAAAACTATTAACATATTTTATACCTTGGTGTTGTGCATGTTGATATTCGTGTTGTTAAAAATTAATGTAATAGAAGTATTATTCCAGTGCTGTTTTTGGTAACTATGTAAATTAGTCTGTGGCTTTTGCGTAGATTAAGCATTTCAATAAAATTCTAAATTGAATAAAGAATGGTTTGCAGTTTACAGTGTTCCCTGCTACTTGCGTTAACCATTATTGTTCTGCACGTGCAGTGCCTTCCCAAAATATAATGTTGTTGCTGTTGTTGTTGTTTATAACTGTGTTTATGTAGTTACAAGTAAGAATTTTTATAATTTAGTAGACAGTCGTATTCAGTTTGTTACGTAATCGTGAAATATGTTGATATTAGTTTAAAGCGGAACATATGTGTATATACAGGGTGTAACAAAATAAGTGTAAAACATTTCAGGGGGTGATTCCTTAGCGAAAAGGAGATAGGGCCTTTCATATAAAAAAACTTCAATGGAGCATCCCTTGTTAAGATACAGCCCCATAAAGGGGGTACATAATTTTTTTTTTACAATTTTTCTCACAAACACTAAAAACGTAATTTATTTCCAATGTAACTTTTTGTCTGATTATTTGTTTACCATTTAAAAATCTATTTCCAATACCTTGTTTCATTCGAAACAAAAAATGTCTCTTGAATTTTTTGCCCAAAAGTAATCAGTTGGCAGCAAAAAATTATTTTACGAACAACTACAGAGATACATCGTCATAAAACGAAAATGTAAAACTAATTTATTTAGTAGGCCGCTAGTAGTGGTATCACGCTGTCAGTTTGTAAATTTTTGAAATTGAATTAATACTTAATTGTGTGTCGTTGTTTTGTTCGTAATTTGTTAGTTTAATAATTCACTTGTTATTAAAATGGCATACACAAATGAGGAAATGGCTGATATGCATTACGTTTACGGTCTGTCGCAGGGGAATGGGTTAGAAGCTTCTAGAAGATATGCTGAAATGTATCCTCAACGGCAGCTTCCTTCGCATAGAATATTTGCCCGACTTCAACGGTTACGAGAATATGGTTCATTCGACAAAAGAACGCAGGATTGTGGTCGCCATCGAGAAGTTAGAACAACACATCTTGAAGAAGCAGTACTTAATTTGGTTGAAGAACAACCTACTAGCAGTACTAGAAAGATTGCTTTCGAGTTAAATGTTGATCATATGACGGTATTTCGAATTTTAAAGGAACAACTCTTATACCCTTACCATCTGCAACGAGTACAGGCACTGTTACAGCGAGATTTTCCGAACCGTCTTGAATTTTCCAATTGGATGCTGGAAATGATTAGAAGAAATCCTGACTTTCTGAAGACGATCGAATTCACAGACGAATGTACTTTTCTCGGGACAAGATAATTAATTTTCATTATAACCACATATGGGCTGATGAAAACCTATTGTACAAGCTAACCATCAAGAACACTTTTCTCTTAACGTGTGGCTTGGAGTTATTGGGGATTATTTAATTAGCCCTCATTTTCTACCTCCTCGATTAAATGGTGAGGCATACACTTAATTTTTAAGAGAAGTGCATCCAGTACTGCTGGAGGAAGTTCCTTTGGGCGTCAGAAGGGATATGTTTTTTATGCATGATGGGGCTGTCTTACTTAACAAGGGATGCTCCATTGAAGTTTTTTTATATGAAAGACCCTATCTCTTTTTCGCTAAGGAATCGCCCCCTGAAATGTTTTACACTTATTTTGTTACACCCTGTATACAATAGTTTTATAGTTTAGGCTTGACGTGGTGGGTGATATTTTTAATTTTGTGTCGTTGTTAAGTTTTAAGCAATTCGCAATAAACCACTTTTGTGCTTTCTGATGCTCTGCTTTTCCTGCCGATAGAGTTAACCCAATGTTTCCGATGAGGATAACATTGTGGTGTTGTCTGCATACATTATTGTTTGTCTTTATTAATCTACAAGAAGCTGCAAGAATAAAAGCAATAAAAGCGTAATGGTCAGCAGCACAATTTTTTGTGGAATGTTGAGATTTTCAACACGAATTTTGAAAAAAGAATTATACCAAAATAATTCTAAACTAACTTCAAAATTCTGCTATATTCTATATATATATATATATGTGTGTGTATGTGTTTAACTAATAGTTAACCTGATACTTTCAGAAGGAAAGGTACCCTCTTAGTTTAGCTAAAGCTAGCTAATAAAAGCCCTTTTGAATGAGTAATATACATGTTATATAAATATTTGTATGTAGATAAACGATGTTTTTATTCTAGTATTTATTTATACCAGAAGAATGCCCTCGTTTTTATCTTACTTAAATCGCTTAAGTGCAAGTAGGTTTTATTATAGAACTTATATTTATCAGCTTTAATATCATCAGCTATTAAGGTGTGAAACTTACAGGTAAAATCTACTTTACTCGAGTGTGTGAAGTTAGCCCCCCTTTTTTCGAATATCGGAAATCTGACGGTTGTTCCAGGTTGTTCTAGGTTTGTTCTAAATTGTTCCAAAGTATTTCAAAAAAAAAGTCAAAATTGGCCGAGATAATTGAAAAAAACGACTTTTTCACCCAGCCCCCCTTTTTTCGAAAATTGAAATTCTGAAGGTTGTTCCAGGTTGTTCTAGTTGTTCTAAACATTGTTCCAAAGAATCTCGAAAAAAAAATCAAAATTGGCCGAGATAATCGGAAAAAACGAGTTTTTGCCAGCCCCCCTTTTCTTGAAAATTGTAATTCTGATGATTGTTCTAGGTTGCTCTAGGTTTGTTCTAAATTGTTCCAAAGTATTTCATAGAAAAAATCAAAATCAGACGAGAAAATGGGAAAAAACCAAAGCCAAAAGTATAAAGTCGGACCCAGTTTTTGCAAAAATTAAAATTTTGACGGTTGTTCTAGGTTGTTCTAGGTTTGTTCTAAACATTGTTCGAATACGTCAAAACCGTATCTCTTATATATCAAAAGATATGGCAAAAAAACCAAATCCAAAAGTGTGAAGTTAGCCCCCCTTTTATCGAAAATCTAACTTCTGACGGTTGTTCCAGGTTGCTCTAGGTGTGTTCTCAATTGTTCCAAAGTATTTCAAAAAATAAATCATAATTGGCCGAAAAAACGGCAAAAAACTTTTTTTTTCTGGCGGCCCATTTTTCGAAAATCGAAATTCTGACGGTTGTTCTGGGTTGTTCTAAGTTTGTTTTAAATTATTCCAAAGGATCTCAAAGAAAAAATCATAATTGGCCGAGATAATAGAAAAAAACGATTTTCCCACGGACCCCCTTTTTGCGAAAATTCAAATTCTGAGGGTTGTTCCAGGTTGTTCTAGATTTGTTCTAAACATTATTCTTATACATCAGAACCGTATCTCTTATATTTCAAAAGATATTGCAAAAAAACGTTTTTAAAAAAAGTGTGAAGTTAGCCCCCCTTTTTTTCGAAAATCTAACTTCTGACGGTTGTTCCAGGTTGCTCTAGGTGTGTTCTCAATTGTTCCAAAGTATTTCAAAAAATAAATCATAATTGGCCGAAAAAACGGCAAAAAACTTTTTTTTTCTGGCGGCCCATTTTTCGAAAATCGAAATTCTGACGGTTGTTCTGGGTTGTTCTAAGTTTGTTTTAAATTGTTCCAAAGGATCTCAAAGAAAAAATCATAATTGGCCGAGATAATAGAAAAAAGCGATTTTCCCACGGACCCCCTTTTTGCGAAAATTCAAATTCTGAGGGTTGTTCCAGGTTGTTCTAGATTTGTTCTAAACATTATTCTTATACATCATAACCGTATCTCTTATATTTCAAAAGATATTGCAAAAAAACGTTTTTAAAAAAAGTGTGAAGTTAGCCCCCCTTTTTTCGAAAATCTAACTTCTGACGGTTGTTCCAGGTTACTCTAGGTGTGTTCTCAATTGTTCCAAAGTATTTCAAAAAATAAATCATAATTGGCCGAAAAAACGGCAAAAAAGTTTTTTTTTCTGGCGGCCCATTTTTCGAAAATCGAAATTCTGACGGTTGTTCTGGGTTGTTCTAAGTTTGTTTTAAATTGTTCCAAAGAATCTCAAAGAAAAAACCATAATTGGCGGAGATAATAGAAAAAAACGATTTTCCCACGGACCCCCTTTTTGCGAAAATTCAAATTCTGAGGGTTGTTCCAGGTTGTTCTAGATTTGTTCTAAACATTATTCTTATACATCAGAACCGTATCTCTTATATTTCAAAAGATATTGCAAAAAAACGTTTTTAAAAAAGTGTGAAGTTAGCCCCCCTTTTTTTCGAAAATCTAACTTCTGACGGTTGTTCCAGGTTACTCTAGGTGTGTTCTCAATTGTTCCAAAGTATTTCAAAAAATAAATCATAATTGGCCGAAAAAACGGCAAAAAACTTTTTTTTTCTGGCGGCCCATTTTTCGAAAATCGAAATTCTGACGGTTGTTCTGGGTTGTTCTAAGTTTGTTTTAAATTGTTCCAAAGGATTTCAAAGAAAAAATCATAATTGGCCGAGATAATAGAAAAAAACGATTTTCCCACGGACCCCCTTTTTGCGAAAATTCAAATTCTGAGGGTTGTTCCAGGTTGTTCTAGATTTGTTCTAAACATTATTCTTATACATCAGAACCGTATCTCTTATATTTCAAAAGATATTGCAAAAAAACGTTTTTAAAAATGTGTGAAGTTAGCCCCCCTTTTTTCGAAAATCTAACTTCTGACGGTTGTTCCAGGTTGCTCTAGGTGTGTTCTCAATTGTTCCAAAGTATTTCAAAAAATAAATCATAATTGTCCGAAAAAACGGCAAAAACCTTTTTTTTCTGGCGGCCCTTTTTTCGAAAATCGAAATTCTGACGGTTGTTCTAGGTTGTTCTAAGTTCGTTTAAAATTGTTCCAAAGGATTTCAAAGAAAAATCATAATTGGCCGAGATAATAGAAAAAAATGATTTTCCCACGGACCCCCTCTTTGCGAAAATTGAAATTCTGAGGGTTGTTCCAGGTTGTTCTAGATTTGTTCTAAACATTATTCTTATACATCAGAACCGTATCTCTTATATTTCAAAAGATATTGCAAAAAACTTTTTTCAAAAAGTGTGAAGTTATCCCCCCTTTTTTCGAAAATCTAACTTCTGACGGTTTTTCCAGGTTGCTCTAAGTGTGTTCTCAATTGTTCCAAAGTATTTCAAAAAATAAATCATAATTGGCGGAGATAATAGGAAAAAACGATTTTACAATGGGCGGAATGCACTTTCCGAACATTACTGTGTTGAAGGAAGTTTTTGTATGATGCAGTTCTATTTAAAGAAATAAACATCTAATATAGCAATAAATATATATTTTGGCAAGAAATATAATGTTCATTTATTACAAAACGATATTGTTACCAAATGCTGATGAACTATTTCAAAGAAAAAATCAAAACCGGTTATGAAAAAACGATATTTTTCCCCAGTCCCTATTTCTTAAAAATCGAAATTCTTACAGTTTCAAAGTATTTCAAAAAAAAAAAGCGCTGGATATGGGTACCCAACTAAAATCAAAGAAAATGGGGAAGTCTATCAGGCTCCCTTTGTTATTTTATTTTGTCTAGTAATAATAAAAATAAAATACTGATTTTGAAGTTTGAAAATTTTAATTATAGTAAACCACTACAACGTTATTTTGTCTAGCCGTGGTCTGGCCACTTTTTTTCATGGTTTTTGCTCCGGGAATGCAAGCACGTGTAGACATTCCTATCAAGTATGCTTATTTTTTGTAGCCCCTCTTCGTAAACATGTTGAAATATGCTGTCTAATTTTCTCACTAAAACGATTCAAAGGCTACTATTAATTTATTTGGAAAAAATATTATATAGGTACCTATTTAGATAATATAAGATAGTATATCCGTCAAAGAGTAGCCGATTTGGGAAAGGCTGTTTTACAATACCAAATTGATAAAAAAATATATTATTTATGTCAATGTTATCAAATAATATAATAATATCAATAAATAAATTTTACAGAAAAAATATATATTTTAGATTTTAGGGATAAACTAAAGCATGAACTCTAATAAAAATAAACAAAGAAACATCAACCTAGCAGCTCATGAGAAAAACACTAATCTTTTTATGAGCAAGGTACAATCATTCTCAATATGTTTATGAGGTAGTTTTTAATCTACATTAATAATGTCACTGTTCTAATATTATTTTATGTTAGGAGCATCAGCATTTAGTAAGAATATTGTTTTCAAACAAATGAATTATATTACTTGGGAAAATATATGTATATTTACTGCTTCTGCTTTATTCTGAATCACAAATGAGTATTATTATTCATTTTAAAATATAGATAATAGGTAAAATCGATTTACCTATTATCTTGGGCAATTTCGATTTTTTCTTTGTAATCCTTTGGAACAATTTAGAACAACCTAGAACAACCGTCAAAATTTCGATTTTCGAAAAAAGGGGCGCCAGAAAAAAATTGTTTTTTGCCGTTTTTTCGGCCAATTATGATTTATTTTTTGAAATCCTTTGGAACAATTTAAAACAAAACTTAGAACAACCGTCAGAATTTCGATTTTCGAAAAATGGGCCGCCAGAAAAAAAAAGTTTTTTGCCGTTTTTTCGGCCAATTATGATTTATTTTTTGAAATACTTTGGAACAATTGAGAACACACCTAGAGCAACCTGGAACAACCGTCAGAAGTTAGATTTTCGAAAAAAGGGGGGCTAACTTCACACTTTTTTTAAAAACGTTTTTTTGCAATATCTTTTGAAATATAAGAGATACGGTTCTGATGTATAAGAATAATGTTTAGAACAAATCTAGAACAACCTGGAACAACCCTCAGAATTTGAATTTTCGCAAAAAGGGGGTCCGTGGGAAAATCGTTTTTTTCTATTATCTCGGCCAATTATGATTTTTTCTTTGAGATCCTTTGGAACAATTTAAAACAAACTTAGAACAACCCAGAACAACCGTCAGAATTTCGATTTTCGAAAAATGGGCCGCCAGAAAAAAAAAGTTTTTTGCCGTTTTTTCGGCCAATTATGATTTATTTTTTGAAATACTTTGGAACAATTGAGAACACACCTAGAGCAACCTGGAACAACCGTCAGAAGTTAGATTTTCGAAAAAAGGGGGGCTAACTTCACACTTTTTTTAAAAACGTTTTTTTGCAATATCTTTTGAAATATAAGAGATACGGTTCTGATGTATAAGAATAATGTTTAGAACAAATCTAGAACAACCTGGAACAACCCTCAGAATTTGAATTTTCGCAAAAAGGGGGTCCGTGGGAAAATCGTTTTTTTCTATTATCTCGGCCAATTATGATTTTTTCTTTGAGATCCTTTGGAACAATTTAAAACAAACTTAGAACAACCCAGAACAACCGTCAGAATTTCGATTTTCGAAAAATGGGCCGCCAGAAAAAAAAAGTTTTTTGTCGTTTTTTCGGCCAATTATGATTTATTTTTTGAAATACTTTGGAACAATTGAGAACACACCTAGAGCAACCTGGAACAACCGTCAGAAGTTAGATTTTCGATAAAAGGGGGGCTAACTTCACACTTTTGGATTTGGTTTTTTTGCCATATCTTTTGATATATAAGAGATACGGTTTTGACGTATTCGAACAATGTTTAGAACAAACCTAGAACAACCTAGAACAACCGACAAAATTTTAATTTTTGCAAAAACTGGGTCCGACTTCATACTTTTGGCTTTGGTTTTTTCCCATTTTCTCGTCTGATTTTGATTTTTTCTATGAAATACTTTGGAACAATTTAGAACAAACCTAGAGCAACCTAGAACAATCATCAGAATTACAATTTTCAAGAAAAGGGGGGCTGGCAAAAACTCGTTTTTTCCGATTATCTCGGCCAATTTTGATTTTCTTTTCGAGATTCTTTGGAACAATGTTTAGAACAACTAGAACAACCTGGAACAACCTTCAGAATTTCAATTTTCGAAAAAAGGGGGGCTGGGTGAAAAAGTCGTTTTTTTCAATTATCTCGGCCAATTTTGACTTTTTTTTTGAAATACTTTGGAACAATTTAGAACAAACCTAGAACAACCTGGAACAACCGTCAGATTTCCGATATTCGAAAAAAGGGGGGCTAACTTCACACACTCACTTTACTCTTGGTAATGAGAATCCACAAATTCCGAAACAATTATAACTTTATGCATATGCGGGAAATACACTATAAAATGAAAGTTAGCACAATAAAATGATAATAATAATAATAATAATAATAGTCTTTATTCAATAAATACATAATAAATGTGTTGAATACGTCAAATATAAATACTATGTATAATTAAATTTATAACTATACCACAGTTTAAAAATAAAAGAAGTCTCTTATGATGGTACTGAGATTTACCATCATAAGAGACTTCTTTTGGCATTATAAGTCCTAAATTCGTTTTTAATTTTTAATATCAAGCATTAACTTAAAAAGAGATGCAATTGTAAATTTGTAGGAGTCATCCGCAAACATAACGATGAGGTTTTCGTGTACCCCGGAAGATGGTTAATATATAAAACAAATAACAGTGGTCCCAGAATTGTGCCCTGCGGAACACCAAATTTTGTCTCCATTTCGACCTAATCTCTTGTTTAGTGCTTTCGTGGGCCAAAACGCACTGTTGCCTGTCTGAAAAATACGACCCAATTCATTCCAGTGCCACGCCGCGAAAACCCAACTGCTCGAGCTTGGAACATAGTAAGGCATGTTGTACGCAATCGAATGCCTTTGACAGATCCCATTTTTCTTATACGCAAGAAATTAGTTTTAACTTATTTTCCGAGCGAAAAATTGAAGAAACGTGGAATAAAATATTCACTAATTGAACAGAAATTTAAGGTTAATCAGTGCTTCACTTGATTCATCAAGAAAGCCGTCACTGGTTTTTCCACATAATAATACATTCATGTTTCTTTCATTAAAACTATGCAATACATTTCTTCTTTTGGATATGTGAACAGCAGTTTTAGAACTTTTGTTGTTAAGTTCGGTCAATAAAGATTATTTTAGACATGATAATAGAACTAACAAATGAAACTGAATAGGTGATAAGTATACAATTTGACCGTTGATTGTCACACAATATATACTATTATGGATAATAATCCACTTGGAAAATATTTAAATTCTCACTTTATGCGACACCAATTTATTACGAGGATAAAATATAGTTAAGTCTTGATTGTATACATTGGTAACAGAGTCAATGGAGGCTAAACTCTTTGATTATTAGACATTAAATAATTTTGACTTCGACATGTTATAGTCAAGTTGTAAAATGCACTTTTGATGAAAACAAGTATAGCGAAACAGTGTAAATAGTAAGAAGAATTGTTAAATAACCAAGAATTTATCTTATAAATTTTATTAGAATCTTAAAAAAAACTCCTAAAACTGCATAGTCCATTTTAGAGGTGAATCATTGCTCAAAGTCAACGCAAATGAACAGAGAATGTTAACTTTTACGATGCAGCCACAATTATTCAGTAATATATGGGGTGGGTTGGAAAACAGCTGATAGTTCTGAAAAGTATACGAACAATCTCTTTTTTTATTAGTAGACACTAGTAATTTAATCAGCAATAAATTTGCCTTAAGTCTGATTTGAACACAAAGAATTGTTGTGTAATATTGCCCATATATCCAGGCATTTATTTCACATGATTAAGAATAGCTTTTCTAGCTGATATTGTTGATTTAATAAACCAAATTTGGTATATTTATATTTGTTTCAATAATTTATCTTCCACTAAGTTTAAATCATGTTAAGTAAAGGTAAGACTATGAGCGAGCAACATTTTGACAGCGGCCAAAAAATCTCTGAAATGATCGGACATTGAGGTGATGTGAGATACATTAGACTATAGACTTATAGACAGTCACAAAATGTCATTCTTGGACTTCTCGATTAAACCATATTGAAGACAGAAGTTTCCGTTAAGGTTATGAGGGTGTTTCTGGATTCCAATGGATTCGTGGAATTTTATGGAGTTGATCCAAGCCTGGTGACATGTTTCCAAACTGTTCTTGGGCATGTTTAATAAAGACTGATGATCGATTATTTCAGAGACGCCGGAAAAACAACAATTATACGATTGCAGTAGTTGTAGAGATGTGAAGAATACACGAAATAAAGTTTTATTATGCACAAAATCAAACAAAGTAGGAACAGCCTTGAATAAAGCAAACTCATTTGTGCCAATGAATTTGTCTATAAGTTTATGATTGTTTGTTATTCAGCTTATGGTATAGGTATATGAAAAATCGTAATATATTATTATTATTTATTCATATTTGGCCCATCGTGGACTGTATGTAAAATTTCAGTCATTCAGTGTCGAAAAACAAAGGAATTCTGGGATCAGGACCTTGGACTTGTTTATAAAAAACAACACGACCTCTTCCAAATTCTTCAACTACACTACACTTCTGCACACCAAATCAAGAAAAGTTTTTCTGATGTACTTAGTATTTCACCAATAGTACTGTATATGTTACCGTGAAAGACCGAAAGTAGTGAATGTCAACATCCGCCGGTGGATGTCGACAAATACCAAATGCCTTGGTGAAAGTCCGAACATTTCTTAATTGTATTATAGATTCGGACTTTTACCGGTATATGTCGACAAACACAAATGAGGTCCGGTGAATGTCGGAAACGGCAGGTCGCAACAAGTTTTTAGACGGTTCCAGCATCTTGTTTCAGTTAGCTTTGCCTTCGTCAGTCTAACGCAACGTTTGACAGCCTGCGGGCACGCTCCCTAACCTAATTTAATTTTCTTATTAGAAATTATAATTTGTATTCAATGGCTACTACAGTGAATCGTGATAAGTTTTTTGAAAAGTTACATGCCTTAATTGGAAGTAAACGAGAAGACAATTGTTTTTATTTTTCACAAGAAAAGTACTCTAAAATCGTTTCTGAAGTAATTTCTGCTAAAAGTAAGTGTAGTACACCTTTGGACTACAGACGTTTAAAACGTTTTGACATTTTAAAAGTTAGTGATGAAGAAAAGTTAATTGTGCCATTAAAACCAGGAGAAACGAATATCCAGTATTATGTTACTAATGATGAGTTGTTTACAATACTTTCTGAAACTCACATAAGAACAGGCCATGGAGGAAGAACACGAATGCTTAAAGAATTGCAAGTTAGATACAAAAATATTACTTATGAAGTTGTAATGTTGTATTTAAATTTGTGTAAACAATGTCAAATGAAACACAGTGCGCCTAAAAAAGGTATTGTTGTGAAACCAATGGTCAGTTCCGAATTGAACTCTAGATGTCAAGTCGACTTGATAGACTTGCAATCACACAGGGATGGCGATTACAAGTTTATATTGGTATATCAAGATCATTTAACCAAATTTGTCCAGTTACGACCTTTAAAAAGCAAGAGAGCGGAAGAAGTAGCTTATCACCTTCTCCAAATTTTTTTAACATTTGGTGCTCCCGCTATATTGCATTCGGATAATGGTAGAGAGTTCAGTAATCGAGTCATATCTGAACTATGCGCTATGTGGAAAGATGTTAAAATAGTGCACGGAAAGCCTCGTCACAGTCAAACACAAGGCTCAGTTGAAAGAGCCAATCAGGACATACAAAATATGTTAACTGCATGGATGCAAGACAATGATTCAAACAAGTGGTCAGAAGGTTTGCCGTTTGTCCAATTCGCCAAAAACACAACTTATCACGAAGGAATACGCCAGAGTCCTTATGAAGCCCTGTTTGGCGTTAAACCAAAAAGGGGTATAACATCGTCATCACTCCCCCGCGGGCAAATTGCAAACATTGAGACCGAAGAACAGCTAGAAGCTTATGTTGAAGAAAATTTGGGTAGTGACCATATTGAAAGAGGCATGGATAATGAAAATACCATTGGAGCTGATCCGCAACCTGGCACGTCTTCATCTCAAGCACTGACTGACTCGCAACCTAACACGTCTTCATCTCAAGCACTGACTGACTCGCAACCTAACACGTCTTCATCTCAAGCACTGACTGACCCGCAACCTAACACGTCTTCATCTCAAGCACTGACTGATCCGCCACCTAGCACATCTTCATCTCAAGTACTGACTGAACAACACGAGCTAATTTCTTCAAAAAGAGTAGCTGCAAAAGAGAGTCTTCTACTTCAAGCAACAAAAATGTTGCGAACCTCAAAAAAAAAGTTTCCTCCTGCCCAAATTGGTGATACCGTAAGAATTCAAGTCCCTGATGTCGACCGTGGTCGTACAGACCCTCGAAATGTGTTAGCGGTTGTTGTTGGAATAGAGGATTCAGCCTTTTATAGACTAGCTAACAAAAATGGTACCTTGAAGCAGCTTTTCACCCGTAATCAGTTCGTAATTTGTAAAGAAAAGTTAGTTTCCATGGACGAAGTTTCAACAAAAGAAATGTCGCTAAGAGAAGCAGCTTCTGCTAATTCAAAAAGTGGAGGGCAAGGCTACACACGTTGTAACTGCAAAAGAAAGTGTTCCACGACTAAATGCAGCTGTAAAAGCAAGGAACTTTTGTGCAATTCGAAGTGTCATGGTAGTTTATGTTGTTGCAATTAATAAGATATTGTTATTATTTTTTATATTTCATTTTATATTTTTATGTTCTACTGTTTGTTTTGAGTTCAACAAAGTCTTTTTCCCATATTATTTTAATAAATAAAGACCTATGGGTTTTTTTTTTATTTAAAAAAAAAATGTTTTTAACATACACCATGAGTGCATGCTGAATGTCGACAATCGCCGGTGTAAGTTAGAAATAATGAAATTTCACCAATATTTCGGACATACGTCAAGCAACGTTGAGAATGTTGACATTCACCGGTGAATCTCGACATTCACCAGATTTCGGTCTTTCACAGTAACATATACATTTCATTTACTCCTCAGTTTTTCTTTTTTACGCTTCATTCTCACAACGAACCTATCCAAGTCTTTTCAATATCGCATCAACAGTTACATGATTCCTAGTTATCCACGAATAGGGAAGTCGTATATGAGTTGCACACAATATACCACTTCGACACTCACATAAAAATAGACAAGTGACTAACAAAGGATGACAAGCGTTCCGCACAAATGGACGACGTGTATCGTTCAAAACCTCCATGTCCAGCGCGTGCAAGTGAGAAAGAAAAAAAAGCGCACAGAACAGGCCTTCGGGCGCCACTGGATTGTTTTGTATCACAGAGGCGTTGTTCTACCACGTCTGTTGAAGAATTACCGACAACAGATGATAAAACGTGAATTCATTGCCGCTCTTATGATTTTATAGTAATTGCCACGGAAAAGGAAATACGTAGGGCTTAAGAAAGCTTCCATCAAATTAGTCAAGTCGTCCGATTAGTTATTTTCGGATATGATTTGTCTGATCATAAAAATGGTGTCCGGCATTAAATGAAGATAATCGTTGGGATAATGGATGTTATATCTGCTGTCAAAGGCGAGATGCGCATATGGATTCAACCCAAAAACCATAAGAACAGATAATTATTATTGACTATTTCTCAGTAAGACTGAAATAATGCTTTTTTCGTAGAGATATTAGACAAATTAATACTTAGAATATAATATACTTATCTGACACTCTTAACGATCGTTAAAATAAGCAATTGATCTACAGAGAGGGATACTAGACAATTTTAGGAGAGAAAACAAACAAAGACGTACATGAAGTGACGTAACCAAAAATAAAAATTGAGTTTATTGAACTCATGAACTCAGAAAACAAATCCATGTGTATTAAAAATGTATTTAGAACCAATCAAACCAAAAACAATACTTATTTTAAACTTTTTTAGGTATCTATAATAGTTTTCTTTTTAAAATAGAGATAATTAATATACAAATATTTTATTCAGATTACAAGTACAAAAAGTTTTTTTTACTGTAAATATTAGTGAATTGTCCATTCATGGCAATCTATATACATATTTGAATTACAAAAATGTTTTTTTAAGTATTCATTATAAAAAAGGTGAATTAGGTTATCTACTTTTTGTTGTCAACAATATTATTTTGTATAAGACTATAGTGGCCGCCTTCGAGCATAATTATATTTTTATCTGTAATGTACAAACTTATTAGTGCTAGTAATTGATTGCAAATCTGATTGTTTTGAATGTCAAATAGGTACTTAAATTGTTTTGATGAATGTTTGTTTGGAAATATTAATGTTTTGCATGTAACACTAAGATGTTGATACTTGGCTATAATTAAGTGCAAAATTTGTTTTACATCGAGCATTATATGTATGTCTGATACCGTGAAAAACAAATAATTAAAGACTTTAATGTCAAATAAAAACTATAAGTAATTAATTTTTTCTAAAAATATTGTGTGGACAAAAGCTTTGTTGATGATTATAGAACATTAAATATGTCTTGTGTCTTTGTAATTGTTCAGTTCAAAAATATTGTCTGTTACATTCTGGTAATATAGGTATGACATCTGCCGCATATTACACTGGCTATTATTATACTACTTGAAAATATGTTAATCAGTTTGTATATTATACCTGGTCACGCACGTTGAGTAATATGACACATTTTGGGAGAATTCCTATATTGCCTTGATCTAGTAATCTCCATCTCATATTACTGACTAGGTAGTTAGTCTGTCAAGGTTCAATTTGTCTAATGCTAATATTATAATTTCGACTTTCTCTTTGTACAGACATACGTGGAATTGAATTAGCCAAGACACGCAAATATTTTGTTAGTAGAGATGCAAAGAAGAGAATCTTTATTCATAAACCGTAACGAAAACAATAAAATTTGAATAACTCTTTTGATTATAAAATATGGGATCAAAATCAAAATAATATTATTTATATTTAAATATAAAAAGTATATCTGTATTTTTGCAATAAAATTCTTAAATAATAAGAACTTAAAAATTATTTTAGTATAACACGAAATTCAATCATTTGACTTTTTAAGTACATCTGGGTAATATTTATTATAGGGATAACTTATAATAATAGTTTTTAGTGATATACCTATATATATTATAAATATACTAAAACTGTTTGCCGAAATATACAAGAAATGTATTTAAAATAATTTGTCATCTTGAGCGTAGCGGCATACATGATTCAAAAGTAATAAAGAACACAAATAACTATAGGAAGGCAAGCTGTCTTCTAAAACAGTAATTTTGGAATTCCTCAAGCAGAGCACTAACTAGATCAATGAACATCTCTTACTCTGTGCTTCGAGTTTAGGAAAACAGTTACAATTCCAATAGGTCTCCGAATATAATAATAAAAAAAAAACTCATAACTTCGGACAATAAATCTCAGCCTAGAGGCAATACAGTATCAAGAAGATGGTCCCAATAATGTGGGTGAAAGTAACATCCTTTAAAGTCAAGCAAATCTCGCATAGAGGTCAATGTTCACGTCAAACAATGTGTTCCACCAAGAACAATGAACAGTTAATTATATATTATTAGGTATTTTCCACAGAGCAAATATTTAATTCAGATCATCTTTCGAAAACCATTAACTATATATCCATAAATTAATATAGATAATTAAATCCAATTAAACATATCTCTTTCATGGTACAATAAGTCACCTGTCTAGTAACATGAAACAAATCTTAATGTCCCATTCAACAGCATGCCCATACCGAAGTACCAACCGTCGCTAGGGAGAATCAAACAAAATTTTTCGATGAAATAAACTCGTCTTAGAAATCCAACAAGTTTTACATGATAAATTACTAAAAATTAAAAGAAGCATTTAACAGCAAAAGAAAACGTAATCAGCCAAAGAAAATACTAGACTATAATTACTATAACAGAAAAGATAATGACCTTTGTACGGGACTACTACAATGTACAATAGGAACAACACTATCATAGCGACAGGCTTGCCATAAGTGGCAAAGCATAGAGTTTTAATCATAAACAGAGGTCAACTTTAAGAGGAAAATTCTAAAATAATAACGGAAACAAAACTACAATTATAAAATAGCAATTTTAAGTTTGTCGGAAAAACACTTATAACACCTATTTACCTCATAAATCAATGGAGTTATTTTATATGAACTAGGTTATTTTTAACATAAAGCAAGAAATTTTGTCTATACCGTCGAATTTCTTCACTGCAAATTTAATAGTTCTGTCCATCTCAGCAATGTTAGTTGGAACCAGAAACATTGTGTTACAATTTTTCCTATATTTGATATACCCGACAAGTCTGTTTCTCAAGAAAAATTGAACTGGTAGATTAAAACTCGAAAAGGGAAAATGTATGACAAAACAAATGTTGAAGTTCTACATAAAATGCATAGAAAAAGCAATTAAGAATGATATACTAAGCGAATTTTTAAACCAGTTAGAGTGAGAGGGCACTAGTGTACTGGTTGGTATAGATTAGAAAGGCCTCCCATTCCTTTTTCTCACTCACCAACTGCCCGGTTTAGAAATTCCACTAGTGTACCCATATCAAAGTTATTCGATAGCGCATTCAAGTTTGCATTGTACGTGTTTATTCATTAGAAGTCCACCTTGATATTATTATCATCATCTTAAACTAATTCATTTGTCGAATACAACTTATAAACTTTTTTATGATACTATTTATACCAGTTGCGTCGTTGCTTTTTTCCAGATACTTTGAGCTGTAAAAAATAGAATAATAAAAACCTGCTAGCAGTTATCCTAGGTAAAAAACAAACCAATAAATATAAAACTTCATTTGAAATGATAGCGTGAAATATATCGCATCGTATCCCAATGTGTACTTTAATGAATAATTTTGACTCTATTTGCATAACTAACACATATTTATTTCTGTTTTTTTTATTATTCGTAATAGCTTTCATTTTAACGTTCATTGTGTTGATTAAATTGGCATTTATAATAATATTTAGAGAAGCAATCTACCATGGCTGTTTAAACTAGAAAACTGGCACTAACGAATTTGCAATTATCAAGAAAAAGAATACTTGTTTCACATGATTTGACTAACGCATTTTCCAGGAAATTCGCAATTTAGTACTCGTATTATACCTTGATTAGGAGGCTTCATAGTCACATTAAAGAGAATTTTATTTTCTATAAATGTCAAAAACAATTCCTTATTTGGATTCTTTATTTTTTATTATTTACGCCGAAATTTGCATATTTCTGGTGTTAAAATTATCAATAAACACCCTGAAACCATGTGATGCCTTTCTTCCAACAGATTGTCAATTCTTATAAAGATGTATGACATTGCAAATGTTAATTTATATTTTAATTAATTGTATGTTTGTTTAAATTGCCCACGTTATTATACACATATTGCTGTGAACCATACATTTTGAAAATAGTATTTAGAATTAATTTAGTTATAGAATAAGCGTTATATTTCAATTGAATATTTATTTAAGTTTAAATAGCTAAAGCTATACTAATCACTTAAGTAAAATGGGTTGCAGAACCCTAAAGGAGAAATTCGTTCGTTAAAAAATATTGTGAATAAAATATACAAATGGTTATTAATAAACTTTATTTAAGAAAGTTTAAACGATAGATATATAAAGATAAATGAGGTATAATACACATGCTCAGTAAATGAATAAGCTTTATTGTATAGAAACGATACATTTAAATACTACTATATGAATAGAATGACAGCAGCTGTGCCAAAGATAATGACATTATCTCAAATAAAGATGCAAATGTTAATATGAATAAGATAAATTCATAACTATAACTCTAGTGCAAATAAAAGAGAAGTTGTAAATACGTACAGTTAATAAAAAAAGGATATAACTACGACATTTATCATATTATATTTTAAATCGTAAATAAAAGATATTGTGTGTGATAATAAGATTGAAAATATATTCTTTGGTCCTTGTATTTGTAGTTTTTGTGTTTCTGAAGCAGCAATGATGATCATGTGTGGTTCAACACCTGCAAAAAGAAAACAAGACGTCAATAATTTATTTGTAACATATAAGATATAATAATTTTACCTGAGACGAGAAACTGGATTGAAGATAAAGAGAAGCAAGCAGCGACGGGTCTTCCTGGTAAAAGGTTAGAAAGGAAAATAGAAGTTATATGCAACATCTTTCTGTTATTTTCAAATCGAACGAACTAGTAAACAGAGAATTGGAATATGATTAATAAATGGTAAAAGAAAATACTTATATATAATAATTACAAGAGTAATGAGTTCATATACAGGTACAACAGTTGTTTACATTAAAAAAGAAAAAGAAATAACACACTTACCTGGAATAAGGTGAGGTAAATATGTAAATTTGAATTGGGAAGATTCGCATTGCAGACGTTGTTCTATAGCTGTCAAAGTGTATAAACAAGAAATGACAACATAAAATGGGCAAGAGAGAAATTTAACTATGTGAGTGGCTGTATGACCAACTTAAAATTCAAGACAGAGGGCGGGAATGTACCGATCTTGTTTTGTTCAAGGATATATAAAGCAGGAACAAGACTGGACACGCAGATTTTCGACTTTGATTTAGATAGCGAAAGAACCAAAATTTAAAACAAAGCTCCGGCGGCATTCTTGATAATAGTATATCTATTTATATAGAATAACATATACAATAGGGCAATATGCACTATCTGTTATTATTAAAGATTGGAAAATAGTATTAAAGAATTGAATTTGAGAATTTAATTTGTATTTCTTTAAAAATTTTTGAATAAAACAAAATGGAGGATATATATATACATATATAATTATAAATCCAATTATTAATAATAATTTCTTGGGTTAGTGGCCTGGTATTTATTTTATATAAATGTGAATAAAAACGAAAACATTTAACGTTTCGACAATCTGTTTATTGTCTTTTTCAAAAAATTATTTGTTTAAGAATACACTTACATTTCATCACAAACAATTTAAAAGGTTTTTTTTTTGTATGTAAAACATCGCTAATCCCTGCAAATAGGTTTCAATTGAATAATCCTTTTTTTTATTAAATAGGATTCGTCAACAATCCCTTTTACATTTCTTTTCTTTTGTGTATTTGATATTATATTCTTCATATTAAATTTATTTTGCGTTGCATTTGTTTATTAGTTCTTATTTTCTATATATTTCACTGCTATTAGAAACTTGTGCGTTTATTCGCAAATATACATACAGATATGAAAAGAAACTGAAGTTAACACTTTGGAATAATAATATACATACATATATATATATAAAAGGAATTTGAAGAATTGTATAATTAAACTAAGTGGGTCACGCAAAATCTTTATAAATTATAACATAGAAGTTTATCTTAAATTGTTTTATGGAATGAATGTTCACTTTGTTTCTAAATATTTAGCATATTCATTATTAATTAGAAGTGTGTTTAATGATGTTAGATCGACCATAGAGGTACTACGTGCGAATGTTTGCTTTTGTGAAATAGTGCTTGCATTGTGTTCAATTTTCAATAATAACTCTTTTAAAGAAAAACAAATACATAGTGAACATCCATTAAATCACTATCATATCACTTTAATATATTTTTATAAACAATAACGCATATAAACAATTCTATAAAAGAATCATTTTGATAGAATGAATTAATGTTAATCATTATAGTTTTTCGAAATATATTCACAGTTATTATTAAGATATAGACATTGTGTTTAATTTCCTTACCCTATCCCATAATAAACCAGATAAATGTTCGAATCCACATATAAATTTTAATATCTATGCTGTTACACTAAAATCATACATGAAGGTATCACCATTATTTATGTCAATTAAAAGTAGATACCACAGCAATATGTTGCTTGCTGTAATTTTTGTCGATTACTGTAATTGTTATTATGATAAAATTAATATGCTTATTATTATTATTATTATTATTATGATTTTTGCCCTAAGGTTGGTGGTCTAATTTTAATTGACAGCCGGTATATTATTGCATACACCCGGGTACTAACCACTTTATATACACTGCTGGTGAGGCCGAAGTTGGAGTATGCCAGCCTTATCTGGTATCCATATTATACTGCTCAAAAGCTTGTGCAATGACGTTTTGTCAAATTCCAATGGTATAAAGTTGATGGTGCTTATCCTCCTAGAGGCTCGGACTATTCCCTACTCCTCTCACGTTTTGACATCCCTTCCCTCTCTTTCAGACGTATCTATAATAGGCTTACCTTCCTCTACAAGCTGCTGCATGATAAGGTCGACTCACCTGCGCTATTATCATTCCTAGACTTTCTGGTTCCGCAATTCTTCACCCGTCCCTCATCTGCCTTTTATCTTCCATTTTCCAGGACTAGCGTCAGTTTCAAATCTCCCGTTTATGTTATGTCCTCCAATTATATTGCCTATTATTGCTGGTGTTGTTGGTCGGTCTATCGATTCTAATTTTGAATTATTATTATTCTTTTTCCTTAGGTGATAAGTTTATTTTGACATTTTAAGTAGAACACCTGTATACTTATATTATTCTTTTTTATTTATTTACATCAATGATGCTTTGCATATTGTTTTATGTATGTTTGTTGTACGGTAAATGCTATTCAACTGAATTTTTTAATATCCTGTAATTGGCATTATTTGCTGTTGAATAATAAAGACATTATTATTATTATTATTATTACTATTATATTTGATCAACTAATTTAATTCTGCAGTTCTGTGAAATTCACTGGTAATTTCTTAACCATATTTGAAATGACCCTGCGAAATGGACTACAGACGTACGCGGTCGTATACTGCAAATTCAATGTTAACGTTAATTCTGATTACAAGTTATCAATAGAAATGTATGTACCTGATCAAATTATTAATCTTCCTATTAGAAATTTTGTAATAGGAACTACGTTGCATGAATGGTGAATTTGAAAGGCCGTTATGAAGACATAATTAATGTTATTTTGCTATACTATACAAACTTTTAGCAAAAGAACAACATAATTAGTGTTCAACTATCAAGGTTAACTAGTGGTTTTTAAGCATCATTAATATAATAGTCTATCGTCTGTTTTAATAAGGATTATTGATGTTTAATTTGTTTAGTAAAAAGTTTTCCGTGTGTACAGTTGTAATGATATACTTAAAAACGAAACAATTTTTAAGGGGTTCGCCCACGTTGTACGATTGTCTTGATTACCTCTGTTCATAACGCATTTATATCCAATATAAATTCTTTGTCACTTAAAAATTATTAATTAAATTAATTTATAATTTTTGGACAAGTACTCATGAGTAAAATGGAGAGAATAATTAGGATAGTAAATAGAAATAAATATATTTCAGTAATATTTTATAAATATAAATTACCATAACAATTATTTATATCTGGACATTAAGGTATATTATAATTACTTGTGGCTTGTGTAAGACCGGGCTAAATTATAAGAAAATTTTCCTAAAAATTCTTCTGGAAATTTTCATAAAAAGTTTAGCGTCGTAACGTACAGAAAAAAAAAAGGTGCTCCGTGCCATAGGTATTTAAATTCTAATTGTTTAAATTAAAATTCCAAATGGGAACTTTTCGCAAGAATTATTGTGAAAAGTGAAACAAACCTGTATTTTATATTATTTTTTGTATTACGAGTGAAACTAATTAAAAAAAATTAGACATTCAGTTTTTATGTTGGTTACACTGACTTTTAACCGAGTTCAACTTTGTACATATTTGAATATACGCGCTACTACATGTCATTTAAAGTTTAAAATTCAGATTGATTTATGCAATAATTTAATTCAAATAATCAACAAAATCGACGAAATAAGTAATGGCACGCCCCCAGAGATAATTTACAGAATCTTATTCCAACAACGTTTCGACATATTTACGGGCATTTTCTAACTTAAAAATAATAATAAACCAACATGATGCTAGATGATATAAATTTTTTATAATGATGTCATAATGTTTCGAATGCCAAAAACTAATACTTATATTTCAATACAAATTTATTGTAATATAATGATTGAGTTGGTTTCAAATATTTTTCTTTTCACCAGACATATTACACGAAGACGCTTCTAGTTTTTGTGTGAATAAGTCCAACTCGTATTAATATAGTAAAACAAGCACCTAAAAGTATTGCTATTTCTTTAAAATTCCCTAATCCTGATCTCTCACTGATTACCGGTTTAGACGTTTAGTTGTAATACACTTAGCTGAGGTGAAAGTGGCAAAATAACAATTAAGCGCCATGGAGGTTGAATATCGTCAGCAGTGGCTAAAGGCTATATTGATAATTTCACCAAGAAAAAAGTTGTGATTGCTCAAATACTGCCAGTGATGTATCACTTAATGTGAGTCAATAAGAATTCAAACAAAGTGTAGTGTGTTAGGTACCAGAATCTGTTTGAAATATCTATTAATGCACAAGAATCTTCTAGCGTAACAATAAAATTGTACTATTTAAAATGACATGCAAATTCCAATAAAAGTATTACACATTTTTACTTTGAACTGTGTTTAAAGGTTTATATTGTTAATAAGTATAAAAAATATATAAAGTCTCGCTTTTATTCCCTTTACAATTTCTACTTCACATGACATTTAACAGACATACGAGGTAGGCCCCATAAATTCTCGGCCTGATATACAAAAAAGAAACTTGGAACAATATAAGAATTTTTATTTTTCAATGTAATCTCCCATCTATACATTTATTACAACGATTAATTAATAATTCGACACCCTTGTAAAAATAATCTGAAGTTTTTCCTTCAAAATGATCTATAACAGCTGCTTGCAACTCACTGTCGTCCTTAAAACTACGTCCCCAAGGTCTTCTTTAAAATTAAAAAACAAAAAAAAAGTCAAAAGGAGTCATATTCGGACTATACGGTGAATGTTCCAATTCTTGAGAGCCGCATTCGCGGATGGCAGCTTGTAATGGCGGCAGTATGGACGGGAGCATTGTCGTGCAATAATCGCACACCTTTTGTCAATTTTCCACGACGTTTTGCAAGAATACTGATCTTTAATTTATGCAATAAAGACGCATAATACACTTGTACTGCACCCTTTAAAGTCAATTAGCACACTCACAATCCTAGAATATTGTAGCCATCACCTTTGTCGTTGACTGAACGATTTTCGCCCCTCTGGGACAAGGTTCATCAGGTAGTCGCCATTCCATGGACCCTTTTCGATAGAGGATCGTAAAGCAGAACCATTGTTTCATCCCATGTGACAATGGACTCCAAAATCGGTTTTGGGTCGTCTTCACACATGTTTAAAAACGATTGCGCACATTCGCCTCGACGCGCGACGTTCACGTTGGAGAGCAGAAAGAAGTCGCGGTACACATCTCGCACTAATTTTATTCATACCCAAATGGTCATGGAGAATTCGGCGAACACTTGTTTCGGAAATGTTTGTTATCACTGCTAATTCCTTCACTTTCAAACAGCGATCTTCTAGCAGTAAATGTTCAATAATTGATTTTTGTCCCAAATGGAAACATTTGCCCACTTTTTTACAGTGGAATACGAAGGAAATGATTCACGCCGTCTGAATGTTGTTTAATGTGATAAGGTGTATGCCCTCATTTTCTTAAAAATATAATGACCGCGCGGTACTCAATTTTCGTTACTTCAGAATTTTCGTTCGCTAGTCACGTTGGTTGGCTGGTTACTAAAAACTACTAGGCTTCGAACCATTATATTTATAGTGTACACCTCGCGTATGTGCATGCATGACGGACGTTTGAACCTGTATAAGCCTGTCAGGCCGAGAATTTATGGCGCCTACCTCGTAACTTGTTTAATTTAACTAAGATCTGTTCTACTCTAGAGTATATGCAAAAATTAAGTTACGCCTGAAATACTCATCACATGTCATTAATATTTGAAATTTTTCGCATCAAATTGATAGTTTACAGAATTTATGTTTTAGAAAATAAAGAATTGGTGGGACTTAAAATGAAAACTTGAATTACAACGGTTTTTTTAAAAATTTTTGGACATATTCTGCTTTAATATTTGTTGCATTAAGCAAACACAACAGTTGCGGAATTGTTCATTGATCGTCTGCACGGAAAATGTATTTGTTACCGATAACATTCGCTTATTCTGAACATCTTGAGGAGCTGTCTCCAGTTTATTGAGCGGAGGTATTATGTGGTCCCTAGTCAACGTAATTTTTGTCATTGTCTCTATTGTAATATCGGGCATTGTCATGATAGAATAGTACTTTGAACCATCGCGGGTTTTTTCGCTAATGGCAACTTTCACTTCATCCAAAAGGACATCATAATATGTTTTGCTGACATTTTGACTCTATGCGTGATAGTTTATATGATATATAGTTTTCAAATCCCAAAATATTGTTGCCATTGCCTTTCTAGCAGAAGTACACGTTTTGGTTTATTGTTTTTTTGGCGGAGGCTTACCAACACTGCTGAGATTGACATTTCAATTCTGCGAAATACGACACCCATCTTGCAGAGACATACCTAATTCCACATGCAAAATGCGGTGTACAGTAGACATGCCCAAAGCCTTGGCAATTATCAAACACTTTTTCAACCTTTCCTAAAATAGTAACAAGTTATTATGGCTCAGGACGTTCTTTACCATCAATACTCAAGCTGCCACCTTTAATCGAGCAACCCAGATCTCAATCGTGGCCTTCGAAGTAGTATCGTTGCAAAATGTTGCATATCTGTTAAAACGTTTTTTTTTTCCAAAGCATAAAATAAATCAATGAAACCATTATCGTAATAATTAATATACCACATAATATGTATAAGAAAGAAAACCAATTCGAAAGATTTCTGAACATTAATTAATATTAAGGCATGATTGAGAATGTATAGGTCACAAATGAAATGATTATACCTTGAATTGTCAATTGTCTGCGCTTCTATTTATCAGTATGCAAGTTGAAAGGAGTACCTATTTGAAGCAATGTTATTCAATATTATAATATGAAAATGAATATTATTAATAAAATCAAGTATTTCAGTATAATCTTACTTGTTTCATAATTTCATAAATATATGCATGGCTGTTTAAAAAACAATATAGAACAAGAAGCTTAAGTTGAAAAATGTAATATTAAATATTGAAATGCATTCAATACATTTAAAATCAGAAGTCGTGCTAATGTTCATCATTATAATACTGATTTATATTTAAACTAATGTTAAAACATACCATTCTTTCTCAAATCAATTACGAGCATGTATCTTGAAACGTGGTAACGTCTGCACGGAAAATGTATTTGCCTTTAAACGTATTAATAGCTTTTAATAAGAGCAGGTTAGTTAATCTATTAAGCAAATTTAGATTTGTTTTTTTTTTTTTTCAGATAGGACTTATGAGAGGTGGATATTTCCTAGCCGAGGCTTCTCCAGAACGCTTGATGGCGCAATATAATTCAGAATCTCTCGAGGATGTTTTTCTTAAACTGTCGCTGATTCAAAATCAAGGAAAAAGGCGACGTTCCTCGATAGCACAAGGCATAACGTCAGTGATATCTGTTCCTTCTGGTATCGTTAATCAAGCAGCCATTATCGACGATGAACAAGGAGAAATATCCGGAGAGTTTGGTGATAATATGTCGATGTCAAGTCGAGGAGGAAGAATTTCCGTGTCTGCCGATGCTGTAACTCCACAACCGGAATTACCGCCTTATGACGAACCGCCCAGATCATTTTCTGATTATTTTAAGATTATCAGTTTATCTCACATGCAAGCCTTAATTTGGAAGAACTTCCTGTGGATGACCAGGAATTATGCGGCCATGTTATTCATTTTGGTCTTGCCAATGGCTCAAATTATATTATTTTGTTTGTCGATTGGACATGATCCCAAATATTTGCCACTATCAGTTTTGAATGAAGAATTAGACATGGGCGAGAAATGTGGTTTTGCTCATCAATGCAATTCAACTCGACTGAGCTGTGATTTTATAGAGCACTTGGAGAGACAGTTCTTTACGATACACTACTATGATACTTTGAAGGCTGCTAGTCAACAAGTAGTTATAGGAAAATCTTGGGCATCCGTACATTTCAAACCAAATTTTTCGGATTCGTTAAGGGCTAGGCTAGAAAAAGGCAGGTCTGTTGATGAATATGAAGTCTATGGTTCAGAAGTAGATATTTATCAAGACATATCGAGTAAGTTTGAATAAAAATTTTATTAAATTATTTCATATTTAAATCATACTCACAAATACTAACATATTTTTCTATATACACTACAGGCATAATCAAGAACTATGAGCGAATGGCAAAAAGATTTAATATGTACTCGTTTCATACGCCCATAGTCTACTCTACAGATTATTCCTATATACGATATGAGCTTCTTCGGTTGTTTCCATTTGTTCCATGTCCTATACCAGTGATGGCGAAGCTTTTTGAGAAGTGGGTCAAATTTGTTTCATTATTGTTTTTAGTACTAGGTCGTGGGTCACTAACTCAGTGGCGTCACATGAAAAGGGGGAGGGAGGATGGTTAAAAACTAGTTTTTTATTTTATATTCATTAGTTTTAAACATTTTGCAGTCAATTCATTTCCAAGTTAAATCTGCCAATAGAAATATTGGTATATTTAACATAATTCATTGATGAAAACAATTTTTCACACGAATATGTGGACCCAAACATTGTTAATACAGCATTAGTAAATTTCTTCATTTATAAAAAATTGTTTGGTAAAGAATACCATACATTTAATATAATATTTCAATTTTTTAATGTGGGATCATTATTACCCGCACTACTTCGAGATATTTTTTCTTCCACTTCGGAAATCAAGTTTTGAAATTTATTTTTCCACAACTGCTGTTCCAGTTGCTTTTAAATCGACTAATACCATTTCTAAATCATCAATACCCAGCTACATAAATTCGATAACTTCATCGTTTGAAATTCCGTTTTGTATGGATATAAAATAAATTGAAATGTGTTTTCCAAACTTTTAGATTGATTAAATATCTCCCCATAAGCTTGTTTTATTTTCTGTACAACCAATAAAAAAATTTTAATTGCATTTTCTTGAACGTCAAGCGTATTTTCAAAAATTATCGTGTTTTGAAAATTCAGGAAAATTTTTCATGATTTTTATTCCCAAATTCCTAGTAAAGATGTCAAGTTTTGTCTTAATGTTTTTATGTAAGATCACTCAGCATTTTAATGAACTAAATAAACAACTTCAAGAAAATGACAACATGTTTTTTCAATTTCATTGAATATGTTAAAATATTTATTTTTTTCATTCAAAAAGAGCTTAATATCTTCTAATAAAATGACAAACCGATTAAGAACTTGACCGCAACTGAGCCATCGGACATTGTTGTATATCAAAATCCCTGAATACTGGCACTCAATTTCCTCTAATAATTGTGCATATTGTCGTTTATTAAGACCTCTTGCGTCTATAAAGTTGATGACTTTTATTACGACTGGCATTATACTGGAAAATATTTTTAAGCCTTGTTTCGGACATAGAACTTGCTGGTGTATTATACACAGAAAATGTGTAATATTTTGCTAAAGATACTGGATAAAACCAATATTACTTCACCATATTGGGTGCACCATCTGTAGCTACAGAAACCAATTGTCTGTAGGTCAATATCCATTTCCCTAAATGCAATATCAAATTCTTTAAAAATATCAAGACCGGTACAACTTCCCTTTCAAGGTTATTAGTTTCAGTAGCCCTTCTTTTATTTTATTGACTGATTTACTTCGAGCGAAAACTGCTAATTGTGCATAACCATTTACATTATGTATTTGCGAACAAATATTTCTTTCTAGTTCTATTACTCCATCTTTAATTGTATTGCGACGTATTGGTCACTCATTTATACGCTTTACAATCAAGTCTTTTTCTTTAAAATCAGCACACAAAGTAACACTAGATTCTAAAAATGCTTGTTTTACAAACTCTCCTTCTGAAGGAATTTTCCCGTGGCGAGCAGTGCAATGGGCGGGCAACAACAAACTAGAAGCTGTAGGTTTTTTTTTTCTTTTTGGAATCAAAGAAGTTTTTTTAAAACACTGGTTTGGGAATGATGTACATCATAGACAGGTGTAGTGATATAATAGAAAATCAGCTACCCAATGTCCACTTGGAAATATTTTTTTATAAATTTGACATTAGATATGTACACTTCCTTCTTTAATATTATTTATTGTCTGTTCCTTCTTTTATGTTATAAAAAATATGTTTATAAAAATCAATGAATGGGTCACTTAAGGAGCCTACGTGGGTCAGTGTCTAACCCGCGGGTCATAGGTTCGCCATCACTGCCCTATACCTTAGTTTGAACATACGTTCTTCGCTGCATACTTCTATCTGAGCTACCATTTATTTCCGCAACAAATGTCTGTTTTGCTAGTCACTAATCATTCAACTTTGCCATATTATTCCCATAGAAATAGAGTAGGGAGAACGCGTTTCAAGTATGCGCGTTGCTGGTAGAATTGAAAGCCGCCATTTTGATGGTTAAAAATTGCGAGAATATGATCTTTTTTGGTAAAACAAACTAACAAAATTTGTTCATATCGTGCAATTCATACTAGGCTAAAATAGTGGAACAAAGTTACTATTTTAGTATTTTATTTACACTGAAATACATAACTGGTGGAATTCTAAGTAGAAATTTGGAGCAATTTGCTACTGGTGATTAAATAGAACCAATTTCGTTAATCCATGGCGAGTTTTTGTTCCTTGGATTGAAGTGGTATATTTTTTCGCCAAATTGAAAAAGCGAATTTTTGTATAGGTTCTAACAATTGCTTATACATATTAGAGTATATCCATGATGTTCCTCACGAATAGGAATCTCTTACAGTTCAGGGAATATTATATATATTTTTCCGTAATATTTTTGTGCTACAGCTATTGTGAATACAGTTATGAATCCTGTGTCTTCCGGTAGGTTGTTATTATTCAAGACGACCATTTTTCTAATTTCAAGTGGTTGTCCAATGAAAGGGACTGCATTTATTTTTAATTTTCTTTTGCCACCTCTAACAATAAAATCCTCTTCCTTGAAATGTTTAGAACAAACCACCTTGCTCTTCGACCAAGTAAAATCACCGGAAGGTTTACCCAATGCATCTAACCATTTTTGCAGTAGTTCACTCCGGGGAAAACTACAAGCGTAATTTCATTAAATAATATTGTAAACTTGCTAAAACGAATAATGCATTGTTTTATCATGTTACTTACGTATGAAATGAAAGACCTTCAGGTTTAAACCATCGGGCATTAGAGCAGCCTGGGACCGAAGAAGACATGCTTTAAAGTCTTTAAAAACAACCCAAATCGATAACAAAACACGAAACACTCGTCAAAATAAAATGACACTTCCACCAGGTTACCGCGTTTGACAATACAACCATAAAAATGGCTGCCACTAGTGAACCCCACTAAAAGGGGATGCGTAGTCGTCGAAGCGCGTTCTCCCCACTCTATTTCTATGATTATTCCACTCCATATGTAATTTTAGCTTGTAATATATTGCTTACACTGTTACTTTTTTTTTTTTTAGTTTTCTAATAAACTCTGCAATCTTGAACATATTACTGTCGAATGCACTTTTTTGCAATGATGATATCGATATTAGAGAAGGTACAATTTTCAACTTATTTGAAGCTTTCTTTTCGTCAGTTGAATACTGTCTTCTTCTTCTTCTTTTTCGAAAAACAATTTTTTTTTTAAGCTGTCAGTGGTATTTCAATTTTACTGCACCAATCCGGTTTTTGCTCTGAACAAAGCTGTAGAAGATGTCGATGGACTTGTCATCAACACAGCTATTTAGTTATGACTCCGCCATTATTTAGAGAGGATATCAACTTCTTGTTTCCCTAACCGGATGGCTAGATCTCATAGAAACATTGACTTTCATAAGCTGGTGTATTAAAAAGTAGTTGAGTCGGAGTTGTGGGGGGGGGGGGGCAAAATCGAACTCGATACATTTGAAATTGTATTTAAGAATATTACGCGCTAAACTACTTCGCACAAATAGTCATTATTTCTTAGTCTGTTTTTCTTATATACGTACAGAAATAGAGAATACTACAAACCCATCTTTCACATTTTTAATTAATTTCAGATCAGAATATAGGATTTTATGTCCAGAGAAATATGTATGCTGCATTTGAAGAATTTTTCCAAGATTACGTTGAGGTATGCGATCTAGACAGGAAACTTGGAAAAATACCAATACGCTTCAACGATCCTGTTTATGGATATAAAGCACCGAATTTTACCGATTTTGCTGCACCTGGTGTTATATTAACGTAAGTATTATATAGACATTGTCCATACTTAAGATACAAGCTTATCATCTTTTTCATTCCCAGCATATCTTGAAATAAAATGCAGTAGGAAAAATCCCTTACCATAAAAAATATACAGTCTATATACGTATTTCTTCAGTAGAAATCTGTATAAAACAAAAAAGAGTGTTATTAAACGTGGTATTTTTGACTAAGGTGTAACCTTAGAAGATTTGCTCTTCACCAAATCACCAGTGGGATAACACTGATCCAGCATATCTTAAAAATCGTTATAATAATCAACAAAAATTAGTTATCTAAGACAAAAAATTTTCTTTGCTTTTAAGACAGTAAAGTGACTAAGCTGAAACCGTTATTTGACGTGCCAGCACATTTATGAATTTTTGAAACTTATGCAAAGCATATTTATGTAGCAATTAAGCCTTATTCTTACTACACCATAAGAATAATAAAATGAGTAACATTATACTTTCATAAAATTTACTTGCAAAATTAGCAATAAATCGCAAAAAATTATCATTCCAATACTATAAACGGCCCTGACACATCTTTTGCTCCCGAGTAACGTATTTATATTTGCCAGTTGATTTCAGTGTTAAATGGAAGTGTTTGTTGTAAGCAAACACAACGTTATCTTTTCCACCTTATCTTTTAATATGCATTTGATAATATGTTGCAGGCTTTCTGGTACTAATATTTCTCACCCATTTATGGCTGTGGTCATAGATTCATTCACTTATGTTTGAGTTGGGAACAAGCAAAATTTGAGGCAATTAAACATAATGCTTTTTATACCACCTCGAACCTCTCCTCCATAAATCTCATTATCTTACTTCAAAAACTTTGAATACCTTAATAGCCTCAAATAAATACTTGTGGATTTGCTTCTGCCTGAGTCCTTTCAATTCCTTCCAAGTGCAATTGCATGCAAAATGGTTGTTTCCTTATGTAATTCACATTTTCTACACCAGACTTCTTCAACTATCCGCATGTTGTACGTTTTTTCTCAAGCAACAGTATCCCGTTATCAAACTACTCTGGCTTTTTTAATACTTCCTTAATCTGGTGTTATCCTTCTTATTTCCATTTATTAACATGCTCTCTTTCTATGCACTTACGGGATCTAAATCTATTAAGCTTCTTTTTGAATTATCTTCGTCTATTTATTGGCCACATTGCCCTTAACATGCTTATGACATGGTACTCAAGTGAGTCATAGAACATTGTCCTGTGCTACTCTTTTGGGGGCACAAGACAATGTTCTGGGTTTCATAACCGATTTTATGGCCGGTTGGCTGTCGGACATATTGTTTCGTTTTTTCATGTATTCTCCATCACTGATTTTTATCAGCACTAATTTCAAGTAGAAATAACTCGGTGTCTTTCTAAGCTCAGTTATATTTTGTATGTTACAGTTCAGAGATAGCATGAGATAGCACCTTAATTGCTCTAGTGACTTTTCACCTGGTCCCTGATCGGTGTCAAACTATTCAGTTTATAAACATAATATGCCACACTCTCCGGCAGCTTCTTCAATAAAAACTCATTCAACACTACTGCAGTAATATCTGTATGTCTTTCAGTAATATTGTTGAGATTCTGTAAGCAATTACTCTCCAGCTTTAGGATCGACGTCACTGGTCTGGCTTTCAAAAATAGTTCCAGTGGAGAGGTAGACCCACTATGACCTCTACGGTTTTGGTGTTTATTGTTACAGCGATTCCTTAAGAATCGCTGTAGATTCCTAACAGACTCTCTCTTTTTTAAGCGTCAAGTAGTTAGAGGTAAACTTAGCGATACATTTTTCTGCCTTTCCTTTAAAAAAATATGAATTTTCCAAATCCATCATATACAAAAATTTAATAACAAGTCAAATTTGAATACTTTTCGGTGATTATTCTTCAGCCATATGGTTCCAGTAAACCCACTATAGCCTTCATGGTTTTGATCCATGTGACGTTCAATGTTTCAGTTATTCCTCAGAGCATGTCCTCATTTTTAAGCGTCAAGTATATAGGTGCAAACTTAGCAGTACATTTCTTCTATCGTTTCTGTAAAAATTGCCTTTTGCCGTTAATAACAACTCAAATTTGAATATCTTCCATTGATAAAAAAAAAGGACTGCATGTCTTTTTTTAATTGGTAACAGAATATTTGCTGATTGGATTTATAATTTTAGCGACGCTAGGTAAAACAGGAATCTTTCAGATTGCTACTTTCGTCGATCCAGTATTTTATTTCATTCAAATTTAAATCGGCTGGGCGTAAGCCCAGAATGCAATTACGAAATTGATGCAAATATTTTGGCTAACCTTGTTGTGACCGTCTTCTTGATTTTGCATTGCGAGACAATTTCAAAGCAGTAGAAGCTCTCTTAACCGGTCTCGGATTAACCGGCCGTTTCCAGGATAATTCAGCGGCAGGTCTCAACATGACAGTAGTCTGTGCACAACGAGAAATAAGTAATCGTACACTTCGCGGAGATATAAAGTGGTATGGGCATGTTCGCCATATACTCATGCATAATAAACACGCCCATACCACCTTATATCTCCGCGAAGTGTACGGCTACTTATTTCTCTTGGTGTACATATGTATGTACAGTACATACCTAGTACAAATCTAATTTATGTATTTGAGCGACTTGTTGACAAGTGGACGTTTTGTGTTGCTTCGTGGTTGTCTCACAGTGACCGCTGTTATTTTGCTGTACATTTTGTGCTACATCCTGTACTGTAGGCCTACTTGTATTTTGTACTGTTTTGTTTCTTAAAATGAGTTCGTCAAAACGAAAACGGAATGTTGTGACGATTGAACAAAAACTAAATGCAATCGAACGAATAGATAAAGGAGAGTCAGTAAAAAAGATTTGTAATAAACTAAATATAAGAAAAAGCACAATTAACGATTGGCGTCGTAATAGAAATTCTATTAAAGACTTTTGCACTCAAATAGAGACGGAAAAAGTTTTAACAGAGCAGCGAACTTTGAAAAAATAAAAAAAAAGTGGTTGTGCTTTTACAAGAACGACGGAGAGGCACGCCTATATCCGGATCTATTTTAAAAGAAAAAGCAAAGATTTTGCCCATGAAGTTTGAAGAAAAGACTGAGTTTGCAGCCAGTGATGGCTGCTTAGGAAGATGGAAGAAGAGACATGGAGTCAGTTTTGTAAACATTTGTGGAGAAAAAATGTCAGTAGATGCTCCTGCAGCAAGTGACTTTGTCACCAAACTAGAAACTCCTTCCAGAACAAGTTTACAACATAGACGAAACTGGGCTAAATTTTAAGGGCCTGCCACAAAAAACCTTCTCTGTTGGCAATTCAAGTTCAGCTCCAGGGTTCAAACTCAACAAAGAACGAATTACAGTCGCGATATGTTCGAATGCTTCGGGCCCTCACAAGCTGCCGCTTTTAGTGATTGGCAAATCTGACAAACCGCGCGCATTCAAGAACGTAAATGTATCTTCACTTTCAGTCTTATATCGTGCCCAGAAGTCAGCCTGGATGCATTCTTACATATTCAAGGATTGGTTCATAAATGAGTTTGTCCCGAAAGTAAGATCAAAATTAAAGGAATGCAAATTGCCAGAAAAAGCAATTTTAGTCTTAGATAACGCTGGTACACATTCAACCGAATTTCAATGTGAAGAAACCCCCGGAATAAAATTGCTTTTCCTTCCAGCTAACGTAACAAGACTTATTCAACCAATGGAGCAGGGCGTAATTGAGTGCTTGAAGAGACGATATCGGCACAAACTGCTCTCTGAGATTTTAGGGAAGATGGAAACTGAAGGATGTAATTTACATTACTGCAAAAGCATATGAAGAAATTCCTAGTTCAACATTCATCAAATTTTGGCGAAAGGCTTGGCCAGACATTGAGAAAGAGGTCAGCAACACACTTGACAATAAACTACCTCATTCCCATTTAGTAACTGAACAAGATGACAATGCAGCACTACTGAATGATTTCATGAAATTATTACCAACTTCCAGTGATGATAAAATTGTACAGCATGATGTCGAAGAGAGGATAACAGGTGATGATGGTTTAGGGAACGAATTCTTGAATGATGATCAAATTGTACAAGCAGTTGCTGAAGAATCAGAAGATGAAGCCCAAGAGGAAAAACTAAGTCACGAGGAGGGGAAAAATGCTCTTCAGTTGGCAGCTATGTACATTGAACAACAGAACGAATCTACTGCAGTTGATGTAATGTTCATAAAAAAGTGGCGAGACTTTACCTTTAAGAATAGAATTGAACAAAAGACGCAGAAAAAGATAACACACTTCTTTTAGGCCTGTATATGTATTACAAAACTTTTTACATATCTACTATACTGTCAAACTCTTTTATTTTCATTGTATACTGTAAATTACATCCTACATACTTATTTCAAGTGCTATAATGTATTTTTAATATGTAGTGTATTTATGTACATTAATTTTGACCGATATTTACCTATAGATGTCATTTATATATCAGTCGAATAAACCGGCCAAACTGATATCCGGCCAGGGGTCCGCTCCCGTAGTAGCCGGTTAAGAGAGCTTGTACTGTACCGACCGTATGGACGCAAATTTTCACTACTCTGGATAAGTAGATAAAATAACACCAAATGATATTATAGAGCGCATTTCAAAAATTACGTAATTACATTTTAAATTGATAATTATTTGTTATTATATGAAAGCACTAATTTAATGATATTCTTTTACAGAATCGTGTTTTTCTTAGCTGTAGCTCTTACATCAGGAGCTATGCTGTTAGAGAGAAATGAAGGCATCTTGGAAAGAACACTTGTGAACGGTATAACGGGATTGGAAGTGCTCTTTGGACATGTTATAACAGAATTTATAATTATGGCATTCCAAAGTATATTCGTTCTGATATTTTCTTTCGCAGTATTTGATGTCACTGAAAAAGGACCGTTAATTCTAGTTGTCATACTCACATTATTAACAGGTCTTTGTGGGATGTGTTTTGGATGTGTGGTATCTTGTTTGTGCGACACTGAAAGAACGGCGACCTATTTAGCTATGGGTTCATTTTTACCAATAGTCATGCTATGTGGTATAATATGGCCGATAGAAGCTATGCATAAGGTTTTGCAGATCATATCCTACGTCTTGCCACTCACAAAAAGTACTGAAAGTTTAAGGTCGACCATGCAAAGGGGTTGGTCCTTCGAACGTCCAACGGTTTACGCTGGATTTGTAAGTACAGCTGTATGGATTTCAATTTATCTTGTCGCCAGTATATTATTACTTAAATTTAAGAAAGGTTAATATTTTGCTAAACTTATATCATTTTATAAATTTAGATTTAGGTACTCAAACAATTTTATAAATATTTATTTTTCAAGTAGGGAATAAAATAAAAGAATTGGAATTAATAATGATAATTTGAACTTGCCATTTTGATTACATACATATATAAGATTCATTTTAAGGAAGTATTATAAAGTGTAATACCGTATGCTGGAGCTTTGAAACATGTTTTTTATTTTATTTTCTAGTACACAAGTAAATTTGATTTACTTAGTGGTATACTTTAAATATTCTTTAAGTAAACCAAAATCAATTTTTTAATTCCTATTGTTTTCAAATGAAAAATTATTTTTAATTCTTCCATTGTCCCGCAGTAGGAAAAATAAAATGTATATAAACATTAATTTTTAAATAGGGCCCTTAGCAAAATAAAAAGTAAGGGCTCGCTTTACAATGTTGAGTTATTTCAAAATACTTAAAAATAAATGGTCTTTCAATGCCCGGCCAAGTATATCATCATTGCATAGCCGTATTTTTGGACGAGTAACAATCGCATGCTGTTCATCAGTTCATCTCAGTTTAAGGGATCATCACAGTGTAAAATTTTCAAATTTTTGAATTTTTTTTGTATTATCAGATAGTATAGATGGTTATAAACATGCTGTTAAAATTTTGGGGTGAAATTCGAATTATTTTGGTCACTACAGCCTTTCTTATCAAGCAGCTACATGAGAGGTGACGCGGACGGCGCGTACGAGTTACTGCTGGAACTGCCAGCGTTCCTGCAGAAACACGTTTCAACCTGCGCACTTCGAAAGCTACCAAGAATACAACTGAAAAACCAACTGAGGTTGCCCCGAAAAAAGCTGAATTGACACTCAAATTGTTGACGAATCTTTCAGAGTACTATGGCCTAGCAGTTCGTCGGAACTCGGATTCAGTCGAAAATATGAGGAAAGCAATATGGGCGACGTTTTATCATAAAAGCTCAACAGATGCAAACCCCCAGCATCAGTTTTGCCCTTCGGTAGCACAGTCATGGTGCGAATGGCGTCAAGCTGAGGCCAAAGAATTCGCTGACGTGTATTTACATCCACCAGCTCTTGATGAAGATGTTCAGGAGGTTTTGAAGCCAATTTATAAAGATTTAACTATGGACGATTTGCTACAGAGATGTACGGGCGCAAACACGCAGAATAATAATGAAAGTTTCAATCATTGCCTGTGGCAACTCGCTCGGAAAGATATGTTCTGCGGAAAAAGAACTGTGGAAATCGCAACTTATTGTGCAGCATGTACATTTAACGAGGGGTACGATGCAATTTTGAAAGTCATGGAAACAATGGGGGTAACTATTGGGCCGGCAGCCGCCGAGTTTGCTACCAAATACAAAGTAGGGCGCATCGCAACTGCTAACCGCCGAAGCTTTCTCAACTCTAAAGAAGCCAGGACAGCTCGTCGAAAAGAAAGTGCTACTGAAAACGAGCAATTTGAGGAAGCGGAAGGGATATTGTATGGACCTGGCATTGCTGATTGACCGTAAGAAGGCTATTTATATGAAAATTCTGCACTCGAAACTTTGAACGCGTTTTTCTCGAAATGTAATTTTTCAAAACGCTGTACACTCTCAAAGGAAGAGTTCTCAAGCTATCGATCTCAAATTTTAACTCACCATTCTTTACGTTACTCTTTATCTTGCTATGGAAGCTTTTTCTATGGAATCTTTCTATTTTTCATAACGAAAAAACTGTCAGAAAAATAAGTTGAATTCGATACTTTTTTTTCAAACCGCCGCCATTTTGTCACTTTTGATGATGAAAAAAGAACCTCCATAGCAAGATAACGGTTTTCATACTGATTAATAACCTTGTTCCAGATTTCGTTTCAGATGAGATTTGCGCCTACGATCGTGTACACCTCCTTTTTTTCGAAGACATTTTCATCCGTCGAAAAAACTGTTATCAAAAATGTGAATAAACGTTTGAAAATTTATTTCCTGTTCTTCGTGAGTGTTTTGATACGGCATAAAAAAATCTGATTGATTAGCATATTTTATTCGTCAAAAATAAAATCGCAAAAATCAGTTATTTTTCGACCCGTCACACTGTGATGATCCCTTAAACTTCGAATAGCTCCGTGAAAACTAATCCAGACCGTTTATGCCTGGAAAATGGGCTGAATAAATAATGGAATATTAGATAGTTTCGGTAAATTTTTCTCAGTATAGCAAACTTATATTTACTATATGCCGTCTTACAAAATCCTTCATAAGACGTGGAATCTGTAGGTAACTTACTGCGTGTATCAAAAATGGTTATAGTATTCCTGCCCATTGTCCCGAATTAAAGTTAACTGTGTTTTAATTGTTGTTTTTGAAGAACATAAAATGTCTGCAGAAAATAAATCAGACCAAATCTAAACTTCCTCTGGATCCACTGGTTGTTAATTCTTGAGAATTTCTTTAACCAAAAAGGTTGGATTTTATATTTTGTTAGCTGGTTAATTGAAAGTGAATTTCATTGTAAGCAAATTTTCAATTAAACTAACATCTTCATTTTAGATAAAATTACAGAATTGCAATTGCTTAACTCGTCACCTCGCTTAAGCTATTAAGCTGACTGCTTGTCATTCGTAGCGCTATAAATTTATTGTAATAATTTGGCAGCAGTGTAGCGCGATATGTTCAAGTAGTGTGTAAATTGCACGTGGAATTATTTTAATTATTATTCTTCATATTAGAGTTCTATCATATGGAATTTTCTACAGAACTATTGCGAACGAACTGCTTTGTTGAATACAGCAATAATTTTCTACAAAGTGTTTCTGTTTGTCTATCATTCTTATATGACTAACCAACAATTTCTCTTTAAACTCTTAATATTAAGTACATACTTATCTGATATGTCTCCATTGGTGTATCTTTTTTCTATCTGTACCAAACACTAAACATATTCAAAAGGTTTGGCCTTTTGGAGTCTTCTTTATAATCTTTTTTTACAGGGCGTGGATATCCTCTCATGGTTGGCTACCAATTAATTTCTTCTTTGACTGTGGGCGTCTTCACATTTCTATTTAAGTGGTCGTTCTTATAATAATACCAGGGAGCATTAGGACTTTATTTTGAAAAACTTGAATTATTATTTTTGTATTTGTGTTCTATCTTACTGTTTACTTTCTGACATGTTTCTTCCATAGAATTTCAGTATCCAAACTAAATCCTAGGTATTTTGCCGTGTTGCAATACGAGATATTTTGATTTTATTTTATTGATACCGGCATCTGCTCATATATTTTGACTGAATTGCTTTCATTAATCGAATTTAGCTTGAGTAAAAGAGTAGCTTCTTAAAAATTGATGTAAATTTTTTTGTAATTAATGATCAACCAATGCCATATAAGAGACAAAACTTAAGAGCTACATAATCATCATAAGAACAAATAAAAATCCCTATAGTTCATTAAAAAGAACTCCTATTATTTGAAAAATATGAGCTAACTCGATTGTTTGATTTTCATCTGTAATCGCTGTATTTTTGTACATTTCATGAACTGTACTATTTTTTTTTTTTTTTTTGGAAATATCTCAAGATTGTTTATTTTTATGGTCTGCTTCATGTTTTGCCATTAAAAATCTTTTGACGCTAGGGATAATTATTAAAGTAAAAATGATATTAGTTTTCTAAATCTATATATTCTCTGGAGTCATGTATTGATCTATTCACAGTGGTGAAAAAAGGCATACTTGCATATTTGCTACACAATTACTGAAACTCAGAAAACTGTTCTGTTCTCCAATCAAGAAATTCTTACTTGACTGGAGTATTGATTTCTGTATATAGTATAATAGCAGTAGGCGTAATGTTGTGCGTAGAAATTCGAGACACATTTCAAAACTCCAGTACCTATACGGAAAGTTATTATAATTTTAGAAAATTTATTCTATGTAAGCCAGTTTTATGTTATATCTTAGATTTTGTATTACTAGCTGTTACCTAAATGATTGTACTATTTTTTATATGAGAATTTAGTTTGGAACTGTAAGAAATATAGAAGGGTTGAAAAAATGTTTTTTGCAATTAGTACCGTGATCATACCATTTATTTCACTAGTGCTGTAATAGGGTCTATTACAGCACTAGGTGCGTAATAGAAATGGAACATTTAAACAGATTTATTTTAAGTTGGTCACATTGCAACAGAAATGGAGATGTCAATATGACATTTTGTAAGCAAGTTTGAGGTTTTTATATTGAAATTCATTGTAAGATTTGATATTTTTAATTAATCTTTGAAATAGTACAACTATTATAAACATTTATATTAACGTTTGAATTATCTTTCGAAGTGATAGTGATACCGTGTGCAGTAGAAACATTCTGTTGAAAATTATCAAAAATGTGTCAATTTTAAATTAACTTGTCAATTTAAATCTTGTGCCAAACCAAGGTGACAACCGCCACAAAATTTCCCTTGATTATCAAATTTTTCTCGTTTTGCTTTTACAAAAAGAGAAATTTTAAAACTAATTGCAAAAAATAGCATAAAAGACACGTTTCATTTGACATTAAAGCACTCATTCAGTTAAGAAACTCGTGGCTACGCCACTCGTTTCTTAAACTCTGAATTCGTACTTTGAAACGTCAAAATGAAACTTGTCCTTTAATATACTATTATAGGTATATGAATCTAGTTGAAAAAGAATGGCCATTTGTTATTTTAACACATTTAATTCTCATATAAAGATTTATATAAGATTACTATTTTTGTGCAATGATAAGTACAAATTTTTAAGAAGAAATATTGGGGTAAATATTATTTTTATATTAATTCTGTATTTGATCTATTACTTGAAATGAGGTTATTTTTTTTATTACTTCACTAAATTATTTTTGTCTTATTACACTATTGTAGACATTATTTTAGTAGTTGAAGGCTGTGGTTACAATAAATAAATTACAATAACAACATTTATTGGTGTACATTTTTATTTTAGAAATAAACTTGTAGGAATGGCAGTGTGTGTTACAATATTGCTAATGAGCATAGGTATAGGAAATACTTCAAAAAGTACATAACAATTAATTTTATTAAAATCATAACAAATTAAACTTGTTTGAATCGCCTAAATTTTCCCGTTATATTCTGCAGTATAATATAATATAATATAATAATATATTATATAATATATTATTATATTATATTATATATATAATAAAATTAGAATCTAAATATGGCAATAAATACAGGCTGTTCCATTTAAAATAAGAAAGTTATTTGCCTTTAATGTTAGTCAAAACACAAATGTAGTTTTTAAACACCCTTTATAATTCTAAGATATCAACTTTAGCTTATCTTAGAGTCTAATGCTTTGAGTATACATTAAATGCACTTTAAAATAATTCGCTCAAATATGGAAGACAGCAATGTCTCTGAAATTTTGATCTACATTTTCAAAAATAGTGAAATATCTCCAAAAGAGGTTGAGTTAGGTATAGGGAATATAACAGTAAGTGGCCTTAATTTAGTCTATAGCATCAAAATATCCCATAACATACAGGGTGTTCCATTTAAATTTTCATAACTTTGGTGTGCCAAATTTTTTTGGATCACTCGGTATATTTCAAAATAATTTTAAAACGTGCTCCTAATGAACCTACACAACCTATAATAAAAATAAAACATATTACCGCTTTTCGTATTTAAACCGACGGGAATGAGGTGCCCCACCGTGTATACACGTGTAGAAGATAATATTTTTTTTACAACATAAAAATTTTAATTATTAATCGAAATATTCTGTGTTGAGCTTGAAGAAACAAAATATTAACCAATGAGACTATTCCAAATCTTACTTTATTAATAATAAAAATATTTTAAAAAATTACAGTATTATCATAATTCAAGCATTTTCCTAACACCACAGCGATATCTGTATATTTTCAGTTATTCATATAACTCAAAAGTAGATGGAATATTTACCGGTCTTTCACGCAGACTGCGCGAATGTGTATTGCATGAAAACAATGGCCAGTTACGGCGATATTGCTCAAAAATAAAATACAAAATAATTCTACATGGCCATAACTGCTAAAAGTTTACTGGAAAAATACTACTAGAAAAAGTGTGGGCAGACCAGAACAAGGGAAGAGAAATCAAAAAAAATTATAATTTAATTCTAGACTTGCATATATAACAGAAGGGAAGAGAGAAAAACAAGGAAGAACTTTACAATCTTGTGAAGATAAAAGATATCGAGCAAACTGCACTCAAACATTTAGCTAGGCGGCCAGAGAAGACATTCATTCTTGTTTTTGGAATTGAAAGATAAATCTCTACAAAGGCAATTTGTTACTTCTCATGTAGGAACACTTTTACAAAACGCAGAAGACTCGTTCAAGGTAGTACTCGCGGCGAGAACTTGGCATACTTCCTCACATTAGATGAACTAAAAGTTAAAGTATGCAAAATGTTCTTTATGAACACTTTGGACATAGGAGATAAGTTTATTAGAACAACCTGGAAAAAATCTGGTGGTCGAGGTTCCGCCGAAAAATTCAAAAGAGGAAACTTTAAAAGACGTGAAACAGTTGATGTTTCAGTGAAGAAGAAAATAAGAGAACATATATTTTTCTTCCTAAGAATAGAATCACACTAACAACAATAGAATACATAAATGGCTCCCTCACATTAGCTCAAATTTATAGATATTACAAGGCACAGGAAGAAAGTAAAGGCCGACCTATGGCAAAGAAATGTACGAATGAGCACATTTTTACCACAAAGTTTAACATAACTCTCTTCCAAGTCAAGAGAGATCAATGTGCCATATGCGAATCATACAAAACCTCCAATGAGGAAGAGAAAAGCTGCCTTGCCAAATCTTACAACAAACACGTGTACAATAAAAATTAAAGTAGAGAAGAAAAAGCATGAGACGTAGAAAAGGAAATACATGATCCTGAAATTAAAGTAGCTTGTTTCGACTTACGGGCAGTCCTTTCCACACCCTGTGGAGATATATCAACTTATAAAATCAATCACGCGCAAATTTTTGACCGTGGGACACACACATGAAGGATACGCAATGCACTCAGCTATCGAGTGACAGAATTCTTAAAAGCGGTCCCATATTCGACCCTGTACAATGACTCGTCATTATAAGGACTGCCATCAAGAAAGGAAAACCATATAACCTGAGGGAAATGTCAACAGAGGACTTGTATGATTTTAAAGACCTTAGCTCAAAGATGGCAAAAAGCTTAAGTACTATGGAATAGCAACCAAGTTATTAGGGTTGATAAAAATAGCGCTAGTTCTTTTTTTTTTACAAAACAGATTTTGATGCTGATGAGTTTGAAGAAGTTGATATCAAGGGAACCACCGGAAGTACCTCAGTTTCTACAGAAAGAGAATTTAAGAAAGCATACACCAAGCCACACTCGATTCCGGATAAATCGAAATAAAAACTTTTAGAGTTGTGTGAAATTAATCTCATAAAATCTGTTTATTACCAATTTTATAAGGCCTTGGTTGAATTAAAAATAAATGTTTTTCCGTAAAAAGATAAGACTCTTTGTTTAATTTTAAATAAAACAAAAAAAAATTTTATTTTAGTAAAATATTGCCATAAATTTGATAAAATTTGGTAAATACCATGATGGAAGTAGACTATTGGTATGCCGGCAGCGCGCCGCATTTTCGTAACACTTGCGCATGACGTAGTATTCGAAGTCGATCATTCTGTGAATACACAGAGGAGCAGAGAATTTTTTTATTTCAGTGCGCGATTTCAGTGTTTGTTATGCTGAAAATTAAGAACAAATGAAATAGTGTATGCAAGTAGTGTTATTAACTGCCACAAAATGCCTGGTTGTGCTGTTGTCGGTTGTAGCCAATTTTAATACAAAGACAAAAGGCAGCGGTGTAAAGTACTTTACATTTCCGAAAAAGATGGAGTTGGCAAACAAGTGGCTTGCTAGATGCCACAGAAAGGATAATGTGAATCTGAAGAATGATAAGGGAGTATAATTTGTTGTACAAAATAGTTAGTTAGTTAACCTATAAATTTTTAGCAACGGTGTGCTCTACACATTTTGATGAATCCTGCTTTGAAATACTATTAAAGCAGAAATTGTTAGGCTATACACCTAAAAATGCTCGTAATTTAAAAGGTGATGCTATATGAGTGCTACATTTACCAATTTTGTCAGCGAAAAGAAAGTGGATAACGACAGGTCACAAAGGGTTCTAAAAAGACCAAGACACACTTTGGCCGACGAAATATTAAAAAGTGTTGAAAACATTGAAGAAGAACTTTGTAATTATAATTTGGAATCTGAAATGTAAGTTTATTGACGCCCTTCGATTTTTTTTGTTAATTTTCAAATAAATGTTTAGAGTCAACAAGGATACCAATTCAAATGCAGACGATGTTGTGGAATTGCGAAAACAAATTGATGCTTTGATGAATGAAAACCAATCTCTAAAACAATACGTTGAATATTTGACAAGTGAAAATAAAAATATTCAACAACGGTTGGAGAAGCAAAAGAAAATGTTGCCCGAATCTATGCGTGCAGCACTTGAAGAGGTTTTCACTCCAGGGCAAATAAAAGTTCTATTAAACCCACTAAAAAAAATTTCAAGTGGACAGCCGAAGACATTGCAGGAGCCATCTCTTTAAGAAGTGTTAGTCCGCAAGCATATAGATACTTGAGAAAAAATGACTTTCCATTGCCAGCTTTGTCAACTCTTAGAGCTTGGGCGGCAAAGTTAAGTTTAGATCCAGGTTTACTACATGACATAGTAAAACTAATGAAAAGTAAAGCTCAAACTCTAACAACTTTAGAGCGTCTGACAGTTCTTAGTTTTGATGAAATTTATATATCAAATAAAATTGAAATCGATAAAAAAACAGCAACAGAAGAAGGTTGGCCCTCACAGGTCTTGTCAGGTCATAATGGCTAGGGGTTTAACTGGGAACTGGAAACAACCAATTTATTACAAATATGACAAAAATATAATAAAGGAAATCATCTTCAACGTCATTTCTGAATTACACAAAGCTGGATTTATTGTCGTATCTATTACTAGTGACATGGGAAGCGGAAATTTAGGCTTGTGGTCTGCATTAAAAATTCGACATGATCAAATTTGCAGTTTCCTTCACGCATGTGACAGTAATTTAAAAATTTTTGTGTTTGCCGATATCCCAGACTTACTGAAGCTTCTAAGAAACCACATTCTGGATGACGGTCTTATAATCGATGATTCGACTATATTTGAAAAATCATGTTTTGAATTTTTATTGACTCTGTCGAACTCTGAATTGAATATCGCCTTAAAAATAAGGCGATACCATTTGGATTTAAAAGGTACCGAACGTCAGCGAGTTCGCCCTGCTGCTCAGTTACTTTCTAATACTATAGCTAAAGCAATAGAATATTGTGGTTTAAGAGGAAATATAGAAAACTTAAACTGGAGGAAAATCTGTGAGTTTATCAAACTTGTCAATGATTGGTTCGATCTTTTTAATACTCGCAGAAAATATGAAAGCTTCAAAGGTTGCAATGCGTTCGGTACAGATATAACATTCGCAAGTGCATTATTGGATCATATGAGCAGAACAGTGAATTAATTGTTGGAAAACATAAAGGGTTAATTAAGTTTCAAAAGGGGATACTTCTAAGTAATAAATCTTTAAAAGAAATGTATGGTTATTTAATTGACAAGTATGATTTAAGATAATTGCTCACTTATAGACTCAATCAAGACATCCTCGAAAATTTTTTTCCATATATTCGAGGCATGGGAGCCCATAGTGATCATCCAACGGCTCTTGACTTTAAATACCGCCTAAGGTGGTATATTCTTGGTAAGCATTCAGCTGCAGTGTTTACAGCCAACAAAAACACAGCAGATGACAACGAAACGACTTGATTTATCAATCCCATGCTGGAAGAGCAATGTTTTTCCACAACTCACAAATCTGAGGGTCACAATAATTTTTCTGATCAATGTTCTGCAAAAGCTGTTAAAGGAATTTCTACTGAGGACTTGGAAGGTTTTGCTGATTATGACTTTATCGAAGTGGATTTATCAAATTTGCAGTTAACAGTTGAAATGGAACATATTTTGAAAAGTTTTGAAACCGAGGAATTTAAAGAGCATATCAACAAAGAATCTTTGAAATATATTGCTGGATATGTAGCTCACAGATTTCGTCATAAATATCAATATCTCGACGTAGCAACTAGACAAATAATGACATCTTCCGGAACCATTCCAAATTGGCTGCAGTTAATTTCAAGAGGAAATTTGTTATACCCTAGTGAAGAACTGATGAAAGTGACAGAAGCCATGAACGATATTTTTTTGAAGTGGCTCTCAAATTCTCTCTCAGATGAAAAGGGACTATTTGACAAATTAGTTGACAAAACTATACAACAATTGTCTACTAATTTACCTAGAGAAATTCTCCATTGTCTAGCTAGAACTCGTACATATATACGGCTTCGAGACTTGAATAAGAAAGTAAGTTTTCAAAATTGTAAATGCAATTTAGAGCGAAAAATGTTCAAATTCACTAATCGCAAAAACTGATGTTTAATTCATAGTTTTGCCAATAGCGTTAGACGAGTTTGTTTTCTATTATTTTGTTTTAATAAAAAAAAATATATAAACTCCTGGGATATTTTTTTGCTGTCACAATATACAGATGAAAATAAAGTTTCATATCCTCTCCTTTAACGATAAAAGTGCAAGCGAAAATTTAAAACTCCATCGAAAACGGTCGATTCTCATTTTATTGCTTACATAAGGTATTGCAAACGGAGCTTTTTACTTCGAATGTGACGTCACGTCGAGCGGGAGTAGGTGAGAGAAGCTGCGCGGTAGCACACCATATTCTCCTTCCACTATGGTAAATACGTTCAAATTCAAATCTAGCGTAAATTGTGTGATTTCTCAACATTTGCACTTACGGCACTATTGAATTAGATGTGTGTTTTCTTTCCAAGTAAGAGCCTTCACATTGAAATAAAGATACTGAAGTTTTCATGATCAAACACTGCAACTTAAATCCTTAATTTTGTCGAATTTTGCACAGGAATGCTTATTCAGAGTGAAGGAAAACATGAAGATCTGGAATACGTTACTACCGCATATTGGTCCATAACTCATATCAGCTATTGATTCGAATGTAGCATTTTTAATAGGTTTGCAGTAATTCCAAGAAATTACTTTTGAAAAAATCTTATGGTCTTCGACGTGAACAAGAACCTCACAATTTAGAAATTTGGTGATATATTACGGAAGATGTTCAAAAGTAAAAGGCACAGGCTTGAAACCTGAAAATTACTAAAAGATCGTAGGGGAGGGTGGGGATGGTTGATACACTGTAGTCAGCCGTAATATATCCCAAACGGCATTTGCTAGTGTTGCTGTCAACTTACGCAGCCACGCACGTATTTTGCATCGCTAAGTTATTTTTATGTTTTTTGTTCCAAAATATTGTAATATTTCTTGGTAAGTCAGTGTCTTTCACATGATAAATGTTTCAGTATATTTAATAGTTATTAGATGGGTTTAATTAGGCTGAATAAGGTTATGAATCCTGCATGTTGAATAATTTTAGGTTATGTTTTCACTCTGAAAAATACTTGAAACAAAAAGTTGTCTCAAAGGAGCATTGATACAGGTATAACATGGGAGGTTTGATACAGTATCAATCCTCCCTTAATGGAGATGTATATTTTTGTCGTCAGATAAAAATTCGCAACATTAATGTTTTCATGCTAAATCTAAATTATTTCTTTTTGGTTTTAGTTAAAATGCCTTTTAAATATATTAAGAAAACAGACCGTACGCCAACATCTCCTGAGAGACTAAAACGGGCTGTCATGGAATATGCTTTAGAAAACCAACCGCTACGAACAACGGCAAAAAAATACAACGTAGACAAAATGACACTGAAGAGATATGCACAAAAATACAGAAATGAAGGCGACGAAACTAAATAGCTTTGTTCGTAGAGGAATCACAAAATAGTCAGCGGCGATTCGATTGGTGGGGTGAAATCCGAAACTAGTCTCTGACTGATTTCACAACATCTGATTGGCTCTGATTAGTTCGTGATTTCTCTACGAACAAAGCTTATATCAGCCAAATTTTGCTTCAAATCAATTATTTTCAAATAAACAGGAAATCCTTCTAGTTAATTATCTCTTGTCTGCTGCTAATATGAATTACGGATTAACTACAAGGGAGACGAGAGAACTTGCATACCTATTTGCGACCGAAAATCACATTGGAAAAATGCCGCAGTTGTGGAAAGACAAAGGCGCTGCTTCAAAAGATTGGCTAAGAGGGTTTATGTCACGTCACAGTAATTTAAGCATTAGAGTCCCAGAACCAACTATTTTAGCCAGATCTACAGCTTTCAACCAACACACAGTCGGTGAATTCTATAATTTGTTGCGAACAGTCTTAGAACGTGAAAAATTTACTCCCGACTCGATTTACAACTGTGATGAGACTGGCGTCCAAACATCGCATAAACCTGGAAAAATAATAACTAAAAAAGGTCAAAAACATGTAGGAAAAATAACTTCTGCAGAACGAGGTACCACCGTGACTGTATGCTGCGCAGTAAACGCCTCCGGCAATTTTATCCCTCCATTCTTCATTTTTCCCCGACAAAAAGTACAGAATTACATGACGTTTGGAGCGCCACCAGGATCCGTTAGTGTAGCTCAATCATCAGGCTGGCAAACAGAAGAAACTTTCTTGAAATACCTCGAACATTTTGCTAAATTCTCAAAATCCTCTCAGGAAAATAAAGTTTTGCTAATATTAGACAACCACCGAAGTCACGTATCCTACTTGTGTCTCGAATATTGCAAACAGTACGGTATTGTCATACTAACCCTTCCACCACATACCAGTCATCGGCTTCAGCCATTAGATGTTACGGTTTATGGACCCTTTAAATGTTATTACAACCAAGAAGCAGATAACTTTATGGTTTCTAATCCAGGTACAACAATGTCCCTACAGAATATCGTTCCTCTAGTATCCAAAGCATTTTATCGTGCTTTTACTCCAGTAAATATATCAAAAGGTTTTAGTGCCACAGGGATTTATCCTTTCAACCCTAGCATCTTTTCTGATGATGACTTTCTAAGTTCCTATGTAACAGATCGTGAGAATCCACTTTATGAAAATAATGTATGTCGATTTCAACAAGATGTTCCGCCTAAAAATGATGAAGACTGTTCTTCATTTGACAATCTAATAAATGTTGCTGGACCTGCTTCACATTCATCAAATCATGCCACCAACATTAACCAAGAATGCAAGATGTTAAAATCTCCCGAGGAAGTACGTCCATTCCCTAAAGCTTCGGCTAGGAAAAAACCATCCGGAAGAAAACCAGTGAAAACTAAAATTCTAACTGATACCCCAAATCTTGAGGAAATTAAGCAAGATACGGTAAAAAGGCAGGAAGTAAAGGTAAAGAAAGTTAAAAGAAATATTTGTTTTGAAACTAATGATGATTCTCATTCGGATATATCAATGCGATCATCAAAGTCATCAGAGGTTACTGATATAGAAGATCAAATTAATAATGAAAGAAGAGAAGAAGATTGGGTAAATGGAATTATTTCAAATAATGACTTTGTTTTGATAAAGTTCACTACCAAAAAAACATTGAAACACTATGTTGGCCAAGCTGTTAGTGTTGAAAACCCTTCTGAATATTGCATAAATTTTTTAAGGAGAATACCACCGGGGTACCATTTTGTTTTTCCTGACGTTGCCGATATTGGATTGGTACCGGCTGAAGATGTTATTAAATTACCGGAACCAACGAAATGTGGTGGTACAGCTCGAATAAATCGAAAATTCTCTTTTGCAATTGATTTTTCTGCATTTTCTAATATTAATTAGAAATGTTTTAATAACCTTTGTTTAGTTCGTGGTGTTAGGATTGTATGGTGTGCTGCCGCGCAGCTATATATCCCTCTCTATCGCACCGCGTGACGTCAGCTTGGGAGCATATTCAGACACTACTGCACCCATGTAACGTAAAACGATGTTTAACCAGCTCATTTCTCATTTTGACTAGCATCACAATTTTTTTTTTGAGTAAATAGGTACTCAACAACATGCATTTTCTTAATTTTATTCATACAACCTACCTGCAACTCGATCTATCTGTCTGGTTACACCAAATAAATCACTGAAACATTGTTGAGGCAGGTAATTGACTAAATTCATTTCTTACCTATAATCCTATAAAATAACACAACAAAAATTGGATAAAAAAATGCAACAGAAAAACGTTTTATTTCGGTTTTCATATTTTTATTTATTTCTTTACATTTGTAATTTTTTTCATTTTTTTTTCTAATTTACGTTTACAATTTTCGAAACTTAATGTTTTATTCACATGTCTTAACCTAATATAAGTTCTCGTTCGGGCCATGCAGAGAATAATTTTATAAGGAATACAACAACCCAAATTTACATAATTGGGATCACTTTGAACAGCATCCGCCAATTTTTTAAAAATGAATGGCTCCATACATAGGAAATTTCCATACAAAACTTTAAACTGATTGTCAAGAATGCGTGTTAATTTTAACAATAAATCGCTTGGATACATTAAATTACCTTTTGAAAGAAATTCAGTCCAATCTGGCGATCTGGACATATCGAGTTGTTTTGTGGGTACGCCCAGATTTAAATTGTTGTATTTAGTTTTAAACCTGTAGGCTATGTACCCCGCTATATATTTTAGGCCCTCATTACTAATAGTATCCGAGAGTTTATTAGTTGAAATATTTTCAAAAGGGTCTGCGTCAAAGTTGGACAAATCGGCTTGTGAAAATATCATTTCATCATCATTCTCTGGTTCAATATCTGCTTCAATGAAACCATAATCTTCTATAGGAATATTTTCATGGGTTATAACACAATTTGCACTTTCCAATTCCGAAAGTTCAATGGTTTTTGCGAAAAAATTCGCGGAAATGCAAGTCTCATTATCTTCTTCCGTATTCTTATTCATTGTAAATACGGACAATGAATGCTTTCCTAAGATATACCAGCGGAGCCTGTATTTGATTTGGAGAGCTTCCGGGTGGTCATTGGTTGCCCCCATACCTCGAATATATGAAAAAAAATTTTCAACTACATCCTGATTTAGTCTGTATGTTATTAAGTATTTAATCTCGTACTTTTCTCGCAAGTAAAAAAATAAGTCCAACAGCGAACGATTGCTTAAAATGATACCTTTTTGAAATGGCACAAGTTGCTTGTGTTTCCCAACTATCATTTTAGAAATAATCTCTGTGGTTTGATTTATGATTGACAATTGTTTTTCCAGGTCTGTTCCAAAAGCATTAGTTCCTGGATGGTTACCATACTGTGCTTTGGCGTTGAAAATATCAAACCAGTAGTTAATTAAAGATAGAAATTTGCTTGTTTCTTTCCATGTGGTAGTCTTAAAAAGGGATTGCATTCCACACCATTCAAGAGCCTTTGCGACAGTATTAGAAAAAATTTGAGCCGCCGGTTTTACTTTCTGACGTTCGCTCCCTCGTACTGATAGATGGTAATCATTTACTTTATGCACAATTTTCGTGTCATTTGAAGATGCAGCAATAAGCTCTTCGATTCCACCTTTGTTGATGTACTTTCCATCAATAGTAAAACCTTGATCTATAAAGTGATTCCTTATGAGTTTCAACAAATGCGGCACATCCGCAAACACAAATATTTTTTCGTCATGATTAACGGGGTGTTAAAAAAAACAGTTTTTGTCGTGAGCCACTTCCAACTCTGACCACAACTTTCTATTTCCAATCCCCATGTCGCTTACAATGGAAACAACTGTATAGTTGGCAGAATGCAGGTCTCGAATAATCCCAAATAAATCCTCTTTGCACATAGGCGCATCAAATCTATAGTACACGGGTTGTTTCCATGCCGAAAAAAGTCCCCTGACAATAGCTACCTGACATGTTTTGTGGGGACCAACTACTTTTTCTTTTTTTTGGTCAATGCAAATTTTATTTGAAATATAAATTTCGTCAAACGCTAAAACGCATACTTTTTCTAACATTGTCATTGACAAGGACTTTTGCTTCATTATCTTTATGACGTCTTTCAGAATTCCTTGGTCTACATCTAAATTTAGAGCCCATTTCCTTAGAGTAGTTAGTGCAGGCAAAGGATATCCAAATTTGCGCAAATATCTGTAAGCTTTAGGGCTTACGCTCCTTAACGATATTGCTGATGCAATGTCTTCTGGGGTCCATCGAAAATTTTTTCCTGGATTTAATAGATGTTTAATTTGACTAGGACCAAAATGCTTTTTTAACATTGTTGTCATGGACTCTAACTCTTTGTTCACGGATGCCAAATTGTGTTGCAAAATCTCATTTTCTTTTCTTAGATTTGCGTTGTCAATCTTCAGTTGCTCAACGAGCTTATTCCTAAATGTAATTATGAAAAATGTAAATAACATTGTATAAATAATGAAAATACTTACAATTCAGACACAGAAGACTCCATAGAAACTCCAGAATTAGAGGGAGACTGTTTTTCCGTTAATATGTTTTGTTCAGCTTCTATATATTTTATATTCTCTGAGGCATTTGTGTCGGTTTCCCTCTCTTTCTCCAAGATATCACTGATCATTATTTTTTTAATTTCGTCTCGCTTTTGTCGTCTTTCGTTTTTACTGGTGCTTAAACTTTGCTTCTGATTTGGTATAAATTCAGTGGGTATGGCGTCTTGCTTTAAGTCACGACCAGTTTTTGGTTGATATTTAAGTAATTCATGCTTCAGTGTCTTAATAAAAGCAGAAGGATGAAAATGCTTAGAACATATACGCCCTAATTGAAAATAAAAAAATCAAACATTATCATAACATTTTTAGTGTTTAATTACCATGACGAACATTAAATTTGTCTTGTCGGCGACAGGCGTTAATCCATTGCTTGGATAAATTTTCGTCTTTTGGGAAGCTATAGTATCGGATATCACTACCTTTAGTTTTTCTGGAATAATTTCCACAACCGTAAACTGCACATGCAGGCATTATTACACTTATTAATACACGTAAATGCAGAAAAATCTAATACTGGTATTACACACCACGCTCGAGATGTGATTCTGTGCGACTCGCGTGCTCCCAGAGTGACGTCATGCGCACACTGAAAGAATACCGGTTCTGCTCCTTAGCACACCATACAATCCTAACACCACGGTTTAGTTCATTTATTAATACCTACTGGAAATGGAATAGATTTTTATTTTAACATAACATAAATACTTGACGATTTTTTTTTCAAACGACCGAACATTTTATTTTGTGTGTTCCAATAAATAAAGGTAACTAATTTGTATATTTTGATGTGTATCAATCCATCTTTTACTCATGTATCAAACATCCCTTCGCTTTCGGGAGGAATGATACACTTTAAAAGTTTTGTTTGTTACAATTACAGAAAAAATTATTAAATTTAAACAAAATTTCATCTATATATATATATATAATTTTTATCTCCTAAAAGCCCCTACAAATAATCGGAAAATAGTGTAAAACGTATTGTCACTATTTTATTGACCATGAAAGTTAGGTGTATCAATCGTCCCCACCCTCCCCTACTACGTAGAAATAAAGCTATTGAGTATAGGCAATTTGAAAGATAGTGGATGCTCTCATCTTACCTATCTCTTCTCATTTGCAAGTAACTAAAATATAGGAATCGTATGAAAATAAAACTCTCGTGAAATACGTATAAATAAATTTTTATTTAAATAAATATATAAAATTTACAATATTAAATTAATAATTTTATGCTAAAATAAATAGATCACATAATTTTCGTATTAGCTTAGCTACAATACCTAAATATTTATAAATGTTCAGTCATTAGAATGTTACCTTAAAACTATTACTGTCGACGTCGCACTACTAATTTTGACTGATAGGACAGTGTTAACATTAACGAGGTAAAATGTAACATGAGTAATTTATTTCATTTTAGTTATAAAATTTATTATATTTATTGATTATAAAGTCGGCTATTGAAGAGATCATACGGATATATTGATAATATTTTATTTAAAATTACAGTCTTCGCAGTAACTTTCAAAGGACTTATTAGGAAGTGTACTATGTTCAGTACTGTTGTGTTAAAATTTGAGAGCGTAAAATAATTTTCATTCTAAGATTAAAAAAGTGGTATGTCGATTATCCTTATACTACAAAATTAGATCACTATTAAATTTGGTAATAGTAGAATATAGTAAACAAATAAGCAGAATTAATCTATGAAAGTCAACTAAAACGAATCTGGGAATAATAACTCTAAGTAATTGTTAATTTATTTTTCAATACCAGACATTGTGTTTTACTGAGTGTACATGTTTCCGTTTTTTATAATGTAATAGAATTTGAAGATAATTTAGAAAACTATAGATATCAATTTGACAAATTATGAAACGAAAGGGTCCGCGTTTATTATCGTATGTTCAAATAGGCAACCATTAACATCTACTTTATTCTACATGGATTTTAAGGCCAAATTTGGGGATTTGCAGTACAGTCCTGTGGACGGATGAGAATATGTTTACGAGAAATAGTGTCGTAAATCTGAGGCATCCTTGAATATGCAGATAGGTCTAATTAGCAACGTGAATTATCTGCAAACATGCCATGTTGTTTAATCGATTCTTTGCTGATTGATTCTTACGCTCCATGTGATTGAATAAGGGTAATACCAGGGCGAATTGCAAATGGAATCTTATTGCTACCAATTATACAAGATGGTGGTAGTTTATCAAAAACATAACCATAATCTTAAGATTTTTGTTTGGGATGGATTATGAAACGTTTAATATACGCAGAGGTTTCAATTTCCATTGAAAAATTATTGAAGTGTATTCGTTCATCAAGGAAAAGTGATTTTCAAAAATTGATACTTAAACAGTGATTCAACAAAGTTATGGTTTATTCAATTCAAAACTTTGATAATGATTGTTCACTTTTTAATAATTTCATAAACTTTTAACTTGAAGTAAAACGTAAAAAAACTGTATACAATTTTTGTGTTTTTTACTCTTAGAATAAAGGCTGTTTGTTTGTGTTGTGTGTTTAATATATAAAACGATTCAGTACACATTGCATAAAACATATCCAACTTATAGAATTTAATTAAATTGGATTCAAGAAACATCTTTTGAAACCCCTATTTTCATAACTACTGGTTTGTCTATGATTTGATTTCGTACTTGCTAAATTTTCATCTACAATTTTCAAGAGATTTTCAACATCTGTATCGTGAGCGTGTTCCATGAAAATTTTACATATTGCTTGTATATACCAAGTGCCCAGCTTTGGATCTCGAAGAGAAACGAAACCTGAAAAAGAAACACAAAGATGTGAAGTTGTATTATAAGAAATAAATTTCAGATTATGAAACAACTTGAATAATGGGCAAACTTTAAATAACAATAATGCTGCTTCTGAGTATATTAGGAGTACATTATTTTCATCGCATATGATAAATGAAATCGTATATTTTACTGGAGGGTAGATACATATTTGCTATCCGTATTTGTACAACGTAGGCGTTTCTTTGGGAGAGACATTTGTTCGACTCCTTGCAACACGTGCGTTTCCAATTGTGATTAAAGTATTTCTAAAACACATGTTTCTAGTACAGAGTTACGCCTCGAATATATTTTAAATTTTTATAAAAAACCTTTTATAAAAAAATGTTTAGTTTTCGAACTTGTGTAACGCAGAATCTATATTCGCTTTGTATGTACAATATAATTTATGTTGGTACCAAGCATTATGCCATTAGAAGTATGTTTATTTAATATAGAAAAGAAAAGAAAATCTTTATTCAGTAATGCCCAATGGCGTTGAACAAGTCACACGTATTACACATTGTAAAATATTGTAAAGTACAAAACAAAACAGATTCATTTAAGACAAAATAGCAATAAATATATATACAAAGAAACAAATATCAAACAGACAAACAGACAAAAAACAGCCAAATTCAATGTTTAATTTTTTGTCAAATTTTACAGTAAAATTTAATTTTTAAATTAGAAAAAATATGAAATAGAAACACATCCCTTGTAGATATTTGCGGAGACGTGTCTTGAATCTTTCGGGTCTTTGCTGCTTCATCTCATAGGGAAGATGATTATATATTTTTGTGGCTTGTGTAGCCGCACTTTTAAAAACAATTGCTTTTATATGTATAATATAAATATTTTCAATATTATAAATATTCAATTGTGATCTGATAGAAAGACATTTATTTAATTTTTGTTATCTGTGTAAATATTCTGTATGTGGAATATCTGATGACATGGCAACCCATTAATTTAAGAAAGCAGGGGGAGCAGGTCAATGAAAAATCATTGCAAAGCCGACTTGGATACGTCTCCGAAAGGCAGGTTCCGTGAAGGAAGATGTACTGGTTACCTCCTATAAATAGGGACCCTATAACAAGTTAAGGTTTGAAGACACGCTAACAAAAGAAAATACAGACATAAACATCCAATTATTCCAGTATCTATGAAGAAGTTGATTGAAAATTATCAGTATATTCTAGTTTAGATGTAGGATAGGTGTTTGTGGATGGAATGTGTACAAAAGTAGGTACTAATAAGTGTTATAGTAATAATTCAAATTATCAGAAATTCACCGTAAAAACTGTGTTAATCTATTACATTAATAGATGGGATTAACCAGCAAAAATAAATTGGTTTAGTTCGGCAAAACCAGTAACTGACCCTAACAACTGAGGTCTAACATTTGCAAGGACGCTAAAAGATAATAAATTCCACCTCAATTTCTTCCATACCGCAGAAGATTAATGAATTGTAACATGTATGACTTGCATGATGATTTCACAATTTTCTCTCGTTTACCATATCGTCACATTATAGTGTTTTAAATTGAATTATGGCATGTGTATTTTAAAACAAAATTTAACGAATACACTAAAACTTACATTTTCAGACATTGAGTGAGTTTTCTTATCGTGTTGATATTGTTTGATATGAAAATTAGATAAATATAATAATAACTAACCTAAAATGATATAAATATGGAATCTAAATAAATTCAATCTGACAACTTAGAAATGTTATTCTATTTTAAATGCATTTTATTTTATTCAAAAAATAGTTTATATCTGTCATTTTCTTCTCTGTTTTCAGTATTAATAGAAGGACAATATATATCAGCCTCTTAAACAGGGAATAAATTTATCACATGACTCTATAAAATAAATCTGGTATTGTAATTGACGAATGACATATACGTTGGTGGTTTCCTTTTTGCCGAAGAGCGTTTGCTAAAAACGCCTATGCATTGCATCTCTTCTCAACATTTCTCTCTCGTATTACAATGGTGACTTGAATAATCGAGCATAGGATAGTAGAATATAAATTGTTGAACAGGAATGGTAGTATTTCAAATAAATGTAAATGTATAAACAAAAATAAATTCTAAAAACATGGATATACGAGGGTGCGTCAATATGTCCGTGACTTTTTGAATTTCCCGCCTCTTAACTGAAAGGTCAACACTGCTCCTGTCAATAGACAGCTGTCAGTTGACTCCTATCAAAATTTGTTCTACATTCACGGTGAATATACATGTCGCATCCTTGTCAATGAATCAGAAAGTCAACAGATAGAGTCTTTCTTTACCATTATTTCCATATACGCAAATCGCGCTTGATCAATCAATATGTATGAACCACACATCTTAGGTTTTAGTAGAGTAATCTAGAAATATGGTTTCAAATCATTCGCAGACAACACTTTTATAACAAAATTTCGCTGATTAGTTGCTAGTTTTAAAGCGAAAAAAATGTTTATATGGTCCTGAAAAATACATGAAATACGCACCTGGCACTGTTGCGTAAGCCAACAACACATCGGCCTGATTTCTTGGAGCCTGGAATGGCGTTGCGTCGGTTTGGACTGTATCAAATGCTTCACCACTAAAATTCAAATATGCTCAGTAATAGTAATAAACTGATTATGAAATTAATGTAATCTATTCGTGTTTTTATCTAGACAAATTCGTCCAGTAGAAATTAGTCGAACTTATTTTCAATATATGCTTTCAAAATTACCAAATCCTTTCAAAACCACATATGATTTAAAGACTTATAGAAAAAATTGGAATACACTACTTTTAGGTAAAGTGAAACTACATGATACAAAATAATCCCAATGTGTAGTTTTACCTGTTGTATCTGGAATTATTTCAGAAACAATCCCGTAACAATGAAATATGTATTACTAAAAAATTAGAAAATATGAGATTATGAAAGGTTATTAAATAGTAAAAGAAGGGCAAATGCATAATTCCCACAATCAAATTAGAATGATTTAGTTTAGCTTACAATTATATTGATGTTCAAAATTTGTAAATTGTTATTTTTGAAATTAATTTGATGTAGCGTCCATCATAATTCTTTTTTTTTTAATATTATGAAACCGACAAAACTATTTCACTAAATATATATGAATATAAAACTTACCGACAACATTGAAATATAAATATTTTAGGCTTGTTGGCTAAATATGAACAACTATAGTTACTGAATTGATGGACAATCCAGTCAATTGACACGACGTCATTATCTATAGTTTCGATATAGGTACTTCCTCTATGACCATTACCATGACTCATAATAATCGTCACGTTAATGTCTGCATACTTAAGCGATGAGTCTTTACAATATTCTGTAACTATTTTCTCCATATCCTACAAAAGCAAAGAAAATTATTAGATTGTATGCAATTTACTGTTTATTATGTGTTCATAAAATGTCCACAGATGAGCACTGGGCACGCTCAGTAGGAAATCTTTGTGAGGCGTATAGAGGCAACCAAGCGATTAGGCCATATTCAGATTTAGGTAGAACCAATGCAAAATATAATCACTTAAGTAAAGTACGTGGGATTTCTCATTATGAATTGTTAATGTGATGATTAAAAGAAAAATTCTAATCAAAAGACGAATGACAGAGGCTCCAAGAACCCCGAGGCACTTCCGAGGCACTTCTGAGGCTTCTAAAAATTCAAATAAATTGAAACCGTTGCGATGCATGAAATAAAATTCGGTCTATCTGATAGACATAAACGCGCATTAAATTAAATACTAGAACAAAGCCACAAAAGCCCGGGATAAATTAGTGTAAATAATATTAACTTATCCATGTGCATCAATAATATTGGATGTATACAGGGTGAGTCATTAGCAGCTGCTTCTTTGATTGCTCTTTTGTTTTAAATAAAAAAAATGAGGTGTGGCCACGACACGACTTTCTTATAATAATAATAATAATAATAATAATAATAATAATAATAATAATAATAATAATAATAAATGTGTTTATTATGTATAATAAAGAAATGTACAAGTGCAAATACCAAAATAACGAAAATACAAATAAAGGTAAATACATAATCGCAAGGCGAACCCCAGTATAAACTGTTTACTTGACCTTGATGATAAATATGAGCAATATGCAACAAAAATAAAATCCTGCTTAAAACTAACTTAGCCTAAAGTTCGATGATGAGCACCATGAACTAAAATAAAAAGTATAATAATAAATAATAAAACATAAAAGTCACTTGAAAGTGAACGTCCATATCGATAACCAGCAAGCAGCTTGCATCAACCCATTACCGCAATAGAAGGTGTGACTTGAGTCTAGATTTAAACTTGGATGCTGTGAGGGACTTAAACTCAGTTGGTAGGGGATTGTAATTACAGTATACCTGATACGTAAAAGATCGTTCATATAAGGAAGTCTTATGGGGCGTGGGAGAGATCAATCCGCGAAATCTAATCCTATTATAAAGATATGGCGGAGACCTATGCAGAAGCACACTATGATAGAAACACAATGCCTGCAACCTCCTACGTCCCGCCATGCACAACCAGCCCGCATCACTCAACTTGTGAGAGATGTGATCAAATTTTCGTATATTGTAAATGTATCGTAGACAAGCATTTTGTATTTTTTGAATTCTGGAGCTGGTAAAGGAATCCAAGGACCCATGATACAGTGTTAAACAGTAAGAAAAATGCGACAAAACAAAAGCCTCACACAACACGTTCTTCACTGTTTCATTAAGAGTACGCCTGTAAGGGTATAGTCTCTTCAAATTAATATAAACAGAGGTAATATATTTGGATATCTGATCCTTATATCTGAATGTGTTGTCAATGTAGAGACCAAGGCTCCTCACCCTATTCACAACCGGTAAATGTATATTATCAATAACAATCTCTAAAGTTCTGCCAATGTTGAAGCACGTTTTTTTAGGACCGAAAAGGACGACCTGCGATTTCTCCGGGTTTATATGAAGGCTGTGATTGACAGAAGCATCAAATAGATTTGAAAGATCGGTGTTAATTCTGTGCATAGCAGCTTGCCATTCAGATGGGGGAAAGGAGTAATAAAGCTGAGTATCATCAGCATACATATGTGATTTGCAGTGCTCTATACACAGTAATAATTTTGAGGTGTATATAGTGAATAGAATTGGCCCAAGAACCGAACCCTGGGGTACACCTTGCACTAAGGCAAGGGGAGCAGAGCAACTGCCTTTTAATCTTACCACCTGCATACGACCATATAGATAATTTGTCATTAGAGTGAGAGCGCTACCATTAAAGCCAATGGATTTCAAAATACAAAGAAGAGTGCCATGATTAACTGTATCGAATGCCTTGCTGTAATCAAGTAAGACCAGGCAGGATACAAGGTTTTTATCAGAAGCCGTAATCAGGTCATCAGTCATAGACAACAGAGCCGTTTCGCAGCTATACCCCGGCCTGAATCCCGACTGAGTAGAGGACAAAATGTTCTCTCTTGCAACAAAAACAGCTATCTGTGCAGCGAGGACCTTCTCTAGGATCTTGGACATTACAGGCAGCAGGCTAATGGGTCTAAGGTCTTTCATTTGTTTAGGTTCTGTGGACTTAGGTACTGGAGAAACCAATGCCTGCCGCCAGCAATCCGGGAACACCGAGTCAACTATACATGAATTAATTATGTGCGTGATATAATTTTTTTATACAAAAATTATTCACATCCTATTCTAAGTACCTCTATTCTTTTAATAAATCTCTATAGAATGCATACTTTGCAAGATATCAAAAAAGTGCTACTCGCTAAGAGTAAAAGTGCTACTTCCGGTCCGAATTTTGAAATTTCATATATGCAAAAAATATTGCAAATCCAGTTTGAAATACGTTGTACTCTTGATAAATACATATAGAATGCATAACTTACGACATATTTGCAAAAAAATCGCTATTCGATAAGAGTAAAAGTGGTACTTCCGGTCTGAATTTCGAAATTTTTTTTATACAAAAGATATTGAAAATTATGTTTTAAATACTTTTATACTCGTCACTTACTTGTCTAAAAAGCATGACTTGCGAAATATTCGCAAAAAACTGATTTTCAATAAGAGTAAAAGACCTACTTCCGGTTTTAATTTCGAAAACCTTTTTTAAGACAATTTGTCTCAAACTTAATTTTAAGTACATATGAATCCTTTATAAATTTGTTTAAACTTAGTAGTTGACGAAATATTGGCAACATTCGATTTTTTCACTGAAGTAAACTACTACTTCCGGTCTACCGATTTTGCTGAAAAACTAATCAGTTCTCAAGGGGGAGACTATACTACTAAATACAAAATTTGGAATAGATAGCTATAGCGGTTTCACCGCTATCGTGGTCACACACAGACACAGACATACATTTTAAAAACCACTTTTTTGATATCAGGGGACTTCAAAACGTGGACATCTGCAAAATCTCGAGGTCAAAAATTTTCATCATCACAATACTTCCTTATACTACGTATAAGAAAGTAAAAACAATTAGTGGAAGATTCATGGTTGCTTGTGGCGCATATTGTAAAAATACTTTAAGTTCTGACGCATTCCGGTTTCACCGGAAATACACGGAACTTAATTTTTTTAAATGACTCGCCCTATATATTTTTGGATTCTCTAGTACCGCTTTAAATTGTCTATTCAACTGTTTTTTCCTTTTCAGAATTGTTGTAGCCAAGAAAGTTCTGCATCATTTGGTATAAGTTGTACTCAACAATACCTCAAAATACTTTGTTCCCGAAATTTTCACACACCAAAAACCTATTTTTTTTAAATGGAACACCCGGTATTTTATTGAGGCATTTTGTTCATTTTTATAATCTCTTTCATTTTTGTTAACGATGTCCCATACCTATCTTTTGTAATTTCTGGGGTTATCACTATAGGAGCAATTAGCGGTCAATTAAGGAACTACGAGCGCTGTTGCTCTATGCACCCAAATATTCCTTCAACAATTGGAAGGCAATAATGGGGACCGACTTCCTTAGTCAACTCTCAAACAAAGTTAAACATGTTAAATCCAACTATCCCAAAGGTAATAATTTTACAGAATGAAGAGCATCGCATTTCAATTATTTAATTCCGGCAATGTCCAGTTGAAGTATTTCATTTTTTACACTGTTGGTTAACAACGTAATAAAATAAAGACTATGTTTACTGACATATTTGAAGATGCCAGCCCACTAAAAGGAGCATGAAACAATGCTGCTACCTTGAATTTAATACGCCTAATTGCTCTTATTCTTTCATTGTTAAAGCTCTTCATAAGAGTTGGCTGTAGTTTTTCAAAATTATAAATTGATGTAATAAAACTTTGATAGAAAAAAATTAGCAACAAAATAACGCAATTTAAATAACCTTAAACTATTGAGCAACGTAACAACAACCAAAAGTAAAACAAAACAAATTTCATTGAAGAATATGTTCAATATAACCACAACTTTGTGCAATGCACGTGAGTATTCTGTTTTCCAAAGAAGTACTAACGTTGCGTAAAATGTTTCGACATATTCTGGTAAACGCTTTTCTGATTTTAATATTCATGTCGTCAAAAAGTTTTGAAAATCCGTCCGTAGAAAACGAAAATACTCTTCTCCATTAACATTTTCATCAAAGAAATAAGGTCCAATTATCTAACTACCCACTATGCCTCCCCACACATTTAATGACCAACGATTTTAAAAGTTTGCAGTTGTGATAAAGTGAGGGTTTTTATGTGTTATCATAATGAAAATTGTGACGATGAACGTATCCACTTTAAAAGAAGGTGGCTTCGTCGGTAAACAACAAAAAATTGAGATTAATTTATCTGCTGCCCATTGACAAAAATGTAAGCGATTCTGAAATTTCTTTCATCTAATCCTGTGTATGAATGTGCTACGAATGAATTACATATATCCTCATTATTCTGGATTCTCATATTTGACTTACATCTAACTGACGACTAATTTTTGTAGCAATAGTATGGGGGTGTTCGACTACACTCGCAGGTACGTAAACGTCTTATCCTCACGTTATTGATTTTGTCCGCTCTTTTTTTTCATATTCAATACTTTCTGTTCACTCGAACCGTTCTACCACGGATCGCTGTGCATAAAGTCTGGATGCTAGCAAAGAGTTTCTTTCAAAACGTCAATCGTACTATTAACTCTTCATAAGAATAATTCATTTAGATGATAACTAATAGCGATGCTTTTATAAATTTGACATAAATGTTTACCGACTTTCTTTAACAGTTGACTCAGGCAGTCGATCGCATTCCAGCCTTTATTGGACGAATATTTGGGTGCATAGAACAGCCCTCGTAGTTCTTTATTTGACCGCTGATTGCTCCTATAGTGATTATCTCAGAAATTACAAAAGTTAGGTATAGGACAGGCATGGCGAACCTATGACCCGTGGGTCAGACATTGACCCACGCAAGCTTTTGAACTGACCCACTCATTGGTTTTTATAAATTATTTTTTTATATGAAAAACAAATATTTCGAAGTGGACATGAGCTAAAACATATTTTTTACAAAAGAAAAAAGAGAATTTTTCTCAAAGTAGTGTTTTAAAAAGCTTTTTGATTTCAAAAAACAACATTACAGCTGCTAATTGTCAAGTTGCCCATTGCATTGCTCGCCATGGGAAATCTCTTTCATAACGACTTAAATTATGCAGAAATGTGTTCAATTGCTTTAGATGAGAGTAATGATGTAAATGGTTATGCACAATTAGCAGTTTTTGCTCGGTATAAATTAGGAAATATAATGAAAGAAGAGTAAATAAATCTAATAACGTTGAAAGGGAAGTGTACCGGTCTTCATATTTTTAAAGAATTTGATATTGCATTTAAAGAAATGAATACTGACCTTCAGAAAATAGTTTCTGTAACAACAAACGGTGCACCTACTATGGTAGGGAAAACACTGGATTTATTCAGTATCTTAAGCAAAATATTTCACATTCTCTGATCGAATTTCATTGTATAATACACCAGCAAGTTTTATGTGCGAAACATGGATTAAAAACATTTTCCAGTGTAATGTCAGTTGTAATAAAAATCATCAACTTTATAAAGGCAAGAGCTCTTAAAAAAACGGCTATGAAATTTGCACAATTCTTAGAGGAAATTGAATGCAATTATTCTCGCATTTGACATACAACAACGTGCGATGGCTTAGTTGCGGTCAAGTGCTTACTCGCTTTGTAACGTTATTAGATGAAATTAAGCTCTTTTTAATTGAAAAAGACATTACTTTCGATGAATTATCCGATGTACATTGGTTAAATGATTTAATGTTTTTATGCGACATCACTCAGCATTTTAATGAACTGAATAAAAAACTTCAAGAGCAAGGATTAATTGTTTTAACCATGTATGAAAATATTAAAACATTTATGGCAAAACTTGATATATTTAGTAAAATCTTCTAATAGAAATAGACTTGAAAGGGAATTAACTGCCAAATGCGTCAAAGTAATGAATACGAAATATGAACCTGATATTAAAAAATTATATGAAAATAAACAGCAACAGATTTCTCATTAAATAATTGATGTTTATACTTTGTTATATATTCATAAATATGTATACATATATAAATATATTAATATATAATATTTCATAATACATATTTTATGTAATCTTCTTTACCCCTTGTTCATTGAAACACTTAGTGACCTACGAACTAGTACTAAAAAAATAGTGAACAAAATTTGACCCACGTCTCAAAAAGGTTCGCCATCGCTGGTATAGGACATTGTTAACAAAAATGAAAGAGAATAAAAAGGAAACAAAATGCCAGAGTAAAATACCGGGTGTTCAATTTAAAAAAATATGTTTGTGGTATGTGAAAATTTCAGGAAGTAGGCTTTGAAAAAAACAAAGTTTATTGAGGTATTGTCGAGTGCAACTTATACCAAATCATGCAGAATTTTCTTGGTTACAAGCACCACTAAAGTTACTGTTTTTACTTTTAAAAACTACGAAAAATTGCTTTTTTTCTGAACACGTGTTTTCGTCAAAAATTTCCAAAAAAAAATTAATAACTCAAAAACTATTGGCTCAATTTTGAAAAAGAAAAAACAGTTAAATAGACAATTTAAATGAGTACTAGAAAATCCAAAAATATATAGTGTGTCATTTAAAAAAATTAAGTTCCATGCATTTTCGGTGAAACTGGAAGTGCCTCATGAAACCGGAAGCGCGTCAGAGCTTAAAGTATTTTTAGAATATGCGTCCTAAGCAACCATGAATCTTCCACTAATTGTTTTTTCATTTATCTAAAACACAAAAGAGCAATCGAAAAAGCGGCTACTAATGACTCACCCTGTACAGTGAAAACAAAGTTAGACAATACAGGTTCAAACATTTTTTCAAAGTTAGAAATAACTGAAACAGGTCTATTGTTTTGTATATGTATTAGATTTATCATCTTTCCTGAATACATGAGAAAAATATACCTATGTTCTAACAAAAGGGTTGAAGATTTTAGAAAAGGACAAGATACTTTATATCGAGCATATCAATCATAAAATCAGGAATTAATCATCAACCACTACCTCGGGTGATGATTTTAGTAACTATCTCTTAATTTTAATTGTACTTGTTAAATTGCCGTTTTACTTGTGTTGATTTAATGCGACCTCGGTCGCCACCTAACGGGACGACTTTTCCAGGCCACTGGTTTTCAGATCTTTCATTTGGACAATTATGATCATGTTGAAAATAGAGATAATGTTGCAAGCCAACTGGTAACCTATTAACGTACGAATCGACTTCATTTGTAAGTACTTGGAAGTATCGCTCACTGCTTACAGAACTTCCAAAAATTATAAGAGGTAGTAATTGATTTCACACTAATAGAGTAAAGATACATCAAAGCCAAAGCGTTATTGGAATGTTCCATCTTTAAATACGTGTTGGTTGTCTAGGGCTGACTAACTCGTATATTGTCTATATTAAATAACCCTAAATTGCTAAATCTAGATTCATTAAATAAGATGATACCACGGATAAAATTTGGATCTTTCAAAATTATGGTTAAGTGACCAATTGTTGCCATTAAACATTTTTATGATAAACTGTATTCTATATTTGAACTTCGCATTCCCAATGTTTTGATGATTATTTTAGATTAACTTAGCAATATGTAATGTTTAGGCATCATTACATATTCCTAAGTTACTAATCTGTAATTAGATACTTGTTTGTACATTAGTCTAGAAAATAAGTAAATAAATAAACGGCAATAATTTAATTTCTCCGTTCAAGATCAGGTTAATAAAGATATTGGTTAAGTTGGTAAATCAGATTTTCGTAATTGAACTTTTTCAAAATTTTTCTCACTGATTCGCAATTTATTTTCAGATTATACGCAATATACCATAATTTCGTTTATTCTAAATTTCTCTTTATTGCGAAATTCAAAACTTCTTTCCAAATATTTGTTCTAATTTCAAAAATTACACACTGGTTGTCAAGAATTTCTTCTACACTCATCAACAATTTAATGAAGCATTTTTACAAAAATTCATGTTTTTTTATTAAAAGATTCAAGCAATTTTTTGAAGTGTAAACTTCTTTAGGCGCGTTGCGCTGATTGTAGGTAGTGAACAAGACTGACCTGCAACGCTCGGATATGTAACGCTCTTCGGGTAAAGTCGGCTAAGGGAACAATATAAATAAATATATGATATAGAGGTATTTAATTTCAATTAAATTGAAATTTAAATGAATAAATAAATTCATGTCCCAGAGCAGATGTGAACCGGAGCCGCCTGGGTGAGAGGCCAGCACTTAACCATTAGACCAAGGGCGGGAGTCGAAAGCCAGTATTCATATCGTCTATTTATATATATACATGCGTCCGAAAATCTCCTTAATAATGCTTGCGCCCGAGGCAAGACAATCTCGAGTACGTTAAAGTTTTTCGCGGACAAGATATACACACAATTTTTTGGGCAACCGTTAAATTTTTCAATCGATTTAATTTAAATTGAGACACAATTTAATTTAGTTCTAGAGGTGCTAAATTAAAGTGGTTTACTTGCTTTACATGCGCTACCATGGAAATGAGACTAATACATATAATAAACTACAAATACTTGATAGTTGTCAAAATAAGTCGTAGAATGTGTGATTAAACATGTGTCAAAATGTGTATTTACTTTAACGACCGCTGCCATAGCAACGGCCGCGAAATTGTATTTCGCAAACTATGTTGCGTTCGCGAATTGGTAACTTCGCGGACGATTATTTAAATGTAATATAGAACGAAAAAAAAGTTGTATTTCGTATTATTAACCTCGCCTTGATGAAGTTTACCCTTCTGCTGTGTGGTTTTAAGCACACCCATTTTCTTGTTTATTAATAAAATTACTCAAGCTATTTTTATTGACTTGTTTTGACAGTAAATGTCAGTTTGAAATATGTTGTCAAAGCCTACTAATTGTATGTTGCAAAATGTATTTATTTTTAATAAATTATCGTACTCAACAATAATTTGAATTATTTTGATATTTTATAAATAATTTAAGCCACATCGGCATCAAATCAAAAGTAATAAAAGGACAATTTAAAAAGTACATTTGAGTACAAAACAAATCGTTTCGCCAAGATAATATGTTGGAATACATTTTATAAAATAGTTCAAAACAATTATTCTTTCATGTCGTAAAACAATTGCAAAAAACTTCGCTATAATCAGCATTTAGATTTTTCATAGAAAACAATATAGCAATAGGGTGCTCCTGGGTAGCAAACTAAGTGAAAACAGTTGCAGAAGCTACGCTTATAACACTTGGATTTGTTTGTTATTTTTAATATTTTTATAATTTTGCTATACTAGAAACCACCATTTTATACTCTGCCAGCAAAATCTCATTAAAACTTGTCCAAATAAGTTAAAAAAGGATTGTGTGTTTAGATATGTACTTATTCACAAATATGTTAAAATTAATAATTTATGTTAGATCAAGTTTTTTAAAATATGGTATTATTTTCATGTAATATCTGTTAATTGCTTATAGCAGTCTAAGTTGCATCAAGAAATAATCAAACTTTCTTAGATTACCATTTCTGAGTGCAATGAACGATGTTGAAAGAACATAGATGCAATATGCCGCTGCAAAGTTAGAGAAGATATTGTAACAGTGGTAAGATTCAAGGTCAAAAAAAGCGCGGTTAATATTCAAGTCGATGTAAACTTGGATAAACATTACAGCGATAGTTACGAGGTAGGCGCCATAAATTCTCGACCTGACAGGCTTATACAGGATCAAACGTGTTCAAACTCCGTCACGTCATGCATGCACATACGCGAGGTGTACACTATAAATATAAAGGTTCGAAGCCTAGTAGTTTTTAGTAACCAGCCAACCAACGTGACTAGCGCACAAAATGTCTGAAGTAACGAAAATTGAGTAGGTACAGCACGGTCATTATATTTTTAAGAAAAGAAGGGCATATACCATATCACATTAAACAACGTTTAGACGGCGTTAACGATGATTCATCTCCTTCGTGTTCAACTGTAAAAAAATGGGCAAAATGTTTTCGTTTGGGACAAGAATCCCTGGAAGTAGCTGATCGGTCGGGTCGACCAATTGAAGTGATAACACCTCATCAAATTTCAATTATTGAACATTTAGTGCTAGAAGATCGCCGTTTGAAAGTGAAGGAATTAGCAGTGATAACAAAGATTTCCGAAACAAGTGTTCGCCGAATACTCCTTGACCATTTGGGTATGAATAAAATTAGTGCTAGATGGGTACCGCGACTTCTTTCTGCTCTCCAACGTGAACGTCGGCGTCGAGCCGAATGTGCGCAGTCGTTTTTAACCATGCGTGGAGACAACCCAAAACCGATTTTGGAGTCCATTGCCCCAGGGGATGAAACAATGGTTCTGTTTTACGATCCTCTATCGAAAAGGGAGTCCATGGAATGGCGGCGACCTGATGAACCCCGTCCCAGAAAGGCAAAAGTCGTTCAATCAACGAAAAAGGTGATGGCCACAATATTCTGGGATTGTGAGGGCATTTTGCTAATTGACTTTAAAGAGCGCAATACAAGTGTGATCGGCACATATTATGGGTCTTTATTGCATTGTATGTGTGGAAGGCCTATTTACAGTAAATCGAATTTCAACCAGAGCAATTTCAGAACTTCATTGGCGTGCGTGAGCAAAGTTTGTGCGCAAAGGATTCCTTTAGCCTGAGGATCAAAAATAAGTTTGCAGCACTTCAGGGAATATAGTTACAGTGATATTAACTTCTCTTGTTAATGATTGCTGGCCCAAAAACTGATGGACATTATTTTAAACAATCCAATAAGTTGTCTTCAATGCAATGGACGCATACAAAGTAACCGCCACCAAAGAAATTTAATGTACAACCACCTAGAAGCAATGTGTTGTTGATATCTTTTGGGACCATGAAGGACAGACCGTTGCTGATAGAGTTTAAGAAAGCTAGAGTAAATATCAATGCAAACCCATAGAATGAAACTTGGAACAAGTTTTATCAAGCAATAAGACAAAAACGTTCAGGAAATCGTTCAAGTGGTGTCATTTTGTTTCACATAAATGCTCAGCCTCATGTCGCTAACTTAGGAAAAGAAAATCTTTTAATTTCCACTCTGCAGCCCAGATTTATCGCTTTGCGATTTCGATATCTTAAGTCCACTTAAAATGGCGTTAAAAGGCAGCAGTTTTTAGTCAGACCCACAAGTACAAAATGGTGTAAAAGAATTCTTCAGTCAGCAGTCGAAAAGATACTATGAGCAGAGTGTACATTGTTTGGTAAAGCAATGGGATATGTGCTTCAATTGCTGTTGTAATTATTTGCAAATATATTTTTTATATTTTTTTTATGAGTCAAAGTATGTTGTTTAGCGATAGTTTAGCATTTTTCTTACCTTCCTAGTTTTGTCTTTGTAATCCTTAACAGTAAAGCCCATCTGCTTAAAAAGTTTAGTAATATTATTATGATCAACTTGAGCACCAGCTCGGTATTTATTTAGTGGAAAGGCTATGTTGTTAATAAGCAGGACTTTTCCCCTATTGTACTTCGAATTAGTCAAGTAAGTTGGAATCTTATCATTTTCGACACCGTAAATTGTCTTTGACTTAGTCACTTTGATAACTAAAGGTTTATTCAGATCATCTATATTAATGATTGGTCTACTGTTTATACCATTTCTAACTGTTGGAATACTCGAAATCAATTTGGCATCAATAGTAGGTGCTAGATTCTTCTGCTTAGATTCTTGTGCTTTAACATCTTTATTTTTCTTGGATTTTTTATCTTTTTCTTTTTTGTCCTCCTTCTTTTTATCTTTTTTTTCATCTTTATTTTGGTCATCCTTCTCTTTGCTAAACAAGAGAGACAACAATGATTTAGGTTTCTTAGGCGGCTCGGGCTTAAGAGCAGTTGCCGGTAATATTGATGTTTTGGTATTGAAGCTACGGTAAGTTGCTGTCGGTTCATTAAAAGCAGATCGAAAATTTGTTCCAAGGTATGATGCACTAGGAGTGCCAGAAAATGAAGATCGGTGCTCGATTGTCCGTGAGTAATTTCCTGGAAGTATAAAAAGGTAAGAGAAAACTGATATGTATTATAAAATATGTACCTAATTATATAATAAAACTGCCGATTGATTAAAAGAAAGATTACATATGATAAAAATAGACAATTAGACTTATTTTACAATATCATATATGCGTGTAAATTATTACCGACAGCAAGAGTGATATTAGGGATGCACAGAATATTCTAGTCGAATATTTGGCTTCAGCTAAATAGAATGATTCTACCTGAACTTATGTCGAAAGTGGAAGTGCAGAACAGTTTGCTAAGTTTGCTTGTGGATTTTGCACAGTATGTTAGCTCATCATTGCATTGATAAGAGCCGATACCATAAATACCTTAAGTAGGTTACTAATTACTATTAGACCTAATAACTATTTCATTCAACATTTTTCAATTACTGCATACTTTAGAGGTTAAGATTAAGAATGAATATTAAACACAGCAAATTCTGGTCTTTACAAACAAGTTTTAAAATTTTATAGGTTATTTCCGTTGATTCTTTTTTTTTATCTTTAATTTAAGCATTTAAGCACAGCAAACAGTCAAATTGTATGTTAAATTTTTAGTTTTTATATAACTTTTTCATCCATATTTATTTAATTCTAACTACAGACTTTGTTCAAGATGATAATATTCAAGATGGTAATGGTGCCAATTCCTAAACTTCAAAAAACACCTGTGTATGAGACAAATATACATTGCAAAAGCAGTTCGCCAAAAAAGGTTGGTTTGGCTTCATATTTAAGTTTCAGAAAAGTCTGAAAGCAAAGCAGTGTGTATTTATTGTAAACAAGAGAGTTTTCATGGTAGATCAGGAAAAGCTACAACAACCCCTTTAACGAAGATGATTCAGTTTTCGTTTTAAACATACAGACAAACTTGATATCAGTCTAGGAAATACTGAAAAGGGTTATAAACAAACTATGACTACTGAGGTAACAAAACCCGACCTAAAGCAAGAGCAAGAAACACTAGAATTCGAATGATTCTAGATCACAAGCAATCACCAAATTAATGGTAGAAATGATTTGCTTAAATAATCAACCTTTTGACGTTGTTTCTAATTCAGGCTTTTTACGTACCATGGAAACTACCCATTGCGCAATTATGTGTCCGATACTCTTGTTCCAAACCTACGTAAAAACAGAATTATGGATGAGAAAGACAAGCTAAAACTTTGTTATTAACATATGACAGTGTATTAGTACTTCTTCATATTGGTTGAATAAGAGTTTTACAGTAATATATGTAAAACATTTTTCCGAAAACTATACTGCCCTCAATATCGGAAATATTCTTTCAACTGTTATATTCGATTAGTAATCTAGTGATAAAGAAAAATGCACACATTACAATTGGTTGTGCTAGATACCATTCGCTCTAATAAAACAAGTTCTCTCACTTTTCAATAATTCTTTATGAGCTTGTATAAATTCAAGTAGAAATCCACATTCCAGTAGATAAACTGATCCAAGATGTTGTTACAAGATCGAATTCGTCCTTGTTAATGATGCAGAGGCTTCTTGAGCAAAAACGTTTACGTATAAAATGAGGATAACTCACAATTAACACGGAACAATGGAATTAAATGAAATCTGTAGTTGGGATATTAAAACCATTTGGAGACATGACAAAAAATATTACTTCTGAAAACTAAGTTATATCAGAAGTGATACCAGCAATCTTGACACATCAAAATTATTTAACAAGAACATTGGAGTAGTGTCTCCAATATGGTTTGAAGGTGTCAGGTATAGCACAAAGAAATTGCAGTTAACGAAAGCTATAACACTATCACCCAAGTTGTAAAACAAGCGACAAAATTATTTGGAAAAATACTAAAAAAAAATATAGCAGTAGTCCACTATAGGGAGAAAAAACAGAAGAGCAAGTTGGAGCTAACAGTAGTGGATCAAATAAAACTTCTATTCTTTTGTACGATTCAGAAAATTTTTTATTATCACAAACATCAAGAAAAAAAGAAAAGATGAATGAAGCAAACTTTCTGTTGGATAGTTCTGATGACACTGGTAATACCTCAAAGCGAAAACCCGAAAATAAAGCTACAAATGATCTTCATCTTAAAGAAATAGAAAAAGATTAAGTGCATATTTGATGCAACCATTAATTAACAGAAAAGAATGTCACAAAAATTTGTCCCCGGCTAAACAAAGTTGCAATAAATATTATGCTTTATGGAAGAAAATAGAAACAGACTATTTCCCGAAATTTTTGAAAAAGTTTTATTCTTGCATAATAATTTGTTATGCAGTTAAATAATAAAGAATAAACTATTGCGTTTGTTTTATTACATATTCAGTTTCATTTTAGAAGTTTTGGAGTTTTTTAAGTTTTCTTTGGTTTTTTGGTTGTTTTTACTCCCACAATTACTATCAAATAAGAATTTAATGCATAATAGTTAGTCCAGTCGCTGGGTAGTTTTACCTTAGAAGGGGTAAGGTTTTATTTTTTTATCTTGGATTTAATAGTGCCAAAAATCCACAAAAATATTGGACCTTTCTCAGTTTTTTCAGTATAACTTTTTTTTTTGGTTGATTGTAGAGAAAATAACTTTATATCACTTTTAAAGGACACAAAATTTCCCACTTCGTCTGAAACAGTTTTTTCTATACCCAATATTAAGAGAGATATTGATTCTGAAAGTTGCGCAATATTTTCTATACTTGCCATAATGTGCACGGAAAGGCATAGCTGGGTAAAGGTATGCAAGCAATAGTTGTGAAACTGCAAAAATTTATTTTTAATACAAAAGAAAACTTAATAACTTAATAGCAAGAACAGAATTCTTGGTGTTGCAATAATAGAAATTACGTATTTAGAATTTTTGGCGTTTTGATGGCTTTGGCCCGTCATAACTGTCCTCCGGCTGTGCGCTGTCTAGGTAGGAAACACTGTCCTGGTCACAAGATGATTCACCTAGTGGCACACCTACTGGATTTCGAAGCACATTCGAAACATTTTCGCAGGAAGTGCCACTGCAGTGTTTGCATATTGAGGAGCAATGCAGGCCTCCTTTTTGGCAGCTACGAGCTCCACTAAAACCTTTCTTTTTGCATCCGCAGAAAACAAACTTTAGCAGCGATTAAGGTGAGGCGTCTTTGGTCACCATAATTGGGCTCAGACCGGAAGAGCTTTGTTCCCATCTTCATTCAAATGGATTTTTATTGTGGCCCAAGCAACTTTGTGTCTGGTGATGACTTCGAACTGCATAAAACCTTGCTGCATCTTCTGTAGGTAGCGTCTTGCGAGACAATTTGTCCAATGATTCGATCGTTACCATTTCACAACCATATACAATTCAAGAATAAAAGGTGTTTCAGCCTGAGAAGCTTTTGAGTTTGTGAATTTTGCAGCATATTCCTTCAGGTGTGGCTGCTTTTCTAGTAAAGAGCACAATTTCGATTTTCCATGACCAAAAAAGGCCAATAAATGAATGATTAGAAAGTATTATGTAGATCTGGATGAGTACCATGAACCTGCTTTATTGTCTCTCCCTGATGGTTTTTGGAAGAATACGTTTGCGCACAGTGAGCACAACAAGAACATCAATGTCCTCACTTACAATGACAACATATTACGTATAGGTGCACACTATTCCTCGTCCTTGAGCCACATAGAAGACTTCAATCGTTGGTTATTGTACATTTTGACAAATATAGAATATGTTGGGCAACACTGAAAATCAGTCTCGCATGCTTAATATTCCGTTTAGAAAAAAATGTTTCAGACAAGAGTTGCAGGAAATTGTGTTTTCTTTAAAAAAAAGTTATAGTGAAAAAAAATGAAAAAAGTCCAAAATTTTCGTGGTTTCTTTGGCTACAAAAAATTCTCCCGAGAAGGGGGAAGCTCGAAAACTCATACGTTTCTTACTTCTAACTACCGCGAGATCAAAACTTATATTGATAAAGGTTTGCCATGGAATGTAAAACGTCCGTATTAGGTATCCTGTTCAGATAATTCTGATTAAATTATCAGGTTAACTGTCATACTGACATCTGACTGAAATAAAATTTGTAAATATATGTTTATTTAAAATAATTTAAATGTTTGAATAACATTTTATTAAAAGTTAATGAAAAAATTACAATAAATGTTTAAAATGACCCCCGCCTTGTTCGATGCACACGTTTACGCGCCTTTTCATGCTATCAAATGCATTTTGCAACATTTGTGGCGTTATGGTTGCACATACTTCAATAATCTTTTGTTGCAGTTCTTGCATGTTATGTACAGGAGTTCTGAAAATTCTATTTTTCCAATATTTTGTGTGCTCTGGTGTAAATCATAATTGAAAAACTATTAGATGTCGGAGGGAAAATATTATGACAAGTGTGAATGACAGTATGACAATGATATAACTTAAGACAGATGTTTTACATTCCATGGCAAACCTTTATCAATATAATTTTTGACCTCGCGGTATTATATACAAGATAAAAAAATAAAATCTTCTACCTGATCTTTTACAAGGCAACCTCAATTATAACTATCCAGCCACTGGACACTGGTATGGTTTCTGTTTGTTTGGTTGTGTCTCTTTTGTCTTTGTGTTAATTTTACTAGAAATATAAATGTTTGTAAATATTCCTTCAAAAACTGAAATATATTTACCTATAGATTATTATATTCGGTTCACTGTCTAAATTCGCCTGTATGGCCACTTTATGCCAACGTTAACGAATCGGCCGAATCACCGAATACAAACAAATATTCGATCTGATTGATTTATGAAAAGTGAGTAATTTGTATATTAAAAGCACAAAGTACTATTTTAAAGCGTAGCTCTAATCAGTACGCTAATTACGTCAATTTACTTCTTGATTTCTCTGATTGGCATGCATTTTATTTACAGGTGTAATCTGTTTTGTTGACTATATTTCAAATATTTGTATTTGGAGCAATTACATATTATGTTTTATTATATTTACTAAAATAGGTTTGTATTTGTTATGTTTTGTGAAGCTTTAAAAGGGAATGTTATTATTCTTGTCTGTGATGTATTAGATGTGCATATTTGCGATATATATATATGACGCTCTCTATTTGGTTGTATTAATAAGGCTAATGAAAAAGTAATTTTTTAATTGGTTGTGTATGATATCGAATACACAATTATAAAACAGTGATGGCATTTTGTGCATTTTATATCTTAACTTTTCTCATTTAACTAATTATTCCATACATAAATTCCAGTACTAAAATATAAAGTGTAGTCAGGATACCTATATACAACAAGCTATTGAGTTGCTTACACGATTTCGAATATTATCTCCGAATTTAGACAACGAATTAATGAACGAAAGCAATGATTTATTGCTAAAATCGGTGAATCACTTACAGCAATAAATGTTTTATTTATATTTATTACGTGGAAATAGCACTCTTATCTATTTGAAATAACAAATATGTATTGTTATAAGATTTTTTTACAAGATAAATTTTTTAATCGACACCGGATATTGCTCGAATTTTTGGTACATTTAATAAAAATAGAAATGTATGAAGTGTGAAATTTGTACATATTCATTTCGTTTGGATAGTCCCTTAAATAGTTTTCCAGTGCGCAATTGATTTCAACATTCTAACAAGGTCTATATGTTCTTTCCATGAAAACATGCAATATGTCTTATTATTGCGCAATAAGTATTTTTTGTGACACATTAATACAAAGAGAGAAAAATCTCTATTTACAAAACTTAATAACGACACTAAATATATAAAATAATAACTATAACTACAAAAAATACTAGATAACTTCTTCAATTTCAGTTGTGATCAATGCAGGGAGTCGATCTCTAGAGAATATATCTACAAATTGCAATAGCTTTTGTTTACTTTTTTTAAATTTTGATACAAGGAAACACTGGACAGCGAGAGATTGGTTATTTTTTATGTATTCCTCTATCGTATTTTAATCCAATCCTTGATACCTTAGGCCGGCTTTACATTTACGAGTAAATCGTATACGAGACTACGATTCGTAGAAAAAATCGTAGGTGTAAATGTAAACTCGTAACTCGTATACTATTGTCAAAATAAATAAAGTTGAATATCATTTTGTTAGGAGTTGGTAGAATTAAAAATGATGGAAACTAAACTATTCGCGTGACACCTATGACTTATGAGTTTATTGAAATTTATAAAGCAATGGAGTGTTTATAACACCCAAATTCGTCTTTTTTTTATATCGCCTGTGTCTATTAAGGGGCCCACGGACTGCGTTTTTGTTGGACTGTTTTGTTCGACGAACAAGTCTGTTCGAACAAAAACGACTCAAAACCGAATGTGTAGGTCGAAAACCATGGTTGATGCTCGCGTACAAAGCTGATGAAAATAATCAAGTTCGGCCTGTTCACATAAACTGGTTCAGAGAGATATGCACAAGATTTCATTTGCGTAAAAGACGGCGAAATGTACGACCGACTCTGGTCTTCTGTGTATAGATTTAAGATCAAAACATTTAATTTAAAAAATATTTTTGGGGCTTGTAATTGTTCTGAAGTAATATTTATTCAAAATTTGAATCATGATTATTAATAAGACTACACAAATTATCAAGTGTTTAGGTTCTTTAAGGATTAAATACCTTATACTGCTTGTGTGAAATATCATTAGGCATAGGGAATCAATGTATTACGTATACGATATATACGTCGCCGGCATTGGGACAAATAGTAGATACCGGGTTTCCATGTATTACATACATGTAGACATCGTACATACGTATACATTGATTCCCTATGCCCAATGATATTTGACACAAGCGGTATATTATCTTACTATTATGCATTTATTTGAATTACTATTGGAGTGTATTGAATATGGATGGTTTTGATTAAATGAATGAAAAAAACAGGTTAGAAAATTTCAAGTTTGTTGATTTTTCTGGTCTAATAATTTGCCTTTGACAAAAAATTTAATTAATTTGCCATTGATTACGCATCTCTTTCGTAAATCTATAAGAGATATTCAAGAAGAAAGCGAAGACCAAGTCGAATTAATGTATACTTAAAAATGTGCTTTTTGGCATTTTAAAAATATTATTATCAATATATACTATTATAAATTAGCAACAGTCCCAAAATATGAATGTTTTTTGCTCATCCCATATCTTTGTAGTCTTTTTTGATCAATAAATATTGTACACTTTCTAGCTCAGCTCAGATGTTGCTAACATTGCCTAACGACTACCGAACTAGCCAGCATCGATAAATGCCTGCCGTTACACGAAAACAGTCAATTATAAACTAATAACAAATGACTATTGTACTTACCGGTTGTCAATGTAGTTGTTGTCTTTGAAAAATTGTTTGATACGGATACAGTTTTGGAGGTAGACATGCTCCTGTAAGCAGAAATAGTAAAGAAAAATTAGTTGTGTACCAGGAAAATTAAAGCTTGCTATTCAAAAAAAAAAACGATAAGAGTTACAAGATAAATTAAATGGGGGGTGTTATTTTCTTCTAGTTGATATTAACAATTGCCTTTCTTTTTGTAATGTTGAACATAAACACATAAAATTATATGTGTAAAGCTTATTAAGTATTAGATATTTTTTTAAATGTGTTTCGAAATAATATTATTTTCAAATAGTACCTTTCTATATTCCCGGATGAGGTAGATTTAAATTTCGCTTTAATAACATTTGTATCTTAATTAACAAAACAATTGTAACATTATTAATTTTACAGACTGTCAGATTGTGTTGTTAATTGTTAATTTATCAAGATAAATAAAATGGATTGAGTTGTTCAAGCTGATAAGCATGGTCATTGGAAAGTATTCAAGTATTTCGTAATGGAAAATCCAAGATTGAGATTGCGCCAATTAACATATTTAATAGAAACGTCAATGGCGATTATTTTCAGAATTCTACACGAAAATCTTAAAACAACGATGGTCTGAACAATTCTTGGCGCTTTTGTCGAAACGAACCAGATTTAATTATAATCAATCGACTTATCACTGATATGTAATATCGATACCCAAATATGGTGAAGGCTGTGGTTTGAAGTATGAAACAAAAAACAAGCAAAACTCCCAAATCACAATTAAACTAAAATGTAATAGATAAGCATTTGTAAGGGAAAACATTGTCAAGTGTTATTTCATTGGTGATTTAGATAAAAGCATATCTTTAAAGTTATGCTCAGCTGAAGCCCTATGTTTAACATTGTTTTCAGGGAAATAATATTGTCGAGTGTTACTTAACCGGGATTTGAACAACATATATGGAAATGTTATATCTTAGCCAAAAACAGTATATTTAACAATGTTACCACATATTCCACTAAGGATAAGAATATAATTACTGAAATATTTATCTACTATGTTTTATTGTGGTTAGAGATTTTTGTGTTATTTATTATGATCCTGAATCAAAATAAAGGTCAATTTAGAGCCATGACATGAGCCCTACCTTACCAAGTCGTTTAAGGTCACTATTTAGCATGAAAGATAATAGCAACCATAATCACTTTAATGCTTCTGAGTTGAAACGCCGCAGTAGTCCGTTCTTCTGCTGTAGACATTTCATCTACTATCGCAAAGAACATCTTCAGACTGTTGATTCTTCTGCTGTTAACAGCAGAAGGATCCCAAAGCGAACAACTGATACGTAACGACATTCGTGGAAGTCTACGACTTAAAAGTGAGACAACTGTTTGCTGCTGTCAAAGAGTACAGCAAAATTGGTTATGTGAAGAAGCGTAGTAGGTACAACAACAGAAGGCTGTTGTGTATATTTATTGAGACATAAAAGTTGCTCCGACCATGCATCAGTGTAGCAAACAGGGCTTGCAAACGCTGCTCTTTACTATTGCTAATTGTGGTTTCGAAAAATTTACATTTGTCAACGGTAATTAATTGTTGTTACTGAATCTAAAAAATTAGGTGTGGGCACCACACGACTTTCTTATACGTATGTGCGATACAAATTATACAAAAGTTGTAGTAAATTAAAATTTTTGAATTTTTCCTATACAAAAATTATTCAAAATCCTATTCTAGTATCACTATTCTCTTAATAAACATCTATAGAATACATAATTTGTGAGATATTTGCAAAAAATTGCTATTCAATAAGAGTAAAGGTGTTACTTTCAGTCCGAGGTTTGTTGATTCTTGATTCTCTATAAAAATTTTAAACAAAAAGTATCAAAAGTCAAGCTTTAAATACTTTTATACTCATAATGAATATGCCTAGAAAGAATGACTTGCGACATATTCGAAAAAAACTGATGTTCGATAAGAATAGAAGATCCATTTCCGGTAGGAATATGTAAAAACTTTTATAATAAAATTTTTCTCATATTCACTTTTGATTACATTTGAATTATTTATTATACTTTCTTTGTTTAATTTATAGCTGACGAAATATTGGTAAAATTCGAATTTTTCACTGAAATAAACTACTACCCCCGGTCTACCGATTTTACTGACAATTTAATCGCATGTCAAGAGGGCACTTACACTCGTAAATATAAAAATTGGAATTGATAGCTCTAGCGGTTTGACCGCCATCGTGGTCACACACACGCACTCACTTATACACGCAGAGGGACAGTTTTTAAAAACCAATTTTGGGGTATCTGGGGACTTCGAAACGTGGATATCTGCAAATTTCGAAGTCGAAACATTTCGTCATCACAATACTTCCTCATACTACGTATAAGAAAGTAAAAGACACACACTTAGGATGTCAAAATTTAGGGAAGATTCTGAAGTACTGATTTGAAACATTTTGTGGACAAACCAAAAGAATATTTTTAAAATAGATAATAAAATTAAAAGGACGATGTAAAATATTTGCTTTCAGATCCAGGTAATTATATTTAAATATAAATTTGTGTTGCCTTTCTAAACTTTTGACGTCATATCTAGTACAGGAATCTAAAAACGAACCCTTTTGAGCGGACAAACGGTTAGTGAATATCATGATATTAATTTTGAATGTTCTTTAATCTACATAATTAATTATATATAATATGGTGGTTATAAAATCCTTTATTTTTACGTATATAAGCATATACTGCATGTGTCAAATTTCATTAGCTATAGGGATTCAATGCTTGCGTGCGATTTATACGTATACAAATAATATGTGGCAACGTGTGTCACCCCTACTCTCCGTCACCAATCCCGGCAACAATCGACATACAACGATTTTCTCCGATCTCCCCATCAGATTTTACATTCAATCTTTAGCTGCGAAAACGTTGCGATCTAGTCTGCCATAAAAGCCGTCTTATTACTGGAACGGGAAACATCAAATAGCCGCCGCGATCTCCTGATCTACTAGTTTATTATTATTTTCAGAATTCTTTTTTATTTACCTTATTTTTAATTTTATTAGAATTACGCTTTTGTTTGTGTCATGCAGCGTGAACGCAGCTTAATAATTCTCTGGATTTACTGAGGGAAAAGAAAAACAAATCCTTGCAACGCGTAAATATTATTTCTGAACGCATTACAAACACCCAAGTCAATAGTCCAACAGTTACTGCTATAACTTGAGCTTGTATCGGTCGCGCTCGCATTGGAGAGGAAAGTAGGGATGCCATGTTGTCACGTATTGCATGAATTAATCGCTTATGGCTAATGAAAATTGACACATGCTGTATGTACTTATATATCAAACCCTTCTATCATTTAACTACGTACTTGGAATATTAGTATTTAAATATACCTTTATTGATATTATGGTAAATACAAATAAATGCAATTTTAATGACAATCAATTAAAAATCAGAACTTGTTCCGAAAGTAGACAATTAGGACTGATAAAATCTTGATAAAAAATGTATTAGGTATTTCTATTGTTCATCCTTTTTTTTTTACAATGAGCAGATTTTTTTTTGTGATATCCCACACAAGGTCATTAATTTTAATTCATTTATTTAGGTAAATACTGGTATAATAAAATATATTTAGAAATACGACTATAGTATATACAGGCTGTAGATAAAGTCTGGAACAAAATTAATATTTCTGTTATCTTCGGTTTGATGGAAAAACCCTGAAACAGGTCGATTTTGTTTTTATCCCGTGTACTTTATAACATCGTGAATTTAATTCTGTCGTCATCTGGTTGCGCGCGGGCGAGACGTCATTAGTTTTTTCAAATGGTAACCCGCCACATTTATTACCCCTTGTCGTTAGGTATTCCATTGTGCATGCAACGGTATAAAAAGTTTGGTACCTTACATAACAATTTTTGGGAGAAAAATGCATTCGAATTTCAAAAAATTAAAATTTTATTTCTAATGAAAAACTAATCAAAAATTATTTTAAAAAATCAGATAAATTATAATCCGAGGTTTATCTTGGATTGTCGTCAAACAAGACACCAAAAAAATGTCAACGGAAGTGTTCAAATTGTCCGCCATTGGCCATTTGACACTGGCCGAGACGGACGTACTATCCGTCCATCGGATCTTTTGAGTCACGTGATTAATTTTGATCCGTATGAATTAAATCAACACTTCTGGCTCAAATTCATTACTTACAAAATAGAACTAAACATTTAAAAATAAAGAATTTATGATGCTTATATCTAATATTTTTTTATATTTTATACCATGTTTTATTCATTGCTTAAAATTAGCTATATCTATCATAATGAAATTTTATAAAACAATAATAAAATTTGGTTATGGTTATCAACAAAATTTATCGGTCTGTCATCATTCACCTTGCAACAAATTGGTTATGTACAATTCCTTAGTATGTATTTATTAAAAAAAACATAATAGTGGAATAATATCTCAAAATATTTAACAACAAATCATGTCAGTCTGAATATAGAACACATAAAATGTTTAAATGCACCTCTACCTATTTTCTAGTGACAATTTTTTAATGGAATTATTTTGTGGAAAATCAGTTCAGTTCAAAATAATTTTTGTTTTATGGTTATTTTTACAATTTGTGAGTAATTATCATTGGAAAACCAGATAATAATTTAGCTCAGCAGTAGTACTGTTCTATTTATAAGCACGATAGAAATTTTAATAGCAATAACTCCTCAGTGAAGTATATGTTACATTAGTGAAGCTCGGAGTGACATACATCTCAAAAATGAATGGAAGAAGTAATTTTTGCAACAATCTTAACCCAGGATATGTTGTTCTAGGAGAAAGAGCATTTTTAATAAAGGAAGCACTCGGAATTCTGCAAGTGAATTTTAGTTATTCTAAAAGAAGACCTCGTTAGCACCTTAAAATATCTCATTTCTTAAAAAAGTGTAAGAATATGCAAAAATTAAACAGTGTAGATTTAATTGTGATTGTATTTAATGTATGTAAGTTGTAAATAATTTTGTATTTATAATTATTTATGGCACTATACAATATTAATTTATTCCTGCACAACGTGGCCATTATTTTAGAATTTAAATAGGCATTTCATTACAGACAAAACACAAAAATTTAATAATAAGTTAAATTTATTTATTAATATATTTGAAATCTATTTACATTTTTTTTTACTGTTATTTATTGTATGCTAAATATCTATAATAAACTTTTATAATCTCACACATAATATTTCTATATGATTAAACTTATTTTCTTATTGCTATTTATTAACTATTGCTTTTATTATAATTAAGTGAAACTATTTTAATAAATAAATCTTATTAAACAATCCTCTGATTATTTTGTTAGGTACTGTAAATTTAAATAAGTAATCCTTAATCAGTGCATGAGTGGCTTTCTTTTTCTTCGTATACTAGAAATAATAATGCACTAACATAACTACAATGTTCGGCTGTTACCAGCCATGCATGTAGAGTGAGCCGAAAGTATTGATTCACATTTCATAATAATGCACTCACTTTTCATCCATTGGTTTTAAATTAACTTCTTATAAATGTTTCACCGAAACAAAAACACATCAATTTCCACATAAAATAAAGAAGTTGTTAATAAATGGATTTTCAGATAAGAACTTCTTCAGGTAATCACTGCATTATCATGTTTATAAACTCAACAAACACATTGTTTTATATTATAAAAACGTCACTCAGATTCTAAATCTGAATCTGAACTGGATGTTTCATTAGGACTAAATACAGTTTCTCAGGTTTGTTTCTCCTAACTAAATCCAACAATTCATATTTTGTGAATTCACCGGAAAAACTTATTATTGCTGGACAGCCAGTCTATTATTTCCTGTTTTCTCGATGTAGAATTTGGGATTTTATTTAATACTACACTATGATATGGTGTATTGTCCATTATCACAAGTGAATTGTTTGGTAAATGTGGCATGAATTGTATTTTAATCCATTCCTCAAACTTTTTACTGTTCATTTCAGCATGATAGTATTTTGCTTTGGTTTTCGATGCAAATATCAAACTTGCACCTTCAATAAACCCTGATTCACCTCCGGCATGTAAAACTATAAACCTTTTGCCATCATAACCTTCTGGCTTTCGAACACTTTTTGTAGATGTACATGCCAAGATCTTCCTCAATTATCTTTTGAATATATCCATGTTTCATCAAGAAATATCACCGGTCTTGGAGAATTTGACTTTAAATTATCTGTATACTTCCTCAAAAAAGTGCTTCGGTAAAGGGCTATATCATGCTTTTCCACCAATGCTCGTCTGTTGTCTTCCTTTTTGAATTTAAATCCAATCTTTTAATAAATGGGACAAAGAAGATTTTCCAATATCGATTACTGCTTTGGTGTGTAATTCATTTTTCAATGTAAGCAGAGTAACATGTTTCTCTGAAATAATTTCAAATATATTAAAATTGTGAAACATAAATGAAATACCTAATAACATACTCTCTTTATACATGTTATAAATAGTGTTTCGTACTTCCATCTTTGTAGATTCTCGCAAATCTTCTGTTTTGGCTTTGACACGAGGTCTTTTCTTACCGGGTGAAGAAAGCACTGTGTTTTGTCCTTTACGTTGTTTTATATTTCTGATAGTTTGTGTGGGGATTTTAAGAACAGCGGTTGTTCTCTGCAATATTCAAACCTTTATTGTGATTTCAAAAAATATATCTATATGATTCTTACTTCAATAGGTACATTTATATTTATGAGAGGTGCACGACTTTGTTTTTCTCTTTCAAAAAAGTCCAGGACATTTAATACAAGTTGTTGAGATTGTGAATTCAGAATTCAGACGTTTCCCAGACATGTTTCTGTAATAAATGTAAATTCTTAACCTCTAACCAATAAATTTAGTGATTAGAATACTTACAGAAAATGTATTAAATTCAGTTTTTTTTGTTCTGAATAGAACAATTATTGGCAAGATAGAACAAAAACGAATTAGAAAAGCAATATAACAAAAATAAACCAAAACGCAGAGAATAATGTTATATGTCAAACTTTAATAAGTTGACTAACGTAGTAACATGTCATGGCGGTATATTTTCTCTGTCTGTCTTATTACTCTTATGGAGAAGACAACCCCACCTTAAAGTTTAAAATTTCTATCCTTATCTAGTCATTGAGATTGGAAAGAAATGAGTATATATACATTCTAGGTGCGGATGTCGTTGATAAAGCACGCAATTAATCATGTGACTCAAAAGATCCGATGGACGGATAGTACACGCTTTCTACGACACGTCATATTGACAGTTCATTACTTGGTGTTTGAACTTATCCATTCACAATACTTGCTCCATTGGTAGTGTTGAACGTGCATTGCGAAAATGGCGAATTTGAGCGAAAAAGAGCGGATTCAAATTCTCATTATTGTTGGTTGTGGTGATAAAATACGTAGCCATGAAGAAGCCTGTCAGTTTTTCAATGCAGAAAATCCAAACCGCGTACCGATTTCGCGGTCAACGGTGAGCAAAATTGTCGCAAAATTTGCTGAAACTGGTAGTGTAAAAGACAGGGCTCGTCAAGGTCGACCAAGAATTGAGGAAGATAGAAGGGTCAATATTCTCTTGGAACTTCAGGACAACCCCCACACTTCAACAAGGAACATTGCCAGAGATCATGCAGTCGATTTTACCACAGTTGCCAAATTGCTGAAGAAGGAAAAACTTCATGCGTACAAAATCAATCGGGTTCAGGAACTGAATGAAGATGACTTCGACCGCCGACTCGAGTTCTGTGAACAAATCATGCTACGGTGCGATGAGAGTCCCGGATTTGTCGACAATGTGGTTTTTAGTGACGAAGCAACTTTTACCTTGAACGGTGAAGTGAATCGCCACAATTGTAGGTACTGGTCGGGCGAAAATCCTCGATGGGTTCGAGAGGAGCACACCCAACACCGGCAAAAAGTTAATGTATGGGCGGGAATAGTGGAAGATCGCATTGTGGGGCCTTTCTTTCTGGACAGAAATTTAAACGCTGAAACATACTTACATTTCCTAAGATTTACGCTAGTGCCAATATTGGTAGAATTATTTCCTGATGAAAACACCCCCGACAAGCCTCACCCCAGAATCTGGTTTCAACAAGATGGAGCACCTCCACATTTTGGCTGGCGTGTTCGGAGTTACATCGACAAAATTTTCCCCGGGAGATGGATCGGACGAAGGGGAACAATTGAATGGCCTGCCCGTTCGCCAGATCTCACACCACTTGATTTTTTTCTATGGGGTCATGTGAAATCAAAGGTGTACACCAATAAGCCAAATAACTTGGATGATCTGAAACATCGTATCCGCGAGGAAATGCGAAATATTGGTGCAGATACAATACGACGTGTCGTAGAAAGCGTGTACGTCCGTCTCGGCCAGTGTCAAATGGCCAATGGCGGACAATTTGAACACTTCCGTTGACATTTTTTTGGTGTCTTGTTTGACGACAATCCAAGATAAACCTCGGATTATAATTTATCTGATTTTTTAAAATAATTTTTGATTAGTTTTTCATTAGAAATAAAATTTTAATTTTTTGAAATTCGAAAGCATTTTTCTCCCAAAAATAGTTATGTAAGGTACCAAACTTTTTATACCGTTGCATGCACAATGGAATACCTAACGACAAGGGGTAATAGATGTGGCGGGTTACCATTTGAAAAAACTAATGACGTCACGCCCGCGCGCAACCAGATGACGACAGAATTAAATTCACGGTGTTATAAAGTGCACGGGATAAAAACAAAATCGACCTGTTTCAGGGTTTTTCCATCAAACCGAAGATAACAGAAATATTAATTTTGTTCCAGACTTTATCTACACCCTGTATATTACATACATATAGGGTGTTTTTTATCGAGGTATAGAACTTTGAAATGGAATAAAACAAAGTTGAATTTTTTAAATTGACATGAAATTTACTTTATTCGAAAGATAATCTTTGGCATTATAATTTAAATATGACTTCTGGCATATCACCGCCACGGCCGGCTCGGACGTAGTCTAATCTGGAGGTCTAATTTTCGATGACTTTTTCCAACATTTGTGGCCGTACATCGGCAATAACGCGGCGAATGTTGTCCTCTAAGTGGTCAATCGTTTCGGGCTTATCGGCGTACACTAGCGACTTCACATATCCCCACAGAAAATAGTCTAGCGGCGTCAAATCGCACGATCTTGGATGCCAATTCAGGGGTCCGAAACGTGAAACTATGCGGTTACCAAACGATTCCCTCAATAGATCAGTTGTGGCACGAGTTGTGTGACATGTTGCGCCCTCTTGTTGAAACCATAGCTCCTGCACATCATGGTTGTTCAATTGATGAACGAAAAAGTCATTAATCATGGCTCTATAGCGGTCACCAGTGACTGTAACGTTCTGACCAGCATTGTTTTTAAAGAAATACGGACCAATGATTCCACAAGCCCATAAAGCACACCAAACATTCAGTTTTTCTGGATGCAACGGTGTCTCAACATACACTTGAGGATTATCATCACTCCAAATACGGCAGTTTTGTTTATTGACGTATCCATTCAAAAAAAAGTGAGCTTCATCGCTAAGAAAAATTCGCTTATGAAAATCGGAATCAACGGCAATCTTGTTTTGGGCCCATTCACCGAATCTACGCCTTGCTAGGTGATCGTGTCGCTTTAATTCTTGCACGAGCTGGATTTTGTAAGCACGCAAACCAAGATCTTTCCGCAAAATCTTCGATAAAGTGGATGGACACATATCCAATTCCTGTGCACGATGGCGGATTGACTGATTCGGGTCTTCCTCTACGCTACGCTCTACAGCAGCAATGACTTCTTCTGTACGCACTGTACGACGTCTCTGTGAATGCGTATTATCACCTAGAGTAAACGTGGTGCGAAAACTTCCGCAGTTATATCGAATTAATTGCTCTGATGGGCGATTATGTTGACCGTAAAATGGACGTATTGCGCGATACGTATTTCGAACAGAACCATGATTTTCAAAATAAATTTGCACAATTTGGAAGCGTTGTTCAGGCGTCAGTCTATTCATGTTGAAATGCCGAACCAAACTAAACATAAATCACTTGACAGCTGACAAAATGGCCGCCAGTTAAAAAAGTGTTGCCAACTTAAAGTTCTATACCTCTACAAAAAATACCCGTATACATATATTAGTAAAGAGCATATTCTAATAATCACATTTTTTTCTGACGTATACATTTTATTGGGAAAACCAAGATAACCACGTAGATATATGATTTTTTTTTCAAAAATATTTGATATAAATTAAGTAATTATATTTATATACAGCTTGAGCGCGCGGGGTATGATCACCCGATGCCAGTCGATATTCTTCGGACGTATATTCGGCAAATGATCTCCGCCAGTTGTGTTCGCCAGATATAGATATAATAGATTTATTTTTCCAGAGTTGTTATTTCGTTATATTTACTGGAGAGAATCTCTAATTTAATTTCTATTTCAAGGGTCGTTTTTATGTTATTTTATGGTATTTCTGTTATACTTATTTATAGTTTTTTTTACCATGAAAATTTCTATTTATTTATTTTTCTCTAGACATCTTAGTTTATTCTGCAGATGTTTCAGGCGGGTTGTTTTTATTTCATTCTAAAACCCAGTTGTACTGCTATAACTTTGTACACAACTACATTATTATTTAATTTCATAAGGATAATCATAATTACGTTATAAGTATTACAATCTTCGCGTTATTATCGACTTAGTTATCTAAGCAATCGTCATCAAAATTAAAGAGAAAATTTAATTTCGTCGTTTGAATGCAGAAGTAGTATATGTCACAAAATGTAAATTTTACAGGAGAGCTTTTTTTTTGTTTTCTAAAAAAACTGAATTTAGTCTTGTAAATATTATAATCATTTGTATGTTAAATTTACATGACGCAAGCGGGCTATTTATGTTTAATACTGTAAAGTAAAAAATATGGAAAAGTATGGACATAGGATACTAAGATAGCTTAAAGCAATTGTATGTCCAAAAACATAAACTTAGTGTACTTGACAAACAGTGAGTTAGAATAGTTCTGATTAAAAAGCAAGAGCGTTTGAACATATCGTTTTCTTTTATAAATAGAAAATGCACGATGAACAAAAATAGTCGTTCTGGTGCGTTCAGCAGAGAAAGGTAAGTTATCGAAAAAGTCATGGTACTGAGGTTTTATGACTTGTTTCGCGCAGAGGAACTGTATATGAGCATATTTCTTTTTTGAAAGAGATATTCTTTGTTTGTAAAGTTGTTTTAATTGTAGCGGCACAAAATCGTGAATTTCGTGATGCTATTTCTTTTTCATTATACTTCAATTGGCGAGCCAAATCTTTATTTCTAATCTGCTGTGTATATTCTATTTCTTCAATACCACTTCGACTTTTTTTTGAGAGATTATTATACTTGTGGCATGTTTTCACAAATTCTTTTTTGGTTTAAAGAATGACAGATTAAAATCTGACTATAGATGCTCTCTGTCGCTACTAGAGATATATTATTGTCTTCAGAAAATTTTAGGTACAGACAGTACATTTTTGCAATGTTTGAAGTTTCAGGGAGATACTTTCGAACCGTGCTTTTCCTACAATAATGACTATCGACAGTCTGGAAGGAATTTATGTGGTTTCTAACGGAAGTTTATGCTGAATCATCCAATTTCGAATTTGTGCATGCTGCTCCTCTTCTATCCTCCAATACTACGCCTGCGCTTCCTATTTTGGCAAATACTGTTTGCACCATTTATGCACAAATATTCAAAGTGACATCTATATTTGTACCCCCACGTGGCAGGAAATATTTATACGTAAACCTTCTGTTACTCGGTTTTTTTTTTTATTTTCATTATCTTCGGTGCCCTTCTTTTGTTGACGTTTGCGAATTCATTCATTTTCTTTATATAGACAAATTTGGAAATGAAATCTTTTTGTCAATTAATATCAGATGAAGGCCAAAATTCCTTAAATATACTATGTCGTTCTTCTTCTCATACTTTTTCTCCACAATTTCCTTCTACAATTTTTACAAGCCACCTTTACTGTTTTCTTAAGTTGTAATTTTTCATTCCAATTTGTATCTGCCTCGCCACTATTTTGAGATTTCTTTATTGTATTTCTTCTCCAAGTTTGAGGATTTTTGTATTTTTTCTACTCACATTCGCTTCTTTTACCAGAAGGCTCAAAGTTGGGATCCTCACTTTCATTATCTGTTTCGAAGGGGTTAAAATCTGAAGAATACGAGTCTTTTTACATACTACTTTGTTCAACAAAATTCGATGTTCTTGCAGACGTATCAAGTTCGGATTTTGTATGTTTGTTGTTTTCGGTATAAACATTACTACTACCTAACATGATAACGCTACTATTGATGACATCACGTTTAGAATCTTCATGTTGACTGCCCTCTAGAACTAAATCTTTACAAAAACGGAAGCGTTCTAAAATTACTGACGATAAATTTTGGTAAAACTTTGTATTACAAAACTAAGTGGACTTCTACAACAGAAACAGATTATTACATTGCACTAAATATGATCTTCAGAATAAATAGCTATTGGAGAATTAGAAATTGTATTACCTAACAATATAGTTTAGGATATGTAATTCACACATAACTTTAAACAAGGCATAATATATGTAAATATTATACATACCAAATGTTTCCGATGGTAATAAATTTATAGGCGGCTTTGGATTACTTCCTTCCGAACCGAATTCAAATTTTTTTCTGTTCTTCTAGTTGTCATAATAAACTAAAGTTATTTACTGAAGGTGAGCAGAAGTAATCTATGTGCAGTTGTTACTATGCTAACTGACAGTATGTATAGGGCAGAGCTTTTCTATCTCACATTCTGTGCGTGGACTTACCATGCATGCAACACTTACGATAGTTCTGTATTAAATGAATCACACCAAGTCAAGATAGAATAGTTTGTCTTTATGTCTTGGTTGGGGTTATCCAGATGTTTGGAGTTTGCATACTTTTGCATGTAAGAAAATGAGTTGTAAGGTATTATATGGTATGAAAATCACAAAATGGCAACTTTTGGACTTAGATTAGTTCTGCATTCAAGCGACGATTTGTTCTTTTTGTCAATCTACGAAAAAATAATCAGATCACTATGAGTTCGAATATGAGCAGGCAATGCTAGTATGTTGTGCCGTAACTCTAATATGTGTTATCGGACCACGTTTAGATGCGAGTTTACGTATACCATCGGGTGATCATACCTCGCGCGCTCTTGCTGTATATTAAACTGACACAATCATAATTTATACATATTTAGAAACATTTTCAACACAACGCAACTGCAGTTCATGCAATCTAAACAGGATTAAACCATTTGCAACAGCAGTGTTTAAAGAGGTTAGACTTAGTGAAAAGCTGACAAACATTAGACCTATCAACAATGGTATTAGACAATGTGACTCCCTGATCCCGCTCTTATTTAATATAATAATGAGCAAAGCTATTAAAAAAGCTCGGCGAGGCAGAGAATATGTATAAGATTGGTGACAGAGAAATTGTGATACACTGTTACGCGTTTCAGACGCGAACATTCGCTCTACGCATCACTCAAAATGAATTGCAGAAACTTTATATGCCTATGCGAAAGACGTGGATTAAGAACTCTTCATATTTAATGTTCTCAGAGAGTAGCAAAAAGAGGTAGCTGAAATTTGTAGTGTTTATAATGAAGTTTATAATAATAATAATAATAGCAATATCCAAAACACCCCATGCTGTCTTCTTCGCTGAATTCGAAGACGACCTGCAAAGGTTAGTAAACACTTTCAACGTAATAGGCAAACTGTACAACATGCTAATCTCAAATGAGAAAAGAATATGTATGGTAACAGACAAGAAACCCCTGCATTGCAAAATATAAATTGAGAAGAAGGTAATTCAACTAAGCTAAAATTCAGAAATTTGGGAGTAGACATAGCGAGTTACGGAGAAATCGAAGAAGAAGTATAACTAATGCCAAAGCAAACAAAGCCGCTGAATGCCTTAAAGACAAAATCTGGAGCAACAAATACCTAAAACAAAATAAAAATGCAGAATTTATAAAACAATAATCAGATCAATCATGACTTGCACAAGAGCAACAACAAAACAAGGCGCGCGCGTGTGTGTATATTCAAGTAGTTAAAACAAATCACTATAGCGAATATTAAAGATAGAAGCAGCATGTACAAGCGAGGCAGTGAACAATCTGTTAGTCCGCGGCGTAGGAAATACAAGAAGATCCGCTAATCGCGGTTCCAATCGTGGCAAGCGGAAACATATACAAGACACCAAATAGGGGCCATCGATCCTGCCTTTAATAGTGGAATTCAAAAATCCAACACTATACCTGCCCCTGCGTGACGACAACGATTCGAAACCATGCCACCGGAACAAAGCCTATTCAGTTGAACGAGCAGGATAGGCTTCATCAATTTTATAAGGTATGAATCTTAAAAACTTCTTCTGTATGCGCTCAAATATGATTCGAGAAACTAAGTTTCTCACCAATTCACACCCAGAACCTTCACGGCAGATACGTAGGCTATGCGAGTAGCACCAATCAGCTGGTTACAATCGATTCTATTACATCTTCGGGTGTAGATGTATAACAACCCTTACTGATATTCAGTTGCAAATTATTAGTAATACACCATTCGTGAATGATAACCAAGTTTGACTGCGGGTGGCATTATCCTATTACAGATCTTGAGACCGTCAGCATAAGCTAGCACCGAACATTTTAAGGATGTAATCAAATCATTTATAAATATGTTAAATAAAAGTGGATCTAGGTTGGACCCCTGAGGCACACCATATGCAGCAGCATAGCACTCATACTTATGACCATTGCTGTATACATAATTCAATCTACTTGATAAATATGAGTCGAATGACCTGATCAGAAAAGGACTGAATCCAATTCTACTCAGTTTCGCCAAAAGAAGTTTGTGATCAATACTGTCAAATCACGATAGAAGTGTAAATCACATCCAGTTGCTCTCCATCATCAAAAGTTAAAGAAATCCCATGAGAAATTTGGGCGAGATTGGTAACCGCCGTCACCCTTTTTAAAAACCGGTATTCTTGCTACCTTCCACACATCCGGGAACACACCGGTTCGCAAATATAAATTAAATAGGTTACATAAAAGCGCACAGAATGCAACAGCACAATCGCGGACTAAAAAGTATGGAATATTGTCGTGTCCGGAAGAAGCAGTATTTTTTTTATTCCACTCATGACATCATTCTCAGTAACTAAAAAGATACATAAAGGTGGTAAAGCAGAATACACATCAGGCAACTCGTCAGCATTACCGTCATAATGTGTGTAATTGGAAGAAACAGTTGAAGGGAAGGCATTAAGAGAGGCATTTACCTACTCCAAATGGACAAATGGAAACTTATGCAACTTGTATTACTAGCGGGACGGTAGACGCAAGTGGGTGTGAGTAGGTGGAGCTAGACGATTTTCGCGTTTTGATGAGAGCCCCTTGGTTTTATTCACAGATTCTGTCGCTATGTAGATCGGGAAAAGACGCTTCGTTCTGAAGGAAAAATATTAACGCAGAACCAGTTCAAACAAATTAAAAAAAATTGTAGACTAACAATTACTTACGTCGTATTTTAATTTTTCATTCGACTTGCATATTTACTTTTTTTGTTTTGTTGATTTTTTATAATAATTCAAGTAGTTGAAGTAGGTACTATATATTTTGGAGAATGGAAAAACTGAACTAGCACTAGCAAAGAGAGTAATAAAAGTTAATAATCCATCGCACGCCCAATACATAAAACAATGACAATGACTAAACGTAAAATTAGGCAGAAAATAACAGCTACTAAGATAACAATATATTATATTAGAAAGATTTCGGGTCAAAAAAAACAGTAAATATTGAAAGGTGTAAAAACATAGAACAACTAAAAGAGTTAAAATTGGAAAGAATTTGGCTAACTGACAGGAACTGAAATTGTAATAGGCTGGGAGACTACCAAACTCCAATAAAAGATTAATAAGGATAATATCGTCCTTCTGGCTAAGTCCAAGTGTTAAACATTTCAAGGACGCGTAAACGCCTCTAACATGACCTATCAACTATTTATAAAACCAGAGCTGAAGACTTTACGCGCCCTCTGAAGCACGGTAGCAAGCTCATGAACATTTTCTTTATACAAATTTTAAGATGATTTAGTCGAGAATCGAACCCGCGATCTATAGTTTGACAAACCTACATCAAACCACTAAATATACTATTAATGTTTATTAATCTAAACGTATGTTTAAGTACTAGATATATTGGAGAATGCAAAGATTGCAAGGAGAGCAAAATAAGTTAATAATCCATCGGACGCCCACCGTACACAAAACAATGACAATTACTAAACGTAAAATTCTACAGAAAATAACGGCTACTGAGATAACAATATATTATATTAAAAATATTACGGGTCAAAAAAACAGTAGATATTAAAAAATGTGAAAACATAGAAACCAATAAAACGTAAGAATGTGAAAAATCTGTAAGTGTGAAAAGTTAGCTGAATTATACAGGGTTTTTCACCTAACCCGTTCGTTAGAACTTTTCTATGTTAACGCTTTAGGACAGTTTTGAAAATTTGTAGCACGTAATGTTGATACTTGGTCTGTTAATATAAAATATTTACACTCATTAACCACTTTTGGTTATACAGGAAGTCATAGCCAACTTTGATTTTTTAAGTGGAATGTTATATTTTTTATTGCTTTTTTAGATTCCTTGTAGAGTGCTGTAACACATTTAATTAGGTTTCATTTTGTGAATAATTAACCGTTTTTGAATGACTTTGGTTTTTGTCAATTTTTTTGTTTTTTCAATGCACTTTTTAAAACCACATATCTAAGGCGTATTTGAATAGAATTACATCATATTTCTACTGCAAACAGGGAAAGGTATAAGATTATGAGTAATGTTCAAATATTTAATAAATCTCATACAGGGTGTTCGAAATTTATCGATTATTTATGTAATCTTAAATTTAAGAAAAATTGGTTTTTTCAAATGGAATAGCCTGTAGATGAGTACGCCCTAGTAAGTAGATGAATATATATTGCATCATACAGATATAGGTTTCCCTATGCCTATCTCTCACAGTTTTAGAGATATTAATGATTATTTTCTAAATTGAGCATTATTAGCAGTAAACTGTGAAAAAAAATCTAAATAGTTTTGGAATTACATCAATTGCTTTTGATCCATCAAACTTTGTGTAAAAAATAAGATAAATAGCAAAACTTAGAATGGCTTTAATATCATATGAGATAACAAAAATAACCATAACAATCTAAAATGTGAATAAAATCAACTTATTAAAGACAAATAATGCGTTCAGAATGATATTCACAAATGTTCAAAATGTTCTCCCTTCCGTTTTAAACAAATCATAATTCTTCTTCTTAACTCTGTTGTAGTTGCTTTTCTTACTTGCTCAGCGTTCAAGATTTGAAAACCGTCTCATACTCTAGCTATAAGCTGTTCTTTGTTTTGCACGGGAGACGCATAAACCTCATTTTTTATTTGACCCCATAAATAAAAATCAAAGGGAGTCAGATAGGGGGATCTAGGTGGCCATAACGAGGGTCCATTGGGGCCAATCCACCTATCCTCAAAGATATTTGTTAATTCCCGATATACCTCATGTGAAGAGTGAGCGGGTGCTCCATCCATTTGAAACCAACATTGCCGTATGAGATTGTGTGGTAGCTTATGTATTCCTTCAATCAACGGTGGTAGGTTATTCAAAAATTGCAGTACTACTTCTCTTAACAACTGTAGATACCGGACGCTCGTTCAATTCTCATTATAAATTTCGTATTCAATGCGGTTATTTACAATCATTGCAAAAACGTTGAAGCTAAAAGTGTCTTGAAAATTTGCTTCTCTAATGGCATGTGGATTTTGTTGTGCCCAATGATGACAATTTCTTCTATTAACTATTCCTTCACGATTAAATTTTGATTCATCTGTCCAGATAATTTTTGATAAAGAATCAGGATCTTCTTGTGTTTTAGTAATAATAAACTCGCAAAACTGAATTCTTCTATCTTGATCCTCCAGACGAAAGGCCTGAACAGTTTGAAATGAATAAGGGTGCATCTTATTTTTCTTTAAAATCCTATGTATAGATGTACATGAAATTCCTACATTTGCAGATGCCGCCGGTATAGAACTGGTTGAATGTGCATGAAAATATCACAAAATAACGATTTCATTACCATCATCGCCCGTAATCGGTTTTGGAACTGTATTCTTGACTTGAATACCAAAACGAATGAAACTTGACTCTATTCGTTTAAATTTAGTTTTATTCATTGCTGGTAAATGTGGGTATCTTTCATTAAAAAGTCGACATGTTCTGTCAATTATTTGAAGAGATTCACCATGAATGTAGAATAAATTTAAAATATCTCTATTAGAATAATTATTGAATTCGTCTTGCATATTTGTGAACAACTTAAAACCAGTTAGAAACGAAATGAACTACCTTTCAATTTTGACAGATCAAATTTACTTTTCAAGGCTTACTACTACGATTTTTCTTGAAAATGCTCAATTTAGAAAATAATCATTAATATCTCTAAAATTGTGAGAGATAGTCATAGGGAAACCTATATCTGTATGATGCAAGATATTCATCTACTTACTAGGGCGTGCTCATCTACAGGCTATTCCATTAAAAAAAAAAACGATTTTTCTCAAATTTAAGATTACATAAATAATCGATAAATTTCGAACACCCTGTATGAAATTTATTAAATATTTAGACATTACTCATAATCTTATACCTTTCCCTGTTTGCAGTAGAAATATGACGTAATTCTATTCAAATACGCCTTAGATATGTGGTTTTCAAAAGTGCATTGAAAAAACAAAAAATTTGACAAAAATCAAAATAATTCAAAAACGGTTAATTATTCACAAAATAAAACCTAATTAAATGTGTTACAGCATTCTACAAGGAATCTAAAAAAGCAATAAAAAATATAACATTCCATTTAAAAAATCAAAGTTGGCTATGACTTCCTGTATAACCAAAAGTGGTTAATGAGTGTAAATATTTTATATTAACAGACCAAGAATTAACATTACGTGCTACAAATTTTCAAAACTGTCCTAAGGCGTTAACATAGAAAAGTTCTAACGAACGGGTTAGGTGAAAGACCCTGTATATATATGAAAATGCAAGTTACTTGATATTCAAATTTGATTTCACTTAAAAGGTGTTCTAAATATTATTTTAGAATAAAAATATCATGTTTTTAGCAGATTTTTATATTCAGTCTATCAATGACTTACTTACTCTTTCAATAAAATTGCTTAATGTTTACGATAATTAATATTTTCATACATATTCTCTTTTAGATACCCCCAAAGGTACTAGTCTTTCAATACTACAGTAAGCAAGCTTGCTGATGTGCCTCTTGGTTCATAATGCCCGAATTATCTTGTTGGTATTATATTATCCTAAATTCATAGCGCTATTGGTGGTAAGACAAAGTTATATGACATTTTCACAAGATTTAAGTGAATCAAGTTTTGTACGAAAAAATACGAGTCAAGTGCCAAAATCCAGCATCACACATTTATTTTCATAAATCTTGCAAAATTTGCACAAAAATGTTGCAGATGTAATAATGCTTTTAAAACTATGTAAACCACCAAACGACGCTAACTCTTAAAGACCCATATTACTGTTACCGATTATTTATACATTATTTGAGAAATTGCTATTTAAGCAGTGGCGGCTGCTGCAGGGAGGGCAACGGGGCACTGCCCCCCTGTGACAAATTTCCCCATGACAAATTTCTTTTAACAGATAAATTAATTATAAATACCTAATTTGTATGTAATTTTTCTGATTTGTTTGATGACAAATAATATGTTTCGGAAGTAACAGTCCGTTTTTTCAGCGCGTTTAAAAATCTCAGTCTGACGTACGCTCCGGGGCATTACGCGCGACTGCCCCGTGAGGCCCCGTCTTTATTGGAAATCGAGCGATGAAACTGGCGCGGGTAGCGCGCAGATATACGTCAGCGGTGGGGCACTCCTCTATGGTGCCGCGTGGCTGTCCAGTATGTAATATACAGTGAGGACGCGCGGGTTGGAATAAATTCATTTAAAATTTTTGGTTTTGTTTTATGGAAAAACGCTCGGATAGGTCGATTTTTATTTTTAGCTGCGATTTTTTTGATGGTAAATTGATGTACAAAGGCTGATCCAAAACTAAGTTACGACCATCAATTTTTTTTTTCAAATGGAAACATATGTTTTTTATTTAGTTTGTTAATTCTAGATCGAATTCTAAGTATGTTTCATGTACCATATCCTATAGCCAAACTCAACAGTTATCGAGAAATTTACAATTGAACATATCAATAACTGCATGTTCAATTGTAAATTTCTCGATAACTGTTGAGTTTGGGTATAACATGGTACATGAAACATACTTAGAATTCGATGCAGAATTAACAAATTAAATAAAAAAACAACAAAAACAACAAAAATAAGTTACGATCATCAATTTCTTTTTTCAAATGGAAACATATGTTTTTTATTTAATTTGTCAATTCTACATTGTGCCCTCCCGTTCCAAAAAATCACGAGCCGCCACTGTATTTAAGAGACTCAAACCAATCATTGAAAGAAAAGAACAGATTCCGAATCACCAATTCGGATTCAGACATAACCATTCTACTATTGATCAAGTGCAGCAGATCACTGATCTCGTAGGAAAAGTACTAAAAGACTAAACTGTCCTTCTACACATGACTGAAGCCTTTGATAGGTTCTAGCATAAAGGTCTGAAAATTGAGGAGACTCTAACCCAAGCCATATATTAAACTTCTGTAGATCTCTAACAGATCTTTAAGTGTAAAATTAAAATGAGAGTGTTCGGGGTTGAAGATAATTGAGGCTGGGGTTCCCTAAGGTAGCATTCTAGGTCCGCTCGTCTATTTTCCTTATACGTCTGACTTGACAGAAGTTAAGAACGAAACTGTGAATAAGTTTGCTAATGACGAGTTAGCAGTTGATAGCAATATGCAAACAACAAATAAATGCAAAGGGTCAGTAACAGAATTTCAAATTAAACTAACGACTGGAAAATAAAACTTGAGCTAAAGTCAACTCATATAAACCTTATTAACAAGAACATAACAGTAATATAACCTATCACTATAAATGGAAATGGTAATACTGTCTCTTATGAGAATGCAGCCTGGGTATGACACTTAACTGATTATGATTGATTGCTCTTAGATCAGTTTGTTTCATTTTAACAGACACATTTTAGGGAAGAAGAAAAGAAGTAAACATGTTTTCTAAATTTTAATCCGGAACAGTGGCGGCCCGTGATTTTTTGGGACGGGAGGGCACCGGGGGTCTGAGTGTTTAATATCAAAAATTAAGTACAGACAAAAAATAAACTCAATATGCTATTTAATTAACTTGTTTGAAAATAAAATCCATCCGCCGCTCCTTACGATCAGCAGAATGATTAATAACTCATTCATTGAAGTTTGGTGTTGATGTCAGTAATTGTTTTTCAATGGAACACATTGCTAAAGCACAGTAGTCTGCTTTCCCGCATGGTATTTCTAGAAAATGTTTTTATTCTCTTCAAAGTAGAAAAACACCGTTGACTTGATTTTTTCTATTTTGTACGCCCCCAGAGATTCGCAAAATAGCAGAAGACAATTTACAAAATCTTTCGCCAACATAGTCACGACATATTATCAAAAACAAACTTTTATAACAGTTGTACTATTCAACCTTGGAAGTAAATTACAATAGTAGCATCAGAAAACTTATCATCCAACTCTGCTTAACAATTTATATTGTTAATTAGTAAATAAAATGTTAGCATGTGTGCTTTTTATTCTTTGTACAACTTCTATTGCATATGTTTGTTACATTAAAGGCTTACATTTTGACATTTACATTTTACTTTTGCAACCAAATCGGATGTCGTAAAGTGAACTTTATAGCACCGAAATAGAAAAAAGCAATTGGCACATTACACCCACACAACCAGTCTGATAAACTGTAAAAGCTTCTGTTGAATTTTCTCGTCACGGTTTTATTAGTTTTCAAATTGTGATCTTCTAGTTTAATCAATAAATCTGGTCTAGGGTGACCTAGACTTTTTAATTCTGTCTTAATGTTACTAACGCAATTCATAGTTGCATTTGCACCGATAGAAATTACAACATACACTCACCGCTGTATATTACATACTGGACCGCCACCCGGACCCGGCACCATAGAGTAGTGCCCCACCGCCTACATATATACGCGCGCTACCCGCGCCAGTTTCATCGCTCGATTTCTAATACAAACGGGGCAGTCGCGCGAGATGCCCCGGAGCCTACGTCAGACTGCGATTTTTAGACGCGCTGAAAGGGCGGACTGTTACTTCCGAAAACATATTATTTGTCATCAAACAAATCAGAAAAATTACATACAAATTAGGTATTTATAATTAATTTATCTGTTAAAAGAAATTTGTCACGCAGTGCCCTGTTGCCCTCCTTGCAGCAGCCGCCACTGATCCGGAATGAAATACTTCGTAAATTGTTCTATAATTTCTGAAGGTTTTAATGAAAACATAACAATGACAAACATGAAATAAAAATGTTTTTTCTCTTTTGCAAAAAATACGGTTGTATTTATTTATACATATACATATAGATCAAATTAATCATCATACCTTTACGTCATAATATAAACACGTGCATTGTTTTGCACTGTCATAATAATTTCATATTATCGACATAAAATACAATTTCACAATTGCAATTATTGTAACATTATTATTATTATTATTATTATTATTATCATTGATAGACGTAATTCTATATGTAAATACCTTTAAGAATATGGAGAAATATTTAACATTCGGACAAAGAAAGTAGTCGCATGAGTCAAAGTAACATTAAGATTTTATAATGACATTAAGCATAGACGATTCATTCATAATTATTTATAAATTTAAATAGATACATTTCAATATTTTGTTAGTAATTTAAAGTAAACATTTAATTAACTATGTACTCACGTATGTAGATGCATATCGTTGACATCATGACCTTCAATGTCAGGAAAAATAACTATTCATTGTTTTTAACATAAGATTGATTGTTATTTTCTATTTCTATTATAATTATTAGAATATAACCGTAATATGAATAGTATAAATGTATACTATAGTATACACATAAATGTGTATAGATATTTATAGCTATAAGATAGATAACAGTTTAAATATTGTCTCACTCGATGCTCTCACTACTACTGCAGGATCAGAACAAAAGAGCAGCAAATAAGTTTAGTAAAGGTGAATAGATGTGGATTATTATAATACTAAGAATATTTGGTTTTTTACTCACGTGGTCGGTTTGTCATCAACATTGTATTTGTTGAGCATTTTAGTACATAAGTCTTAACAGACGAATTAATTTAAACTAATCAATAAGAATTGTGTAAACGTATATCGAATGTGAGCTTATCTAATCTACGAAAAAGTTGAGAATTATCGGCATTATCTAAATGTACCTATAACTTTAAAAGCAAATAATTCCGGAAAGTCTATAAATATGCTATATAGTATGTATACAATTTCAAAATAATATCTTTTACTTTGTTAAACTTGGTACAAGGAAGTATTGTGATGATGAACGTTTTTTGTCCTCTCTCTCTCTGTCCCTCTGACTGCGATAACGGCCAAACGGCTAAAGCTAACATGAAAAACCTTTATATTTATAAGTATAATCATCCTCTTGAGATCTGATTAGATTTTTAGAGATATCGGCAGACCGGAATTACTAGTTTATGGCAAATTTCTAAAATATACAAATATATTCTAAAATAAATTTGAGAAAAAATTTATAAAGAAAGTTTTTCGAAATTCCTACAGGTAGGTTTTTTTGTCTTTTAAAAATAGTTTTTTGCGAATACCTCGCAAATTATGCATTCTATAAATATTTATTAAAAGTGCAAAAGTAATTATACCTAGATTTGGAACAATGTTGTATAAAAAGAATCAAGACCGGAAGTAATACGTCTACTCTTATCAAATATCAGCTGTTTGCTCCAAATATGTGGCTAATTGTGCATTCTGTACATTTATTAAGACTATAAAAGTAGGGGAAGAGTGAACAAAATGACATAGTGGGGCATAATGACACAGTGCTTGTTTACAAACGAATCGTCGTTCGGAAGTGCTCGGAGACGAATATGTTATTGTGGCACGGGTATTTCAATAACTAGCGTCTGGCGGGTCACCGCAGCATTGAACCGTACACAATCGACGTCCATTCGTCTTTGGCGGCTAAATTACAATTTGAAATTCAATGCGATATGAGTAATATTAATATTGACTAATAGTTTCCAAAGGTGCTTATATAATGTTAAGTATGTATGTCATACCCATTATTTTAAACCGAAATTTCAAAGTTATTTGTTATAGGGGTAAGCTGCTTTTTTTTATTAATTTGATTTATTATTGTTGGTTAATAAAATATTTATAATTATTTTTTCAGTTTCCACTGGCAGATTTTTTGATCGAATTTGTTTTCTTCCCATTTCGAGGTTATATACATTCATCGGGATTTGCACGACTTCAATTATTTTTGTTTGTGATGTATTTTGAATATTATGCGTTTTTAAATGTGAGCGCAAATCTTGTCCGTGGTTAAATATTTTGCAAATATCACAACATAAGGTTTATAATGGATCTGTCCATAGCGAAAAGCCGCAAAATTCAACAAATTTTTGGCGTGAAATTTATTCGCATGTTAAACTTAAGAATGTGCTGAAATTACTTTCACATTCGTTGCACTTATACTTCATGTTACTGTAACGATTTTAAATTACACTAATTACGCAAGAAAAAGACAATCTCGTCGACACGGGAATCGAAGCTAAAGTGTTCTGTAGTGGGACTCTGTGTACTTTCGACTTCCAACGACTTGAATCGATTATCGATATCGATTATCGCTAACGATTCTCGCTTTGAATGGTACTCTGTGTAACTATCGATACGCGTTCGGCAAAAATCGGAAGAATACTACCTTGTTTAAAAATATTTAGTAGTGTTTTAAGGAATTTGTTGAAAATGCAAAATTGTTTGTATTACCGGGAAGTATAATTAGCAAATTCATTACATTTACTGTTGTAGATTCGCTTTATTTAGTAATATTTTCTTGGTGTGCTAGTTGTAATCAGATTGTAATATTGCTGATTTTGCACAAATATTTTGTACATAACATGTATTATACATATATCGACCTCTAATATAATATATATGTTTATACTTATAAATAAAATAATTACTAAAATATAGCAAAACCTTCCACATATATTTTAAGTAGATATTTGAAGAATTATTCATTCACATTTAATAAATTCAAAGAGAAATGAAAATATCAAATGTAAAATAATGACACAAATTTAGCGAAACTTTCCATATATATTTTAAGCAGATATTTCAAAGAATTACTAATTCATATTTAATAAATTCAAAAAGTAATGAAAATATCAAATGTAAAGCAAATATAAAAATCGTCTTACCTAGAAGGTGTACGAAATAGAAATAAAATGATATAGCAATTCTTTTGAAAAAAATATTTTTACTTGCGGTATCCACATGTTTTATAACTTGCCCAAATTATTTTCTTTATATTACTACACTTTAGTACCTAGTTTATTTTCTGTCTTTCTCTTACATGCGCAGGAAGTTGCAAAGCGAGAGACGTCTCTTTTTAAACGAGACATCCCTTGGCTTCGCTTGAAGACGATAGTGGGCGAATGGAAGGGGAAGCGAGATCGACGACAAAAATGTTATACAGAGTACCAATTTTCACCAAGATGAGACGAAAGTGGATATCGATAGTGCACAGAGTCCCACTACTGGTTCGGGCATAGATGAAAGTGTGTTCGGGTTCGATGCTGCGGTGACCCGCTAGACGCTAGTCGGGTATTTAACATTGGTTGCATTCAGCAGAAGCATATGCTCCGCTCCATCGGTAGCGTACGCTACATCGACAACAGTTGAGTGAAATACAAAATTTAATGTTACGTTGTTGGATGTGCTACTTGGTAACACACTTGACAGAAGTCAACTGATCAGTTCTTGTTTATTTGACAAATTAAGAGAAAAGTCATAAATGAAATTGGAAATAAGTAGTTACTGAACCGAAATTAAGAAATCCGAAAATATTAATTACTGGTGTTGAAGAAGAAGTTATTGATCAAAACAATGAAAAAGTGTAAGCGACTATTATACAAAATGATTAACATATGTAGACAAGGACTTCTCTGCTAAAATTAAAATAGAAAAAAATACTCAGACAAGAAAATGAAGAACTCAACGAACTATATTAGTAAAATAAAAAATTGGTTTAGTAATATAGTTCATTGGAAGAACTATGGAAATATTACATTATTTGTTCAACCAGAGATGTATTCCAGCATCATAGACAGGGCACATAGAATGTAGGATGGAAAAAATGTAAGGTGTATAAGGACCTACAAATAGATGTTATAAATGTGCAGGGTAGAATCATTTTGCTAAAGAATGTAAAAATGGGGAAACGTGGTAATTGTGCTGCAAGTGTGGTCTTTGTGCTGGCAGTCATTTAACAAAGAAATGTAATAGCTTAATTATACTTGTATATAAGTGTATAAATATGTAACAAATGATAAATTTAAAGTGGATATTGACACTAATCACAGTGTTTGATAGAAATTGTTTAAACTACAAACGAATAATAGGTAAACAAGATTGGAAATTTAAATATATGTAGCAATTAGATAGTAAGTAGGGTTGATTCACTTAGTAGTGATTAAATTGTAGTTTTTTAAGAGTTAAGAACATTAGAATATTTGAAGAACTAGTCCGTAAGTATATTATAGAAAAAGTTTTAGTTTCTAAGTAATATATTTGTATATTTTAATAGCAACTGCGAAATAAAGATTATTTTATTATTATTATTATTTGTTTTGATTAGTCTTGGCTGTTGACTTGTGTCAGTAGTTGTCACCATTGGTGATACATTACATTCAAAAGAACATTACGTTTTATGTAATCCGCAAAATATTCTTCAATCAACAGTAAAAGCTAGTAGTAATTAAGTTTTACATAAAAATACCTTCGATAAAACAACTAACCGACGATAGTTAAGCGCCATCTTACTCAACGTGTTACCGATACGTAGCGGTAATAGAATGCTCTACAAAAGATGGCCGTCCGCTCCGTAAAGTAGTCGATGTAATCGTGACGTAATTCGATGTAGCGTATGCATCCAGCAAACGTTTCCTCAACAGTTTCACAACAGTTGCGTCTGCTGAATGGGACCATTCTAGTTTACATTTACTACGGCTTCGTCAGCTAGAGAGGGTGTATAATCGAGTCTCATATTTTTTACCTTGAAAAGTTTCAGTGATCAGTTTTAAATCTGTTATATAACTTTTTACTGTCATAAACTGGTAAGTTAAAATTTTTATAAGTTATCTATCGGATTATAGCTCTTAGGATTGCATATTTCAGATTAAGTAAGTTGTTGTTATTTTATCAAAAATTGCATTTGTTCAAATTGTGTTCACGTGGGGTAAAATGACAAAATGTCATTTTGCCTGACTATAAATTAGATACATAAAATATGAGTTTTTTTTATATAGATAATGATGCGAAACTATGTAAGAAAGTCAAATAGGCAATTGTGGAATGCTAATTCCATGCTTAAAGCAATAGAAGCTGTTAATAATGGTGAAATGGGGTGGCTAATGGCATCTAAAACATATAACAAGCTACATTAGGAGACAGGCCTTAGAGAAAAATGAAATATTTAAAAAAAAAGGGCGAAAAACGACTGGGGAGATGTAAATCTACGTTTCCTCCAGAAGTAGAACGGCAATTAGTTGAACATCTGAAATTGCTAGAATCAAGATTCTTTGGACTAACAAGAAAATACGTTTTAGAGTTAGCCTAGGCAAGCATTTAACAAACCTCAAGTGGCTCAGTTTTTTAACGTGTTCGATGAGACCCTGCAAAAGGAAAATATTAATCCCATGAAGATTTATAATGCAGATGAATCTGTATTATCTACAGTACATCTCCAGCAAAAAATATTTGCTACAACCGGTAGGAAACAAGTTGGTGTAACTACCAGCACAGAAAGGGGTTATTGTGTGTCAGTTGTTTGCTGCATGTGTACTAATGGAAATTATATTCTGCCAGTAATAATTTTTCCGCGTAAAAACATGAAAAAAGAATTTTATTGACCAACCATATACCTGCACCAACTGTATGCATTGCCCAGAAATTCGACTGGATGACTGGTACAGTTCTTTTTTACAGTGGCTGCAACATTTTCAAATATATGCCAAGACATCTCCCACTGAAACAGTTTTGTTAATTGTGGATGGACATTCAAGCCACAAATATCTTATCGCTCTTGTGTGTGCCAAAGAAAATGGCATTGCGCTTTTATGTTTACCACCTCACTGCACAAATTGGATACAACTGCTTGAAGTTACATTTTTTTGGACCACTAAAGACTTATTACGATCAAAAAATCACTAAATGGCTAAAAGCTCGTCCTGGTCGGGTTGTGGACACATTTTCAAATTGGTGGTGTGCTAAAGGAAGCGTATGGAAAAGCAGCTACTGTCCAGAGCGCCAATTACGGACATGCCAAAACAGGTGTTTGAAGCATCGGAAATCACAAACATTCTTACTGATGACCCTAGTTTTCAATTCTATTTCTATTACTACCCTAGAACCTCACCTCGCCATTCCTACAAAGCATACAACCTTAGGGCCATCCCAGAATATCTTACAAAGTCCAACAAGCAAAATGCCGATTTTGGATACTCCCATTAAGTCCAGTTCCAGTAGGACCATTTGTTTCCGGTCAGGGAAAAAGAAACTCAAAGAAACGTCAAGGTACTTCCGTTCTAAATTATACTCCAAATTTGGTAGCGGCAAAAGTAAAACGTAAATCGAAACTAAAGATTCCAGAAAAAAAGGTGGTAACAAGGAAAGTCCTACGAGAACCCGAGTCAGAAACAGAAAAAGAACCTTTTTCTGCGGACGGAGATGACGATTGTGTTGCACAGAACTGTATAAAAGGTCCAAACAAGGTCAGATGTGGCTATGTTGTTGTTCGTGTCAAAAGTGGGCACACATGCCGATTATGCTGGGGTAGATAAGAATACAACAAATGTTGCTTGTTAACTCTGTACCGAGTAAAAGATATTAAACAGTACTGTTGTCATTTTACCCTCCAGGAGGGCTACAATGAAGTTCTTTTATTTATTTTTATTTTTTTGACTAAAAGAACATATGTTATTTTGTTCAGTTAAAATATTATCTACAGTGATACAAAAAGGTCAGTTTATGTTTTTTTCAAGTTTTGTTTAAATAAATGCTATTTTTCAATTACATGTTTCTGTTTTTATAAAATGTATGTCATTTTGTACACCTTTCCCCTACATTTAAAGTTGGATTTGGAGTAATATTAATAAAAAAAAAAATAGACTGGAAGCAGTGGCGGCTGCTGCAGGGAGGGCAACGGGGCACTGCCCCCCGTGATAAACTTCTTTTAACAGATAAATTTAAATACCTAATTTGTATGTAATTTTTCTGATTTGTTTGATAACAAATAATATCCCTAGCAGCAAAACCAGTATATGCACACTTGTCCTACATTAGTAAATATATATTTTTATCCTTCTCTAAAATTGTGATTTTGCTGCTTGGGTATTTTTTCGGAAGTAACAGTCCGTCTCTTCAGCGCGTTTAAAAATCACAGTCTGACGAAGGCTCCGGGGCATCTCGCGCCACTGCTCCGTTTGTACTAGAAATCGTGCGTATAAAAAGTGGCGCGGGGCGAGAGCGGTATATGTCACGACAGGGCACTAGACTGTGATGCCGGCTGGCAATGTAGTATATAATATCACAGAATAACAGAAGTGACAAAAGTCTCACTTGCATAATTCCAATATTTGTGCGCAAAATCGAACAAGCGCACATTTCAAAATGGCGTTTTGTTGTTGTATAAATATAACCTGTCTAAGTTTTATAACTTGTAACTTGTAATTTACGAAAGAATAATAAGTAAAGGTGCCAGTAAGATTGTTGTTGATATAAATAATGGAAACTGTACGAAAGAAGAAATCTGGCGTATGTAGATGTTGTATTTTTACTTGTAAAAATGTTTAGCAACAAAATATATTCTAGTTTCTTTTCGTTTCTTAAAGAAGAATATCGGTAAGTTATAGCTATTCAGTAACAGTTAACTTGTAATAATTCATTTTTTTTGTAGTGTCTTACAGTGGATCACCAGCTGTAACCGGAATGACCTAAGTAAAGATTTGTCAAAATTATGGCAAACAACATTTGTGTGTGGTAAACACTTTGAATCACACATGTGTTTAAATGATATAAGGAATCCAATGCAATTCCCGCATTATTTCTCTCACTCTGCATGGAAACACCAGAAAGAAACAGCTTTTGATGCAAAATTTTTTTAATATAAACTGTCATAAAATATATGATCTTATTTATCATTGTTAAATATGTTTTGATAAGGTTTGCACTTATAATTAAAGTTTTTATTAAAGATGAAGCATGAAATTACATACTTCTAATGTGGTTTTTATCTTTTTATATTAGTGAAGAAACCTCCTTCGAAAATAAGAATTTTAGAGAACATCGTTATCTCTCACAGCCATGACCATATTGAAAAAGAAATCAATTCAAACCTCACCGGTTAAGGAACTATCTACAGGTAAATGTTTGTTATAAAATATTATTTTATAAGAACTAAGTATTATTTGAAATTTTAAAATTATGCTGATTTCAAAATGTATTTTAGAATGTGGAAACTATGAATGTTCCTAGCACAAGTGATCTTGGATCCCAAAATTTAGCAGAAAGTGAACCACCTAGATAGGTATGACAATTAATATTTACAATACAAAATTATATTATGAGTAAAACATAAAATACGTTTAGTTGTTTAACTAAAGAATTCGAATGAACAAAAATTCAACACATATGTATTTAACCTACTTAGAACTTTTCAGTTACACACATACAATTAATTTGTATTTAATGAAATGTATAATTTTTTAATTGTATTTTAGCAGTTATGGAAATTCCTGCTACATGTGATGTTGGGGTTCAAACAGAAAAAAATCTCTGCCCATACACCCAGAAAGGAAACACTGAGAAAATCTCTAAGGCCTGTATGAGACGATGCTAAATTGGTAAATTGGAATGGTCATAGTGTTTTTTAAGTTCTTATTGCATAAATTAAAAGTTGTCCTGGTCACGTGTACAGGTGTCTGTGTTAATAGAGGAATATAAAAAATATCCTTGTTTATATGCAGTTAAAGATGCAAGGTATAAAAACAAACATGCTTGTGCCACAGCAATAGAGGCAATTAAAAATATAGTGACAAAAATAAAACCAGGAGTGTCTATATCAGATATTAAAGCTAAATTTCATGGTCTAAGAAGTAATTTCTTAAATGAACATAGAAAATATAAGGAGTCTCAAAAAAGTGGTGCAGGAGAAGATGATTATAAAGGTTAACTGTGTATCCTAATGAATCAAACAATTTAAAACTAATTTCTCGAAGAGCAACCAACCTTTCAATTACGATAACACTAAAATTACGTCACTACATCATACTAAATTTGATATGTAATAATGCATACGTGTCATACAGGAGTAAGGCAATAATATCAAAATTGTATGCTAAATTAAAGCAGAAAATTTTCGTAATAATTTACATGGAAATTTTCTGTAAAATTTAGCATCGTGTCATACAGGCCTAAAACAGCATCGAGTTGTAGCTACTAAATCTAAAATGAAATCCTATCCTAAACAGGAGAATTTACAATATTTTCTAGGGCTTTATGGCAGATATTTATTAAAAGAACTGGCAACTGTTGTTAAATTTAATGCAGTTAATAAAAATAAGAATATTGCAATATTGTTTTTCAACTTTGAAGAGAATAAAAACATTTTCTAGAAATACCATGCAGGAAAGCAGACTATGTGCCTCAGCAATGTGTTCAAAAAACAATTACTGACATCAACACCAAACTTCAATGAATTACTTATTAATCATTTTGCTAATCGTAAGGAACGGCGAATGGATTTTATTTTCAAACAAGTTAATTAAATAACATATCGAGTTTATCTTTTTGTTTGTATTTAATTTTTGATATTAAACACTCAGACCCCCCCCTTGGTGCCCACCCGTCCCAAAAAATCACGGGCCGCCACTGACTGGAAGTATCACTGTTACGCCCGGTTTCATAATACATGTGTCAAAGTCCCTTTAACCAAAGTCTACTTTGAGTTAAAGCTGACTTCAAGCTGGAGTTAAAGTAAATGCGTTTCATAATGGTATTGGGATGTCACTTTAGCTAAAGTTAATTTCCATGTAATGTTTCTGTGTTGGTTGCAATGTATTATAGTTTCTTTTTCAATTTTACGAGTTTCTATTGGCTTTCCTGATAGTTTTACGCGCCTTTTATGTTTGACAATATTGTGTAACTATAGCTTGAATTCGCTTTCGATATTGATAGTGACAGTTTATTATTAAATATATTGTGCAAAATGTGTGACCACAAAGAAAAGGGAAAAAAGAAAAATAGAACTAATTTTAGCAAGGAGGAATTGTTGCTCGTGCAGGAAGTGGAAAAAGAAAAACTTTATATAGAGTGCAAAACAATAAACAAGATTTCAAGTGCCGAAAGCTTTGAAAAATAATTAAGAGACTATAATTATTATATCCTATAAAATGTCGTTGACTTTGTAGGAAAAAGCATGGGAGAGGAGGATAACTGCGAAGTACAACAATAAAACTTTCCAATGCACGAAGCTGTGACCAGCTTAAGCCAAAGTATAGCACTTTGATATATAACTTTGGTATATATGGAATAACTCCTTAAGAAAACAGTGAATTAATTGTGTTCAATTTTTTGTCAGTTGTTTAAGAAATTTGTTTTGTTTGATACAACTATCATATATACAAAAATAAAGCAATGAAAACATTTAAATTTACTTTTATTAAATAAATATAAGGCTAGAAAGCAGAAATAAATAATTTCCAATATTAATATATGTCTGTACTTGCACTCGTAAAAAATACAGTTATAGATGAAATAAATTTCATTTCAAAAAATTTAGTATGGCTTATCATTATATTACTTATACATACTTTCAATATAAAGTTTTATGCTATGGATTTAGCAAACAACCTTTTGAAGTATTCCGGTGAGAGAAATTTCAATTTCATATAACTTATGAATAGTATGAAGAAGAAAATATATGTAGGTACATATTACAAGTTATTAAAATGTTTACGATTAACAAACGCTCATTCCTAGCCTTCCGTTAAAATTATTAACAACTGCCTCTATGTTCTCTGCTTCATGCATATTTAAATCAGCCTCCCATTCATCTGGTATTTCCTTTTGCATCTCAATTGCAATATTGTGTAGTATAACTATACCGGGTGTCCACACGAAAACTTTATATTGAATTATTTCTGGTGTTTTCGAAGACAAAAACTTGAAATTTTGGGTGGTTGTTCAGGATATAGGGGAACAATGAATAGTGTATTTCATACCGCCCCATCGGGTCACCCGCCGCCGCCGGCCACCCCCACTCCAATATTTTAAATGACACCCTGTATTTTTTTTTGGTGGTTTTGAAAGAACACAATTTTCTTGATATTCCTATGTGAAAAAACTAGTAACACACATTATGACATTTATGAGATATTTAAATTTAAAAGTTTCAGATATCAGAAATTATTAACTCCGAAAAATCATAAGTTAGTCATGGAAATACTTAATACAAGATTTATTCACAACATTTTAGTTAAATTAAATGCTCAAATTGTTCACCGTTTACATTTAAACATAAATAAAGTCTATTTTCAAAAGCATTTCTAACATTTTCGAACACTTGTGGCGTTAAATTTCGACATTCCTCTGTTATTCTATTACGTACATCAGCTATTGATTGTGGCGGTGTCTTATAAACAATAGACTTCAAATGTCCGCACAAAAAGAAATCTAGGGGAGTTAAATCGGGGGAGCGAGCTGGCCATTCAATAGAGCCCCTACGTCCAATCCAATGTCCTGGGAAAATATTATCCAAATAATTCCTAACGTCTAAACAGTAATGTGGCCCAGCTCCATCTTGTTGAAAATATAATTGCTCCTCCTCTACTTCATTCAAGTTTTCTTCTAGACACTGTATGATAAGAGGATGTATTAGCTCTTCCAAAAATTGTAAGTACTTAGGTCCATTTAAATTTTCCTGGAAGAATATCGGGCCAATTACTTGGTTATTAAGAATTCCAGCCCATACATTAATTTTTTGGGGATATTGTGTGTTGCCTTCTCGGAAAAAATGGGGTTTTACGTCGCTCCAATATCGACAGTTGTGTCTATTCACAAGACCATTTAAGTAAACGCAACTTTCATCACTAAAGCAAATACTTCGCAAAACATTTCCATTTTGCCGAATCATATCTGTCATTATTTCACAAAATTCGACTCTTCTGTCGAAATCACCGTCACCCAACTCTTGGTGAAGTTGAATTTTATAAGGGTGCATTTTGTTTAATTTTAATATCTTATGGCAGGTTGATTTTGGCACTCCCGAAACTTCGGATAATTTTCTCAACGAAAGCTCTGGGTCTAAATTAATATGCCCAAGAACTGCTAGTTGCATAGCTTCATTTAGTACACCACAATTATTCGTATTCCGTTTTTTATTATTTACAGATCCAGTTTGCAAAAATTTTTCTATTAGCGTTCTGACATAAGCAACAGATACGTTTCTGTTTGGATGGTTTTCATTGAATAACGTCGCCGCTTGGGAATAATTTTTGCTTGCAATCCCATACAAAATCACTATTTCAGTTCTCTCTTCAAGAGTATAAACCATTTCAGCGAAAAAGCCGAAACTTTAAGAACAATTTTACAAGTATTAATATTAATGAAACACAAAAGTCACAATTTTGACAATTCTAATTTAAAGCAAACTATTTCCATGACTAACTTATGATTTTTCGGAGTTAATAATTTCTGATATCTCAAACTTTTAAATTTAAATATCTCATAAATGTCATAATGTGTGTTACTAGTTTTTTCACATAGGAATATCAAGAAAATTGTGTTCTTTCAAAACCACCAAAAAAAAATACAGGGTGTCATTTAAAATATTGGAGTGGGGGTGGCCGGCGGCGGCGGGTGACCCGATGGGGCGGTATGAAATACACTATTCATTGTCCCCCTATATCCTGAACAACCACCCAAAATTTCAAGTTTTTGTCTTTAAAAACACCAGAAATAATTCAATATAAAGTTTTCGTGTGGACACCCGGTATGCATTCTCCACTAAAATATATCATTTATTAGTAGTGATACAATAACTTCATGATAATACCTACCAATTTGTAGGAAGTGAAATTAAATGTTCGATTCTTGGTTAGTCTGAATCTATTGAAAAATTCATTATCATTGAATTTATTCAAATCGTTCTCCCTATTTCTATAAAGTTTACGTCGGTCGTCTTACGACTACATCATGGACTACATCAACCTCATCTTCTGATGAGGAACTAGAACTCGTTTGCAATATGTTTTGGTTCATTTTATTAGATAGTATTCGAAATAAATACCAGTGTATATCTATTTCCAAATTTAACAAGGTATTCGCCAACAACACAAGTATATTATAATTATTATGTGAGGTTATACCGTACTTGTCGTTAAAGTAAATAGTTAAAGTTGGTTAAAGCTGGAAAATCCTGACTTTGGCTTAAAGTGACTTTGTCGTTCACTTTAAAGTTAAAGTGGAATTATGAAACCGAAATTGAGATCTAAAGTCAACTTTGAAATTTAAAGTTACTTTAACTTGATTATGAAACCGGCCGTTACTAATTTGGCACAACTTTTACATAAAAATTCGGAAGGTACAGTGGTGGGAAGTTCAAATGAAACACCTCATGATGCGTTTCCTTTTCTAGGGCATGGAGCAAGATTGGTCGACTGTAGTAGATTATAATCGCTTGTGTAAATAATCTAAAAATGAAAGAGCAAAGTAACAGAGATCTAAATGAGGTCTTACTTTTGTTTTTACAAAATATTTAAAAACGTATAATACATACACATATTTAATATGCCACCACGCCAATGAAAAGATGTATTATAAAGGCGGTTTATGTATTTTTTTTTTTGGAAGGATCACGCTCCGTATGACATTTCTGAGAAGAATGTCATTTATTCTGTCGTCTATTTAAAATTGTATTTTTCTACTAATATACCCAGAAGCGTTTCAAAGTAATTTTATATTATATTAAAGTTTTATTTGTTATATTTATAATGAACACTAGGTAATTTCAAAATAAGTCAAAAAGAAACGTAACAAGCAATAAATCCATAATATGAAAAAAATTGTCGGTTGATTTATGGATTCATTTAACATGAATTTAACAAACGAAGAATAGGTTTAGTATTTTTGTTAATGAATTAATAATTGCAGAGGAACTTTTTGTCCCTTTTGTCTTCTATCGGACGAAAATTTAATCTCCGCTACTTACATCTGTGTGAGCTGGTTGCATGATTTTTATGCGTGTATATGTGTGATACATTATATTAAAAATAATTTCGTGGATGTTCTTATATTTACACAATAAATGTTTAAACATTTATCAACGCTCAAAATTGTATTCAAACAGAACCGCAAATATAACAAGAAAGGATAAACTTAGGATATAATGTTGGTTTTGTATTACGCAGATCCATACTTCTAATAAATTATAATTATAATACGAAAAAAAAGCTTGTGTATTGAGAACGGTTAATTTAAAAAAACAAAAAATATTTCAGTTAAATTTTAATAAGCCTATAAAAATTTATCAGTTACTTTTAATAATTTGTTTTAGGCTATAAAAGAAATAGATGGAAATTAGGGGTTTGTGGTAAAATTCAGATATCTTTGTATAGGTATATCTGTATTTAAGTAAAATAGCTTTTATATCTATAATGGAAAGAATATTTGCGTTGGCCTCGAATGAATTACCTATTCATTCGAATGTGGTGTACTTATATTATCTGATTTATATGTATGTTGTATTTTAAACTCTTAGTTTCCCATTTATAAATAACTATAGTCGACCAGTTCGGCGGCGTGCCCTAGACAAGGAAACGAATCGATAGGTGTGTCAGTTAAACTTCCCACCATTGTACTATCGGTAACATAAAAAACTAGGACAAATATTTATTTCAGATAGCCATGTATTTTGCTAATTGTGCTAATGTCATTCGGGCTTTTGGCACTTCTGTCACACAAAATAATATGAGGTTATGTAATTTATTTTAATGTCAGAAAATACAATTAAGAAAAGCAAAGAATAATAAAATAACAATTAGTCATTCCTTCGGTTTTGTCGGTAACACTCTGTAAACGACGAGGCATGGAAGATATAAAAGGGTCTTGTTTTCGTGTATTCCATGTGCCCTCAATTTGTTCTTCTGCGGTTACCGGCTGATGATTTCTTTCTGATTTTTTATCATACAACCCCAAACATTATCGAAGGGGTTTCGAACAGGACTATGTGCAGACCATGGCATTAGTTCAATATTCTTACCTCGGAACCACGTGGTTACATTCCGTACAGAGTGTATAGGACAGTTGTCGCTGTTGTTGTTTTTCTAGAAGTAATTATTCTTGTCTTATCAATCAAATTGACTTGCGGCATGACTAATGACAGCTTGAAATAATTTCGTTTTAACTGACAGCTATTGATATCCGCCGGTTTTACACAGCCAAAACAAAGTTGTCCTAGTTTTTTGTGTTAGCGATAGTACTATCGGTAACATAAAAAACTAGGACAAATATTATTTCAGATAGCCATGAATTTTGCTAATTGTGCTAATGTCACTCAGGCTTTTGGCACTTCTTTCACACAAAATAATATGAGGTCGATGAGGTTATGTAATTTAATTTTTAATGTCATAAAATACAATTAACAAAAGCAAAGAATAATAAAATAACAATTAGTCATTCCTTCGTTTTTGTCGGTAACACTCTATAAACGACGAGGCATGGAAGATAATAAAAGGTCTTATTAAATTTTGGTCTTGTTTTCGTGTATTCCATGTGCCCTCAATTTGTTCTTCTGCGGTTACCGGCTGACGATTTCTTTCTGATTTTTTATCATACAACCCCAAACATTTTCGAAGGGGTTTCGAACAGGACTATGTGCAGACCATGGCAGTTCAATATTCTTATCTTGGAACCACGTGGTTACATTTCGTGCAAAGTGTATAGGACAGTTGTCGCTGTCGTTGTTTTTCTAGATATAATTATTTTTGCCTTATCAATCAAATTGACTTGCGGCATGACTAATGACAGCTTCAAACAATTTCGTTTTAACTGACAGCTATTGATATCCGTCGGTTTTACACAGCCAAAACAAAGTTGTCCTAGTTTTTTGTGTTAGCGATAGTACATACGTAGAAGAATGTCCTGTGGTCACCATACCTCATTTTTTAAAGTAGTAGTCATGTAAAACATTCGGTTGCGCTTTACATTTAACAATTTATTGAACTAGGAATTCAACTAAAAATCGAAGGTCACCAAAATGACGTAAGGTATAGCGTTTTACATGCATAAATTATAGAATAGAAATTGACAAATGAAAAACCCGATTTGGCGTCAATTTTGAGATATAATTGAAAATAATAAGATATTTGTTTAAAAATTAAAATCAGTACCTACATTTTTAAACATTTTTAATAAAATCAATGCTTTCATTCAGCAGGCGGATCGGAAACCGATCCCGCTCCAACCGTTCACTTCACAACAGTTGAGTGTTCGCTGGACAGGACCGCTCACCTTTATGTCATCGTCTGTCATCAGGTACTTTTCATTGCTGCCATATGTTAAAATTATAGAAATTAAACCGAATAAACAATAACAATAAATTGTGTTTCTGCATTAAGGTTTGACGTAGTTTTTAGTGGCAGGGCTGGTTTTTCCAACCCCGAATAAAATACTGAGTGAACTCCAATATTATAATACATTTAATACTGCACAATAACTTTAATTTGTTGTATCTTACTTTTCTAGTAACTTTCTTCAGAAGTATGTATTAGGTTGGTCTTGGAATGAATCAATGGCGCATGCGTACAGAATACGCTCGCTAAGTGAGCATAGAATTTTTCCGCTCACAAAAATGGCGACCGCTCCTGAACATGTTCAGAGTGAGCGCTCGTTTACTGCACATGATCACTGAACAGTTGCGCAACTGTTGTGTCTGCTGAATGAAAGCATTGTAATAAAGGCACTTCGGAAAAAGTTATTCCTTTTCTTTCTTGAATTGTAAAAGCGCAATAAGAAAACGTTACAATTCTTGGCTAACAAATTACTTAAGGCTGCTATACTATATAGGTTATGTTAATATGAAATTCCATGGCAAATAAATGTATCATCAAACACGTACCTATGTAAGTATATAAAAATAAGTAGAAAAGTATTATATTAATTGTTTTTTTATAAACGTCCGGATTTAATTACGACAGCGGAAATGAAAATAATAACACTAATTTATCGCCTTACCACTTTTCATTAATATTCATTTTAAACGTGTCAGAGGACGACACTATTACCCAATATTATTTACAGATTTCTCTAAGAAGCATAACTATGTTATAATAAATAAAGAAGTTAGCTTTTATTATAACATTTGTTTGAAATTGTGAAATACATGATAATATTTTCTTTCATAATATATGAAATTGTGAAATACTTGATAATATTTCCTTTTATAATATAATCAAAACTATCAAAATACGAAATAAATTAGAATTAAAGATGTATTAAGTGTTGCTAACACATAAGGTCATGTTTCTTGTTTCTTTACAAATGTAAATGTAAAAAAATATTGACAATATGTATTCCTTGGTATTATCTTACTTACCTGAAATATTTATTTATTATATAGGTACGCATTAAAGTATTAATTCTACTATTAATGAAAAAAATTGGGAAATGTATTTCGACATTTAGAAAAGAATCTTAAACCCTCCTTAAAATTTAAATTAAGTAAATTTGGCGGTAAACTAAACTACTAATGGGATGGCAAAACTTTTCTTCCTATTACCTATTTCGCAACAACGTGTTGGAACTAATTGATGATAATAACCTATATAAAATATTTAATAATAAATCTGACACTCAAGTGCAAAAGTTATTCATGTCTTTAAAACCAAATTTAATAATAGGTATAAGAAAATGTACTAATTGAATTCAATACCTGTAACAATATAGAAAACGTGATTACCGACATAAAAATGATTGACAAGTAAACATAAAATCAAGGTCGACGTAAATTTGAAGCAATTTATCTGTGCAATTTATATTCTTATCTAATAACACACTTACATTGTTGGTATGTTTGTATCCTCAAATTTATATTTGTTAATCATTCTTGAAGTGTAACACAATTTGATACTGATCACTTTCACTGTTGAATGAATAATAACGTTTGGTAGACGAGGAATGGAAACGCTTATCTTATCACTAGAATAGTAGAGCACAAAAATCTGTCGGTAATTAATAGAAATCTGATAATAATATTCGCTTTAGATATTAAAATTATTCGTGTCATAATTTAATACAGTATGTTGCAAAAAGTACCGTTTTTCTTTATTTTCTTTTTATTACTAAAGTGTTTTGAGTGTAGAACAAAACAATTTTAGGTTGGTAGGTACTCACTCGTAAAAAAAAAAGTTATCTTTATTCGCCAAATAAAATACGTTATTTCTTTTGAATAGGAAAATTATTAGTAGAAAGTAGAAAGTCAAATATGCATAAAATTATGAGACAGGTAGGGGAAGGGCGGGTAAGATGACGAATCGGCTAAGATGACGAATTGTTTCATTTCGGAAAAGGTAAATAGATAGCGCCACGTCTTAGAAGTATCTCGTGTGTCAACATTGTTTCTTACTTTGCAGTGCGAGGATAGTAAAGTTTGTCATAGTTTTGTGGCGCGATGACGCCATTAATGTTTTGACCCTGTGCGCTTGTAAAATTAGTTCGTTATAAAACAAGCTGTAGATTGTTTGTTATTAGTGCTTTCTTTCCGCAGTAAGTATTTTATGTAAGATATTATTATTGTATGACCATAGCTTATAGACGCTTCTCAAAATACGTATACATTTTTGTCTGTTGTAAAATTTATTTAAAAGTAGTCGTGTAGGGTAAGTTGACGAACCCGACAAGCGGACAAGATGGCGAGCTCGTCATCTTACCCGACAAGTATATAATTTTATTACGTATATATTATTTTATATTTTAGCGTAAAGTGTCATGTTTAATTTGCAGTGAATAATTATGGTTAAAATTTACCAACGAAAGACGAACCGGCAAAGTTGGTCAAAGGAAAAAATGACCGCGGCTGTGGAGAAGGTGAAGAGTGGGGCGTCGGTGAATAGTACAGCCAAACAATACAATCTTCCAGAAGCTACCTTGCGGCGCTATGTCAAGAAATATACTGAGGAGACTATGCCAATTAATAGCGGAAGATTCAGGTGCACATTTACCGATGAGCAAGTGAACAACTTAAAGCAATATGTCGAGGATCTAAATAAAAGGGCGTTTGGTGTAACCCGAGAACAGTTTTCGAAGATTGTTTATGATTACGCCGAAACTTTGAAGATTCCTCACCGCTTTAATAATGAAAGTAAAAAGGCGGGGAAAGATTTTATTCAAAGTTTTATGACAAGATGTAAGTTTTCATTGAGAAAGCCAGAAGCTACTTCGGCGGCGAGGTTGGCAGCCTTTAACAGAACAAATATAGAAACATTTTTTGTTACATATGAAGAAATTTTAGCCAAAATAAATTACGCTCCTCATCAAATCTTCAATGTAGATGAGACTGGCTGTCCTACGGTGCCAACTAAGACACCGAACGTGCTAAGTCCAACAGGAACCCGTAGAGTCATAAAAGTATCTTCTGCTGAAAAGGGTACAAATGTGAGTGGGGCGTGCTGTTTTAGTGCTGTTGGCCATTATGTTCCTCCGTTCTTCCTCTTTCCAAGAGTCAGATGGCATCAGCATTTCTTAAACGATGCACCACCGGGATCTTCGGGCGGGACTATATTACTGTGTTGGGTTTTCCTCCCCACACAAGCCATCGCATGCAACCGCTGGATGTTTCTTTTTACGGACCTTTTAAAACTGCTTATAGCCGGGCATGCAATGACTATGTGTCGCAACATCCAGGACAAGTCATTACCATTAAAGATGTAGCCAAAATATTTAACGTGGCTTATGGCAAGGTTGCCACAATAAACAATGCTGTACAAGGTTTTAAAGCAAGTGGCCTAGTTCCACTGAATTCTCAAATATTTGATGATTCTGACTTTGAGCCGTCAATGACTATAGAGAAGTCATTCGAAGCTTCGGCAAACGTAGACAGAGAAACAACCGAATCGTCTTATGACATCACATTATTGCCGACTATAGCCACTGAAGAATCAGAGTCACATCATGATGTTCATTCAGCGAATCTGAACACCGAGGTGGCTGAAACATCTCAAAATACTTTCTCGGCTACCTTGGATAGTGCGGCAGCTGGACCGTCTAATGTTAAATCATTTGGTCTACCTCCTTTGCCTCTTACTGCTTCTAAAGGGAAAAAAATACAAAGAAAGAAGCTACCGTCATTGCATATAACTAGCACTCCTGTGAAGAATGCCTTAGAAAATAAAGAAGCTGAGAAACAAACCATAGAAGAGTAGAAAGAGAAAAATCGAAAGAGAAGAGAAGAAAACCAAAAGAAGAAAACTGAAAAGCAAGAAAATAACGAGACCCTAAAGAGACGAAAACAGAAGCATGTCAGAAAAATAACGTTTGATGATGACAAGGAATCCTCTGATTCTTCCCTATCAATCAGTTATATGGAAGAAGATGATGATAACGATTATGTGGTGGATATGGAAGACGTTTGCATAATTTGCAATGATTTCGGTAAAGATGAGGTCTGGTATGCCTGTTTCTTGTGTAAGAAGTGGGCGCATGCAGCCTGTACTGGTCTGACCTCAATTGAATCTAAACGCAAAGCATATGTTTGTGACTTTTGTCAAGACAAGTAGATAGTAAAGTATATTTTTAAGAGTTCTATTGTTCTTTCGTCATCTTACCCACCTAGTAAAGTCATCTTACCCGCACATGAGGGTAAGATGACGATTTTGATATCTAAATTAGAAAGGTACAAAAAAATAGGTAAATTTAGAAATACTAAAGTAAGGAAAATATGTTTTGAATCTGAATATAGAATGATGACTCTTAGATAAAAAACAAGACGCTATATTGAAATCACGCAGAAAAAAGAAATTAATAAGCTTACCATCGTCATCTTACCCGTCCTTCCCCTACCAAGGATTACCGAATTCAAAATTTTCATGCAGAATCACATAACTTTAATCAATTTAAAAGATGTAAAAGTAGTACGTGCCTTTGGCCGACTGATGGTGAGGATGTCCATAAAATTATTAGCAAAATCTGCTGGACTGATACGTTCCTTGTTCGAACTTGGTTAGTGAGTAAATGCCCACTTTCTTTGATATTTAAAAAATTAATAATATAATAATGATGGTTACTTCCTGATGGAATTAAAACGTGCGAAAGTGATTCCACAAGGACATAAGACATAATTCTTATGTTCACGTGTGGCACTTATAAGTCAGTTAGTAATTTGTTTACCAATTGCTCCTAATTAATGTTCTAATGAAAAAATAAATTATATTCCGAAACGTTATTTAGCCAAAACGTCTGTTTTATTTAACCTATTTGCCCAGAATTATGCTTTTATTAAAGTAGTTTGTTACTAATATTATAAAACTCCTTATTGTATCTTTAATTTTACAATATACAGGGTGAGTCATCTCCGCGGGTAAGGCCGATTGTGCCTTTACGAGTAAAAATGTTTCGAAGCAGTTTTTTTCTTGTGATAGCTGCTCATTAGGAGCACATTGTAAAAATATTTTGTATTATACAGACAACAAGACTTAATTTACCATTATGTAAGAATAGCTTGCATAAAAAGTGGCCGAATGCACACTTCTGGGAATAAAACAAAAATCACATTTACATTTAGGCAGAAGTGTCCAGCCGGTATGTTTTTAAAATTAACTTCTTGTGGGAAATTTTTAGATATAAAGGAACTGAATGAAGATCACACTCATCCGGAAGCACAAACTTTATTTAAAAGTTTACCCCAGCAAAGACTGAACATTTCAAAGCAGCTTAAGGTTAATTCAGTAGCAGCATTGCAGGCTCGCGCCAACAAAAAAATCGTACAAAATAATATCATTAATGAATCCGGGTGCCTTGTGACTCTGAAAGACTTAACAAATCTAAACAGAAAACCACAGAATAGAATAAAGTTTGATGAATGTCAATCAATTTTACGAAATACTTACAAATGCGACGTTCATATTGACGTTGATGTGGAAGCAAATTTGAAATGCATCTATTTTCAAGATCCTGACATGAAACATATGTTTGACTCTTATCCAAAAATAATTTTTGTAGATGGCACCTATTGTCTACACAGCAGTAGAGCGGCCACATATTTAATTATGGTAGAGGATGCAGAGGGAAGTGGTGCAATAGTAGCAGTTGGTATATTACTAAACGAAACTCAAGAAAATATCGATTGGTTCATAAAAACGTTCAAAAATTTGAATCAGAGAACATCAGATATAAAAGTGGTGATGTCTGATAAAGACAACAAAGAGAGAAGTGCTTTTAAAAGAAAATTTTCTTGATGTCTCCTTGCAGATATGTTTATTTCATACTCTACAGATATTTAACAGAGAAGTAAGTGTGAAGAAAATGGGATTGTCCACCACAGAATGTGAAGTCGCCAAAAAGTACTTGCAGAATTTAGCCTATGCTTTATCTGAGGAGTGTTTTCAAAAAACCTATTTGGAAATGAAACAACATGTTCATGAAGTCGTTATCGATTATTTTGTACCTGACATTCGCAAATCCTTCTTTTCTGAACAAAACAAACAACAGAATTGAAAGTATCAATGCCAAATTAAAATCTGTCATTACCAAATTTTCGAATCCAGAGGATTTCATCAAACATTTTTTTGTTATCCTCAATTCTGCACGAGCAGATAGAAATATCAAAAATTCTAAAGAATATCATAAAGTTACTACCAGGGCATTTACGTCAGGTTCAGTAGAAGATTTGTATTCTAGACTTTTAACGAATTTCACGTTTAAAAAGGTTCAACGGCAACTTGAATGTATGACTAAATGCAAAGATTTTCAATTTATTGAAGAAGAAAGATGTCTCGCTCCTACTAGTGAAGCTCTTCTAGAGCTAACACCTTATAGTTATCAGTGTATGTTTTGGACCTCCGTCCAATTATCTTGTCGCCACATCCTCAAACTTCGATCTATGTGCAACCAGTCTTTATTTGATGAAAACATTTGCTTGCAACGAGAACCTATTTTGAATCACGTCACCCATTTTGTCCATCCCTCAAAACTAGCCAGTTTGAAGAGACGCCAAGTACTAATTCAAAACTTGAGGTTAACTTAGAAGTAACGAATGATAATCCATATAAACGCAGACCACTAACATATCACCAAATGTTCAAAATAATGAATGATGAATGTATGAGATTGTCCCAGATATGCAGTGAGGTTTCATCCGAGACTTTTTACAACAGCTGAAATTCATTAAGTCTCTTGTTACAGAATGGTCCAATAATAGTTATACATCTACTAGAGATAACACTAACGCTGAAATTGAAATTGATAACCTTAGTAGTATCCCCAGTAATGATGATAATGAGGCTGAGAAGGAAACGGAAAATCAGAGTAACCCCAAAATGCATGTGTATACGAAAAACTTTGAAAATAACAATAACGATAATTCAACTTCGCAGTTATACCAAATAGTGTGTTGGGATGTTAACCGAAATAGTGAAATTAATATTATAAATTTAAGCAAAAATCCAAGTACACAAGATAATCAATCTGGTGAAAGTTCTTCGAAATCAAAAGCCATCATAATTTCCGATGTTAAGGTACCTACTTAGTATGTTCAGTGTTTTGGCAATGTTTGTTAAAATTTTATTTTTTAAGATACCTACTGTGAAAATTAGAGGTCGCCCCAACGGATGCGGAAACACAGTTATTGGTTTAAAAAAAAAGAATATCTACTAAAGAATATATTTAATAATTTTTTTTAAAGCAATGTAATGTAAGCATCTGAGTGCGTTATAGCCGGTGTTATGGCTATAACGCACTCAAATCGATACTTTATCTACAACTTTCACGGAAAGAAACTGATATTGACATAACGATTGAGTTATGACCATAACTCCATCGCTGTCATTATTATTCAACTGACTCAATAGTTACTGTCATAACTTGCCAAAATCACTTTAGTAATTCATAGATATTGCCATAATTGTAGATAAAATTTTAAAATTAGTTGGAAATTTTTAATTATAGGAATTGTAAAAGGGGGTAGAGATTCAATCACACATGCACATAACCGCCGGTAGCGATACGGTATGACGGTGCCGGCAACCATACTTAAAACCGGCGCCGGCTACGGAGGCACTTCCTAATTTTTAGGCAAAAAGTGATCAGATAGTATAGGCCTAAAATCTAAATTTTTTTGACTTATTCCCATTTTTCTGAAAAATTCAAAGTTTTTATAATATTATATTTCTCGAAAACGACATATTGGATGGGCACAATTTTTTGTAGTATTGCTCATAATAGGAGGTCTTAATAGAAGCATATTATATATTTTTTTCAGTTACTAATTGCATATGCAGAAAACTGGATTAAAATTACATGACACGTTTTTGTATAAGTCAACTTTTTCAAATGAAACACCCGTATATCAGTTCATTTTTGAATTTTTTATTAAATTTCACATCAAAAACATGTAAGACGTTAATACTTGAAAAGTGATTATTACTAAGCTGTCGTCGTTTTTACTTTCTTATACGTAGTATAAGGAAGTATTGTGATGATGAAAATTTTCGACCTCGAGATTTTTGCAGATGTCCAGGTTTTGAGGTCCCCTGATACCAAAAAAGTGGTTTTTAAAAAATGTCTCTCTCTCTGTGTGTGTGTCTGTCTGTCTGTCTATGACCACGATAGCGGTCAAACCGCTGAAGATATCAATTCCAAATTTTGTATTTACGTGTATAATCTCCCTCTTGAGATCTGATTAGTTTTTCAGTAAAATCGGTAGACCGGAAGTAGCAGTTTACTTCAGTATAAAAATCGAATTTTGCCAATATTTCGTCAAATACTAAGTTTATACAAATTTATAAAGAATTCATATGTACTTAAAATTAAAATTGAGAACAATTTTATTTAAAAAGTTTTTCGAAATTCCTACCGGAAGTAGGTCTTTTACTCTTATCGAAGATCGGTTTTTTGCGAATATCTCGCAAGTCATGCTTTCTAGGCAGGTACATTACGAGTATAAAAGTATTTACATGAAAATTTTAAATATCTTTTGTATAAAAAAATTATATAAAAGTATTTACATGAAAATTTTAAATATCTTTTGTATAAAAAAAATTTCAAAATTCGGACCGGAAGTACCACTTTTACTCTTACCGAATAGCGGTTTTTTGCAAATATGTCGTAAATTATGCATTCTATATATATTTATTAAGAGTACAAAAGTATTTAGAGTTGAATTTGCAATATTTTTTGTATACATGAAATTTCAAAATACGGACAGGAAGTAGCACTTTTACTCTTAGCGAGTAGCACTTTTTTTCGAATATCTTGCAAAGGATGCATTCTATAGCGATTTATTAAGAGAATGAAAGTACTTAGAATAGGATTTTGAATAATTTTTGTATAAAAAAATTCTAAAAATTGTATAGTTTGAAATGCTCATACGTATAAGAAAGTCGTGTGGTGGCCACACCTCATTTTTTGATATAATTTTGACAACTTTGTTTTTTATATGAATACGATATAGTGAGCCATATTTGTTATAACATTGGTAATTGAATGGATGCCATTTAATAAGTTGTTACTCGGTTGACAAGCATGATTTCATAATGCATTTTTCTAAAAATTAGCTCAGAGATATGATTTTTATCCGTATTTAGGGAATGACAAAAGAAACTGTTTACTAGCTTAAGATTTTGAGTTGTTTATAAAACTGCATTCCAAAAAAATATAATATATCATTACTCTTCTTTTTTCTTTTACTTTTATAATCTTGGTAAGTCTCTAATTTCTATATCTGGATATTTATACAAAAATTGGATATATTGTACTTACAATACACTCTATTCCAGCAATAGATATATTTCATAAAATGTATAGAATATGGCACAATAAACTAATTTTAAATCAAAACAAATTAATACCTTAATTATAGTAAGTGAAGAAACAGGAATTAGAAGGTATCAACGGATCTGTAATTAGTGCCAGTAGTAATGAAAATGGCCATTACTCTTCTAAAGGCATATGTTCTGGGACATCTTCTTCCAGGGTAACGCTGCCGGTAAACTCTCTAACCTAATAAATAATTTCTTTTATCGCCAACCGTCAGTAAAGTGATGCGTTACCATAGCGTTTTACGGAGGTAAACAAACACTTTATCGTACTGTACAATAAAGTACTTTACCTGCCGCTAATATCTGTCAACGTAGCTGTTAATAAATGAACGTACCTTGGAATGGACAAGAATGGAACATTTATTTAGTTGTTATTTAATTGTTATTGTTGTTGAAAGACCTTTTCGAATGTCAGTTTTAGTTTATATATTGTCAAAAAAATATAGAGTGACATATTGACAGCTTAATAGTTTTTATAATAGAAATAGTTAAAAATATAGTCAGATATAGCCAGATAGTAATAGAAAATAACATTGTGGTCCTTCGACGAACTTTATTCAGCCCTATAGATGTACAGATAGAAGAATTATGGATAATAGATCGAGAAAGTCAGATGATGTCATGTCCGACAGCAGAAAAAATTCGTCAAATTTAGGAGAAACTTTACAAAATAGGAATGAGAAAGAGAGTACCGAAGATTTTTTTGGGTTCAGTAATGCCTCTATACTCCATTCAAAACATTTAATGCAAAATATGATGAAAAGTAATGATGACAAAGGTACCAGTAGTAAAAATAAACCTAATAGCACAATTACCTCAAGCAGTAAAGGTACGAAAAAATCTTCATTGTTACCTAGTCAAATACTATGTTTACAGTTAGAACATCAGAAAAAGTTAGCTAATATAGAACTACAAGAAAAACAGCTTAAATATAAACGAGACTTAGAAGAAAGACAACGACAATTAGAAGAAAGGCGACTTAAATTTGAGCGAGAATTAGAAGAAGCAAGACTTCGGAAAGAAAAAGAATTTTTAGATTTAGAACTACAAATACAGTTAAGCAAAGGAAACTCGATAATAAATGAATTTGTTGAAAATAGAGGAAGACTGAAAGAAGTCTCTGAAGGTAGGAATAATATATTTGAAAAAGAGGAACAAGGTAGTTTGCAGAAAGTAAAAACTTGGCTTGAAACTAACAAAAATGATTTAAAAACAGAAAGTTGTAATAGCAGCCATAGAGATGTAGTAGATTCCAGTAAAAATGTTTTAGAAATGGAGACATTTTGTCAAGATGACAGATTAGAAAAAATTCTTCTTAGACAGACAATAGATAAAGAACTGCCAATTTTTTCGGGAAATGGTAAGGAGTGGCCAAGCTTTTATAGTAATTACACCTACACAACAAAAGCTCTAGGACTATCAGACGAAGAAAATATTTGTAGGCTAAGAAAAAGCCTAAAGGGTGATGCCCTTAGATCTGTACAAGGTCTGTTAATTTCCATGTCGGTTCCTGCCACAGATATAATAGATATTCTACGAAATAAATATGGCAGACCTGATATTATTGTCAGAAACATGGTAAGTGAAGCTAAAAACTTACCTATCGTAAAAAACAATGATTTTGTTGCACTTACCCAATTTTCGGAAACTGTATCAAATCTTGTCCTGACTTTTGAATCACTCAGTATGGAAAACTACCTGTCATGCCCCCAGTTAATGGACGACTTAATGCAGAAACTACCATTTGGTATGCAGCTATCATGGGGTGAGAAAGTTGCGAACAATAAAGGTAAATACTCACTTCGTGATTTTAAGAAATGGGTAAACGAAAAAACCAATGCTGCTAGCTACGTTCAAAACATGTCATCACAAAGACAGCTAAATCCGAATTTTAAAAGGACTTTAGTTGTAGCAGGAAATAAACAAGAAAATAAATGCCTTTTATGCAAAGAAAATCATAACTTAGACATGTGCAAAAGATTTATAGAAAAATCAATAGAAGATAAATGGAAAATAGTCAAAGAAAATAAGGTATGCTTTTGTTGTCTAAAAAGCTACCATAGAATTAGTAATTGCCGAAATAAAAGAAAGTGTACTATTGATGACTGTCAAAAAATTCACCATAAACTTCTACACTTCAAAACAAATAAAACGGAACCTAGAGCAAGAGCTGATGCAAGAAATTTACAGAATGAAAATATTTTTGAAACAGGAAATCATATAGTGGGACATACATTACAAAATTATAGAAAAGAAGTGTTACTGAAAATTGTTCCAGTAATTTTAAGAACAGAAACAATTGAAATTGAAATTTATGCTCTATTAGATGATGGTGCCACTGTCAGTCTACTTGATGAAAGTTTGGCAAATGAACTTAATCTGGTCGGAGAAGAAACTATTCTGCGCTTAAAATGGACTGACCAGCATACAACAAAACAGTCAAGATCAAGAAAAGTGTCCTTCAGCATTTCGAATATTGACAGAGATAAATTTTACCCAATGGAAAATATATATACCTCAAAAGATTTAGATTTGCCCATACAAAATGTTGATTCAAGGCGCATTAAAAGCAACTGGAAACATTTAGAACATATTAATTTTCCAAACATTGAGAGTATTAAACCAAAACTGCTAATTGGCCAGGACTATTGGGAACTGATAACAACCAGAGAACTTATAGAAGGCCCCAAAAATTCCCCAGCCTTGTCACGTACTAAGCTCGGATGGATAGTCCACGGAAATGTAGCCCAATTTAAAGGAAGATTAGACCATTATGTAAATTTCCTTGTTCGAGACGACGAAGCTCACAGTGAAGATCTCCACGATATGGTAAAATATTTTTTTACAATTGAATCTTTAGGGGTAAAATATCAAGACACAAAATCAATAAAAGAAGATGAGGAAGCCGAAAACTTAATAAAAAATATTTCAAGAAGAAAAAATGGTAGATGGGAAACAGGATTGTTATGGAAAGATACAGAAGAAACACTTCCCGACAGTAAAAATGTAGCACTTCAACGTTTTAGGTTTATAGAAAGAAAAATGAGTTTAGATCAAGATTTCGGACAAGCTTATTCTCAGAAAATAAAAGAATATAAAGAGAAAGGATACATTAGAAAAATATCTATGGAAGAAGAAGAAGAATCTCACAAAAAAATATGGTACTTACCTCATTTTGGTGTAGTAAACCCAAATAAGCCTGGTAAAATTCGTTTAGTTATGGATGCTGCTTCAAAAGTCGACGGAAAATGTCTAAATGATTTTTTATACAAAGGTCCAGATTTGCTCAATTCACTTGTCAGCGTAATTGCAAAGTTTAGAGAAAAGCCCATAGCCTTCTCAGCTGACATACGAGAGATGTTTCATATGGTTGAAATAAATGATGAAGACCAGCATGCTCAACGAATTATATGGAGAGATTCCCCGGCAAACGATTTTGAGACATACGTTGTTCAGGTGATGATTTTTGGAGCGGTGTCATCACCATACAGCGCCCAATATATCAAGAATATTAATGCCCTAGAATATGAAAAGGTGTACCCTGAAGCTGTTGACGCCATTATTAATCAACACTACATGGATGACTACATTGATAGTTCAGAATCTCCAGAAAAAGCATCAAAATTAATAAATGAAGTAATAGCTATCCATAAGATGGGCGGTTTTGAGCTAAGAGGATGGATTTCTAACTCGGAGGAAGTTTTTCAAAATATACCCGAAGAATTACGTACGGCAGAAAAAATATTTGAAGATTCTGCACCCCAAAGAATATTAGGACTAAGATGGCTACCAAAAGAAGATGTGTTAAGCTTTTGCATTAGCTTACATAAAGTAGATCAAAATATTTTAGATGGAAAAAAAATACCTACAAAAAGAGAAATGTTAAGCGTTATCATGTCTTTGTTTGACCCATTAGGAATCCTTGGAAATTATATTGTGAAAGCGAAAATCTTAATGCAAGATATTTGGAAAAGTGGAATAAAATGGGATGATCAGATTTCAGATGCACAAAATAAAAAATGGAAACTTTGGCTTAATGGTTTGGAGAAAATAAAATCCTTCACAGTTCAAAGATGCTATGTTTCCAATTATTTTCAAGTAAAAAATATACAGCTACACTTGTTTTGTGATGCAAGTAAACAAGCCTTTGCAGCAGTCGCTTATTTCAGATTTGAAGCAGGAGAAAAAATTGAAATTTCATTAGTTATGTCTCGCAATCAAGTATGTCCACTAAAAACCCTGACGATACCCCGTTTAGAGCTACAAGCAGCAGTACTTGCAAGCCGTTTGGCAAAAACAATCCAACACCAACATACACTTAAAATAAATAGAATTGTATTTTGGTCAGACTCCACGACTGTTCTAAATTGGTTACGAACGGACTCAAAGAAATTACCGTCTTTTGTTAGTAACAGAGTAGGAGAAATTTTAGAAAACACTGACGTTTCACAATGGAAATGGGTACCTTCGAAATTAAATATAGTTGACGAAGCGACAAGAGACGATAAAGAAGCTGATCTTAGAAGTGGAAGCCCATGGTTAAAAGGTCCTGAGTTCTTGTATCAGCCACCATGTTTTTGGCCAGAAGAAAATATTGAGCATCATCCAAGCAAAAATTACATTGAAGAATCGCAAATACTCCTTTTAAGTCATGCAGAAGAAAATATTAAAAATTCGTACCTACCTGACATATCAAAATTTTCATCTTTAAGAAAACTATTGAATTCCACAGCCTATGTATTCCGATTCATAAGACAAGTCCAAAAGAAACCACATTTTTCAGATAAAGAAAAATATTTAACATGTTCAGAAATTCAGAATGCGAAAAAACTTTGGTGTCTTCAGTCACAAAAAGACTCCTTTTGTCAAGAATATAGGACACTAGTAAAAGGAAAATCAGTTAATAAAGATAGCAAGCTTTTCCCACTTTCACCATGCTTAAATGATAATCTAATATGCTTAAAAGGAAGAATAGATAACTGCCCCGAATTAAAGATGGAGACAAAACGACCCATTATTTTAAGTCACAGTCACCCTTTTACACGGCTCCTTGTACGGGAATATCACGAAAGAAATGGACATGCAGGGACACAATTAGTTCTTAATGAAATAAGACAAGAATATTGGATAACCCAAGCAAGGAAACTTATAGCCTCAGTAATAAATAGCTGTAATTTTTGCAAAATTAAGAAAGCAAAGCCTATAATGCCGGAAATGGGTCAGCTTCCATTAGAAAGATTACAACAACCCCCAAGAGCTTTCTTTTTTGTGGGAATTGATTATTTTGGGCCAATAGATGTTGTAATAGGCCGAAGACATGAAAAAAGATATGGTGTACTGTTCACTTGTTTATCTGTCAGAGCTGTCCACTTAGAACTTGCGGAATCTCTTAATACAGGTTCGGCTATCTTAGCTATAAGAAGATTTATCGCAAGAAGAGGACAACCAGTTTGTATATGGAGTGACAATGGAACTAACCTTTGTTCAGCAGACAGAGAACTGCGTAAAGCTTTAAATGAAGTAGATGATGAAGAAATTAAGAAAAATTGTTTGGCACAAAATATCGATTGGAAATTTATAGCTCCAGCAAGTCCTCACATGGGAGGTGCTTGGGAGAGGATGGTACGAACAGTAAAACAAACACTAAAGATTATTTTAAGGGAAAGAATTCCAAAATTAGAAGTTTTACAGACAGTTTTAGTAGAAGCAGAGAACATAGTTAACAGCAGACCTCTGACTTATGTGTCGTCAAATGAAAATGATTTTGAAAGTATAACTCCAAATCATTTTTTGATCGGAACATCGAGCATTGTTAAACCACCAGGAATATTTGAACAAAAATTTGATTTGAGAAAGCAATGGAGATTTGCCCAACAGTTGGTAGACAGATTTTGGCACAGATGGGTAAGGGAATATTTGCCTACTCTAACTGCTAGGTCCAAATGGTTGCAAGAAACAAGAAATATAGAAGTAGGTGAAGTAGTCGTACTGATGGATAATCAGTTACCAAGAAACAATTGGCCATTAGGAAGAATAACTGCTGTTTATCCAGGAAAAGACCAGAAAGTGCGTGTGGTAGACATTAAAACAAATACAGGGACCTACAGAAGATCAGTATCAAAGATTTGTCCAATTGGCCTAATTGAAGGTGAAAATGTTTTGTGATTTCAAGGGGGAGAAATGTTAATAAATGAACGTACCTTGGAATGGACAAGAATGGAACATTTATTTAGTTGTTATTTAATTGTTATTGTTGTTGAAAGACCTTTTCGAATGTCAGTTTTAGTTTATATATTGTCAAAAAAATATAGAGTGACATATTGACAGCTTAATAGTTTTTATAATAGAAATAGTTAAAAATATAGTCAGATATAGCCAGATAGTAATAGAAAATAACAGTAGCCATGACTGATGACTTTAAACATAAATCGTTTGTCACTGTCATAAACTCTCATAAGTTATTATATCTTTCTTTTTAAAATAAACAATTTTCACGGTTGGCGATAAAATTTTGTATGCACCACGTCAGTAAAGTACCTTTATCGAACTCGTCTTTTACTCGCCGCGCTCGCTTCACTCGTAAATCAGACTCGTTCGATAAAGTATCACTTTACTGACTTGGTACATAAATAGCTATTACTTTACCCAAGTACAAAAATCATATCTGTAAGCTCTTGTTTAGAAAACCTCATTATCAAATCACTTCAATTATATTAAGATTAATTAAATAAAAAAAATTAAGATAAAAACAAATTACACCTGTCAACTAAAAGTAACTTATTAAACGTCATCCATACAGCTAATTTCACGGCACGCTATGCTATTTTAATATAAAACCATGAAACTGACAAAATTATATCAAAAAGCGACAATATGTCAGTAATAGTCACTTTTAAAGTATTAACGTCTTACATGTTTTCGATGCGAAATTTAACAAGAAATTCAAAATGAACTGATATACAGGGTGTTCTATTTGAAAAAAATTACTTATATACAAACACGTGTCATGTAATTTAATCCAGATTTCTGCACATGCAGTTAGTAACTGAAAGAAAACAAAATATGCTTCTATTAGGACCTCTTATTGTAAACAATACTGCAAAAAATTGTGTCCGTCTAATATGTCGCTTTCGAGAAATATAATTTTATAAAATCATTGAATTTCTCAGAAAAATGGAAATAAGTCGAAAACTTTAGATTTTAATAACATACTATCTTATTCCTTTTTGACTGAAAATTATACGGGGAAAACAAAAATGTAATAATATATAGGATATTCCATTTAAAAAACTATAACTATGGTCAGCCACCAAGCTATGAAACACCCTGTATAATACAAAATATTTTTAAAATGTGCTCCTAATGAGCAGCTATCAAAAGAAAAAAACCGTTTCAAAATATCTTTACTCATAAAGGCATAATCGGCCTTACCCGCGCAGATGACTCGCCCTGTATATAATCTCTCAGGTAAACCCGCCTTATTCCTTGGGTATACAGTACTGATGATGAACAATGAGTCAGAAACATATATAATCCATAATACAAATAAAACTCAGTATTGTGTAATAAAAAATTTATTATATGTTCTTCACTGAATTCAGCAGCATGCACTTCTTTTCTTATAATATATAGAGGTACATATAATAAATAATCAATTTGTAATTGGCCAATTTTGTCCTATATCGGATTTAGAAAACATCTTTTAAATCCTCTATTTTCATAGCAACATGTTTGCATTCCTCTAGTGTTCCTTAGAACATCATGTTTTACACGATTATCCACCATTTTTAGAAGGTCTTCAATATTTGTATCATGCGCGTGTTCCATAAATATATCGCAAATGGCATTGATAAATCTAGAACCGTCCGGACGTCGATACGATACATAACCTGAAATTAGTAGGAATTTTAAAATACGACATATTGTATCCCTTTATTATTATTGAAATCGAGAAATATAAATATTTAAAAGTCATTGATAATAAAGAGGAATTTCTATTAAAAAGATTGTTCCTGAATTCCGAATTTCAACAATAGCATCATGCAGAGGCAAAATAGATTATAGTATTGTCTTCCACGAGGGAATAATACCAATACTTACCAAACGCAAATTAACAATTAGGTTTGTTCGGGTTTAATATTACGAACGGTTCTAACACAGTTCTGTTACTGCGCAGAACTGTATGCGTCATAGTACACCGTTCGGAACGGTCTGGGAACGGTTCCGAACGATTCGATGCCTTTATCCCGAATTAGTTCTACAGTTCTAGAACGGTTCCAGAACTGACAATCAGAAACCAAAACACGAAATTTTTAGTTCCAGAACAGTTCCGGAAACCCGAACACTTAACATATTTCTGCGCATGACGTGAACTGTTCTGGAATCGTTCTTAGGGAAACAAAAACAAACCTATTATTAAGTCGTATAATACATATGATTATCTAGACTTTGAAGAATCTTTCCAGTAAGGTAGACGTCATAGTTCAATATTGGAGTGAGGACGAAGTTTATAAATTGCTATGTCGTTTGTAATGTTTGTTGAGTTAGGGAAAGTTTACTATAAAAGTTTTGCAACAAGTGCGACCTGCCTGTGGTACGCCAACTACCAACTAAGCTACTGCAGGCCGTGCGAATACAAATATTGTTATGTAACATCTTAAATTATAACTGAAAACAAATGAACGTATTGCCAATAGTATATAAGGAGTTCAACCTCGAGATCAAAAATTATGTTGATAAAGGTTTGCCATGGAATGTAAAACGTCTGTCTTAAGTTATATCATTAACTGTCATACTGTCATAAAGTATTACTATACAGGGTTAGTTAAAAGTATGGAGACGGCGATTTATTGTCGTTAATATTCATTTTAGAGAATTATGTTCAATATAAAAGTTTGATCTACATTTGAGAATATTTGATTTTTTTTTTCTTCAATTGTTTTTTAGTTACGCCTGTCCGCGCAGTTTTTTTAAATGGGAACTAGTGAATTTTACTCTACCATTCGATAGAGAATTTTTTTCTCTTTACAATAATATTTTTGTTTTTTTAAAATTCATTTTAATAACTTTTATAAGAAAAATTAAACAAATTAATAACAAAGTAAATTAAAGTAAGTGTTCAAATTGTCGTCCATTAGTAATTTGACAATGACCCAATCGATTTACAAAATCCCGAACAGAGTTCTGTAAAAAATCTCGGGGAATTTCTTGTATCGTTCTGGTAATTCGGATTTGTAAATCTTCGACGTTATCGGGCTTATCTTCGTAAACTTTGTTTTTTACGTATCCCCAAAGAAAAAAATCTAAAGGACTTAAATCTGGCGAACGGGCTGGCCATTCAATGGTTCCTTGTCTTCCAATCCATCTGTGGGGAAAAACGTTGTCCAGATATTGACGAACATTTACACCATAATGTGGTGGGGCGCCATCTTGCTGGAACCAGATACTGTCATTGGGCAGGTGTTCATTGTTTTCATGTGGATAGAGCGTAGCACAAGCAGGTATTATTTCATTTTGCAATAACTGCAAATACAGACCCGAAGTTAAATTGCCATTGATGAAAAAGGGACCGATAATATGACCGCCAAGAATGCCAACCCAAACATTAACCTTTTGGGGGTACTGCGTATGGTGCTCCAAAAACCAAAAAGGATTTTCCGATGACCAGTATCTGCCAGTTATGTCTGTTTACTTCACCGGTAAGGCAAAAAGTAGCTTCGTCAGAGAAAAGAATATTGTTGACAAAATTTTCATTATTATTGCAAATATTTAACATTTCTTCAGAAAATTGTAATCTCCTATCAAAATCATCTTCCGTTAACTCGTGTACAAAGTGTACCTTATAAGGTTTATACTTTTCACTTTTTAAAAATGACACGATCGATGACTACGAAATATTGAAATTGGCCGCTAATTGATTGGTTGATAAATGAGGATCTTCAAATACAGCCAATAAAATATCCAGTTTGTTATCATCGCTTTTTGCTGTTCTAGGTCTACCACTCCTTGGCAAATCTTTAACGCTACCAGTTTGTTCAAAGCGTCTTAAAGTTTTACCAACAACGGATTTAGAAATTGGATTTCTATTTGGATGCGTATCATTAAATAAATTACAAACGTCTTGTAAACTTCAGCGTCTATCTCCATAACCCAACATCATAAGTATTTCAATTCGTTCATGTTCACTTAATCTCGCCATTGTTAATATTAACAGCAACAAATTGCACAAATGAATTATTTCTGTCAAAGATTTGACGTACACAATAACCACTGATAAAATTATGTCGCTCAAGTTTGTTTATCGCATCGCTTCTGTCTATCTGCGATGTACCGAACATCTGTGAAACACTTGAACCGGCCTTTCTTATAAAAAAGTTATTAAAATGAATTTTAAAAAAACAAAAATATTATTGTAAAGAGAAAAAAATTCTCTATCGAATGATAGAGTAAAATTTACTAGTTCCCATTTAAAAAACTGCGCGGACAGGCGTAACTAAAAAACAATTGAAGAAAAAAAAATCAAATATTCTCAAATGTAGATCAAAATATCCTAACAAACTTTTATATTGAACATAATTCTCTAAAATGAATATTAACGACAATAAATCGCCGTCTCCATACTTTTAACTAACCCTGTATAAGTGACAGTATGACACTTAATGATATAACTTAAGAGGGGTGTTTACCTATCAAAAATTAAGGCATCGCCGTTTCGCATTTTTTAAACTCATTTTGCAATTTTAGAATCTCAAATTTGGGTTAGTGATGCAAAAGGCAAAAATTTATAATGTCAAGGTCAGTTTTTGTACTAATTTATTTTCTTAAGAAAGTAATGTGTTTTAGAAATAACCACAAAAATGTATTAATTTGATTAATGTCTACTAACTAAGGCTGGTACACAAAAGAAAAAATGAGGTGTGGCCACCACACGACTTTCTTATACGTATGAAAGTGTTACTTCCGGTTCGAATTTTGAAATTTAATTTATACAAAAAATATTCCAAATCCAACTCTAAATACTTTTGTACTCTTCATAAATATACATAGAATGCATAATTTACGACATATTTGCAAAAAATCGTTATTCGGTAAGAGTAAAAGTGATACTTCCGGTCCGAATTTTGAATTTTTTTTTATACAAAAGATATTGAAAATTAAGTTCTAAATACTTTTATATTCGTAGCGTACCTGTCTAAAAAGCATGATTTGCAAAATATTTGCAAGAAACTGATTTTCGATAAGAGTAAAAAATCTACTTCCGGCAGGAATTTCGAAAAACCTTTTTAATAAAATTGTTCACAATTTCAATTCTAAGTACATATGAATTCTTTATAAATTTGTTTAAACTTAGTAATTCACGAAATATTTGCAAAATTCGATTTTTTCGCTGAAGTAAACTGCTACTTCCGGTCTACCGATTTTACTGAAAAACTAATCAGATCTCAAGAGAGAGATTATACACGTAAATACAAAATTTGGGATTGATATCTACAGCGGTTTGACCGCTATCGTGGTCACACACACACACAGACACACACACACACACACACAGACACACAGACATTTTTTAAAAACCACTTTTTCGGTATCAGGGGACTTCAAAACGTGGACATCTGCAAAAATCTCGAGGTCGAAAATTTTCATCATCACAATACTTCCTTATAGAGAAAGTAAAACGACTTCTACGCGCGAGCTGCACATGTGATGTACGATATAAAAAATTTATGTAATTATTTCTAAAGATAAAAAACATTAAACAGTAAACATTGTCACACACATTTTACACGCGGTTTTTCGCATCGTCTATCCCCACTCTACGGTATCTCTACCGGTCCTAGTGAAGACGGAAATCTATCGGAATCGGTCGGCTATTGCAGAATTAAATTCGAGTGACTTAATTACAAACTGTCACTCGCATTTAAATGTCATATATACCTATAATATTCGAGTGTATAATAATATAACAGTTATGGGCAAGTGAAAATTGGTTTATTATAAAACATCAACAACATCAACAGTTCCGTAAGTACTCATTCTTTATACATTATGTTTCCTATCTACAGTATTTCTTTATCTATGACAGAATTTGTGAATAAAACCGAAGCGCTGTGACAGAACTGAATATCGTCAACCTCCACCTACTTACATCCCCTTGCGTCTACCCGTCCCGCGAGTGATATAAGTTGCATAAGTTTCTATTTGTTGGTAAACGCCACTCTTAAGGGTCCTATATAATGGATCTGTCAACAATGGAAAAATAGCAGATTTTAGATGCAAGATATTTTTGTTGATTTTAAATTTGGAGAAAACCTTTCAACGTCAACTTATGAAGAATTTAGTAATCTACCCCGCTGAATAATCAAATTTAGAAAAAAATTATCGAATTAAAGAAAATTAATTAATATGTCAAAATATTATAAACCAGTTTTCTCAAAAATCCTTCGGAGGAGATTTGTTTGCTTTGATTCACGTTATAAATTGAATAAAAAGCTAGCCCGCTCTGCACTTATTTTTCGTTCAACTATTCTTTACTTTGTTTTAAATGAGTATAAAATAAATTAAAATTAGGCAACCCACATTACAATGAATTGTTATTCTAGTAAAAATATTTCCCGCGGTTACAAATGTGTAAATATTTGGTCATAAATGAATTTTTATTCGCTTAGATATTGAGTTATTATTGTTGATGTAAATTGTGAGGCAGGGAAAAGAAATAAAACACACCGCTCAGTTCGTTAACCTGTGATAGACTATTTATTCCATAAGGATGACGACTCTAGCTAGTCAGAAAACCACCCACAGATGGCGCGACTCTTTTCAAATATTTATTATATACAATTTAATCCTTTGACAATAATTTAGACACCAGATGTGACATTGCCATCAACTACCCAGCAAATAGACTGACCAAAAATGACGTTAATTTTACGTCATTTTAAGGTAACTATTCGTCAGGTTGGTAAAAAATTACGTAAACGCGACGTTGATTCTATGACTAACTATTGACGTAATATAATTTTTGATGATATTTTGGTAATATTTTAGTTCCATCTTTTTATTTATAACAGCAGTCGAAAGCAAAAAATAAGTAGTCGAGAAATAAAAGGTTCCCTATGGGCATTCTTCCCAAAATGATAATCATAAATAGGGGAGAGTGGGGCACAAAGGACCATCTAAGCAAAAAAAAATCGTATCTTTTCAAAGTTGATTGATAATGAAATGCTTTCATGGTATGATGAGCAATACTCACCTGGCTTTCAACTAATCTTGTCAGTTTTAGTCTAGTCTGTTTTTTTGTAGGTTCATTTACAAAAAGTTTAGACCATTGCACTCGGACCTGTGTGCCCCACTCCCCGGGGCACATCGGACCACTAAGCTTAACATATGGAAAGAATGTAAACATGTTATTAAACGCTGAATAAGCTGTTTTATTCAAGGAAATACAATTCAAACTAGTACAAAACTTAAAGTACGTACTGTAGAACGAAAATCACATACCTAAACAAAACAAAATTGAAACATGATTTAAAAATATCTGAAAAACATTTCATAAACTTTTTTGTAATAAAAAAAACAAACATTTAAACAATAGGAACCTCACTTGTAATATAAATTTTCATCCTCATCGCTGTCACCTTCACATTTGATGCACAGGAAATTGTCATTATCTTCTGAGGCCCCTGCACACTTTTCGTGGGCCCACTTACCACACTGTTGACATTGGATCCACCCTTCGTTCGATTTAGACTTCAGGAACTTCCCCACACAATACATGCATTGTGGATTGCTGCCTTCATCTGGATCGCTTGAATCATCATCAGCGACTCTTCGTTTTGTCAGAAGTTTCTTTCCTTTCTTTAACTTCTTCTTTGGAGCCTCACATTTTGAAGAACTTTGTGAAAAACATTTTCTCTTCACTTGTTTATACTTTGTCGATGCCTTTTTCTGCTTCTCCAATGCTTCAGCTGCCAAAGAATCTTTAAAGGGAGTACCGGTCAATTCTTCAGCTGCTTGAGCTTTTCGTCTAGTATCCGATTTCCGGACTGTGCACTTTGGTTTGGGCGAAATCACAGACAGAACGTTTTGAATATCATCATCGTACAGATCTTTCGCACTTGGAGGCCCAGCTATTGGCTCTGCGGTGTTGCGAGATGTGTCAACATTTTGTTGCAATGGTATTTTTTCATGTCCCTCGCTTCTTACGCTTTCATTTTGATCCCTAGCAGTTGATGGAGCTGAGATTGATTTCGCTCTGTCCTCTTCATGATCATGAATGTTACCTACAGATTCTGCTTCATACTCCTCCAATTCGTCGTCTTCATCATCCGCTAACGGTGTAGCAATTTCAGTGACTGTCGATGGAAGAAAATCTGTTTCCGAAAAGATGTCTGGATTGAAGGGATGGATTCCAGTCACTTCGAAACCCCTGACGACTTTTTCGAGCGTGGCAACATGTAAAAATGCATTGCCAAACAGATCCATGACGTTGTATATGGTTATTCTTTGAGCCGGGTGATTGGTCATCCATTTGTCACATTCTCTAGCATACTGACATTTCAACGGACCGTAAAAACAACAGTCGAGCGGCTGCATCCGATGACTTGTATGAGGTGGCAGTGATATCATCACAATGTTCAAACTACGAGCCTTTGTGATAACTTCAAGATTGCGGTGACTGGCATGGTTGTCGAGGATTAGCAATACTTTTCGGTTTTCAGATGCGTTTGTGTGTTTTGCGAAGTGTTCCAAGTATTTCAGAAAATGTTCAGTGTCCATCCAACCACTACCATTCGCATGTCCCACAGCTGCAGCTGGACAACCTTTCATCAATAGATCAGACATCCGTTTTCTGGGAAAAAGGACGAAGGGTGGAACGTACGAGCCTGATGCCGATATTGCACATGTTACTGTCACATTAAAACCTCTTTCACTGCTGACGATGCGACCCACTTGCTTTCGGCCCTTTTGCGCGATAATTTTTCGAGGAGTAGGTACGGTATTCATGCCAGTCTGGTCTGCATTGTAGATTTGGTCTGGTTTAAAGTTGTGTTTTTGCATCACCAAGGAAAGTACATCGAAAAATTTTGTCACTTGAACCTTATTGAATCCAGCCGCTCTAGCAACGCTGGTTTGCTCTGACTTTCTCAATGATAAGTTTGGGTGCCTCTTCCTGAAGTTGTACAGCCAGTCTAGGCTAGCAATCTTCTTCTCATTGTTGAAAGGATGGTTGATCTTCATAGTTTCTGCGACTTGAAAAGCAAGTTTTCTGATTTCCATTGGAGTTAGACCATAAAATCTAGCTTCCAAATCAAGAATATGTTCAACAAGCTGCTATTCTTGATCTTTGTCGAAAACATTCTTAAAGTTGTCGTTTCGAGGAGGGGCAATTTTATTAAGTTTGAGGCGTCTCAAAAGGCACGTTTTCGGAATGCCAAATTGCTTTGCTGCTTTCGTAGCGGGCATTGATTTTCCACGTACAGCATTGATAGCCGCTTCAACATCTCGTGTGGTCCACTCTGGCACGGGTTTCTTTTTTTGTAAGTGCGAACCATCTAAAACAAATTAAAACATTAGTAGGGGCACATAGGACCACGCACCGGTCCTCTCTGCCCCAAGTGCACATTTTTCAAACAAAAAATAGGTTAGGAAATCAAAACATTTCATAATGCCCACACATCAGGGGGTATCTAAGCTTCATTTATAGCACTATCAAACTACTGTAATAGATCGACTCAGACCCAACACGTTTAGCTTCTTCAGGTGGAGTTTAGATAGATAAATTTTACAAGACTTACCTCGAAAATCACTTTTCCTGCCGGCTCCTTCACAGCTGTGACCACAATGGCGAAATGTCATTACCGACCGATGCAGATGCCTTCTGAGTTGCAAACGCGATATTAGCAGTACAGATCGCAGCACATGTATTATTATTATTCACGAAGACCTCTGTGCCCCGCCGGACTCCTGTGCCCCACGCTCCCCTAATAACAATAATTATTGAAGTGTAAACTTCTTTGGGCGCGTTGCGCTGATTGGAGGCACTGAACAAGACTGACCCGTCACGCTCGGATATGTAACGCTCGTTCGGGTAATGTCGGCTCGAGTCGACTAAGGGAACAAGATGATAAATATATCATATAGAGGTATTTAATTTCAATTAAATTGAAATTTAAATGAATACATAAATTCATGTCCCAGAGCAGATGTGAACCGGAGCTGCCTGGGTGAGAGGCCGACACTTAACCATTAGACCAAGCGCGGGGATCGTAAGCGAGTATTCATATCGTCTATTTATATATATACTTACGTATATACGTATACGCATCAGTCGTATAATACGTTACTGAATATTATACGCGTGTGTACATGTGTAAATGTAATAAATGTGCGAAAACGTTTTATTTAATACGTTACTGAATATTATACACGTGTATTTCGTACTATTAACCTCGCCTTGATGAAGTTTACACTTCTGCTGTGTGGTTTTAAGCACACACATTTTCTTGTTATTTTATTCTTTTCTACTTATTTTGCTTTCAACTGTAGCTAAGCTAGACAAATAATAGTTCAAAATACTTGCATTAAACCTTTAACATTAAAATTTTAGCGCCATTTTGCGTAGTGGATTTCTAACCAATACGGTTTGTTCCCGCTATTTGTCCACGATCGCATTACCTCGCAGTCGCTGGATAGTGGAGTGGGAGTGTGCACGTGCGTTGTGAACGGTATATGTGCCGTGCATTGTGCTAGTTTTTATATTTTGCATACTGCATGTGTTATTAATGCCAATTTAAAAGATTCTCATCTCGCTATCGTTGCTGTTTGATCATCGAAATTTCCAGAACGCATTTCATAAGTAGTCATACAATAATGAATATGCCTCACGACTGATTCCCATATTTTGTTTACGTGCGTTAAAAACTGCATATTTGGTGAAAACATGGTCCACAAACTGCATTACTCCTGAACTCCTGAGATATATAATGATTGTGTGCAATTCTTAGTATGTTTATTTAAATTCATGACGTTCAAGAGTAAGTAAGTACATATGAATTCTTTATAAATTTGTTTAAACTTTGTAATTGACGAAATATTTGCAAATTTCGATCTTTTCACTGAAGTAAACTACTACTTCCGGTCTGCCGACTTTGCTCAAAATCTAATCAGTTCTCAAGAGGTAGATTATACACGTAAATACAAAATTTGGAATTGATATCTACAACGGTTTGACCGCTATCGTGCTCACACACACACACACACACACACACACACAGAGAGAGAGAGAGAGAGAGAGAGAGAGAGAGAGAGAGAGAGAGAGAGAGAGAGAGAGAGAGAGAGGGGGAGAGAGAGAGAGAGAGAGAGAGAGAGAGACATTTTTTAAAAACCACTTTTACTTTCTTATACGTAGTATAAGGAAGTATTGTGATGATGAAAATTTTCGACCTCGAGATTTTTGCAGATGTCCACGTTTTGATGTCCCCTGATACCGAAAAAGTGGTTTTTAAAAAATGTCTGTGTGTGTGTATGTGTGTGTGTGTGTGTGTCTCTGTGTGTGTGTGTCTCTGTGTGTGTGTGTGTGTGTGTGACCACGATAGCGCTCAAACCGCTATAGGTATCAATTCCAAATTTTATATTTACAAAGATAATCTCCCTCTTGAGATCTGATTAGATTTTCAGTAAAATCGGCAGACCGGAAGTAGTAGTTTACTTCAGTGAAAAAATCGAATTTCGCCAATTATTCGTCAACTACTAAGTTTAAACAAATTTATAAAGAATTCATATGTACTTAAAATTAAATTTGAGACAAATTGTCTTAAAAAAGTTTTTCGAAATTCCAACCGGAAGTAGGTCTTTTACTCTATTCGAAAATCAGTTTTTTGCGAATATCTCGCAAGTCATGCTTTTTAGAGAAGTATGTTCCGAGTATAAAAGTATTTAGAACATAATTTTCAATATCTTTTGTATAAAAAAAATTTCAAAATTCAGACCGGAAGTACCACTTTTACTCTTATCGAATAGCGATTTTTTGCAAATATATCGTAAATTATGCATTCTATATATATTTATCAAGAGTACAAAAGTATTTAGAACTGGATTTTCAATATTTTTTGTATATGTGAAATTACAAAATTCGGACCGGAAGTAGCACTTTTACTCTTAGCGAGTAGCACTTTCTTGATAATATCTTGTAAAGTATGCATTCTATAGCGATTTATTAAGAGAATGAAAGTACTTAGAATAGGATTTTGAATAAGTTTAGTATAAAAAAATCTTAAAATTGTATAGTTTCAAACGCTCATACGTATAAGAAAGTCGTGTGGTGGCCACACCTCATTTTTTACTTTCTCATACGTAGTATAAGGAAGTATTGTGATGATGAAAATTTTCGACCTCGAGATTTTTGCAGATGTCCACGTTTTGGAGTCCTCTGATGCCAAAAAAGTGGTTTTTCAAAAATGTCTGTGTGTGTGTCTGTGTGTGACCACGATAGCGGTCAAACCGCTGTAGATATCAATTCCAAATTTTGTATTTACCTGTATAATCTCCCTCTTGAGATCTGATTAGTTTTTCAGTAAAATCGGTCAACCGGAAGTAGCAATTTACTTCAGTGAAAAATTTGAATTTTGCCAATATTTCGTCAATTACTAAGTTTAAACAAATTTATAAGGAATTGAAATATACTCAAAATTAAATTTGAGATAAATTATCTTAAAAGGGTTTTTCGAAATTTCAACCGGACGTAGGCCTTTTACTCTTATCGAAAATCAGTTTTTGCGAATATCTCGCAAGTCATGCTTTCTAGGCAGGTACATTATGAGTATAAAAGTATTTAAATTATAATTTCAAATATCTTTTGTATAAAAAAAATTTCAAAATTCGGACCGGAAGTACCACTTTTACTCTTACCGAATAGCGATTTTTTGCAAATATGCCGTAAATTATGCATTCTATATATATTTATTAAGAGTACAAAAGTATTTAGAGTTGAATTTGCAATATTTTTTGTATACATGAAATTTCAAAATTCGGACCGGAAGCGAGTATCACTTTTTTTCGAATATCTTGCAAAGTATGCATTCTATAGCGATTTATTAAGAGAATGAAAGTACTTAGAATAGGATTTTGAATAAGTTTTCTATAAGAAATTCTTAAAATTGTATAGTTTGAAACGCTCATACGTATAAGAAAGTCGTGTGGTGGCCACACCTCATTTTTTTGTATCAGGGGACGTCAAAACGTGGACATCTGCAAAAATCTCGAGGTCGAAAATTTTCATCATCACAATACTTCCTTATACTACGTATAAGAAAGTAAAACAAATAAAGATTGTGGTGATCAAAAAAACTCTTTTCACGGCAGCGCCATCTTCACATAATAAAACACAATTGTGAGAGCAGACTAGAGTCGATCACATTCTTTAGTAACTACTTTCTACAAATTAAGGGGGCTTACGCAGACGTCACGACTAACTGCCGTGAGGTAGGACGTAAGGGGGTGGCGCCATAAGCGCTAATGTAAATTCTGGACTTTAGAAGGTTTCGTTAAAACAATAGAACCGCTTCAATTTACGAAGTATCAAAACAAAATTTAAAACACAAATAAACAAAGGCTCAATGCATGCTCCACTGGAATTAGTTTTTGAAAGAAAATTTCTGAAACTGTGTTATGCTGTCGTAAATTTTGCCAATTTTGAGAGTGAAATGTAGGAGTAAATAATTTGAATTATAAGAAAGTATTCCCAACGAAGCCTTAATTAATCCTTTATATTCAATTTAATGCAAAAACATAATAAGAAAAACAAAAATTTCTGCTGTTTGTTTTATTTTAACGAAAACCTTACATCGGCAGAATTTACATTAGCGCTTATGGTGGCACCCCCTTACGTCCTACCTCAAGGTAGTTAGTCGTGACGTCTGCGTAAGCCCCCTTAAGTAGTACACCGTGTGCCTACTTTTTTTTTTGCAGATTTTTGTTAATCTGAAATTGTAAATTCTTAATATTTGCGATATTTCTATTGTGATGATTTTCGCACATTTAAATTTGTATGTCAGTGCGCACGATCTTCCTTCATATTACCCTCTTGCCAATTACACTTTTATATTAACATCCTGCTACTTAGTAGCCACTAAATAAGCGTTTATGAATAAAGTAAATTAATAGCATTTTAGTGGGATGTTAGTAGCCACTTACTAGTAGCATACTAACATCCATCATATGACAAAAAAAATCATTTGTAAAATCACTGATGAAAAGAGTTGTCGATGGTAGAAAAATTAAAACTACGAGTACCTAAATGTATGTCAAGCGTTAAGTAAGCCTTTGGAGTCAATGTTCAGACTGTCTATTACATGCGTTTTTATTATTCTGTTAAATCTTGTTCCACCGCTACTATTTTTACATTATTTGTTCATTTACATTAATGATATTGAAACTGAATTAATAGAATACCATTAAAATATATACCTGGAACAGTAGCAAATGCCAACAGTATATCTGCTTTACATCTTAGTTTTATGGTTTTGATATTTACTGCAGTATCGGTTTCTTCATCTTTAGCAGGTCCCCTGAAATAAAATATAAATATAAGAAAGCTGTTATATTTCTGGAATATTATAAATATGAAAACGTCAGTTATAGGGTAAAGGTAAAGATCCACAACTTACATGTTGTCATCAAATTAATTTAACTTCTGTCATACAAAAAATACCTATACCTACACTTGTGATTCAAGAAATGATGTAAACTATGGTGCAACCATAAACACGTGTTTCATACTCGTTGGTCAACGTCAATACGGTATATATAGCCAAGAGAAAAGGTGGTATATCTTTAGAAATAGAAGCTAAAAACGAAAAACCGTCAGGAAGACAGACCGCTATATGTAGCTTAAGTCAGAATATCCGGGTATTTGAGAATACAACTGACAACGCCTTCACGATGGTCTTCGGTCTTCCGTTCATTATTTTTAGGTCGAAGGATGTTTCTTGGCTATACAGCACTGTCAATGACCAACGAGTCTGAAACACGCTTCTGAACCACAGAACCGTGTTATAGCGGAATTTTATGTTAATTGCTTTTGCTGGTTACTAATTATCTTTTTTCTATGACTAAGACTAACTGCAATAGTATTTTTCTAATCCATTGGTAATTGTTAAATATAAGTAGTTGGATCATTGTATTTTTTTATTTTTGCGTGATAGTGTACTTACAACATATCTAATCAGCCAAAAGACGCTAATGCCAGCATTTTATAATACAACAAAACATAACCACAACATCAAAACAGAATAAACAAAAAGTAACTCGTTCATCAAAATTTTCTACACAAGTTAAAAGTTACCACAAAATTTTAATTTAAATTAAAGCAAGATAAACCATGTTCTAAATTCATAATTTTTTTAAGGTCTTAAAATCGAACTAGAAATTGAATTGGAAATTGAAAGGTGCAAAATTCGAATTATCCTTAACTTCGTATTAACTCGACCAAGTTCTACAAATCTCGAATAAAACTGATAAATATGAAATGAAGTTTATGACTGCCCACGGTCAAGAATTAGCTTCGAATTGTGTATGATAACAGATTCGGCCGTTTGTTCACCAATGAAACCAAAACAAGACAACCGGTTTTTAAAGACCAGCAATCAATCTGACGACTAAGCGTAACCAGATTATTCTATTAAGAATAACACCGACGGAAAATCAATCGTATACGAGAAAACGGGTTGGTTACTAAATCTTTAAGTTGCATATGATCCTTTATATAAAGCTACTGTTTAATATTGTTACGCATCTTTTCGCCATAATTCTTGGACCTTTAAGCTCGCAAAGCTACTTATTCTGAAAATTTATTTAAACTTGACAAATTCGCTAGTAATTTTCAACCATCAATTCCCATTACACTTTTCTAAAACGGAATGCACTCAAAATTCGTATTTTTCTACTTTCCAGTTTTGAAGTAGATATACACGATAGTAGCATCTTTATTTGACTATCATATCTTCAGAATTGGTCAGAAGTATGTTGCTTTTGTGAACGAATACAAGACAGCATTGTTTACGACATGTAGTCTTCTTTTGCTTTCATCGGTGAACAGATGGCCTTAGATTTACATTTTTTTGAAACTAAAACAATAAGAAAAACATTTTATTTTATATTCTTCAAGTACGAAATACAAAATTATTACAGTACTACATAGAAGAAACCACTCATCCATATGAGTGCCTACAAATTGTTGCATAATATAAAGAAAATCAAAAAAGTGACATTATTTGAATAACCTTCGACGTCGGGATAGGTCCCGTACGATTACTTAATTAGGTACCACCTATAACTCTAATATGTGATAATTGTTTTGTAGCGTCGCGCTGCCACCACATTATACATCGAGAAAAAAAATTATTTGATTCTTCGGAGCTCGTTGGCAAAATCGGGAGCCTGAATGAGAAGAAAGTCATTGTTAGATATAAACTAAGTTTAATCCGCCGCCATTTGCATTTTAGCGATCTTTAAATTTTACAATTTCTGCCTTTGCTTAAATATCGACATAAACTAATCAACTTTAACAGAATATGAATTCGAAATGATAGGTTATTAGTGTATAGCTATATTTGTAAATTAAATATTTTGCGACAACTGTGGCGATAGAACAATTGAAGGAAGACATTTCCAAGTTGCCGATTTAATAACACGAAACTTTCTTATTCTCAGTGTGTTGAGTTTTGCAAGAGAATTTTTTGTTGTTGTTGTTTTCTTTCTTTATTCTTTCTAAGAAAGTTCGATGCGAGTTCGAAATCCAACTCGGACTCTACTGTCCCACGACTGTTTCCACGGTGACTGTCTATTTACCCTTAATTTAATTACCGAAGACGGATTCAAGTCTAAATTTAAATCTATTATTCAAGCTCTTTCCATGTCAAAGGGTTCGATTCTCTGTCGAAAACACGAAATAGGGACAGTCCCCTGACTATTTCATGACACCCGTGATCGTGATTATTCCATAACTAGCTCAATTCTCCTTCGTTCAAATTTTTTAATAATTTTAATAGTTGATCTGACAAGGGTTAAACAAAAATTGAGCGATAAAATTCGTTCTTCTCTTCTGTAACAATTTCCAAGGCCTCCACCTTATTCGTGTAGCTATACTTGGAGTAAAGACTTAAATGGAGAAATATCAAATACCAGACCAATTCATAATGGGGTGCCACAAGGATCGATATTGGGACCAATTTTATTTGTGATGTATGTTAATGATCTCCCAAAAAATATAACACCTAAACAAAGCTGTCTCTATGCTGATGATACATCTTACGTAGTAACTGGAACGTCGATTGATGAAATTGGAAAAGAGAGCAAACGGGTAATAGAAGAAATAACAAAATGGTTTCAAGATAGTGAACTAAAATAAAATGAAGAGAAAACACAGCATCTCTGTTTCTCAGCAGGAAATGAACAGTCATCCCATGCCATTCGATATCTGGGGCTCACGATTGACAATAAACTCACTTGGGACATGCACATATCAGAATTAGCTAACTCGCTAACGATAGCCTATACCGGGTGGTGCAATAGTGTGTCGGCGGAGCTTAGTGTGAAAACTAATAACGCTGCAGCAATGAGACTTTACGTACGTATGTAGTATGCGACTGTGCATTTTCTAATTTTATTTACAAATATACAGGGTGTTCCAAATTTTCGCAACCACATTCAACTTTTTTATTTTAAATACATTGCTATACTTTCTAGATATTATAATGATAGCCATTCAAATTATCTTTGCAATGATATATGGATATGTGCACTTCAGACTGTTCGTATTGATTTTATTGATAATATTGTTAAAATCTTGACAGTTGCAGCATCTAACATTTTAAGCTGTAGTCTGTAAATGGGTAGAATGCCTCACGTAACTCTTGTGTCTCTAATTTATGGACTAACACGTTATTTGTTTTGAGGTTGAACAAAGTGAATAAATATACAGGGTGTTAAATATGTCGTGTCTAAGTTATCGATCTTTATTGGTTATTTTCTCGTTTTTTTTTAAATCTAACCTATAATATTTTTATAAGTCAGCATATTCCTTGTAAAATCGCCTTTAAAATGGTACCAATAACATAGTACTTATTTCTAGTATTTTCAAAGTTATAACCCTTTAATGGGATATACTCATGTTTATAACATGCAAAATGCGGGGCATCTAATAGTTGGTTGGCCATGAAAATAAAACAAAGTAATTTTAACAAACACCTGTTTTTTAAATGCTTTATCATTAGTTTTAGAAATACATTTTGAAAATTTTCGATAATAAAACAATCTTAATTTAAAATGTTAATATTAATTGTAATTAGATTAGATAATTACAATTAATATTAATTGTAATTATCCAGAATGAAATTTGGATTTCTGTGTTCCAACGCAGAGTGCACTGAATGTGCTTTAATATCGTAGAAGGAAAACATAGTAATTAATATGGTTCCTGCGTTAAATGAGAATGATAGGAAATTATTTCTCAAGCTTGCAAAGACCGTCTCCGAAACTATATATACAAATTTCGGTAGATAGGAAAATGAACACACTACAGAAGCCGAGCTGACGAGTGTTCACGTTGTAGTGGTTAAACGAAACTAATGCATATGTGTTAGTCCTCGGGGTGGTGTGTTTCTTTTCCTTAAAAATCATTAACATTTGAATAATGCAAGTAATTGTCATCAATTAATTTAATATGCCGCTAATTCAAGAAATTTCTCACGTAGATGTTCATATTTAGATATATACGGCAAAGAAACGGATTATATGTGTTTAATATATACATTAACCACATATAAAATATTAATTATATATATATATATACAATATGTCTCACTAAGTTGGAACCATATGGAAAACTTTTTTATTACTAATTTTAGGAAAAAAAGTTATTCTTTATAAAAACTTCTGCATGTTCTAAAATCTAAAATACAATCATCAGATATTAAATTTTTTCAGTTGTATACGAGGTATGTCAAAAAATATTAATTTTACTCAAGAGTAAAGTACCTTTATATTTGAGAATATCGAATAATGTTATTAAAAAAGTTGATTAGAACTAAAAATTACGTTCAAATATGCCATTACATCCATTTATATGGAAAAATTCATTTTTTCTATTTTTGCCTACAATAACAATTCAAATTTAACTGTAGTTACATATTATCTAGGATGCACTGACATACAAATGATTTGTTGTTTGCTAGGAAGGTTTGACAGTGAATGTCAAAACGCGTTAGAATTTATATGGCACATAAACATGGTAGCGTTATTAACTTGTAAAGAGAAAATAGAAATTGTTTTGATTGTGGGAGAAAACTATAAAACAATTTCGCAATTTAAACACGTAATGAATGCATGTGCATTTATTTTGCAAATAAGAAAAAACAAAAAAATACTAAGTTGTGTAACTAATATAATATTAATAATAGAAGTAAATAGAAATTTAGTTTTCACTTATTCCACTAATGCCTCGACATATCCACCCTCTCGTTCAATACATTTAATCGTTCTTTTGGAAAATTGACGTAATAATAATATAAATTCTAACACGTTTTGACATTCACTGTCAAACCTTTCTAGCAAACAACAAATCATTTGTATGTCAGTGCATCCTAGATAATACGTAACTACAGTTAAATTTGCATTGTTATTGTAGGCAAAAATAGAAAAAATGATTTTTCCATATAAATGGATGTAATGGCATATTTGAACGTAATTTTTAGTTCTAATCAACTTTTTTAATAACATTATTCGATATTCTCAAATATAAAGGTACTTTACTCTTGAGTAAAATTAATATTTTTTGACATACCTCGTATACAACTGAAAAAATTTAATATCTGATGATTGTATTTTAGATTTTAGAACATGCAGAAGTTTTTATAAAGAATAACTTTTTTTCCTAAAATTAGTAATAAAAAAGTTTTCCATATGGTTCCAACTTAGTGAGACATATATATATTTAGAATTATTTATTATATATATATATATATATATATAATATCTTTTCTTGGTCGTGCTTTTACAATATTAATTTATTTTTTCCTGGAATTAGCGACCTTTATTCTTCTACTTAAACACAAATAAAAACCATTTTTTTTAAACGTTTCGACACTTTTTTAATGTCTTCTTCAGTATTTTACATATATCACAATACAACATGTTAAAAATTATTTATGAATATTAATTCATACATCTGCAAATTAAATTACATAAAATTAGAATTATACTAGTTCTCCCAAGTCTTCAAAACAAAAACTTACTAAAAATGTACACGCACTTCGTCAGAAAACATTTTTATTTTTTTCATGTTTTTTATTTCCCTTTGTTAACCGGAAATTTAAAATATTCGTAGGCGTAACATCACAAATTTACAACATATCATATCGATGACCATCAATCTTAATAAAATACCTTAAAATAATACGATCTGTCCGAGAACACCTATCTACGAAAAAGCCCACGTGTTTTACCATTTTTGCTAGTTGTTTTCTTATCCTTATATCTTTTAAATTTGTCAAATAACAATTTTTCAAACATACAGGGTTTATTCATAAAGAAAATTATTTCCCAGCTGTTTATAGTATTGGAAAATAGAATTTTGACAAACTATCAATTTCGTTTCTGTCATTAACCGTCTCCTTCGTCCTTTTAATTTCAATCATCTCTAAGATGTTTCTGACTTTTGTGTTGTTTTCTTTTTTAAGGATCTTGACTTTGGTGAAATTGAAGCTATGTTTCATTTTGTCCTTATGTTTTTTCAAGGAAGTGGGATTTTTAGCATATTTGTGTCCATTTATTCTGTCCTCAAGAAGCTGTTTCGTCTGACCAATGTATACTCCATTGCAGTCATTGCACGGAATACTATACACAACGTGCGACTGTTTGGTTATCGGGATGGGATCTTTTGGTATATAATTGACTTAAATTGTTACTGTTTGTGTACGCGAGTTTAAAATTATGTGGCTTTATAATGTCGTTATTTTTTTCCGATAAGCCCCTAATATATGGTACTGGGATGTATTGTGTTTTTGGTGGAGTTGGTCTTTGAGGGTTGTTTTGTACTAGTGCGTTATTGTAGAATTTATGCAATCTGTGTTTAATGATGTTCTTAATCAGAGCCCTGGGATAGTTATTTTGTACCAGTATGGCTGTGACATTAGACAATATTTGAGGTCTAAAAAGAGGACTGGTTAGACTAATTGTTCTATCAACCAATGCTGTCACAACGTTTTTTTGTATCCCATTGGTTGGGCGTCCCTGTAATTACTATATCGGTCCGATGAAGTTGGTTTTTTGTACCATTTTGTAAGTATTTGGTTTTTTTGCTTAATTACAGTTAAGTCTAAAAAGTTTATGGAGTTATTTTTCTCTATTTCACATGTGAATTTTAATTTTGGATGAAAAGAATTGAAACTTGTGAGAATATAGTCTATTTTGTTTTCTGGCACTACTGCAATGCAATCGTCCACATATCTTTTAAAACAAATGGTTTTTATTTGTGTTTAAGTAGAAGAATAAAGGTCGCTAATTCCAGGAAAATATATATATATATAAATCAATAGTAGTTTATACAACGAGTCAATAATGACAGTTATTATTCTCGAGAGCCGAATTTACGAACCGAGCCGCGAACCGGCGAGGGAGTAACTCGGCTCGAGGGAATAATAGTCATTATTGCGAGTTAGTATACACTACTTTATCTACGACTACGACTAACTGAAGATTACTAAAAAAATCAAAATAATTAAACGAAAATGTCAGTTTATTATATCAATATGACGTTTGACGGTTAGACAGTTAGCGAGTTAGTAAATAGAATAAATCATTAAGCCTAACCCATTCATAACTTATGTGTAATACGCACCGGCAGCATTGAATAATAAAAATTTTCGGTTTTCCAGCCAAATAGTCGCAGTTACTGTTGTTGAACTGATTTAGTATCCATTCAACAGTAATTTTTCCTTCATCCGACGTTTTAACGTACGTATTATGGTTCCCGTCTCCATGGCTCATTATTACAGTAATATTAATGTCGCAATCCTTCAAAGTTGGATCCTTCACGTAATTTTTAATAGTGGATTCCATTGCCTGAAACATGTGAAAAGTATTGTCACTTATATAGCTTTTGATTAAGAATTAATGAACGTACTAATAGAAATTAAATTGTTTAGTTCAATACAGGTATCTACTACTATAGTCGAATCATTTTAGCAAACGACACGGCCAAAGTATGAACTAAAGACGACGATTCAATACCACTACAAATTTCTATCGGCCGGAATAATTTCAAAACAATAAAATTAAACTAATTAATTAATATTTCAGGATATATACCTTCCCATAGTAAAATACTATTACATGAAAGCCCGTTACAAATTAAATATTATAAATAAAGCTATTAAATATTCTTTTTCTACACAAATATATTATATAACATTTGGCTATACTGTTTAGGAGGCAAGCATTGTTGATAAATTTAAAATGTTTAGATGACAATCATAACAAACGTCAAAAGGTAATTATGTCAAATGTCAAAAGGTATATAAATATTATTATTATTATTTATGACAATCCCGAAATGCCTTTTGTAGGTTATATTACTTGACATAAAATTTCGCAACATCTCAAATTTGACGCCATTTTAATTTAGTGGCGCATGTCGGTTGAGAGAGCGACTCAACTTTACCTACTATTATACTTGCACTTTTTTTTATATATCCTTTGTGAACAAGTAGTTCTTATGGAAAGGACCATTGGTAATCCCAGGCCATCGAGTCAGGCGAACACAAACGGGAGACTATATAATGTTCTACCGCAGTCAATTAAAAAGCTAGGAATATCAAAATTTAAGAGTGATGGTCCAGTTTTTAGTGAAAAAAATATTTACTCCAGTAAAGAAATTTTTTGCTTAAAAGAGCAAAACGTTAATTTAGTGTAACCAAGAATCGGTAGTGAGGTTTACATTCCAGGACTGGACTTAAATGAATAATGTAATTCGAAATTGGGCGCAGAAATAGATAGCAATAATAAAATAATATCTAACGAGCTGTACAGTTCTGTGCAATAAAATGGCGTACACGTCTTATTGATAATTTTGACATTATTTTGCCATTGTGAAAATGGTTTAAGTTAAGTATGACAAATTGAATTATAGCGTCAATTCAATTTGTCATACATGACAGATATTCAAACAAAAGTCATATTTACATAATCGTATAATAAGTGTACGCCAGTTTATTGCACAGAACTGTACAATTACAAAGGCGTTTACAACATACGATATATATATATATATATATATATAATTTATCTTGAAATCATGGGTGTATCGGCCTTGTATTTGAATAAGTTCTCTTTATACAAGAGCAAACATTGAGGCTACAATACAACACCTAAATAATAATGATAAAAATACAATTAGATCAAAAATCTGCAATGTCATGACTAACTATAAACAAAAACCTAAAACAAAAATATCTAATTACCATAAAGATCTTAATAAAAAAATAACTATAACTAAGAAATTCATAAAAAACAACCCGCAGCTCCTCATTACCAAACCTGACAAAAGCAATAAAACTTTAATTATGAACAAAAAAGATTATGACAGCAAAATGAACGACCTATTAAACAATACCAATATCTACAACAAAATAAAAAATGACCCCACACAAAAATATCAAAAATTAAACAATGATTTAATAAAACATTGGGTTGACAGCAACTTAATTTCCAAAGAAACTGCACAAAAATTAAAAATAAATAATGCACAGCCACCAAAAATTAATGGCCTTCCAAAACTACACAAAAACAATATCCCCCTAAGATCAATAGTATCCTCAATACAAAGCCCCCTTTATAAATTATCAAAATTTTTAGCAGACTCAATATCAAATATTACAGGCCAAAATCAGTATTTTTTAAAAAACTCTTTAGATCTCAAATCTTTTTTGAACAACACAAAAATTCGGGACAACCATATATTAATATCTCTGGATGTTGTTTCAATGTATACCAATATACCAACACAATTAGCAATAGAATCAATAAAAAAACAATGGAACAAACTTAAAAATTTTACAACCTTACCATTACAACAATTTTTAAAAGGTGTTGAGTTAACACTCAATGCCACATATTTTCAATACAACAATAAATTTTTCAAACAAATCCAGGGATGTGCAATGGGATCACCTATCTCTAGCGTCATAGCACAGTTAGTACTAGAACAATTAGAACAAGACACAATATCAAATCTTGATTACACACCAATTTTTTTCAAAAGATACGTCGATGATTGCATTGCATGCATACCCAAAAACAAAGCAGAATACACTTTAAATAAATTCAACTCATTTCATCCCATGTTACAGTTCGAATTAGAAAAAGAGATCAACAACAAAATTAATTTTTTAGACAACGTTAATACGATCCAATTCCAACATACACACAAAACTATACCATAAACCTACATATTCTAACCGATACCTCAACTACCACTCATGCCAACCTACCTCTTTCAAGATAAATGTAATAACAAATTTAATTAGCAGAGCAATAACATTAACTTCTCCAAAGTACAGACCTGACATTATAACAGAAATAAAAACATCGTTACAAAAAAATAATTATCCACTTTCACAAATTCATAAAATTGTGAAACAACAGCTTCACAAATATTACAATCAAAACAAACCTAAACAAATCCAAAAAACAACAACTCACAAATATGCCCCAGTACCTTATATCCCAAACCTTTCCGAAAAATTAAATAAAATACTTATACCATGTAACATAAAAGTAGCACATACTAACTACAATAACCTAAACAACCTATACACCCCCCTTAAAGACAAAATTCCTAATTTGAAAAAAACACACATAGTTTACAAAATTCCATGTAATAATTGTGACGGAATATATATAGGACAGACACAACAATATTTAAAGGACAGATTAAATGGACACAAATTTTCGAATTACAGTACTGCACTTAAGAAACATACAAATAAAACAAATCATACTTTTAACTACTCAAAAACTGCAATCATAACCACTGAAAAAAACAGAAAAGCTCGCAACATTTTAGAAAGTATCCACATACAAAACCATAAAAACGCAATAAATGATAGAACAGACATTAATAACCTGTCCAATATATATTTCACTATTTTATAACAAATATATAGACAACACTGTATGTATATTGAAAATTCAAATTCTTAAAATAAAAATACAAAAACAAACCAAATAAAAACATCCACACATAAAAATCGCGAAATACAAACACAGATGAACGTACGCATATAGACATACATTTTAAAAAATTTTAAGAAATGCACACGGAATCAGTAGATATAGTAAATAAATTACCGGAAACAGATAAAATAAAAATGTGTGCACACCTCCAATTAATCAAAATAAAAAAGAAAAAAGGAAAGAATTATGAGTACTATGCAAGTGGGAAAATCTACTAAAAAATAAGGTGTGGCCACCACACGACTTTCTTATACGTATGAGCGTTTCAAATTATAGAATTTTAAGAATTTTTTTAATACAAAACTTATTCAAAATCCTATTCTAAGTACTTTCATTCTCTTAATAAATCGCTATAGAATGCATACTTTGCAAGATATTATCAAAAAAGTGCTATTCGCTAAGAGTAAAAGTGCTACTTCCGGTCCGAATTTTGAAATTTCATATATACAAAAAAAATAGCAAATCCAGTTTTAAATACTTTTATACTCTTGATAAATATATATAGAATGCATAACTTACGACATATTTGCAAAAAATCGCTATTCGATAAGAGTAAAAGTGGGCACTTCCGGTCAGAATTTTGAATTTTTTTTTATACAAAAGATATTGAAAATTATGTTTTAAATACTTTTATACCCGTAACGTACTTGTCTAAAAAGCATGACTTGCGAAATATTCCCAAAAAACTGATTTTCGATAAGAGTAAAAGACCTACTTCCGGTAGGAATTTCGAAAAACTTTTTAAATAAAATTATTCTCAATTTTAATTTTAAGTACATATGAATTGTTTATAAATTTGTATAAACTTAGTAGTTGACGAAATATTGGCAAAATTCGTTTTTTTCGCTGAAGTAAACTGCTACTTCCGGTCTACCGATTTTACTGAAAAACTAATCAGATCTCAAGAGGGAGATTATACACGTAAATACAAAATTTGGAATTGATATCTACAGCGGTTTGACCGCTATCGTGGTCACACACACACACACACACGCACACGCGCGCACACACACACACACACACACCGAGAGAGAGAGAGAGAGAGAGAGAGAGAGAGAGAGAGAGAGAGAGAGAGAGAGAGAGAGAAATTTCTTAAAAACCACTTTTTTGGTATCAGGGGACCTCAAAACGTGGACATCTGCAAAAATCTCGAGTAAAACACTGTTAAATACATTTTACTTGACAATTTATTATAACATACATGTAAGTTATTTTACTATTTTCCTATTTACATTTTATTCTTATATATTTGAATTGTGTTGCAGTTATACATTTTTGAAAAAGATATTAAAATGATATCGAAACGTTAAAAAACCATTGTTTGTTTTTCTTGTATAAAGAGAACTTATTCAAATACAAGGCCGATACACCCATGATTTCAAGATAAATTACTTAAATAACGGCCAAGAAAAAAGAAAAAAAGGACAAAGAATAAAAAAATTTTACCTTTTTAAATAATACATATATATATACATCTCATAACAGTAGTAAATATATAGATTTACATACTCTGAACACATTATCTGCAAAGGTAATTATTTATACACACTTCTAATTATAATATTTGCTCACACAGAGAAAACTGTCTAATACAATCTAGATTATAGAAAAAATATAATACCGGTTATAATAATACTTATTAATCCAGTTAATTGCCTCTATAATACAAATATAATACAATGTGTATAATATAAATATAATACAATGTCTTTAACATTTACTAAACAATAAAGTTTTGGCCTGTATAAAAATTCAAGTGCTTTCAAATTTCAAATATATTGAAAAAGACAATAAATTCATACAATGAAAAGGAATAGCTACAGAAAAATAAAACCTCAAAAATTGCTTTAAACATTAACCTTCCTACAAACAATGACGGTTCGGACGCAGCTCTTTTACTTTCTTATACGTAGTATAAGGAAGTATTGTGATGATGAAAATTTTCGACCTCGAGATTTTTGAAGATGTCCACGTTTCGAGGTCCCCTGATACCAAAAAAGTGGTTTTAAAAAAATGTCTCTCTCTCTCTCTCTCTCTCTCTCTCTCTCTCTCTCTCTCTCTCTCTCTCTCTCTCTCTCTCTCTCTCTCTCTCTGTGTGTGTGTGTGTGTGTGTGTGTGACCACGATAGCGGTCAAACCGCTGTAGATATCAATTCGAAATTTTGTATTTACGTGTATAATCTGCCTCTTGAGAACCGATTAGATTTTGAGCAAAATCGGCAGACCGGAAGTAGTAGTTTACTTCAGTGAAAAAATCGAAATTTCCAAATATTTCGTCAATTACTAAGTTTAAACAAATTTATAAAGAATTCATATGTACTTAGAATTAAGTTTGAAACAAATTGTCTTCAAAAAGTTTTTTGAAATTCCAACCGGAAGTAGATCTTTTACTCTTATCGAAAATCAGTTTTTTGCGAATATCTCGCAAGTCATGCTTTTAAGACAAGTACGTTACGAGTATAAAAGTATTTAAAACTTAATTTTCAATATCTTTTATATAAAAAAAAATTTCAAAATTCAGACCGGAAGTACCACAATTACTCTTATCGAATAGCGATTTTTTGCAAATATGTCGTAAGTTATGCATTCTATGTATATTTATGAAGAGTACAAAAGTATTTAGAGTTGGATTTGGAATATTTTTTGTATAAATGAAATTTCAAAATTCGGACCGGAAGTAACACTTTCATACGTATAAGAAAGTCGTGTGGTGGCCACACCTCATTTTTGTTGTTGTTAAAAGTTTGAATATAACACTCGAAATATGATATGGTGCACCTGTAGTTTCCTAAATTGTTTTATTTTGTGGGTGACCACTCAATATTCGTTTAGTTTGTATATACATACACAACTTGCTGATGTTAACACCATGGCGATTAAATCAATCTGCAGAATGGGGTAATTAAAGAAAATCGTTTTTTTTTAATATTGTGAAGTATTTTTTTGTATATAGGCTGAACCAATCGAGACAACTACACAGGCTGTGCTAATTATCTTATTTCATGTTACTTTAATTGAAAAATATTTCAAGCAAAAAAGAGGAATAATAATTAATAGTATTATACGTTATAATAATCTGTATTAACAGATTCATATTAAGTTTGTGTAATACTGTGTATTAATTTTTTTTGCTGTCACTATACGTAATACAAAATGTAATACTTACTATTATATTTCTAATAGCCTGTATTATACAGTTTTCTCTGTGCAATATTTATAGTATACATACTATAGACATTGAAAAAAAAATGTATGTTAAATTCATTTATACAACTTTTGAAATATTTGTATTTCGATTATGTATTGAAAATTAACAATAATTTAGTGTTCTCGTTATGCTACTGTTTTTAAATATTAAAATTAGGATATCGTAGTAAATTCAAAAAGATTAATAAAAAGCATCATAGTTTCAAGAATACATAAAAAACATGACATAAGTTTACATAACCCAAAACGATGGCAAAATAGATAAAGATATATGTGTGTATTACTGTGTATACGACGAAACAAATAATATTTAATACGATAAAGCTGATATTTCTAGAACAAAAAGAAATTGCGAAAGGAATACAAACAAAATAATATATAGCGGCGAAAAGCCTTTGATCTTGTAGATCACATGGTTTTGCTCAGGAAATTGGAGTGCTACGGTATTAGGGATACAGCACATGAATGGTTTGCAGCGATAGACTGCAGTATGTGGAGATTGGGGATAGGAAATCAAACCATATAACAATGAACCGAGGCGTTCCTCAGGGTAGTGTCCTTGAGCCGTTGTTATTCATAATATATATGAACGATTTAAAGCTACAAAAGTTTTAATGTTTGCGGACGACGTATCATTTATTGTGTCCAGCACTAATACAAAGGATATGTGTGCAGCTTTAACTAATACAATGGTGACATTGGGAAACTACTTTACACACAATAACTTATATATGAATATAAAGAAAACTGTTTTTATTGATTTTAAACTGAGAGCCACTTGTCGGGACTTGTCTCATTATATTAGAATGAACGAAAATAGTGTAGTACAGGTTGATTCTACCAGGTTTTTGGGCATCACTATCGATTCGTGCTGAAGATCTATGCAAGAAATTGAGTAACATTTGATATTTAATTATGAGGCTTAAATCGCAACTAAAGATGCAAATTTTGCGAATGCTTTACTACGCACACTTTCATTCCCTTATTACATATGGGCCGCTGGCGTGGGGACTTTCGATGGAAATTGGGGGTATTTAGATTGCAAAAACGCGCTGTTCGTGTGATGGCGGGTGTGGCCTGGCATACCAGTTGTTGATGTATGCCAGGCGGAGTATTGAGTCTATTTCTAGATTGAACCACCATCACACGTACTACACTAGAAATGCGAATATGATTGAAGCTCTATCACATAGGCTAGCATTCAGTGAGAAGAATCCTCACTATTTAGCTGTTATGGCCTTCAACAAGTTATCTGGCAATTTGAGGGACTTGATGATTCCATTATTCAAAACCAAAGTTAAAAATATGCATTTAATGAAAAGTTCTTACTCTTTCAAGGAATTCATGAATGACCCTGAAGCTCGAGGCTGCGTATTGTATTTTATAGTGTAAGATGTGACAATGTCAATGCTTTGTAATGAAAGTTTAAGACAATAAAGATTATTATTATTATTATTATTATTATGAACTATATCAAAAAAAACACATGTTTAAATGCAATTGAAAAATATAAAATAAATATTCAGAAATAGAGCTAACAAAATATTTACATATGCATAGAGCCAATAAATGAATAGGACAGCTTAGATGTTCCGGACATATATATATCGTATGCCTGATAATAGAATCACCAAAAATAAGAATATTTCTGGGAAAACAGCAAAAGAATGCCAAGAAAAATAAATGGAACGATGGAATATAGGAAGAAACAGTCCAAAAGGGAATTGCTGGAAGAGAAATCAATCAACTGACATAAGGAAACCATGAAAACAAAGATATACAATAAGAGAGCATACTCATCTCCCATTGACACTTAATTTTTCAAGACGATGCTTAATACAAATACACATATGGTTTATTGACAGCCTATCATATGTATGCTACAATCATACAGCATGTGTGCATTGCATATATATAATAAGTGTTATGCTTTTATATAAACAAACTCATGGCATATATGTTAGATCTGCAGTTCTTAATATTGGCGATTCATAGTACACTAGTACAAGAAATACCTAGTTCTCAAAACGTATATGTTATGGTTACCTTTGTATATTGATTTTTGAATTCTTTAACTTCAAAGCCCATTCCTTCAAATAAGTTTTTAATATTTTCTTGGTCAACTTCAGCGCCCTTGCGACTACTGTCTTTTTAGAAAGTTATGTTGTTTATTAGAAGAACTTTACCACGGTTATTTTGCGAATTAGTTACGTACGTAGGTACTTTATCATTCTCTGACCCATAAGTTATTCCAGTTTTTTTCACCTTGATTTCTAATGTTTTCGATTTTTTTGTACATTTTTCTTTTGCTAAGAAATTGTTTGATTCTGGCCTTTTCTGTTTCCTGCTTCCCGAAGATCTCTTTGTGTTCGAAGTTGATATTTTGTTACACTGGGATGTTTGGCTCTCCAAAGATTTAAAACCTGTAACATAACCTTAAATGAATTTTATTATTAAGTTTCTCCTATTTAAATTATTTTTGAAAAATCAGTGTTTTTTGATTGCAGCTTGATGCGAAGGAGTGCGCAAAAATATGGACATCGTGTTTAATAGTGAACTGATCTTAAAAGGCTATGAATGAGTTTCTTTTGTGAAAGCTTACACACAGCAAATGGGAGATTTTTAATTCGGAGCACTAAATCACTTTCTCTTTTTCGTTTCTATGTAGTTCGCTTTATGAAATCCGTTTTAGTTTTAAAATGTCTTAACTTATAACATTGCAATTTTATTGTTTCGAAGTAGGCGAGACCGGGGTTAGTTGTAACACGGTGCGAGTTCTCAAGGATGGTAAAGTGGATAGGATAGTTCAATCCGTATGCTCCAATGTTAGCTTGCTCACACTGCGTCGATGACGTCACGCCCGGACCATCCGTCGAATTCTAAACCGACCGTTAATGCGTGTGATGTGATATCGTTTGGTGTTTTTAACTATTTTCTGGAATATATTGGAAAAACTATTATAAACTTTCTTCTAAAAAATCTTCCAGTGATTAAACCGTATGTAATCAACACAACGTATATCGAATTATTGGCGATGCTTAAGTTAAATAGCCTACAATTTCAGTGACAATGCCGGGTAGAAGGTGCGCTGTCTTTGGGTGTAATAACAGCAAAATAGCAACAAAAAAGCGTAATTTTTCACGATTTTCCCAAGGGAAACGAACTAATGTCTACAACCACTTGAAATGAGTGGATTCAACGTTGTAAAAGAGCGGATAAATGGAACCCGAGTACAAGTCAAATATGTTCGACACATTTTACTCCCAATGAATATGAAAGGGATCTTCAAAATGAATTACTAGGTAACTAAACACACTGTTGCTATTGTTTAACATGTATTGTGATCTTTATTATTTAAATTTAAGAATTACCAACCAGAAAAGTATTTAAGAAAACCGCCATTCCAACAATTCATTTACCAGGTAAGAAAAACATATGACTCTGAAGACACTGCTAATAGACAGGAAAGAATGTTACAAAAAAGGAAGTTGAAACGATGATGACTACTAAAATTGCTCATCAAGTGGAGCCCCAACCTTCAATAAATTCTGCAATTAGTGAAGAATTAGTTGCTGAAATTAATGAAGTCAAGTTAAGTTATGATCTCGGTTATGATAAACTGATAAAAAAATATGAGGACTTGCGACATCACCACAATATATTCCTGCAAAATACAAAGAAGAGAAGCAAGTCACTGAATAACCAACTAAATTATTACAAAAAATAATATCCCATGTAGCTAAAGCGGAACATTCCGAAATAAAAGTATTAAAGAAAATTTTTACACCTAACCAAATTACACTGCTTCTGAATAAAAAGAAAAGAGTTAACTGGTCGTCGGAGGAAATTGCCATTACATTCACTTACGTTATTATAGTAAAAAATTCTATTTATATTTAAGAAATAAATTAAAGTACCCTCAGCCTGGATTACCTTCGTTGAGGCGATGGGCATTAAAAATTAACGTTCGGCAAGGAATACTTCGAGATATATTTACTTTTTTAAAAATTGGTGGAGAAAAAATGTGTGACTTCGAAAAATTAATAGTGTTGCAGTTTGACGAAGTGAAAGTAAAGTCAATTTTGGAGTATGATGTGGCCAAGGATGTAATTATTGGACCTCATAATCAAATGCAAGTCGTAATGGCATGAGCTTTATTTTCAAATTGGAAGCAGTCAGTTTATATTGCAATGGATCAAAAAATTACCAAAGAGATATTAATGGAAATAATTACAGAACTACATAAAATTTCTTATATTGTGGTAGCATGTGTCAGTGATTGTGGTGGCAGTAATGTTGGACTTTGGATAGAGCTAGGACTCAATGAAAACTGTTCTTATTTTCAACACCCAATTGTTCAACACAATACTTACATGTTTGCCGATGCACCACATCTGTTAAAGCTAATTCGAAACTGGGTTGCTAGATACTGGTTTCCTGTTAGATAACATCAACATTATTATTAATAAAAAACCAATCCAAAACTTAGTTGATTTAACGAACATAGAAGCGAAAAACGAAAAGACAAAACGTTAGAATGGCTGCAGACTTTTTGTCAAATACTGTTGGCACTGCCCTTATTCGGTATAAACCTGGAACGGATAAGTAACTAGCCGAAGATGTGGGCAACTTCATTTGCGATGTAAACAAATGGTTTGACATTTATAAGAGTTACGTGAAAGACGCGTGTGTTCCTACAAAGTGCGCATATGACGTTCATTTAGAACAACAAAAAGAACATTTGGAGAGGATGCTGGTAACTACATATACAATGAGAGCACAGGGTAAAAAACATTTGCAAACTTTTCAGCATGGAATTATTATGTCAATTAAATCTCGTCAACTTCTATTTGAAGATCTAAGATCTAGATTCCAGATTACGTATATTTGCACTCATAAACTAAATCAGGATTCACTGGAAAACTTTTTCTTTCAAATACGGAGTAGCGGACCAAACGGACACCCAAGTCCTCTTGTTGCAAGTCAAAGAATACGTATGATTATTCTTGGAAAAAATCCTGGGGTCTTGGATGCACATGCTAACATACAAGAAAAAGTTGTTGACGAATATCTGGCAGCAACAGTTATGGAAGCAGCTAATATTGCTATGCCTGTTGCTGATGCAGTTTCTAGTTTATCAGACTGTAGTTCGCTGTCTTCATCGGGGTCATTTCCAAGGATGTAGCACACTCAAATGCAGAAGAAACCACCCGAGATGCCTTAGAATATATTGCTGGCTACTTGGCCAAAAAATATAAGGCAACGTTGCTCTCTTTGGGTGATTATTCCTACAAATATGTTTCCAGTCATGATTACCAGCTACCATCTTGGGTTCAGCAACTATCTTATGGAGGTCTTATTAAACCAACACGTCAGTGGTTAGAAAAAATTATTAAATGGAATTCTATGTTTGAGCATTTTCACCAGGACTCACATAGAAAGGGGCCCGGAGAGGTGGAAAGGCTAGCAAATAAAATTAAAAAAAATATGACATGCCAATGGAGGTAATATATACGTTTTGCAAGTTACGTACAGTTATCCGCATCAACTATAACAACTTTCAAATGGAATTCAAGAAGACAGAGAAAAGAAAACATAAAGCTGATTATGATTCGATTGTATAGGTACATATTTCATTTAAGTTTGAAATAGTTACTATTTCCAATAAATTGTATTTAAGTTTATTCTTACAAAGAATAAAAAGGTTTAGGAATGTATTAAAATTTTTAAGAAATAATACCTAATTGTATTTGAATAAATTACTATTACAAAAATTCAGTGTTGAAACAATGACTAAAAATACATGCTCTATGCGACAAGGCACGCATAGGTCCGGTAGTGACGTCATTTGGTGGGGGAACCTGGTGAACGAAATCTTACGATTGAGCTATCCTGTATTAAGTATACTATCCTTGGCGAGTTCTAAACGTGCCCACACACTGCGTTTTTGTTCGACAGATTTGTTCGACGAACAAGTCTGTCGAACAAAAACGACGAACGTGAGTTGCCCACAGACTACAGTTTTGTTCGGCAAAACGTTGGGTATGAACTATATAGAACTACACCACTGCAAAAAATCGTCGTCTTTTAAAACTGTTTACCCCACACACTTCAGATTTGTTCGACGAACATAAACAGGCCGAACCAGATTATTTTCAGCAGATTTGTACGCCAACATCAACGACGGTTTTCGATCCACACACTTCGGTTTTGCGACGTTTTTGTTCGAACAGACTTGTTCATCGAACAAAACTGTCGAACAAAAACGCAGTGCCTCGGGGCAAAATGTAACATGTTACGACCTGCCCCGCTTCAACAACATACCATTTTCAATAAAGTGATATTTACTTTTAGAATGAGAAATTACAAGAAAAAAACTGAAAGAGGCACTACGTCTAAAGAGGACATGGAAGAGGCAGTGAACAGGGTTGTACATAACAAGGAGTCAATACGCTCGGTGGCAAAAGCTTTAAATATATGTCATGTGACTCTCCTTAGATATGTGAAAAAGCAGATGTTTCCCAGGCTCGTATCAAGTTAGGTAAAATAGTCTACAACCGAAATTCAGTTTTTACCGATCAGCAATCAGCTGAACTAGTGGAATACTTGAAAAATGCTTCAAAAATATATTTTGGATTAACTCCCAAAGAGGTCCGTAAATTGGCTTATGAGTGTGCCTTACACTATGATGTTAAAATTCCTGATTCCTGGAAACAAAATAAGAGCGCTGGAGAAGACTGGCTGACAATTATTCTTAAAAGAAATAAGGATCGCTCTATTCGAACCCCAGAACCTACAAGCTTACAGAGAGCAACAAATTTCAATTAAACCAATGTTTCTCTGTTTTTCGAAAAGTTAGCTAATGTCAGAGAGAAATATGGTTTTGCCGCTGCTCAGATATGGAATCTGGATGAGACGGGGGTAACAACTGTACAAAGAGTGAGTAAAGTTATTGACGACAAGGGAACTAAACAAGTCGGTGGTAAATGCAATTGGAAATTGCATACCACCCATGTTCTTGTTTCCTAGGAAAAAATTCCAAGATCATTTTATTAGGGATGGTCCTCCAGGGTCCATCGGTGCAGCCAATGGTTCTGGATGGATGACGGCTGAAGAATTCTACAAATTTATGGAACACTTTGTCGCTCACGTAAAGCCATCGAAAACAGCCCAGTTCTCTTATTACTAGCTAACCACAAGTCACATATAGCAATAAAGACTATAAACTACGCAAAAGAAAACGGGGTGGTGATGCTGTCTTTCCCACCTCATTGTTTTCACCGTTTACAACCACTATATAGAGGCGTATATGGTCCTTTTAAAAAATATTTATCTTCTGTTCAAGATAGTTGGATGAGAAACCATCCCGGGAAGTCAATGCAATATATGACGTTTCTTCTTTGGTTCGAGATGCATTACCTCTGGCAACCACTCCCATAAACATTATGAAAGGTTTCAGAGTCAGTGGCATCGAAGCTCTTAACAGAGAAATTTTTGGCGACGGTGAATTTTTACCAGCTAGTGTAACAGATCAACCAGAACTACTACCACTACCAACAATACCACCACAACCAACAACACCACCGCCACCAACACTACCAACACCACCGCCACCAACACCATCTTCGTCTTCCCAGATGGAACCTATTGCTACAGCATTAGTTGACCTACCTCAAAAATGTTCTGCAGTATCCACATCTAAGTTTTATTCTGGTACTTTCCCAAGCACTTCCACATAAAACATTGCCTTTTCTCCAGAAATTGTTCGACCATTACCTAAAGGTGGACTTTGGAAGGCAACAACTAGATGTAGAAAAAATAGAAAATCTGCAGTTTTAACTGACACAACAGAAAAAAAATGCATTGGAAGAAGAACAAAGTCAAAAATCATGGAAACAGAAACAAATTAAGAAGACAAAAGTAAAGAAAGTGAAAAAAAAGGTTTTGACAGAATCTGACGAATCATCAGAAGACGAATACTTCTGCTTGGTTTGTACTGAGGCATACACAAACAGCAAACCTAATGAACCTTGGATTATGTGCCGTCGCAGCAAAATGTGGTCACATGAAGACTGCACTGCCGGAACTAGTCCCTATATCTGCCACATTTGCGATTCTGACAGTGAATAAAAAATGATAAATAAATTCGTGTATATTATACCTATATTGAAAGTTATTTTCATAGAATTGTTTTTTTTATAAATAGGTATGTTTACATCAATAAAAAACTTGCGTTACAATTTACCCCACCTGTTGTTACTTTTTACCCCGGACTGGGGCATATTGTAACATTGGTACAGCTTTATTAGAAATGAAGTTAGACGTCTAACTGTCTTAAGATTTTGTCACGTATTTCTACTCAAGGAGTTCACCAAACATGTAAGTAATAGGTGACGCAAATTAATTCATGATTGGGGAAGACATTTTTGAGATAAAAAACCAACTTTTTTTTGTTACACCCTGCCCCGGTCTCTCCTACCATTTTACTTTAAATGTCAAATATAAACGTTTGACACTAACAAAAATGTGAAATAAAAATTATAGATATTATTTTTTAAACTGTTATGTCAGCCAATCGTAATGAGAAAAAGTTTGAAATCGACCAATAACATCACAATTACACCGACTATTTGCTAGTAGCAAATTACAGCGATTATTTCCTTCACCTGTCAAATTTAAATTTTGTCCAATCACAATCAAAACTGAAGTTGAAATTAGCCAATGAAAGGTACCGGTTCTTGATATCAGCGACTATTACAAATCGACTATTCAAATGTAGGTAACAAATCAAGTATGTATTTTTTCATTAAGTAGCATACGTGTCAAATAGATGAAAATGTCCGACAAAAAGAGATTTAGCGATGTTTCGGATGAAATTATTGATAATCACATCGATTTGACAACTCATTTTTTATTATGAAACTTGGTTTAGGAAATAATCTTAACAAATATAGCTCGAGCTTGATAAGTAGTCGACTATTACATTGTTTCAATTTTTCTCGTGTGCCTCCTAATTTGACTTAACCAAAATTGGCATTAATAATTAAAGACTAAAGCCCTCGAGCTAAAGCTCTCGTGCTCTAGTCAAATTATTAATGCCAATTTTGGTCTCGTCAAATTGACCGTAGCGCACACTCGAAAAATTGATCACAATGAAATAGTCGACTATTTGTCAAGCTCTCGTTATATTACCTTTGATTATTTTTTAAACTGTTATGTCAGCCAATCGTAATGAGAAAAAGTTTGAAATCGACCAATAACATCACAATTACACCGACTATTTGCTAGTAGCAAATTACAGCGATAATTTTTTGATTAAAAAGAAATCCAATCAAATTGGTCTATTTCTAATCATGTGTGTCAAATTAACCAATGAAACCATCATTTAACTAACGCTTATGTCATCATGAAATGTCATACATCATTGTCTATTCCGATGACATTTTATGATGACATAAACGATAAATATAATTTGACGAATTGTTTAATAAAGATACTTACATACTTATTTAACATTTTCCGACATAGTTTAAAAAATAATCACGCCGAATTACATTCGTGGTAATAATTTTTTGTTGATAATTTTAACTAGATTAGCACTCACCTTTATTGCTATTAAGAAATCCCACTCGTGGACTTCGTCCACTCGTGAGATTTCTATAGCAACAAAGGTTCGTGCATCTAGTTAAAATTATCAAAAAATTATCACCACTTATGTAATTACTGTTGATAATTTTTTGATTAAAAAGAAATCCAATCAAATTGGTCTATTTATAATCATGTGTGTCAAATTAACCAATGAAACCATCATTTAACTAACGCTTATGTCATCATGAAATGTCATACATCATTGTCTATTCCGATGACAATGATGTATGACATTTTATGATGACATAAGCGATAAATATAATTTTACGAATTGTTTAATAAAGATACTTACATACTTATTTAACATTTTCCGACATAGTTTAAAAAATAATCACGCCGAATTACATTCGTGGTAATAATTTTTTGTTGATAATTTTAACTAGATTAGCACTCACCTTTATTGCTATTAAGAAATCCCACTCGTGGACTTCGTCCACTCGTGAGATTTCTATAGCAACAAAGGTTCGTGCATCTATACTCCATTCAGTCTAAGAATAAAGCATTGGGAAAGATAGGGCTTAAAATAAACGTTTGTGATTGGTTGAAATCGAGTGTGCATTTACACCGGCAAAATAATCGCATTTAGCTCGTTCTGTCAAAAATTTGTTTACTGACAGTTTTGTTCAAAGATTTTGTCGATTTCCGTATTTTACATAGTTATTTGTTGTTAATATTCTTAAAAAATAGTTCTTGTTAGAACTCGCAAGTGAAATATTCATTTGTTAAGGTATTTTATCAATTTCGTTAACTTTCTTTTCGTAATCGCTAATATTCTATAGTATGGCGGAAGCAGTTTTACCAGGTCCTTCAAAAAATCGTAAAGGGAAACACATAAGATCTGGACAAAGGCAAATGGCTTATAATGTGTACATTAAGCATAAAGACAATATGTCTAAAACAGCTGCAGTCAATCAAACAGCAGAGGAAGTGGGTATTAATAGGAATACAATGTACTGCATTATTAAAGAAATGGAATTATATGGAGTTCCAATTTCTCCTCCAAGAAAAAGAAATTATCGTCATACTTACAATAAATTGGATAAAGCACAAAAAAGTACAATTAGACGACATGTGCATTCCTTTTTCTTGAGGAATGAGTTACCAACTTGTACAAAAATTTACGTAAATGTCAAAATATAATGATATCAGATATGTATATCCCTGCTATCCATCTGACAGTAAACATATGTTTTACTTGTTTTCAAAATACAAAGTTCATCGTGTGTAAATTGTGCTCATATTGTAGCGCCATCTACTCCATTCTTAGACTGAATGGAGTATAGTTAAAATTATCAAAAAATTATCACCACTTATGTAATTACTGTTGAGAATAAAAGAGACATTTCAAAGATTGTTAGAATTAATTTGAGACATAAATAAATATAAATTTTAAACTTAAAATAACATGATGATTGTAATAAGCAGGTCTCGGCATTCAGAGGTACGGTCGCGGTTACATAAAAGCGACCACTAATTTGACATTTTGTGTTATTTTCATAAATTTTGGTAAATCAGACTTTTAAAATGTTATATATGTTGTCAGCAATGACAGCAAAAATTAAGTAATATATATGACATATATTATTACAATAGGAAAAAGTACCGGTCGCTTTTATGTAACCGCGACCGTACATTGGGAGCATTTATATAAAAAGTTCATCCACGTTAACAGATGAGGTGGGGTTGTCCTAGTAATAATTAGGACCTAGTCTTTAGTTTCTGTCGTTGATTGTCAACTGACGTTAGGTTATTTTGTGTGTTTCGGTATCTTTGCGTTTGTATCTGCTATACATATATATACTCCATTCAGTCTAAGAATGGAGTAGATGGCGCTACAATATGAGCACAGTTTACACACGATGAACTTTGTATTTTGAAAACAAGTAAAACATATGTTTACTGTCAGATGGATAGCAGGGATATACATATCTGATATCATTATATTTTGACATTTACGTAAATTTTTGAACGAGTTGGTAACTCATTCCTCAAGAAAAAGGAATGCACATGTCGTCTAATTGTACTTTTTTGTGCTTCATCCAATTTATTGTAAGTATGACGATAATTTCTTTTTCTTGGAGGAGAAATTGGAACTCTATATAATTCCATTTCTTTAATAATGCAGTACATTGTATTCCTATTAATACCCACTTCCTCTGCTGTTTGATTGACTGCAGCTGTTTTAGACATATTGTCTTTATGCTTAATGTACACATTATAAGCCATTTGCCTTTGTCCAGATCTTATGTGTTTCCCTTTACGATTTTCTGAAGGACCTGGTAAAACTGCTTCCGCCATACTATAGAATATTAGCGATTACGAAAAGAAAGTTAACGAAATTGATAAAATACCTTAACAAATGAATATTTCACTTGCGAGTTCTAAGAAGAACTATTTTTTAAGAATATTAACAACAAATAACTATGTAAAATACGGAAATCGACAAAATCTTTGAACAAAACTGTCAGTAAACAAATTTTTGACAGAACGAGCTAAATGCGATTATTTTGCCGGTGTAAATGCACACTCGATTTCAACCAATCACAAACGTTTATTTTAAGCCCTATCTTTCCCAATGCTTTATTCTTAGACTGAATGGAGTATAGTTATAAAATCAGTTGTTTTCACAACTAAACTAAGTAAGATGGACATTTGACACTTAACCTAAAAATAAAGCAGTTTGACAACTACAAAAGTAAATGAAATTTGGGAACATGGTCGTCGCGTTAATTATGTCCCACCGCGTCGTGTTAACGGGAATGAACTATATGTTATAAATAGTTATAATTACAACTATTTATAACATGCTGCCAATGTACTCCTGGCTGGTAATTATGTTACATGTTTCGCACATGCTCCTCATCGAGTATCAGAGGAATTCAGAAAATGCTACTGCTGATAATGTCAAACAAAAAATATGAAACAATTCTAAATAACATTCCAAGAATTTGTGTTGTACCCGAATTGATGACTTAGAGCCGGTTTTTCCAACACCGATTAAAAAGCTGGGTTAACTAATCATTGAATAAACCTAATCACTGATTATCTCTAACCGGCGTTTTTCAATGCGAAGAAATACGCCAGTTATCTAAACAGTGTTTAAGGAATTATTATACAAAGTTGGCAACATATTTGCTAGTGCATTTGATCTAAATTAGTACATTTTGCTTTAAAAATACTGGCACCATTTTTTACATTTGAATTTCTTCTTTGTGATTTTTGCCCTTATTTTTTTAAAGATATAATTATAAATTTCATTTTAGGAAATAAACTGTCGGCATATTTTTTGTGAATATTGCGTATGAGAATTTCTATCTACATAGCACGTATTTATAATTTCCATTATGAAATATGTAAATAACAACGTGCAACAAACTTGAATGATATTAAAACAAATTTATTGGTTATTTACTGCTATTGAGAAATACAAAATGTTATGGAAAAAAAAACTAATACAATATAGACACATATATTCCTATGAAATTAACAGTTAGCAAAAATATGTAAAATATATGACTTGCAACAAATTAATAAAAGTAATAGTTTTGTTGAAAAAGAAAAGTCTGCATTCAAGGTCTTAAGCTGAATTATTAATCACATTCTAATGCTATAAGATATTGCACTTTCCATTGCCATATCTGAGACGATTTGCACAAAATTTCTGTAGGATGTATGTATAAAGCACGATACTTTTTCTGAAAGATTATATATCAACTGTTTATTAAAAACAATACTCTCTAACTAATTTTATGTCCTTTAACGAAAAGAAGGTTGATTGAGAAAACCTTGTTTCCATATTGGTTTACACGATTTCAACTTAAAAAATGTTCTGGAGGAATCGGAGTGAATTTAACACTGCCAGTCATAATTATTAATGTAGAATTTAACTGCACGTCAACTTTATAAGCATGCACATTATTCATCCAAACCTAGTTCAGCCAGAACATACTTAAGTATCAGCATTAGCTCTCAGCATGAACCTGTCAGCTTCTGTGGAATTTCTTCCATGTTTCAACTTTATTTGTAATTTTTCAATATAAGTTAATATATTAATGACATTTCTAGAGTGAGTCCAAAATATGTTCGACTAGAATGATATCTTAATAAGTTGCTGTTAAGTGCAATGTCAGAGAAAAAGAGCACCGCAAGCATAAATTGCCACAGGCTCTTAGAATTTTCACAAATTGAGATGAAGTCCTAGAATTGTAGTAGACTTTAAAAACTTCCAAAACTAAATCGTCTTCATCAGAAAAAATATGTATTTGCAGCTATCAATTAATTTTATTTCTGTAGTAAGCTAAATGTTTCAATATATATTTTTTTAATGTTAGTTATACTGTTCATTTTATTTATAGAAGTAGCAATACAATTACTATATAGCTGTTGAAAATAATTATTAACTAATTTCAAAAAGTACTTTCATACAGCAAAGAAATGCATAAGCGCTGTCATTAATAAAAAAATTCAAATTTCTTTCGTTATGCGCATGTGTAAGCTAAACAATCTGTGTGTTCAGGGAGTTACGGCGCTGGAAGCGAATACCGCTAGAGGTTGTGTCTAGCGCCAGAAGTCATTGAACGGGTCACAGTAGTAAACTTTAAAAATGTTGTTTGCACATGCGTACTTTTACTACTTCTGAAGAAACACAATTTCTGACAGCAGCAATATGCCGTTCTGAAGTATATTTTTAATTAATTTCATTATTATTATTGTTTGAAATATGAAGACGTGACATACGCACTTTTAAAATCTTAACTAAAAATAAAGTCAACGTATTTGGTGTGTAATTAGGTTGTAGGTACCATGTATGATAGCAATAAGATCTATTGTGCAACATAATTGAATATGTTTCTATTGATCGTATTATTCACAAGATTCAAATTTTAAGCGCCTTCTTTTACCGCCGCTAGGTCATCGAGCGAAATTTATTTTCGCTAGACAATATGCCGACCGCTAGTTCTAGCGCCGGCACTCAGAGACTACATGAAAAGACATAGGGGGCGCGCTTTATGCGCATGCGTCGAGAGTAGATGCCAACTTAATTCCTGACATACCAACCACATAACATAGAGCGTATTTCCCCTAAACGCGTATAACATGTCAAAAATATGCCGGCAAATTCTCAAGGTCCGTTAACTATATATGTGGGCCCACTGCTACAGGAAGAATGCTGGAATTAACACCAATATGACAATGGAGAGTTTGAACAATTTACTAAAGACCAATCAGCTGAAAAGGAAAGCCAAAGTGACAATAGATAAGGCAACTAACCGTCCCGGAGTCTGCGGGACCGTCCCGCAATATCAGTTGTAATCCCGTATTGCAATAATTAATTAAATAGTCCCGCAAAACATCTAATGCGTCCCGCATTTGCCTTATTTTCAACCAACTCTAACCAAGGCACCCAATGACATTCCAAATACATGTATGGTTGTATAAGTCAATTACGCAGCCAAGGCATCTATATTATGTATGATGAATGTGTACTGCAGTATGTACGCGTGTGCAGGCGGTATATCAATGTGTGATCGCTCTGTATCGTTTCTAGTTCAAATGCAAGAGAGATAAAATATATCTCGCAACTAACTTCACAACCGCCCGCCCTAAAGTTTGCATCAGGTCACAGTATAGTAACGATCAGTAGGCTCACTCGAGGTCGGCACCATTGATGTTCGTGTATCAAGTTTTACTTTTTTTAGGACGACTGCGCAAGTCTCCCCGGACAGAGGAGAAATGAAATTTGAGGTTTTGGGCTAATAATATAAAATAATTATAATACTCAACCACAGCGCAAGTCCCCCGGACATGTATTTTATGGAGGAGATAGAAACACAATTTTTGAGGGACTAAAATGACTCCTTTGTTACTATAGGGGAGAGGGTAAGATGACATACTTAGTTTATTTTCCAGATTATTTAAAGAAATAAAGTGATAAAGCAAAATGCTAGATCGATACTGATAGTCACCAATGTTTTCTCATATGTTTTACAATAAAACCACCATTTTCATTAAAAACTTTATTATAAATAACCAAAACTTATTCTTTGCCAAAAAACCATCTTGCCCACCCGGGTCGGGCAAAATGACATAGTAAATCTAATATAATCTCGAATAATAAATATAATAATAATAAAGTTGAAAAATGCATAGTTTGAAGAAGGTTGCTACGCCTGGCACAGCTCACAAATAAAACATTTCGCTTTTCTAGATAGACCTGCGCATTCGACATGACACCACTTTTGGCAAAGTTCACATCGTAGCCACCATTCTTGTGATTTTGATCGACTGAACAAGCCATTGCAATAAAAACAAGCACAGTTTTCTTCGTCATCGTCAAGTCTAAAGGGATTTTCTTCTGCACTTGATTCATCTTCCTTTTAACCACATTTCTTTGGCTCTTTCTCTGCTGTTGCTGCTTCTTTTCACGTTCGTCTCCATTAGGTTTATCTTTCACAAGCTTTCTTTGATATCATTATTTTTGTTGCTCTGTTGCTGATTCTTTTCATTTTCTTTGTCACTATGGCTTTGGAGGTACGAGCTTTCGGTTAATACATCTTAGTAGCTGCCAGTCTTGCGTTTAGTAGTGTTTCTTACATTACTTTGAGGAAATGGACATGTTTCCGTTAAAATTTTGTGAATGTCGTCCCTTGATCTGGGCGGACAAGTTTGGTCAAGTGGCTCTGTTGGAGATATATTTGCTGTAGCACTTTCTTGATCTTCCTTTGTAGATTCAAAAATAATGAGTGTTTGTGCTCTGGAATTTTCGGGCTCTTTAGGTATCTTCCAAATTTTCATTTAAAGTTTCGTTTTCAGTAACCGGTACGGCCTCGGGCGTATCTGTTGTTAAACTAGGTAAAAACATATGGTCGGGAAAAATATTAGCGTTAAACGGCGATATTCCCGTTGCACGGAAACCACTCGATGCGATTTCAAGTGTCGCCGTTTTCTCGTATGCCTCATTGAAAAGTTTGGACACTTGATAAATATTGACCGTATGACCAGGAATTTCTCTCAACCACCGAGTGACAGCATGATTGTAATACTTATGCAGAGGGCCAAAAAAGGCTACGTCCAGTGGTTCGAGATGGTGTGTGTAGTGTGCCGGTAAACAAAGAAGAACAACTGAATTCATCTTAGCCAATTCTAAGGCTTCGTAGCTCTTATGGCTTGAATGACCATCTAAGGAAGAAAAATTATGGATGGTGGTACATATGTTCCTCCAGGGCTCATGCAGGCTACAACTGTTGTGTGTACTCCTCTTTCTGCACTCGTGATTGCGCCAAATTGTTTTTTGCCTCTTTGAGCGAGTACTTTTGGCGGGACGTGTACCGTTGTTAACGCGGATTCAGCCATATTCAATATCATAGTCTTATGGATTGTATACTCATTGATAACTTTGTCAAGGTTAGCAAAAAAATTTTGTACCTGCGGTTTATTAAAAGCCTCAGCTCTAGCAAGAGACGTGGCTTCTGGGAGACGCAATGATAATTGTGGATTGCGTTGTCGAAAACCATGTAGCCATCCTTTTCCTGCCATCTTAAGTTCCTTATTAAAAGGGTGTTTAATTTTCATTTTTTCCGCTACTTCATATGCAAGCTTTCGCACGTCTGTTGTTGTTAACCCAAAGAAACGAGATTCTAAGTCTAGAATATGATTGACCATTGCACTTTCTGCCTGTTTGTTTAGTACAGATTCAAACGACCCGAGGTGTTTTTTAATATTAACAGCAATTTTGTTCTTCCTCCCTTACGGCGACGTAAAGTGGCAGTCGGTAGATTGAACGTTTTACTCGCCTTTAACCAGCCCATTTCTCCCTTGTGGACAGCTTCTAGAGCTATCTCCATATCTGCCTCATTCCAACTTCCCCTATTCGTCTTCCTCTTATACGAATAAACCATACTGAAATAAAATTATCACTTCAATTCAACATTATAAAAAAGGACGGGCAAGATGACATAGTGATTCAACTTGCCCGCTTCCGAGATGTGTCGTCTTGCCCGTCTCGTAGCTTTCGACAATTCATCCTGAGAAAACTTGAAAAGCGAATACAAAATCAAAAACTATTCAAGCATCATGCAGTCTACAATCACATTATTATGCGAACATCTCGAAAATAGCATAAAAAGTAATATTTATTAGTTAAATATTGTCTCAAAATATTACTTACATTACAACGTTATGCCTGATAAACACAAACACTACATTAACTCCATTTGTTGTGAGTCTAGTGAATTTCCACTACACACAGCAACGAATTGCCAACCTTTGCAAATAATAATTATAGTTTGGCGTTTTTAAAGTTATTAGATTGCTTCAAACAGGAAAAAGTCATATTGCCTGTTTCTCCCCTACTGTAATCGGGCATAACGTGCGTTCGTTTGTCCGTTTCACTACAAAAAAGATTTTTAATTTATAATGCCGCCAACCGTGAAAAAGCGTCGTTTTAATTTCACTAAGGACTTAAAAGAAGAATTTCCTTTCTTGCAAAAGTGTTTAACACCTTCGGAAGTACGTTGCAACAAATATAATGGAATATTTTCTGTGGCTCACGGCGGCAGACATGAGATATACAAAGGCATTTGACATCGGACAAGCACAAAGAAGTACTACTCGCTGCAAGTACGTCGTCTTCACTCACAACTTACTTCCGTCAAGACAAATATGGTGACAAAGAAGCAGAGATCGGAAAAGCTGAAGGTCTTAAGGCTCCGGACTACTTATTTTAATATTGCGATTTTAAGTAATACGGGTTGCATAGCATATACTGAATTAAAAGTGTGAAAATGTCCCCCGTAACTTCCCCTCTTCAATACTTCTCCTATAAGGGCGTGGCCTACACTTCGGAGACTGCAACGGAATAATTTTTAGAGAATATCTCATAAACATCATATTTATATGTAATGGGACTGTAAGGAAGACATACAAGTGGGGGGCTCGGGGTGTTTGTTTGGCGAAATACACATATGTTTCGGTTTCGGAATGAATATTCTCTTATTGAATAAAAAGTTGGTGACACAATTTTTGTGTTTTCTTACATATACATATCTGAAATACACCCGTCTAATAGAAGATTTCTATATTGTTTTCTCATTTATTCATTGTTCTGTTATTATAGATCAAAACCATACTTTCTAAAAATTCAAGACATATAATTGATAATTTCCAATGCTTTTTACTGATCTTGTTTACCACACTGATAAATGAGTGGTTTTTATTTTTCGGTCAGACATACCAAGTTATTTTCTTATTATTGATTTTCGATTTCTTGATAGTTCTTTCATATGATATTTTATTTTAATATGGTGTTCAAAGTAACTAATTTATATATTATTTATTATATAATATTTTAAATAATGTGTAACAGGCATAACCATATTAAAGTATGAAGTAAGTAAAAGAAAATGGATTTTATATTAATTTAGTACCTAAATGAATCAAGGGAATACACAAATATTATTAATTTACAAAGTACATAAATATAAGATTAATAATAAAATATATCAGTTTTAGTGAAAAATTAAAGCGACAGTGCTAGTTAGTAGAAAATTATTTCCTACATATACAACAGGAAATTAATTTTTTGTTTTCTAACTTATTCTAGATATTTGACAAAATTTTGTTTCTATGTTGTTTTTTTTTTGTTACTTTAAAGCAATCAATTATTAATTTACTAAAAACTAAACTGTACATACTGTGTGTCCAAAAAGTCTGGAAACACCCAAATAAAATCGAAACGGATGATTTTTGAGAAAAATGCAAAAACAGGTCAATTAGTATTTTCAAAAAACTACTGGCTGATGGTATCTGTTTGGAATTTTTGATGATCTTGAAAAAGTTATGTCATAAAAAAAATTAAATGGCAACGTCGCATTTTTAATTTTATTTTTGATAGATCCTTTAATTGTTTAAACGACAGTCAAAAAATTTTTCATTCTGCTTAAGAAAAATTTTGAAAAAAAAATCATAGAAAACAAAGAAAATTTTAATCGTAGAAATCAGCAAAAACTCTTACAGTAAATGTTCAAAATGTTGTCCTTGAGCATCTTGGCAATACCCTAAACGATAATAAAATTCATTTTGAACGTTTTCTATCATTTCAGGAGTGATCCTTCGTACTTCAATCTCAATCCGTTGACGCAAGCGTTCCAAATTTTCAGGTTTAGTTGCGTATACCTTATTTTTTAGGTAACCCCCCAAAAAATAATCAATAGGCGTTAGATCTGGCGACCTAGCAGGCCACTCGTACCCCCCCTCCTGCCAATCCATCTGTTTGGGAAGGTATTCTCGAGATAATGCCGAAATTTCCCGCATAGTGGGACGGAGCCCCATCTTGTTGAAACCAAATTCTTTGGCTGGACAAATTAGGATCTTCATGGTTCGGAAATATTTCTGCTAATGACGGAATTAAATAATTTTGTAAAAAATTCAAATACATATCCGCCGTCAGGTTACCGTTGAAGAAAAAAGGTCCTATAATTCTGTTACCAATTAAACCAGCCCATACATTTAATTTCTGAGGATACTGAGTTCGTACCTCTCTCATCCAGCGTGGATTTTGGCGTGCCCAGTACCTGCAGTTTTGTCTATTAACAGTCCCATGTAATGTGAACGTAGCTTCATCTGAGAATAAGATATTTCTGATAAAAAACGGATCATTATCACACATAGGCATCAGTTGTTCGCAAAACTGTACACGCCTGTCGAAGTCGTCTTCAGACAGCTCATGAACCAAACAGATTTTGTAGGGATGATACTTAGTTTTCCGGAAAATATTACCAATTGTACTCTTCGACACGTTAAATTCCCGCGCAAGCTGCCGTGTACTAGAATTTGGAGTTTCCTCTACTGACAATAATACGTCGAGTTGCGTATCTTCTGCGATCTTTGGACGACCACTTCTAGGGCGATCTCGAACATGGCCTTCTTGAAATTTTTTGTGAATCTTACTCACTGCAGAAATACTAATTGGGGCACGCTCCGGATGTTCTGTATTAAATAAGTCGCAAACTTCTCTAACTGAACGAGCCCTACCCCAAAACCAATCATCATCAATATTTGAATACGTTCCCTCTAACTTAAAACCATTTTTAAACAGATTTTTTTAACTTACGCACAATTCGTATTTGACAGAATGTCACAAATAAGACAAAATGTGTTTGAAAAATAATCGACTTTAAACCAACTATGTTTTTTTTTTAAAGACAAACTTTTCCATTTTCGAAGAAGTAATTAAATTTTTCTCGGTCATTTTCTTAAGTAAAATGAAAAATTTTTTTATTGTCATTTAGACAATTAAAAGATCTATCAAAAATAAAATTAAAAACGCGACGTTGCCATTTAAATTTTTTTTTGATGACATCATAACTTTTTCAAGGTCATCAAAAATTCCAAACAGATGCCATCAGCCAGTAGTTTTTTGAAAATACTAATTGACCTGTTTTTGTATTTTTCTCAAAAATCATCCGTTTCGATTTTACTTGGGTGTTTCCAGACTTTTTGGACACACAGTATAGTTTACATAAGCGTCCCTAGTTGTAGTCTTTTGTTCTTGTGTTTCCTGCCTGTAAATACCTTAGTCACCCAGCCCCCCTTTTTTCGAAAATTGAAATTCTAAAGGGTGTTCCAGGTTGTTTTAGTTGTTCTAAACATTGTTCAAAAGAATCTCCGGACAAAAATCAAAATTGTCAGAGATAATCGGAAAAAACGAGCTTTTGCCGCCCCCCCCTCTCTTAAAAATTGTAATTCTGACGGTTGTTCCAGGTTGCTCTAAGTTTGTTCTCAACTGTTCCAAAGTATTTCAAAAATAAATAATAATTGGCCGAAAAAATGGCAAAAAGCAATTTTTCGCCAATGCCTCTTTTTTCGAAAATCGAAATTCTGGCAAAATCTCGTTTTTTCCGATTATCTCGGCCAGTTTTGATTTTTTCCCCGAGATTCTTTGGAACAATGTTTAGAACAACTAGAACAACCTGGAAAAACCATTAAAATTTCAATTTTCGAAAAAAGAAGGGCTTCAATTATTTCGGCCAAATTTGACATTTCTTTTAAAATACTTTAGAACAATTTAGAACAAACCTACAACAACCTGGAACAACTGTCAGATATCCGATATTCGAAAAAAAGGGGGGCTCTTCACACACTCGAAAAAGACACATGTTAATAAATGTCGAAACACTCAAGAAAATGTAGTTTTATTTATGGTATTTATGGCCGCTATTTGCCAAGAAAAGAAAAAAATGTTTTAATTTAGGAACATTATCAATACGAACAGGGCGGCAAAAATAAGTTCTTATTTTCATTTTCATATTATATACGTATATATATGTGTGTGTCTATTTCTAACAAAAAAATAGGTAAACAAATTGCGAGAAGCAATATTCACACTCTAAGTACAAACAGTGTTTTTATGACGCACCTGTTATTTACCGCCTTTTATTCTGCATTGCTGTATAACTTGTGTTAGCAAAGTATTCCGGAGAGTTCAGACAAAAAATAATGTGCATATTACGCCTACAGTTTGTGTAATTAGGAATTGATCAATTAAAAAAACACATTTAGCAGAAGATTTGTAGTACATATAAATATAAAAAAATTCGTTAGCGGTAGGTAGAAGGATATACATTTTGAAAAAGAATTAAATTCCCATCTTACGAATCAAAAACAAATTGTGTGTTCTATTTGCAAAAGAAATATTTTCAGCGTCAAAAAAAAGTGGAGGTATATCTTTCAAAGAACCAGCATAAAATACCATAAATATATTGGAAATTATAACTCATTTTTTTTTAGGGAGAGACGAACACTTTTCGTAAAAGTGCCCAGATTATATATCTACACTACAATATCCAAGAGAATAAAAATTCATTTATCCCCGAATATTTACACATTTGTACCCGCCCTCCAGACAAACTGTTGGTCGGAAATCTATCCCTACCTTCTGCCTGTTCCCTTGAGTGTAATGTGGGCTGCCTAATTTTAATTTCTTTTATATCAAATATCTAAGAAAATATCAATTTTGAAAAAAAAAGGACTTCATAGTGAGCAAGAGTTTTAAACGCTCTATTAAACAAAAAAAAATATTCTTCTAGGTTAAGAAATAAAGGAAGAAAAGGAAAAAAATGGTTCGACGTTTTATTTTTTTTTAAACACATTTAAAGACTATTTTGAAAAAAGGGCGTCATAGATACATTGCATTCATTCATACGTATATAAGAAAAAATAGTGCATTGCTTCATGTTACCAAATACGCAAGTAAAAAGAAAAAAACGGTTACATGTAATAGCATATACCTATAATTTGGGTAGCCCGGAGCCTTAAGGGTGGGCTTTCCTTAAGGGTGGGCTTTAAATTGAATATATTTACCGAGTTTAAAATGCCTGCATCTTGTACACGATGCAGATACCGGCTAGCAATATGAAGGGATATGCCTGGTCAACTAGAAAGCAAATAAATTTGGGATATTTGCGTCCTGCATTTATTGCATGAAAATATTGGTGCGGCTATTTTCTTCGAAATTTGTTTTTGCTGTTTCTGAGTATTCTCCTGGCTTGTATTTATTTAGTTTTATTAAAACTCCCGATTTATGTAATTTGTAATTATTTTAATGATATTTGCCGAAATTAATTGGATATTAAGTTTTATTCTGCAATAAATATATAACTTAATTATTATTATTTATGATTAACAATTATTTAAGTTGTGCTTCTTATTATTTCTCACCATGATTTGTATTTACTTTACATGTTGAGGCTTATTGTAATAATATGAGTGATGTTTTAGAGAAAACTAAAATCTGATAAAAAAACAGTGCCGGTGTTGGTGTTTCAATAAAACTATAAACTTAGTGGACTGTATTGTTGTTTAATATATTATTAATTACATAGCAATGTGTTACGACATGTCTAGTCTAAATTGTCGGTTCAGACACTGTGTTTTTGTGTAGCGCCACCAGGCGTGAGCGTCTCAAAACTATTCATGCCGCCGCCTTGGAAGCGTTGCCTTCCAACACATACAAAATACATTTCTTAAACTATAATATAAATAGGTAACATGTAAAAGAGATCTAAACAAAACAAGAGATTAAGCTACTTTCTACTCAATTACCAACGGTAATTTACATAACCTGCAAACAGCTCGCTTTATTATTTTGCCACGCACTAATACACTGGCTACGCGGCACACACCATCTTCACCAGTATGCAGGGCGGTGACGCGTCCTATATTCCAGCGCAGGGTGGGAGGTTGTCATCCTTGATGACCACCATATCTCCGACCAACAGGTTTGGCTGATTTCTTCTCCACTTAGCTCGTTGTTGCAAGGTCGTCAGGTACTCTGCAGACCACCGCTTCCAAAAATGTTGACTCATACTTTGAAACTGTTCGTAGAGTCTAAGTCTGTTGATTGGTACCAGTGAAACATCTCTTTCGGGGACGTTCATCAGTGTATCACCAATCATGAAGTGGGAAGGTGTTAGGAAAAAACAATCTTCAGGATCATTGGACAAAGGAGTAAGTGGTCTAGAGTTGAGTACAGCCTCTATTTGAGTTAAAACAGTATATAATCCCTCATAAGTCAGATGTGCCTGACCTAAAATTCTAGTCAAGTGAGTTTTTGCAGACTTTACAGCTGCCTCCCACAAGCCACCTTGATGAGGAGAGAACGGAGGATTAAAGTGCCATGTGATAGAATTTTTTAATAAAAAATTACGTATTTCATCTGAGTCTACTGCGTTTATTACAGACTTGATAATATTTTGAATTTCAGTATTCGCGCCTATAAAATTAGACCCATTATCGCTATAAATATTAGAACAAAATCCTCTCCTAGCAATCAAACGTTTTAAACAGTTCAAGAAGGTAGCAGCAGTCATATCAGAAGCCAGTTCGATATGCACGGCCTTTGTCGCAAAACAAACAAACACGCAAATGTAGCCCTTAACAAGCTTTCTCGATCTCAAGTAACTATTCCTAATCAGAATCGGACCCGCGTAATCCACGCCCACTGACGAGAAAGGTCGAGATGGTATTAGTCGTGGTCTGGGCATGTTGCCCATTAATGGATTTAAATTACTAGGTTTGGCCTTGAAGCATATGACACACTTCTTTAGTACGTCCTTTACAATTCTTTTACCATTGATTGGCCAATATTTATGACGAACTGCAGCTAGTACAGCTTGTTGACCTGCATGTAAATGTCGCAAATGTTCGTTTTCTATTATAAGTCGAGTTAATTTGTGATCCCCAGGTAACACGACTGGATGCCTTTTGTCAAAGTTTTCATTCGAATGTTTTATTCTACCGCCAACCCTAATCAAGCCCATCTCATCAAGAAAAACGTTTAGTGATAAAAGTTTACTGTTATTTGCTATAGGTTTATTTCTCTTTAAATTATTAAATTCTTGTATAAAATGTTTTCCCTGACACAATTTTAAAAGAATTGTCAGTGAATCGTCTAATTCCGTTACATTAAGTTCACCTGCCCGTTTTAATTTGTTTCTAGGATTCGTGTTAAATAAAAACCTTAATACGTAAGTAAATACCTTATGAAGCGTAGTAAAACTGGAGTAATTGTCAAAAATAAAGTCACAAGTCCCTGTAGTGAAAACCAGTTGATTGAATCTGCGTCTTTCGGGTACTTCACTGTTTATGAGTGTTTGGGTTTCGGGCCAATCGTTTTCATCCCATCAGGACCATTCCACCACATTTCACTTTCCATCAACTTCAGAGGGTTTGCGCCTCGTGATATTATATCCACCGGGTTTTGCAAAGAAGGAACATGTCTCCACTCAACCATTTTACTGAGTTCTTGGATTTCCGTCACTCTATTGGCTACGTAGGTATTCCAAGTAATAGGTTCGGCTGCTATCCAATTCAAAACTATACTGGAGTCGCACCAGAAGTACTTTCGTGTAAATTGAACGTCTAATGCCTTCACGGACCCATCTGCCAGCCTTGCCAAAAGTACCGCCGCATTCAACTCTAGACGCGGTAGTGTGATCTTCTTTAAAGGTGCAATTTTTGATTTTGCACACAACAGTCGCACGACATGTAGTCCATCTGAATCAGTGCTCCGTACGTACAAGCACGCGCCGTAGGCTGACTCCGATGCATCACCAAATGCATGTAGTTCAATATCAGTGACAATAGAAGTGAGCACCTTCCTAGGTATTTTAATTTCATTCACGTGTTGTAGAGTTTCATAGAACTGCTTCCACAAGGGTTGTAAATCCACTGGAATGACCTCGTCCCATGAAATTTGTGCCTGCCATAGTCGTTGCAACAATAGTTTAGCTTGAACCGTTATGGGACCTATCAAACCCAAAGGATCAAAAATCTTTGCTATAACAGAAAGAACAAACCGTTTTGTTACACATTGGCACTCCACTAGACTCACTCTAAACGACAACAAGTCTTCAGAAGGGTCCCAAATTAAACCCAGAGTCTTAATACTTTCATTCCCTGCGATGTAATACTGTGGCAAATTACCCATATTATTCTCAAGTAGTTGATTACTGTTCGAGCACCATTTCCGTAACATGAATCCCGCGGATTTGAGTATATGTGATACTTCATCCTTTAATCTTATAGCGTTTTTGATGTTTTCAGCACCAGAAAGCAAATCGTCCATGTAAAAATCATTCCTTATTATGTTACTTGCTTCTGGGAATTCTCTTTCGTTTTCAATAGCCACCTGATGTAACGCTCGACAAGCTAAATATGACGCAGGTGCCATACCATATGTCACAGTATTCATACGAAAATGTTTGAGTTCCTCATTTTTGTTACTGCGCCAAACAAGCCTTTGTAAATCCCTTTGTTCTTCCTGAATATTACATTGTCTATACATTTTTTCAATATCACTTGTGAAGACCACATTGTGTTTACGAAACTCGAGTGCAACAGAAAAAAGATCATGTTGAATCGTTGGTCCTACTCTCAAAATGTCATTCAATGACACGCCTGACGTCGTTCTACAAGACGCGTCGAAAACAACTCGAAGTTTCGTCGTTGTGCTGGTTTCCTTAATCACACCATGATGTGGCAAATAATATTTTTTAACATTGGTGTCGTCCTTAGTTAAATCTATTTCTGTCATATGATTTAACGATTTATACTATTCCATAAACTTAACATACTCATCTTTTAAATTTAGATTACGTTCAAATCGTTTTTCAAGCAAATGAAATCTATGCACAGCCGTGTCCAAAGAGTCACCTAAATCTGTCACGCTACCTTTTAATGGCAAACTAAGTTCGAATCGACCCTCGTTATCTCGCCTAAATGTTTCCAAAAAATTTGTTTCGCAATCAAGTTCATTTCGCGTATGCGTTCTTTCGGTATTTATTTCTTCTGTTGTCCAAAAACGTTCAACTTGTTCATGTAAATTATCACCCGCAATAGAAAAATTACATGTTAATGTCCTCCTTGTTGGAACATTCACACGCCCCGTTACTATCCACCCAAACATAGTTTCCTGTACCTACAATCGGTTTATTTTTACCCAATTTTATTTGCTGTGTTAATAATACATCGAAAAATATACTAGCGCCTAATAATAAATCTATTGGTTTTGATTCATTAAATTGTTTATCAGCAAGAATTATGTGCTCAGGTAAATTTAATTTCGACAGATCAAAAGACAGTTGTGGTAAATTATTTGTAATTTCCCGCAATATTAAAAACGTGTCCTTGATTTTGTATTTATTGTCTAATGACGAAATAACCGTTTCCGTTTTTTTTGAAATACTATGTCTTTGGTTGCTTATACCCGCTATTGGAATATTAACATTCATTGCGTTTAGGCACAATTTCTTTTGTAATGCTATGGACATAAAGTTCGACTGAGAGCCGCTATCCAGTAGTGCACGACATTCTATATCGCTTCCCTGTGAATCACAAATCCGAACCATAACTGTGGGTAATATAATTTGAGTGTGTTCTCCCGATTTACTATTTTCGTAGGTCGAAGCTATCGACGTCATTGATTTTGTTTCATCACCGTCACTACCCCAGTCGTTGTCGCGTTCAGCGTCATATGCCAAATTTATTTTTATTTCACGGGTATCTAATTCGCTTGATTCATCAATTCTATGCAATAATGAGTGATGTTTCTTGTGACAAAGTTTACAATTGGGCGAACGACATTCCTTCACAAAATGTCCTGGCCGCAAACAATTGATACACAGTTTACTCTTTTTTACTTCAATCAATCTATCTTTAATAGGCATTTTTTGAAGTTGTTCACAATTTTGGTTAAGGTGATTTTGTTTACAAAATGAACAGTTCACATCCCGCGTTGTCACATGAGATAATAAAGTTTTATTTTCGCGATAGTTGCTTACTTTTGTCCCTCTTTTACCTTTATTATCAATAATTTCTAGTAAGTGACAACGTTGAGTTAAAAAGTCCGTAAAATGTTTAATAGTTATGCATTCATCTTTGTCCCTTGCGATTTGTTGTTCCCATTCTTTCTTTGAAACCGAATCTAATTTTGCTGTTAACGTACAAATCATAGGCGTGTCCCATGCTTCAGTAGGTTGCCCCATGGCTGTTAACGCGCGAAAATTTTTATTGAAGTGATCAAGTAGTTTTCTTAATAATACAAATGATTCGAATTTTACCGGTTGTAAATCAAATATTGCTCGCATGTGTGTATTAATAATTAATCTTTTATTTTCATACCGTTCCTTTAATAATGCCCAAGCTATCTCATAATTATTGTTTGACATTTCAATAGACTCAATCACCTGTGCGGCTTCACCTTTCAAACATGCCTGTAGGTAATAAAACTTTTGTATATTTGATAGCTGCTGATTATTATTTATTAACGTGTTAAATGTGTCATAGAACGTCATCCTTTGATTAAAGTGCCCGTAAAAATCTGGTAGCGCTATATTTGGTAATTTAACCTGACCCTGTATGTTTAAACCAACCAAATTGTCTGTAATACTACTGTCAGACGTTTGAGAATGCGTCGCCTGTTCAAGCAGCTGATTCGCGTGTGTACTTGGCATTTGACCTTGTGGTTTTATAGTAGTTTATACAACGAGTCAATAATGACAGTTATTATTCCCGAGAGCTGAATTTACTCCCGAGCCGCGTAAGCGGCGAGGGAGTAACTCAGCTCGAGGGAATAATAGTCATTATTGCGAGTTAGTATACACTACTTTATCGACGACTAACTGAAAATTACTAAAAAAAATCAAAATAAGTAAACGAAAATGTCAGATTACTATATCAATATGACGTTTGATGGTTAGGCAGTCAGTAAAATGGCCGGACTTGTCTATCGTTACTATGACAACGTTAGGAACGTTATGTTCTTATTGGCGGAATGCAGTGAATAATGGTAACGTTATGGCCCATTATATGTTCTTATTGGCGGAATGCAGTGAATAATGGTAACGTTATGGCCCATTATTCCCTGGTCGCATTTCATTATTCCCTACGGGTATTATGAGTGTTATTATTAGCCAATAGTGATTAATATAATACCTACGTTATTGTTTAGTCGTCGATAATAGTATATTATACACCTAGGGAGTGAAATGATGTTTTTTTCCGAGGTGCAGTTTGTAGCCCGAGGGCGAAGCCCGAGGGCTCTACAAAGCACCGAGGAGAAATTCATTCACTCCCGAGGTGTATATACTATTTTTTGCACGACCCAAACGATTTTAATTGAAGAAATCTAACTTTTTTTAAAAATTGTCAACATGACGTTTCCAGTTGTCGAACGCAAAAATCATGCTGGTTCTGATGGAAACCCTTGACGACCGATAAATAAGGGTAGCCATATTGGTTTTTTGTGAATATCGAGAAACTGCCCGTATTTTCTTCGCTTCGTTAAATAAGCATTGGGAAAATGTGTGACGAAACTATTGAAGAAACGGCTTCAAAAATAGTTGTGAATTTATTGCCAGAAAAATCTAGGAAGATCTACGAAAAGTGCTTCAAGGAATTTTGTGATTGGTGTCTGGTAAAAGAAGTAGATGAAATTCATAGCGAGAGTGTGCTCCTGGTATATTTTGCCGAAAAGGCGAAGCATTTTAAGGCTTCAACACTGTGGTCACATTATTCAATGATAAAAGCTACTCTTAGCGTGAAAAATAATGTCGACATCAGCAAGTACTCACGATTAGTAGTATTCCTTAAAAGACAAAATACTGGATACCAGGCAAAAAAATCAAAAATTCTTACTAAGGAGCAAGTTCATCAATTTCTAATAGACGCTCCAGAAGAAAAGTACTTGATGGTTAAGGTAAACTAAAAAAGTTAATGTTTCTAATTTAAGATAATTATACACTATGATTTCAGGTAGCAATGATTATGGGAATTGCTGGGGCTTTAAGATCGGATGAACTGGTAAAATTGACAGTAGATGATGTCCAAGACTTGGGATCAACTATTTTGGTATCTGTAAACAATACCAAAAATCATGTAAATAGAGCATTTACGATAGTCTCCAAAGAAAACTGTGCAATTGATTTTGTTGTTATTTGTAAAAAATATATGGTTCTGCGGAAAGAAAACACAGATCATAGACGGTTTTTTGTATGTTACAGAAATAACAAATGTTTCACACAACCCGTAGGTAAGAATACTTTTGGAGGATTGCCTAAGCAAATAGCTTCATACCTCAATTTACCCAATCCATCTTCCTACACCGGCCACTGCTTTCGGCGCTCATCAACATCTTTTCTGGCCGATTCAGGTGTTGAAATTGGAGTTATAAAACGTCATGGCGGATGGAAATCTGATACTGTCGCAGAGGGATATATTGAAAATTCATTAGTTAATAAGAATTTGATTTCCGAAAAAATTCTAATCGGAAAAGACTCGGAAAAGGAAAATCGACCGTCAACTTCCAGTGGGTCAAATCAAGTGGATATTAATGTAAAAGAAAATCGACTGTCCAATTCTAGCGGCTTTAAGCAACGTGTGATTAGTCCATTAACATCTTTGTTCACTATTAATGGTGGTACTAACATTAATGTCAATATTAATATTAAATAAACGATTAAATTCATAAATTGAGTTGGCTATGTTTTTTATACCAAGGGAGCAAAAGAGTCACTTCACTCCCTCATTTAAGGGAGTGAACGTGCCTATTATGCAAGGGTCGTGCAAAAATACATTTTTAGCTAAACAAACTGCCCTATAATATGAATTCTCGAACATCTGCCTCTCTTCTTCTTGAACCTCGTTTCCCGACAAAATTTCGATACTACATTGTAATTCCTCAAATCTATCTAATATATCACCAAGTCTCGATAAACGTGTTTCTACTTCTATTGCTTTGGTAATATCATTATCGCTACCATCCAAAAATGCTTGAATCCGCGTTATTTGCGCTTTCAATTGACCGCGTTTTAAAACTAAATTTGCTAGGTCTGTCATGTTTAGGTAGGCACTCAATGACAGGTAAAATACAATGTTCTAATTCAATAAGCTTAAGGTAAAGTAATTAGCGTGTAAAAGGAAGTGGACCTACTTGGTTTGGTGTAAAACTATAACCTTATTTCTGGCGTCCCACGTTGCATCTTTCTAGGTTGTGTTCACTTGTGTTGTTGTTTCTTCTATTTGCACTATCCGTTGTGTTCTGTTACCATCCGGCTCGAAGGACCAATTTGTTGGTGTTTCAATAAAACTATAAACTTAGTGGACTGTATTGTTGTTTAATATATTATTAATTACATAGCAATGTGTTACGACATGTCTAGTCTAAATTGTCGGTTCAGACACTGTGTTTTTGTGTAGCGCCACCAGGCGTGAGCGTCTCAAAACTATTCGGCCGGTGTTTCTTACAAAATGTAAAAATTTATATTCTCTAAGTAGCACATGTTTTAAATTATTGAAAATTATATTCTTCACAGCCGACACTGGTATTGTTAGTTAGCGAAATCAAATTATAAAAATTTCACCGTGGGTAAGATACGAACTTTGCGGACTCCGAACTAATCATTTATAAGAAGCCAATGTTAATACCACAACTTACAATCGATTGTTATTGATATTATCATTTTTTTTTTATTTATACCTTACATTATTTATTTTTTTTATTTAAACCTTACATTCTTTATTTTTTTTTCAGTAAAGCTTCGATAATTTTTTTAAATAACGGTATATGGCAGACAAAACGTCAAACGCACTCCTTTCCGCACCACCTTAGAGGTAGAGTGCAAAGCGCTTTTTTTTTCTCATGGTATTCCCAGTAGGCCTAATTCATGTTTTTACAAAAAAATGTTTACAAAAGTATAGACTGTGTAGAAAATAAACAAGAATGGCCAAGTAGCGTTTTGTCTAAACGTGTCACAATCAGTAGGTAGGTACATACTAATTCTCCAATTTGACGTGTTTATTATCGGTGATATGTTCGGCTACTGGGAGTATATCAGCAACACAACGAATCAGTCTTGTCTATGTAATTGCTTCACCTAAACGAACTCATCAGCCTGCAACTGACTTTCACTCTTATCGAATAGCAGTTTTTTGAAATATCTCGCAAATTTGCTTTTTATATAAGTTTCTTAAGTAACTTGACTACAGCACCATTTATCGGATTCTTGCCTAGCTATGAACCATCGTCTCGAAAAAATAAATATATTGTGTGAATATGGCCTCAATCGGTCAAGTCGTTCAGAAGCTACAAGATCGCACACAAACGTACCAACGATTTATATATATTTGAAAATACATATATATATATATATATATATATATATAAACCAGTTTAATTACTGTTTCGTAACTCCGAAAACAGAATGTATGGGTAGGTATAAAGAAAACACTATATTGTAGCTTATAACGTTTCGGAAATATTTATTTCCTTCATCAGATAATTGCCACACAATGGACCAAAGATCTCAGTATCTATCAGTAATTTTAATTAAAGAGTATTTTGACAATCACTAATTCTAAAAGTCTGTCAAACATCAGATTTGTAATGGCTAGATAGCTAACAAACATCGAAAACAGCACTCTGAATTCAGTAAATCAAACATATTACAAATTTTGGACAACACATCTAAAATTGTCACGAAATGGCAAATACAAAAATAGCGCATTATCGACAGCAATGGTAACAGATATGAAACCTCAGATTTGTTTTGTTTATATCAGATAAATTGAAATTGTAAGTTTTAGTAAATAATATGTTGTTGAAACAATATGTATGATTTTAAAAAAAAATCTTGAATATATATATATATACCTAATCTTGTCTTCGCATCCAAGGAGCTGTGAAGAACACTTTTTGTTTCGTCACAAGCAGCCCTTTGGATGCGAAGACAAGAGAATATCTAATAGTAATAATAATATTAATTAATTATTTCAAGCAAATATTCTAATTTAAATCAAACAATTATATTTATTGATGCCAAACAAATAAGAAATAAACCAGGAAATAAATATATATTTCGTTCGAATAAAGTGTGGATTTGATTCAAACAATGCAACCGTTGAATCGCAACCACGATGATAACCAGAACCAAACAAATATTAGTTTGTTTTGAATACTAAATACTACGCACTAAGTAGATTGGATGAAATAAATATGTACATATTTGAGTTGACTAAAAATAGAAACAAAGAACCGAATAAATCATCTCTTTATTCCAAAAATTGAATTTGTTTGGCACATATCAAAACAATATTGTTTAGATTAACTCCATATCTTTTGATTCAAATTATTTTTTTTTATCTGTGTAGAAGAAGCACTGATGTGAATTATTAATTCCAAAAAATGCTTTTATACAGTAAAACAAATGCATTTGAAAACAATAGCTCTGAATAATAACAAAAATTCAAATCTCCTAGGTTATGCGCATGTGTAGGTAATCCTAATCACTCTTTAATACTTTATCAGGTACATACTTCAAGCACAGGTTAAAATTTGTCCGATTAACGACGTTCTTAATTAATGATTAGCGCTAACGGCATTTTAATCGGAGTTGGAAAAACCAGCCCTTAGGCATATATTTATTCCTTGTAGCATATGTATGTATATTACGGTCAAGTTGATCATTACGGGCAGGCATGATTTATAATTCCCGGACAATCTAGTAATTTTCTATATGCCTACCATAATTTACTATATTGCCCAGTCATTATAAATTACCAACCCTTCATCATCATTAGGTACTATTGCATATTCAAAAAAATGTTTCAAATAAAAGTACCTTGTATATTATTAAATTTGTATAACAGTCTTCTTACTCTGATTTCAAAAATATGCCATATGATACCGGTATCTTAAACCGTTTTCGAGTTATTAAATGTCGAATATCGTAGTTACTGTACTATAAAAAAGTTAACATTATTAAAATAAGCTATGAAAATAACAATTATTGTGTTTGATGAATGACATTTCCTTAATAAAATAGTCAAAATGGAAATGTCATTTATCAAACACAATGATTGTCACCTTGATTGTCACAATAATCATGAAATTAAATAAATTAATAAAAGCCATGTTGTGCGATAATGTGTAGTTCTTAAAAAATAGTAAAAGTATGCATGGGCTAGCAAAAATTTAATATTTACTGCTGTATCCCGGTTCAATGAGAATCACGAGCTCTAGCGGTATTCGCTTCCAGTGCCGTTACTCCCCGAATGCTTGCAATGTGTGCATCTGTTAGTGATCGTGTAACTTCTGACTTCTCAACTGTGTGTTTTTATTGCCGAAAAAGAAAATCACAAAATCTGGACCTGGTAGGTGGCGCTGTGGTCGAGGTGTTAATAAATTTTATATTTATAAACCGACATGATTTACATGTATAGGCGTGATCAACAAAATAGTTTTGGTATGTGCTGCCGTCCGATAGATGGCGCTATTTTTTGCTTTTTTTTTCGCCATCTACCGGAAAGGGCAGCACAACGTCTGCCGGGCCAGCTAGTTTATTGTACAAATAAATAGTTTCCCATTTCTTATTTATAATTTTACAGGTTACGAGGCCTTCAATATTCTCGTAAAAACAAGCAAATGTTTCGGACAAACACCTAATTGCAAAAATACTGAAATAGATATAGCGGTGAACTCCACTATTGGAGACATTAGATAATCAAACTTTATGAACCAAATAAAAGACACCTACCTAAAATTAATTATTCAGATATGGCAACATACATTCGCGATGGATATTAGGGGTTTGATCGAAGGCAATACGAGAAATTTATATTTTTTGTTAAGTTCACATTCTTCTTTACATATTATAAATTCATGGGTATGTATTACAAATAAGTATTTCAGAAACATTCTTAATTTTTCCCTAAAGTTTTTTTTCTCTATTTTGGAAAGTTAAATAAAACTATGACAAAAATATATTGTTATATTCAATAAATTTATTGAATATTTTATAACTATAGCTTACAAAGCATATAAATTGTGTGTACTTTATATAAAATATGTCAGTACCATTTATTTCCTGGACATCACTATTAATTATCATGCTTGTGGGTGTCGCTGAGGGCACTGGTGTAGAAGTCTCTTCCCCATTAGGTATATCTGTCATAGAATATTCATGATTATTGCTTAACATCGAACTTCCTGAAGTAGAATGAATTCTGTAAAAAATAACTATCTGTTATGATTCCAAAACAAAAGTACAATTATTTGTAAAATATTAAGCACGTTTTCAATCAAATACTTTATTTAATTACTTAATAATTATATAGACAAAAGGAAGTTTATGCATTATATTTGGTAGGTATTAGTTATGAATGATTTACCAAAAGTAACATTTAGATCAGAAATACGGATAAGAAAACAAAACCAAAGGAGCAGAATGCAGAGTGTCGAAAAAGAGTGAAGATAAAACAGTGAGTAAAATGTATGAGGAACGAGCATGAAAAAGGAAACATAGGAAGCATTTTAAATAATTTTTGTAAAAAAGAATTTCAAAATTCGAACCGGAAGTAACCCTTTTATCGAATAGCAGTTTTTTGCAAATATTTCTCAAGTTATGCATTCTATAGAGATTTACTAAGAGAATAAAAGTATCTTGAGCGGGATTTGAAATAATTTTTGTATACATTTTTTTTCAAACTTCGACCAAAAGTATCCAACACTTTTAAGCAGAGGTTAATTTTATTAAGAAGATAAAGAAAAAAGTATTGTTAGTATAAAGACGAATAAATAAAATATGTATAAGCTTGCGAGTGTGATAGGTACAGTTTTGTGCAATAAATTGGCGTACACGTCTTATTGCTAATTTTGACATTATTTTGCCATTGTGAAAATGGCTTAAGTTAAGTTGACAAATGGAATTATAGCGTCAATTCAATTTGTCATACATGACAGGTATTCAAACAAAAGTCATATTTACATAATCGTATAATAAGTGTACGTCAATTTATTGCACAGAACTGTACATCATATAACGGATGGCACATTCGGATGCGTGGATATTTACAATTGGTTACAAACCATCTTTTTGGGTGTGGATATGGGAACATTATCTTTCAAGGCTTTAAAAATATGGCTCAACGTTACTAAGTTCAACTGAATTACAAGATATTTTTGTTGATTTTAGATGAGATTTTATTCTGGGTAATAGTATATTATTCAACAAGCGTGTAATGATGGCTATTACCCACGAAGATGAAATTGCAACACGAGCCGTCAGGCGAGTGTTGTAACATCTGAGTGGGTAATAGCCATTATACGCGAGTTAAATACTATACTTTATCCACAACTTAAATGTTGTTCAAAAAATACGAAAGATAAAGAACAATATTTCTTTCTACAAACACTGTCAGAAGTTGACATTTTGACACGGCAAACAAAAAATGCGATTTATGTATACCGCATATTCACAACTATATATGTTTGTTCAAAAATACAAAAGATAAAGAGATAAAGGAACAACATTATTTATTAATAGTGACGTTTCTAATACACAAAAAATTAATTTTTATAATAATTATTAATCGTTACATTACAGTTGCTTAAATTCATATATATATAAGTATATTTATGAAATGTCAAATTTGACACAACGGTGGAGTAATAAATATTATTCCATCGAAGTGTCATTATTATTCAACAGTATTTAGTAATGCATGGCATTACTTGATAGAAATCGCGTATTTAATACATATATTACTTAATAGTTGTGGATAAAAATCTTTCCCGCAGTTACAAACGTGTCAATCTTTGATCACAAATGAATTTTTTTGCACGACCCTTGCATAATAGGCACGTTCACTCCCTTAAATGAGGGAGTGAAGTGACTCTTTTGCTCCCTTGGTATAAAAAACATAGCCAACTCAATTTATGAATTTAATCGTTTATTTAATATTAATATTGACATTAATGTTAGTACCACCATTAATAGTGAACAAAGATGTTAATGGACTAATCACACGTTGCTTAAAGCCGCTAGAATTGGACAGTCGATTTTCTTTTACATTAATATCCACTTGATTTGACCCACTGGAAGTTGACGGTCGATTTTCCTTTTCCGAGTCTTTTCCGATTAGAATTTTTTCGGAAATCAAATTCTTATTAACTAATGAATTTTCAATATATCCCTCTGCGACAGTATCAGATTTCCATCCGCCATGACGTTTTATAACTCCAATTTCAACACCTGAATCGGCCAGAAAAGATGTTGATGAGCGCCGAAAGCAGTGGCCGGTGTAGGAAGATGGATTGGGTAAATTGAGGTATGAAGCTATTTGCTTAGGCAATCCTCCAAAAGTATTCTTACCTACGGGTTGTGTGAAACATTTGTTATTTCTGTAACATACAAAAAACCGTCTATGATCTGTGTTTTCTTTCCGCAGAACCATATATTTTTTACAAATAACAACAAAATCAATTGCACAGTTTTCTTTGGAGACTATCGTAAATGCTCTATTTACATGATTTTTGGTATTGTTTACAGATACCAAAATAGTTGATCCCAAGTCTTGGACATCATCTACTGTCAATTTTACCAGTTCATCCGATCTTAAAGCCCCAGCAATTCCCATAATCATTGCTACCTGAAATCATAGTGTATAATTATCTTAAATTAGAAACATTAACTTTTTTAGTTTACCTTAACCATCAAGTACTTTTCTTCTGGAGCGTCTATTAGAAATTGATGAACTTGCTCCTTAGTAAGAATTTTTGATTTTTTTGCCTGGTATCCAGTATTTTGTCTTTTAAGGAATACTACTAATCGTGAGTACTTGCTGATGTCGACATTATTTTTCACGCTAAGAGTAGCTTTTATCATTGAATAATGTGACCACAGTGTTGAAGCCTTAAAATGCTTCGCCTTTTCGGCAAAATATACCAGGAGCACACTCTCGCTATGAATTTCATCTACTTCTTTTACCAGACACCAATCACAAAATTCCTTGAAGCACTTTTCGTAGATCTTCCTAGATTTTTCTGGCAATAAATTCACAACTATTTTTGAAGCCGTTTCTTCAATAGTTTCGTCACACATTTTTCCAATGCTTATTTAACGAAGCGAAGAAAATACGGGCAGTTTCTCGATATTCACAAAAAACCAATATGGCTACCCTTATTTATCGGTCGTCAAGGGTTTCCATCAGAACCAGCATGATTTTTGCGTTCGACAACTGGAAACGTCATGTTGACAATTTTTAAAAAAAGTTAGATTTCTTCAATTAAAATCGTTTGGGTCGTGCAAAAAATAGTATATACACCTCGGGAGTGAATGAATTTCTCCTCGGTGCTTTGTAGAGCCCTCGGGCTTCGCCCTCGGGCTACAAACTGCACCTCGGAAAAAAACATCATTTCACTCCCTAGGTGTATAATATACTATTATTCGCTTAGATATTGAGTTATTTCAAATATGTGTAATAGGTACTCGGACACCCTTCGGTTATTAAAGTATGTGTTATGCAACCAATATTGCGATTGCCGTTTCAGTATCGAGGAGTACAACAATTCATTCAGTACGCATATACGTTTTACGTATAAAGGTATACATGTAAGTCACAGTAATAATTCATGCAGTGGTTAATTATAGTAAAAGCAGTAGCAAATTCTTGTTATATGTAGTAAAAGGAGACTATTTTCATTTTCGAAATATTATCAGATGAAAACGCAAATATGTAGTATTATCATAGTGTGTTGAAATGTAATTCAAGGGCAAATAATGGGAAATTTAGGTATTAGAGATAAATCAATTTCGTCATTAAATTGTAGGAGTGGCAGAAGAGATTAATTTTACTTTCACTTTCCATCGGTTCATATTAATCCGTTTTAAGTTCTCAGAGAACTGTTTATTACGAAATATAACCGAATATTTATACCTTGCCGCTTAATTGTAAGTAAAAACAGGAGCAAATTCTTGTTATAGTAAAAGGAGACTATCTATTTTCGTTTTCGAAATATTATTAGATGAAAACGCAAATATGTAGTATTATCATAGTGTGTTGAAATGTAATTCAAGGGCAAATAATAGGAAATTTATTAGAGACAAATCAATTTCGTCATTAAATTGTAGGAGTGGCAGAAGAGATTAATTTTACTTTCACTTTCCATCGGTTCATATTAATCGCTGTTATTTAAGATTCTCAGAAAACTGTTTATTACGAAATATAACCGAATATTTATACCTTTCTCCGGGTTGCACACGTATCAACCTACTAGACAAATGCACATCAATTATACAAAAGTATTTGTTACAATACAAAATGTTTAACGTACATCATAGTCCAAACATTATAAACACTTGTTTGTCAAATTTTTAATTAAAACTTTTATTTGCCACAGATTTTGTTTAATAGGTAGTGTACAACCTAATAATTTGCTTAATGTCTGTGTTATGGTTTCAAACCATTTATATAACTGGTTTGCATTAAGATTAATAAACAAGGATATAGCATAAGTAAGAGGTTGGATATCATGAAGCCTTAAGCAAACTTTACTGGGAAATCTACTAAAACAACTGCCCGCCAAATTCTTCGTAAACTTTGTTTAATCTTCGTTAATTTTGCGGTACATATACATTTCTTTATTCCCATTACAACACAACTTAATTCATAATTTATTAAAACAAATATGACATGTTCATGTATCCCGTTAAATAAAACTTCTGCTCAGAAAATAATTATAGAGTGGAATAGAATCTATACCATTCTATTATAATTATTCTACACTATAGATAATAAAAGAACGAATAGGTATACTTACAGTTTCTTCTTAGGCACAAATTCAAATTGTTTAAACATTGCACTTTTACTGTATTCCCAGTTGCACTGATAAGATGATACTAGCGTTGTTAGCAGAAAGGAACTGACTAGTAAAGTTCAATGCGAACGTGATATGACGTAATTTTGTTTTTGATATAAGTACCTATATGAAATTTGATAAAAATATAGCTCGATATTTGCGATCATTCCTATATGTTGTTTCTATATGCGCGATCTATAAAACAACTTCTTTTATACATTCTGAATTTTATAAGTATACAAAAGTTGTTCCAACAACTTTTAAATACTTTTATATTCTCAATTGATAAAATCAGTCGGTAAAAGTGTTACTTCCTCTCCGAATATTGAATTTTCTTTAATACAAAAATTATTCCAAATTCAACTCTAAATAATTGTATACCTACTCAATAAATTTGGTTAGAATGCCAAGTTTGCGAGCATATTTAAAGTCTACTCGATAAGAGTAAAAGAGTTACTTTCAGTCGAATTTTGAAATTTCTTTATACAAAAATTATTCAAAATCAAGCTCTGCTTTCATATTCACAGCTGTAGCAGTTCGTCCGTCATTGACACACACATACAAACTGAAAAAGTGTTTCTTGCAAACATCTGATTCTCTATCTGTATCTGTGTGTGTGACCATGATAGCGGCCAAAGCTATCAATATCAAACTTTATATTTACGAGTATAATCTCAAGCAACATTTTTAGTCGTAGAAACGTAACGTCCACCATCACAGGAACGTTAAAGTTTTCGCCACCAGTCGCCGGAACGTGGTAACAACGGTCCTATTACGTGCCTGGGACCAAAATGGGGAATAATTATTCGGTAGTAGCTACGTTCCAGCGACATCCCTGGAACTGCTTCCGCGACGTTTTCCGGACGTTGCGGCTACGTAACGGCGACGTAGCAGGGTGGTGACAGCAACTGTAATGGAACTTCTTAGGTTTCTGACACTCTCATTGCAGTCGCTCTGTCGCGCAGCTTCAGCAAAGCTTCAACTATATTCTCATCTCATTCTGTTGTAGAAGCTGGCTTGTAAACTGAAGGTAGAATTTAATATACATGTTGATGGTGTGAGTAGTAACACATAATAATTATAAATATTAAACACACGTTGATCATTTTTAAGGATTTCTTGGGTATTAGAGTCATATGCGAATACAAGTTTTCTGACAAATATGATGATGGAACTTAGAAAAATGACAACGCGCCCTTAAAATATGTTTCCTTAAAAATTTTTTTTATAAAATATACTGAACAATTTCGAAATTGTCCATCTAGGCATGTGTACTGTTTCTAAATTATTCCTGAATATTCTAAACCAATTAATATTAATTGATTTGGCACTTTTAGTACAGCTCTAAAGAAAAATTAATTTTTAATCAGTATGGTGACGTCATTCAACGTTCATGAACAGCAATAGCATCGCCATTCTGCTCGATAAATATGGCGAAATTTGCGCAAGAGAACTTACAAGTAGTATATACTACTTGACAAAAGTAACCGTGTAGTAGCGGCTACTAAAAATATTTCCTTTAAAATTATAGTTGCTACTTGCTACAAAGTAACACATGGGGCCAATCGGTCCACGCCGCTGTTATTTTAAAGTTGAGGAAGTTCGTTAAGACTACCATGAAGTAGCACACAACTGAAGGTTCCCGGCGCCACTTCAAAGTTCCACGTCAAACTTAACCTACAATTAACACATATGATTGCGGTTAGTGGTAGTGAGTTATTGTAAAAATGGATTTTTTCAAAGTTGTAGCTACGAAAGAGAAGAATTGGGTCTATTTTACTGCTGTCCGCTGTCAATGGGAGAACGACAAAGTATTGTACTGGCCTCACCACTTAAATCATTCACGAAGGAAGGCTTTAAGATGCAATTCTGCCAGTGTTCCAGAGGAGAGATGAGTACATTATTCGTGAATCTTAAAATTATTGAATATTAACTTTAAAGATGCCTTAATTACAGATCAAAAAACAATTAATCGGCCTTAACATATGCAGTAAATCATTGACTGAACGTGGGTTAATCTATGCAATAAAGACCATTCTCTGAGCTGTTGCAAAAACGAAATTTGTAAGCTAATAGCATTTTCGTCTTTATAGTCTTCCCCAGCGTCATATTTACGGACAAATAACTCATCATAGTCATAATAATTGTCGATTTCATCTTTACAATTTTCAACAAATTTCTGATCATCTTCATTATAGTTATTATTTCCGACTTCATATCCAGTTACTCCTGGTTTGCTTGGCAGGCTTGTCCACTGTTAGTCGTTTGACCTGATGACACTGATGCTTTTGCAATAGTTATATTTTTCCTGTGGCCATAATGTAAGTCGCCATTACAACTAAGAGCGTTCAACTGAAGCCTCAGTTTTAGTAAAATGTCGACGAATGCCTATAAGGCTTTCTGTTGCGACGAATTTTGTTTTCAGACGCCATGAATTCGAACGCAGTTTCATTTAATAGACACGAGCGATACTTATTGGTGAGTGCCTTTGTTGTAAAGTCGATGAAGTGAAACTTACCTTGTAGTAATTTTTTTAAAGTAACTGCAACTATGTAGTCACTCTGAATTTATACGGAAAGTGAAAATTACCTATAAGTAATATCTGCGAGTAGCAAAAACGCCGAAATTACTATAAATATTACTAAACAGTTCCGTAACTTTGTAGTAATTAATACATGTTCCGATAACGTAGCAAAAACTTTGAGCGTAACTTTCAAGAAGTGCTAACTTTCTGTGGTCACACTTCAGTAATACGACATGGTTATGGCCACTATCGTTTTCTACTTTAAAGTTCCAATAACTTTAAAGTAATCTTATTTAGTAACCGTGTGGTTCCAAATACGTTAAGAGCTACTAAGAAGTTATGGGACCATACAGGACCTACTACTATACTCCATTCAGTCTAAGAATAAAGTAGATGGCGCTACAATTTGAGCACAGTTTACACACGATGAACTTTGTATTTTGAAAACAAGTAAAACATATGTTTACTGTCAGATGGATAGCAGGGATATTATATACATATCTGATATCATTATATTTTGACATTTACGTACATTTTTGTACAAGTTGGTAAGTCATTCCTCAAGAAAAAGGAATGCACATGTCGTCTAATTGTACTTTTTTGTGCTTCATCCAATTTATTGTAAGTATGACGATAATTTCTTTTTCTTGGAGGAGAAATTGGAACTCCATATAATTCCATTTCTTTAATAATGCAGCACATTGTATTCCTATTAATACCCACTTCCTCTGCTGTTTGATTGACTGCAGCTGTTTTAGACATATTGTCTTTATGCTTAATGTACACATTATAAGCCATTTGCCTTTGCCCAGATCTTATGTGTTTCCCTTTACGATTTTTTGAAGGACCTGGTAAAATGCTTCCGCCGTACTATAGAATATTAGCGATTACGAAATAACGAAATTGATAAAATACCTTAACAAATGAATATTTCACTTGCGAGTTCTAAGAAGAACTATTTTTTAAGAATATTAACAACAAATAACTATGTAAAATACGGAAATCGACAAAATCTTTGAACAAAACTGTCAGTAAACAAATTTTTGACAGAACGAGCTAAATGCGATTATTTTGCCGGTGTAAATGCACACTCGATTTCAACCAATCACAAACGTTTATTTTAAGCCCTATCTTTCCCAATGCTTTATTCTTAGACTGAATGGAGTATAGTAACAGTTACGTAACTACTACTAATAAGGTTTGAATTGGAGTAAATCTTATTGCTAAGTCAAACATTTAGTAGCAGGTACGTAACAGTTACCGAGTCAGAGTTTCGGTCTCAGTTCCAGTCACTTTGATGCTGCTTGGGACCCTTCTCTTGAAATCTGATTAGATTTTCAGTAAAATCGCTAGACCGGAAGTACTTTTCTACGTCACTATAAAAAATACTAAATTCAGATTGATTTCTAAAAAAACAAAAGCACTTACTAAATAATGAGGTGTGGCCACCACCCGACTTTCTTTTATACGTATGAGCGTTTCAAATTATACACAAGTTGTTCTAAATTATTTAAAATACTTTTATCTTAATAGAAAAATAAACCTGTCACTAACTACTTCCGGTCTACTGATTTTTTGATATGATATAAGTTTTCTAGCCTGCCAACTTGTGCACTGTATATTTTATTTTTGATTTATCCCCACAAAAAGAAATCCTTTGGCGATAGATCAGGAGATCGCGAAGGTCAACGAATGTTTCCTGTTCCACTAATGAGACGATCAGGAAAAGTATTCATTAAAAAATGCTTTACTCTGACCGCATTATGTGCAGGACAACCATCCTGTTGGAACCAAATAATATCCCGAGCTATTCCGGTATTATCAATAGCGGGAAGTATCTGATTCTATAGCATATCGAGGTATTTGTCCGCATTTAACGTACTATCAATAAAAAATGGACCAAGCAAATGGTCACTAAAAATACCTGCCCAGACATTCACTTTCTGGGGATATTGGGTGTGTTTAACAAAATATCTGTGCTGATTTTCCCGAGCCCAATATCGAACAACAGAAAGATTGTGCTTTCCATTTAATGGAAATGACGATTCATCTGTGAATACAATATTTGCGATGAAATTCTCATTTTCATTTGCTTTCTGTCAGTTACTTCTGTCAGTGAGTTCATTCAGTGATTTCTGTCAGAGTTGTCAAGTGACATTTTTTTCGATAAATGCACGTCATCCAGAGATGCGCAAAAGCATACCCTGTTTCCTTGTACCATGACTACGGCCGCGATTGAGCGTTGTTGCCGGTGTGCCTAGTATACATATATCCTATCCCCAATATGATTTTACACATGCGGTATAAGTACTAATTTACAATTTAAATTGTCAAAGTGACGTTTCAAAATGTTAATTAATCAATAATTGACATTCTGGACAACCTAATAAAAAAAATCCCGCCTGCTATAATTTAGAATTTAAATGATCGCGTACCAGCCAACTTTACACGGCGCGTCTGTCTATTGAAATCTTGTAAGTCTAGACTTAATATTTCACAAGATTTATTTTGGAGTAGGTATGACAATTATTGTACACGTAAATTTCAATACCTATATAGAAAATTCATCCAAGAATGTAATATTGGTATCATAACAAAATCCATGTAATACCTAACGTACCTAATACTTAAAAATCACACTTGTACGTACACGGGTCTACAAAACTAGTTAATGGTGTTTAACAAGTGTAATTCTAATACAATTACGTGTCGACGGCATTTATTAATGAATCGTTAGTGTGGGATCAGAGAATAACTATCAACGAAAAGCGACAGTATAGTCGGATCTTTTGGTGATTCGTGTTATACTTTCGCCTCGTCGAATTTACGTGGTAAACAACCAAGTACACACTATTGGACAGGAGACAGCAAGGTATACCAGGACCGCAGATAGGGGTATTTGACCCAGAAAGCTGGTCAAAATTCGAAAAATACAAAAGAGGTAATTCCAGGAAAAGGTGTCTTAAAGTAGATATATAAGTAGGTAATAACGGTGTATTCAGTATTGAACTAAATACACCGTTATTCCCTGCTGGTCTACATATTCTCCTGTTTAGTTTATATTATGTCCTCGCATTCACTTTGCACGTCCAATGTAATTTTTGCTAATTTTAATTTTTCCTTTGCCCTCTCATAATCGTCTACAGTTAGTGATGCATTATTAATTTATAACAATAATGTAACATACGTACCTGTTCAAAAAAAAAAACGAGAAACTTTATAAATTTTCCATTCCTCTTCAGGTTGCTCATGTTTTAATAACGCTTTATCAAATTGGTGTTGCCTTCGGAATGGAGGCCAAAATACTTCTTTACGAGGTGTCAACCATGTCGCATGGACGATACCTAGTCCACCTTCGTCTTGAAATTCTATTCCAATATAAGCCATTTTATAAAATCACCTAATAAATTTACACAAACCACAAACATTTCAGAGTTAGTTTATGTTGTTATTACCTGTGCAGCAAAAAAGTGGACGCATGAAACGCTCTAAATAGCACTTTCACACTTTTAGCGCATTTTTCTTCACGAGACGCCATTTCAATATTGCATCGACACGCGCTCAAATGAAATGACTCAAGGTACCACTCGTCAACAATTCGCTACTATTCGCTGCAGCCTTGGCATCCCGCTTTAACCGCGAAATACAATTTGAATTCTTATTTATGATACTCTACTATAATTTTAATGGTTAACATTAGTTTATTTTATTTATATTATGGTTACAATTTGTTTATTTGAAAAAGAGTTTATCATTAGAGTAAAGACAGGAAATAATAAGCATTAAAAAATAGAAAATATATTACAGAAACGATATTGAACCAATTTCAGCGTGTCTTCATTAGCGACAATGACATGAGTTCAAATATTTTTTATTAATGTACAGTAGAGTTGCGACCAGTGAGAACTGGACAGATGTCAGTGTAAGACGGGTCAGGATTAACATCAGATTATGTTAGTATTGAAGTCTAAAAGTGGAGACGGATTTGCGACGTAATTTTTACGTAAAGCAATGACGTCGCATATAGGTTTAACAAATTACATAAATAAGACGTTTATTTTTAGTAATATGACGTCTTTGACGAAGTTTGATGTATAAAATACGTCATAAAAACGTCAGTCGCTAGCTGGGTATATACTTGGAATGAAGACGTGTCTGTGAAACATACAATGCTGCTCACCACTGTGGACGGTAAAGTTTGCAATGCGACAACACAAACCACATCGACAATGAAGTGCTATATTTGTAATACTACCTCTAAAGGACCTGAAATTCAGCTTATCCATATTACATGCCCGAATAAAAATTTTTGAAACATTACTCCATTTGTCTAAAATCCCAATATAAAAATGGCAAGTTAGATTGGATGCAGAGAAAGAATTGATACAAAATAGAAAGAGGAAGGCCCAAGAAAAATTTAGAAGAGAACTTGGCCTCAAATCTGGTTACGGTTGCAGCAATGACGGCAGCACTAGTCGAAGATTTTTGACAAACGCTAAAGTGTCTTCCAAAATAACATGTGTCGACCTCCATTTAATTCAAAGGTTCGGCGTTATTTTAGGAGTAATATCCAGTAGATATAAAATAAATGTCGAACAACTTTCTGAATACTGCAGTGATACCGCCAAATTATATGTATGTAGAGCTGTATTTGTGGCACCCGATGTCTCCGAATGGACCCCTTGTGGTGTAACATGCCTTGTTACAAATTAGAACATTGTTAGAAGAAGCAGCCGAGGCCAGGAATAAGTACTTTCGGCAGTATCGTTAAGGCCAGGTCGGCAGGTTAAAAATTTGCTAACTGGCCGTTGTGGCAGCACTAGTACATATTTAAACGCGGGGTCGGTAAGGCAAAATAGTTCAACTCAAATTACACAGATGGTGCCATTATTAAAGAATTATTATTAGTAATTATGTACGTTTTATTTCTAAGAATAGCAAGCGGTACTAGACGACTCTAAAATTATAGAGGTCTGAACTAATACGCATGCGTGCAAAAATATGTATGAGCGGTAAATATACGATTTTAAAAGTTGGTTGTATCATGTGCTGACAAAATATACATCTCAAACCTAAAATACTACACGTGAGAGCGTGTTGAGTAGGTATGTGTTTGAAATACATGTTTTACCTACGCACATTTTGGAATTGCTTATAATAGTATTATCTTTATTTTTGTAACAGTATGATATAATTATTAATATGCATAAATATATGTAATTTCAGTAATCTTATACTTTTTAGAGAAAAAATCATTTCATTTAAATAACAAGAAATTTTTAACAGTCTTAAACTTGATTCTGACATTTTAATAATTTGGAAAAAGTACTAGTGTTATATTTGCTAACCATTTATTTACAGGTGTTGGGGCTAACTAAAAGAAAACAATTTTTTGATGGGTAAATTAATATATTTGCTTTCGAGATTTTCTATTACTGCTCACAAGAAACTTATGAGAAATTACTTTTTTGATTTTTCACAAATACAGACAAAATTATTTAATACACATTACACCAAATAAGAAGTTGGAAGAACATAAAACCACAGACAATACTATACAGACAAACCGTCTTTAAACATTATTAGGCAGCGCTAAAAAGAATGCAAGCGTTAGGCGTCGCCACTGTATTTTTTAAATTCCACGAGCAAACTTTAGGTGGCACCACCAAAGAGGATTATGCTGACTTATTACTTTTAACCGATAGATGTCATTTTGTTTAAGATTAAGAAAACAAAATTTAAATTTTAGAATTAAATAAAATATAAATTCAAATATTCCATTTTAGAGACTTTTGAATATTACCTAGTATAAATATTTAAATAATATTTATAAATATACAGCATTTTTAATGGGCAGAATAAAAATAAAATAACTTGGCTAATATAGATAGAGATAGATGGATGGTACGTACTTCTTCCAAACCGAACTTCAGAAATTGCAGCAGACAGACACAGTTCCCAAAAGTAATTTATGACCGCGAAAAAAATTTCTTTTACACAGTCCCGTGTCCGGACGGTTATAAAAAGAGTTAATGTAAATAATGACTAAATTCTGGGGAAAGAATATGATTTAAAAAGCTTTAAAATCCAAATACATTGGATGTTATGATGCTTCCACTTATTATGATATAGAACACAGGCAAGAATAGAGATGCATAGGTATATACAGGGTGAGTCATCTAATAGGGTAAGGCCGATTATGCCTTTATGAGTAAAGATATTTCGAAGCGGTTCTTTCCTTGTGATAGCTGTTCATTAGGAGCACATTTATAAAATAATATACAGGATGTTCCATTTGAAAAAATTGGCTTTTTTGCAAAAACTAACAAAAGCATATCAAAAAACGACAATAACTCTGTAGTAGTCACTTTTACTGTATTAACGTCTTACATGTTTCTGACACAAAATTTAATAAACAATTCAAAAATGAACTGATATACAGGCTGTTCTATTTAAAAAAAATAACTTTTATACAAAAACGTGTCATCTAATTTTAATCCAGTTTCCTGCACATGCAGTTAGTAACTGTAAAAAAATAGAACATGCTTCTATTAGGACCTCTTATTGTAAACAATATTGCAAAACATTTTGTCCATCTAATACGTCGTTTTCGAGAAATATAATTTTATACAAACATTGAATTTTTCAGAAAAATGGGAATAAGTCAAAAACTTTACACTTTAGGCCTATACTATCTTATAACTTTTTGACTAAAAATAATACGGGGAATTCAAAAATGCAATAATATATAGGCTGTTCCGTTTAAAAAACTATAACTATGGTTAGCCACCAAGTTACGGAACACTCTGTATAATACAACATATTTTTAAAATGTGCCCCTAATGAACAGCTACCACAAGAAAAAAACCGTTTCGAAATATCTTTACTTGTAAAGGCACAATCGGCCTTACCCGCGTAGTTGACTCACCCTGTATATACATAGATAAGTACATAATAATGAACAATTATTAAATTTTTGATACTTTATATTAATAATAATAATAAAACAATGAAATTCGATTATCCATATAGAGATTATTTAATATTTGTGACTTTTTTATAGTATAAGGGAGTATTGTTATGACGAAAATTTTCGACCTCGAGTCCCCTGATACCGTAAAAGGGGTTTTTAAAAATGTCTGTGTGTCTCCTGTCTCTCTGTGTCTAGGTGTGACGGTCTATAGCGGTCAAACCGCTATAGATATCAATTCCAAATTTTGTATTTACGTGTTACTTTTTCAGTAAAATCGGTAGACCGGAAGTAGTAGTTTACTTCAGTGAAGAAATTGAATTTTGCCAATATTTCTTCACTTACTAAGTTTAAACAAATTTATAAAGAATTCAAATGTACTCAAAATTAAATTGGAGAAGAATTTTATTAAAAAAGTTTTTCGAAATTCCTACCGGAAATATGCCTTTTACTCTTATCGAAAATAAGTTTTTTGCGAATATTTCGCTAGTTATGCTTTTTAGACAGGTACGTTACGAGTATAAAAGTATTTAGAACTTAATTTTCAATACCTTTTGTATAAAAAAAATTTCAAAATTCGGACCGGAAGTAACACTTTTATAGTTATCGAATAACGAGTTTTTGCAAATATGTCGTTAATGATGCATTTCATATATATTTGTCAAGAGTACAAAAGTATTTAGAGCTGGATTTGCAATGTATTTGGCATACATGACATTTTAAAATTCGGACGAGAAGTAACACTTTACTCTTAGCGAGTAGCACTTTTTTTATAATATGTATCTTGCAAAGTATGCATTCTATAGAAATTTATTAAGGCAATAGAAGTACTTAGAATAGGATTTTGAATAATGTTTGATTAAAAAAAATCTGAAAATTCTATAATTTGATACGCTAATACGTATAAGAAAGTAGTGTGGTGGCCACACCTCATTTTTTATTCCTAATGTTTTGTTGAGTCGCTATGACTTCAGGTAGATCTCTAATCGGTATATTTCTTGTGTAACGCGAGGCTACTTGTTCTAGAAGTATACAGTTATGCATAGGCGTAACTAGACCTTGACCATAGGGGGGGTCACTGCAAAGATATGCCATGATCGTCCATTTTTCAAACCCGTTTTCTTTCGCATTTGTCAGTACTGGTAGTAGTTCTATTCCTTTCCATCAGAGTGTGTAAAAATAATACATTTGTCAAGACTTTTAAAAAAGTACTTAATGACCCAATTTTTCTTTTCTTTTTTATGATGGGGGCGGGGGGTTCTAACCCTCAAACCCCTCCTCCCCTGGTTACGCTTCTGCAGTTGTGAAAGTTTGGAAGTCACAGACCCTAAATCTAGTTTGCAAAGCATTTGCAAATATGTTTTGATGGATTGTTGCAAACAGTGAAAGGAGTGCTACAGCTGTTTCAAGGAGAAAAACAGTATATTTTAACTAGTCGGTTAAATCAAGACGTAATTGAAAATTTTTTCTCGGTTGTTCTACAAAAAGGTGGTTATAATCGTAATCCAACTGCAAGGGGGTGTCGCCATTAACTCACTGATGAAACCACCCCTCAAGTGCAAATTATGAACCTGACACTGACGAAATGATGGAAATAATGTCTCTACCAGACTATGATGAAGTCCACTGTGAATTCTCTTCTTTTTCTTCTTCTTCTTCCTCCTCTTCTTCTTTTTCTTCATCGTCACCAGTTAAGGAAATGTCAACGTTAACTGGGCCGACTACTGAAGCATATCTACAAGAATGCGCTATTGTTTATTTTGCGGCCTATTTAATTAGAAAGTGTTTGGAAGAATTTAATTGTTTGTCGTGTAAACTATTTTCAACAACAAACTTACACTTGAACGACGCTACAAAATTACTTATTTTGCACAAAACTTACGGTAACATAAGCATAAAATCTGAACATGGTCTTACAGCACGAGCACCAGAATTTATTGACATTATCGACAGATGTTTGTCACTATTTGAAAGATATTTTACTGCCATTTATTATCAAAAGAAATTAAAAACCAGATTACTTAAAAAGATTTATAAAAACTACCAAAGTACTGGGCATAACAAATTAATTTAAATTAAAGTATATATAACAAGATCACTGAATCAACTATATAATCAAATAATAAAAAAGGATAGAATGTTATATACTTCAGCAGCTCGCGTTAACTGCCAGAAAATCTTCGACGCCGTAGTACTTCCTCTCCATCAACAGCCCTTTGACCCTTTTCTTGAACTCGTCAGGTGGTAGGTCTTAAAGTTTTTCCTTCAAGTGGTATTGTATAGGTACGAAGTGCTGGTATACTTGCGTGTGCGAGTATTTAGTAATCCAAATAATTCTTAATTACTCACTCTGTGACATATTCCGGAAATACGAAAAATTCTTAACGATACACGCACATGTCGTTTTAGTTTCACTTTTGGGTGTGTGAAGTTAGACCTCTTTTTTCGGAATTCGGAATTGTGACGAATTGTTCCAGGTTGCTCTAAGTTGGTTCTCAATTGTTCCAAAGTATTTCAAAAATAAATCATAATCGGCCGAGAAAATGGGAAAAACAAAACAATTTTTTGCCAGGGCCCCTTTTTTCGAAAATCAAAATTCTGACGGTCGTTCCAGGTTTGTTTTAAATTGTTCCAAAGTATTTAAAAAAAAATCTTAATTGGCTGGAGTTAATAGGAAAAGCGATTTTCTTATAGCCCCTCTTTTTGAGAAAATTAAAATTCTGTTTCAGGTTGTTCTAGATTTGTTCGAAACACTGTTCTAATACATCAAGACCGTATCTCATATATCAAAAGATATTGCCAAAAAACTATATCCAAAAGTGAGAAGTTGGCCCCCCTTTTTTCGAAAATCGAAATTCTGACGGTTGTTCTAGGTTATCCTAGGTTTGTTTTAGATTGTTCCAAAGTATTTCAAATAAAAAATCATAATTGGCTGAGTTAATAGGAAAAAATGAGGTGTGACCACCACACGACTTTCTTATACGTATGAGCCTTTCAAATTATAGAGTTTTAAATTTTTTTTTATACAAAAATTAATTAAAAACCCATTATAAGTACCTCTATTCTCTTAATAAATCTCTATAGAATGCATACTTTGCCAGATATTCGAAAGAAAGTGCTACTCGCAAAGAGTAAAAGTGTTACTTCCGGTCTGAATTTTGAAATTTCGTTTATACAAAAATATTTCAAAACCAACTCTAAATACTTTCGTACTGTTGAGAAATATTTACAGAATGCATAATTTACTACATATTGGCAAAAAATAGCTATTCGATAAGAGTAAAACTGATACTTCCGGTCCGTATTTTGAATTTTTTTTATACAAAAAATATTTAAAATTAAGTTTTAAATACTTTTATATTCGTAGCGTACCTGTCTCAAAAGCATGACTTGCGAAATATTTGCAAAAAATTGATTTTTGATAAGAGTACCTAAAAGACCTACTTCCGGTATCAATTTCGAAAAACTTTCTGACAGTCGTTTCAGGTTGTTCTAGGTTTGTTCTAAATTGTCCCAACGTATTTCAAAGAAAAAGTCGAAATTGGCCAAGATAATAGGACAAAACGATTTTGCAAGGGGCGGAATGACTTGCACTTTCTGCACATTACAGTGTTCAAGAAAGTTTTTGTATGATGCAGTTCAATAACAATACTTTATTGTGATTTATAATAAACATCTAATATAAGCAGGGTTTATTAAATATTTTCTCAAGTAATATAATGTTCTATTATTACAAAATGATATTGTTACCAAATACTGATAAACTATTACAAAGAAAAAATCAAAACTGGCTCAGGTAATAGGAAAAATCGATATTTTTTCAGTCCCCTTTTCTTAAAAATCGAAATTCTGGTGGTTCGAAAATAAAGTTATAATCCACCGATATAAATAAAATTAAAATCAAACAAAATGCTGTTATTTTATTTTGTGAATAAGCCTAGACACTTTTTCTTTTCATGTTTTTTTTTTCTGTGAAGAAAAAACACGTATGTCGGAGTACAGTACAAAAATACAACTATATGGGGTAGACTCTGTCGCTCCTTTCGCTTTCTGCACGTCCGCTTCGTAATGGATTTGTCTAAACGTCCTAACAAGCTGCACTATTTAGAAGAAAATGCGCTCTCTCTACGCACAATTCGCACGAGTGTCATCTCGTATGTAATAGTGCGAACTATTTCTGTGCAGAAATTTGCCAAACTCGATGGCATTTCAACATGAGATAAATTTATTTTGCGTATTCGCACTATTAGTGGCCTCTTTTGGCGTATTTTTAAACTAAATATAGAGTTGCCGTTTGCTAGGTAAGGACGGTTTGTCTGGAAGTATTGTCTGTGATAAAACATACAATTAGATACAACTAGTGTATGAAGTGATAATAATAAGTTTGTAGCCAACATGCTGTAATGTGCAGTATGTACTTTTTAGTTCTGCAATATTGCTTGTTGAGTTTTAATTGCATTTATTATTCTTGGGCATTGCTTGGAGAATCTTTACATTTTAGTCCGTTGGGAATATTTCTCCCAATAATTTCCGGTAAAACATTTTCCAAATAAAATGTTTGCAACTTCGGCAGCATTTTATTATTCCAGAGCTGCATATCTTTTTTGATTTTTTCAACGAACAAATCAGTATTTTCATTAACATATACTACAAAATAGCAGTAGTCTATTTTACTTTCTTATACGTAGTATAAGGAAGTATTGTGATGATGAAAATTTTCGACCTCGAGATTTTTGCAGATGTTCACGTTTTGAAGTCCCCTGATACCGAAAAAGTGGTTTTTAAAAAAATGTCTGTGTCTCTCTCTCTCTGTGTGTGTGACCACGATAGCGGTCAAACCGCTGTAGATATCAATTCCAAATTTTGTATTTACGTGTATAATCTCCCTCTTAAGATCTGATTAGTTTTTCAGTAAAATCGGTAGACCGGAAGTAGTAGTTTACTTCAGCGAAAAAATTGAATTTTGCCAATATTTCGTCAACTACTAAGTTTAAACAAATTTATAAAGAATTCATATATACTTAAAATAAAAATTAAGAATAGTTTTATTTAAAAAGTTTTCCGAAATTCCTACCGGAAGTAGGTCTTTTACTCTTTATTATTTATCAAAAATCAGTTTTTTGCGAATATTTCGCAAGTCATGCTTTTTAGACAAGTACGTTACGGGTATAAAAGTATTTAAAACATAATTTTCAATATCTTTTGTATAAAAAAAATTTCAAAATTCAGACCGGAAGTACCACTTTTACTCTTATCGAATAGCGATTCTTTGCAAATATGTCATAAGTTATGCATTCTACATAAATTTATCAAGAGTACAAAAGTATTTAAAACTGAATTTGCAATATTTTTTGTGCAATTGAAATTTCAAACTTCGGACCGGAAGTAGCACTTTTACTCTTAGCGAGGAGCACTTTTTTGATAATATCTTGCAAAGTATGCATTCTATAGAGATTTATTAAGATAATAGAAGTACTTAGAATAGGATTTTGAATAATTTTTGTAAAAAAAATTCTTAGAATTCTATAATTTGAAACGCTCATACGTATAAGAAAGTCGTGTGGTGGCCACACCCCATTTTTTGTTATATTAAGCTGGCCACGTGTAAATAACGAAATGACGAAACCGAAGAAATAATCTCTCTGAGAGGAACTTTCACTTTTGCTTTACTGCTTTACCTGGCTTTACCCGCATCCTAAAATATCTATAAATAGCACGTACAGGGTTGCCACGGTACTATAAACGAGGTGGTAATCATTCTTTATGTACAGGACATATACTTTACGAACGGCGCTGGAACCGATTAACCGCAACCGCTCATGGCTAGCCCCTGAAGTCATTGGACGAATTACAGAGCTAAATTTTAAGTTTCCTGCCGCACTTTGACTACTTTTGACCCTTTTTAACAATATAAAACTTCAGTTAAACAATATGGGGTTAGAAGTTTACATCATTATTGAAACTATTTATATGTGAAATAGGCACTAAATATAATACGCAATAATTATTTAATAATTGCACCATCTGTGTAATTTGAGCTGAACTAGATACAAAATTCGCACACGAAGGTAATAAGAGATAGAATATATTGAGACGCGAGCAAAAGAGAGATGGAAATATATTTACACTTTATTTTATTTAATAATAATAATTGAACACTTTTTGCAATATTGGGTACATAACTGTGAAACGTCATGTTTCTATGAGGGGCGTATAATAGTTTCAGTGGCAATAGTTTGCTAAAATTTGATATATTTGTATTACAAAAAACATGCCAATTTGGCGGGAATTTAAGGGAAAAAAAGATTTGCAATAACACATAAAAAGTACATGCGCCCCTTCAACTTATAGAATCCAGCTAATGAGTCAAATTTGGTTAAGCAATCTTTTGATTTGCATACACACAATAGATTTGAAATTTAAATAAAAGCTAACCTCAATTTTGCCCTGACGACCCCCCCTTAACATTTATCTTGGAAGTTTCCTAGAAAGGATTCAAACTTCGACATATTAAACAGATTATTGCTCACCGCGGATCCGTATATGAGCAGTATAAGGCCAAAAATGACGAAAAGACCATCAACCTTTCAGCAAAGAAGCCCTGGCAATGCTACTTCCACCAGAAGTAGAAAATGTAAGTAAAGACATCGAAAGGACAGATACTGCAGACATCAGTGACGAAGAAGGTTGGGAATGGTTATCAAATTAGATAATATGTGGGTCATTTAAATAAGTAATTTACAATTTCATTGCCTCTATTTAATGTTTTCACTGTATTTTTTTTATTATTATTAGTTTATATAACCACTCTCTTAGTAGTGTTAATAAATTGTATCTGCTATTATTTATTTTCCGATATTTTGTTGAAATAAGCTATCTGAAAAGTTTAAAATGATCATATACATGGCCTTTGAGAGTTAAATAAATCAAATAAACTAGACTTGTCTGAACGGAAACTTCTTTGCATCTAATGACGTGTCCTTCTAATCAAAGAGCTCTGATAAAATATTTCGAAACCACGCATTAAATTATTTTTCAGTGCGAAATACGTTATTAGAGAAATGTATTTTTCAAATACTTAGTGTCAGTTTCTTAGTGTTATCGTTTGGATACTGTGGCGTTATTTAAATGTTATGAAAATTTACAGACAAATATAGCAAACGATGTCGATAAGAGAGTGAATGACTAATGATATCTACATTTAAGTAACTTATCAACGATCTAAACCGAAATTTGGTATTGGTTCGAACAAACTCTGATCATTATACAGTTGAAACATTTCGGATCGGTAACTGAATCAAACCTGAGTACTTACCTGTATCAACTTATTATAAAACTTATCCTGTTCGATTAAGCCAGTGCCAGCTCCTGCTGATAGTTATCGTTATTGTTATAATGAACAAATAAATTCGATGCATGCAATTATTTTATTTTTATGTCATAATACGAAAGTAGAAAAAACATTATAAATATAAATTGCCTATATTAAAATAATAAGTAATATAGAAGTTTAATTATTATACCGATACAATTGCTTGTTTTCTTCATATATGCCAGGATTTAAAAAGCAATGTCGGAAACCTAAATTATAAAAATTCGGCGTCTGCATAGTCTTATCCACATCATCCGATTGCAAGGTACTCAAATGTTCATCAACTATATGCAGCAGAGTCTCAACGTGATTGCTGTGGGCATACCTCATAAAAATTTCGCATATACACTGTATGTACCAAGAACCTAATTCTGTGTCTCTGTGAGCTTTATAACCTAAAAAAAAATAATACGTCAAATTTCATTATACTACACCAAGTCACTTGAACCACTATTTCGAGCGCCATCAGAATGTGGGGCGTACATAACATTCGTGATTAATGTTTACCTAATATAGAGATGGCAATGTCGTTATTTTGATATTAACCAATCCAAAAAAAAAAACGTCATTTGTGTAATATTCGACCTATCGGAAAATTTTGCTTAGTTTGGCATAAATTACTACTTACATGTTTACTGTTAATTTCTCTATAATGTTTATTAGTTTACCATGTATTTTTTATTGGCTATAATTGCTCAAGTAGTTTGTAAACTCATTGCGAGAAAATATCAACAACAAGGAAGCTTCAGTTTTCCGAACAATTCAGAAGTGCAGAGGGACGTGTGCGACATGATACAATTGTACTTAATAGTCGTCATTTGTCGATGGTGAGAAATGGATTGTGACAAGTAATCGTTCTAATCTGTCATATAAAACTCTAAAACCAATAGGGAATACTTCAAATCGAGTATTTTTGATCGTTTAGTCACCAACAAAAAAATTTTGAAGTATCACTAAGTTGTAGGTTTCTGGGATGAAACTGCGTCGTCGTCTCTGCTTCTACTGCTGACGTATCGTCCGCTATCTTAAGGGACATCTTCAGGGTTTATACTGCTGCGATTACTTGAAACAGACTGTTTGTGTCAGGTAATCGCAGACGACGACGCGGTTTCAACCCAGAAGGTATGTGAAAAGTATATTGTTGTAATTACTTATTTACTTTTGGAAAGTGTGTATAATGGAAAGCAGTTATCTTTGTACCTATTTGCTTAGTGTAATGGCTAATTGAAAGTTAAACATAACTACTTCTGATAATAATGCAAATACTACTGAAACGCTAAAACTATTTTTGTTTTAGAAAAAATTTTAATTAACCACTACACCAAGAAAGCTGCAATTGCCAGGGGCGATGTCACTTGTTAATGCGGATTTTATTTTGAGGTTGTACAAAGCCATATTTTTGCAGTTTGTCCAATGGTACTTACGCTCGCCTCATAAATTTATTTTACAGGTACATTATTATCTTTATCATGTTTTATTAAACTCTTTATTAGCCAATAAGATAAATAGGGGATATCGACTTTGTCATACAGCGTTGCACCGCAAAGATACGGAGGAATCTATCACTTAAAGTATGTATCCCTTATCTTGCGAGTTTTGTAAGGTCTGGATATTTTGCAGTCAAAATTAAATTGTAAGGGTTATAGTTTCTTTGTATTTTTTTAATAACAGTTTGTTATGGATTTATTACATGAAATGGAGCAAGCAAGTACTTGATAATATTTTAAACGCGGATGAAGTAGACATCATAGAATTTATTAATTATAATTAATACTCTGGCAAATTTACGTGCGAGCAAATCATTTTGATAATCACAAGGAATTGAAATTCATCTGTCGATTTCGCCTCTCTAGAAAATGTGCTGTTACAATTTCTGCTGCGAAATATAATACCCACTTGATATACAGGTGCCCACCGAAAACGAAACAGATTGAATATCTCGAAGGAGAAAACTTTTTTGAAAAAACGTAAAACAGGTCGATTTTTGATCCAAGGGGGACACCCTTCCATCATATCTTCAACTGTGATACGTCATTCCCCTCCCCTCCATCACACTAACCATTACGATTTAAATAGGCAAAGTAGTATATACGATACATCATTGAAAAGGTAGTTGTACGGAGAATTCAGCGAAGTGATTGTTGGTTGCGCTATTTTTGATTTTAGCGCCCTCTACCGGGAAAAAAACGGTTACGTATTCCACAACGTGACACATCATTTCAAAGCTAATTTTATTAGCAACTAAATACGTAATATTTTTGACATTTATTTGTCATCATTCTCAAGTACAGACTGTCAGCGTCTTTTGTAAACTAATAAGTTCGTAGTTTCTAATATTAGAGCTCTGCAAGGTTTTTCGACTACATATTTAATTTTTTTTCAATTCTGCATTAAATTGCTAATAAAATTACCTTTGAAATGATGTGTTACATTGTGAAATACGTAACCGTTTTTTTCCGCTAGAGGGCGCTGAAATCAAAAATAGCGCAACCAACAGTCACATGTCTGAATTCTCCGTACAATTACCTTTTCAATGATGTATCGTATTTAGTACTTTCCCTATTTAAATTGTAATGGTTAGAGTGATGGAGGGGAGGGGAATGACGTATCACAGTTGAAGATATGATGGAAGGGTGTCTCCTTTGGATCAAAAATCGACCTGTTTTGTGTTATTTCAAAAAAGTTTTCTCCTTCGAGATATTCAATCTGTTTCGTTTTCGGTGGGGCACCTGTATAAGTGTACATAAGTATACATAATTTAAACAAGAATCTATAATGAGGATTAATGCAAGTTCTCAAATTAGTTTTAGTAATAACTGTGTTTCACCAATGGAATAGCTGTTAGTACGTCCGATCCGATCCTATTAATAGGAAAATTGTCAGTAGAACTGAATGTACCGGGATATCAACAATTAAATTGGTCAATGGTGGTCATGGATTTTAAAATTATTGTCGTAGCGTGCATCGTATATTTGTATGTCATAATTTTTTGAATGTCAAAATCTGTCAAGTTATTGTGTTGAAGTTTTCTAATCCTGCACGGTTTTTGAATCATGGTTCTCACCACAGAGCACAAAATTTACATGATTGAAGCCTATTTTCGAACGGGTGTGCTAGTTAATGGAACTTGGGAATACAGTCAACGTTTGTGTTTGGGCAATTTTCGAGAGCACTTCCCAGCCGTAGCAGTATTACCGGACAATTTTTATGCATGCCTTACAAATTGTGTTGAAGTGTTTCGCGAAACTGGTTCTGTGACGCATAAAAAAGGTGCTGGTAGACCAAGAGTTCGTACAGAAGAAGTTATTAATGACGTTCGTCAACGTATGGAAGAAGAGTCTACAAAACCTTTAAAACGTCTCTCTCAAGAAATTCGGCTTTCTTATGGAACATGCCAAACGATTGTAAAGAAGGACCTGAACATGCATCCATATAAGATGCAATCATATCAAGCTCTTCTGCCTGCAGACCACCCCAGACGCCTTGCGTACTGCCATTGGTTCGTTAATAATTTAATGAATGACGACCTGCTAAACCTAACTTTTTTTTCTGACGAAGCTTGGTTCCACCTTTCGGGATACATCAATTCTCAGAATATGCGAATGTGGAGCACTGATATTGAAACGCCACTACATGCTCAGAAAATTGGTGTTTGGATGGCAGTTTCTCGCAGAAGAATAATTGGGCTAATTTTTTTCAATTTCACCGTCAACGCAGAAAGGTACAGAAATATTTTTTTGACTGAATTTGTGCAACAGTTAGACGATGATGAACTTCAATACGGTTATTTCCAGCAAGACGGTGCAACAGCACATACTACACGAGAAAATCTTGCTTTTCTTCGCGAGTTTTTTGATGACCGGCTGATAAGTTTGCATACGGAAGTTGAGTTTCCTCCGAGATCACCTTGTTTGACAATTATGGACTATTTTATCTTTCCTTATTTAAAAAATAAGATTTTCGCAAATCCGATACATAATTTGCAAGAACTGTAACAAAGAATTGTTCAGCAATGTGCAACCATAACGCCAGAAATGCTGCAAAACGCTTTTCACAGCATGAGGAGGCGCGTAAACTTGTGCATTGAACAAAACGGGGAACATTTCCAACAATTATTGTAATTTAGTTTTTCTGGTTAATAAAAATGTTATTTATTTCATAACTTGTAGTTCATTATTATTTTACAGCTGAACTAAGTAGGGAACACATTTGTAGGTTATTGATAATGTCAGTGTAGCTTGACGATGATTGAATTATTTCAAAAGGATGATTTAAACTAAGACAAGCGTTTTACATTCCATGACCAACATTGACCAATTTAATTTTTGATATCATAGTATAATCATACGAGGGTTGCCCGTAAAATAAGGTTTCCAAGGAGCTGCAGACGCTAGGAACGCTGTTACGCGGGATTTGGCAACACTGGCGTGTAGTTTGCCTCCCTTTCTCTCAGTTCCCGCACCGGCGATCTGTCTTCGACGTTCATTCTAGTCTTAGTAGCCGTTAGAGATGGAGCTCCCACTCGCTTCTCACGCCAGCTGCGAATTACGGTCTGTGATTCCTTTTTTGTGTGCCGCGCCGGTGGATATTCATTCCCAACTGTGTGATCTGTACGGGAAAAAGTGTATGAGCATGCAACAAGTGCGCAAATGGTGCAGAGGATTCAAAGACGGACGTACAGACGTCCATGACGAACAACGTTCTTGCCGGCCTTCGGTTTCGGACGAAACGATTGCGAAAATGGAAGAAGAAATGCTGAAAGATCGAAGGGTGACGGTTCGGAACCTCAGCGAGATGATCCCTGATGTTAGCAAGTCCGGCATTCACAAAATTTTGACAGACCCGCCGAAGCCGCGGAAGTTTAAACAAACACTGTCTGCCGGCAAAGTGGTGGCGAACGTCTTTTGGGACACGAAGGGGTTATTGTTGTGCGAATTCATGCCTACCGACACAACAATTACTGCGGACCGCTACTGTGAGGCGTTGAAGATCCCTGCGCCGCGTGATTCAAAACAAGAGGAGAGGTATGCTCACAGGGGAGTGCATCTCCATCAGGACAACGCTCGTCCGCACACCGCCCGTGTCACAACCGATCTCATCAACGGATTTGGATGGAATACTGTCACACACCCGTCCTACAGCCCAGACATGGCCCTCAGTGATTACCATCTCTTCCCTGTATTGAAGAAACACCTGGGCGAGACGCATTTCACAACCGACGAGGAGCGGAAAGAAGAGGTTTTAAGCTACCGTGTCGGGGCGGCGGCAGAGTTCTACGATTCAGGCATAAAGAAGATGGTACACCGCATGCAAAAATGCATTGATCTTAACGGCGATTATGTCGAAAAATAGGGAAAATCCTAAGCTTTGCAAATATATATTATTCAATGCCAATAAATATGTTTTTCATTGTGAAAAATTATTGGGAACCTTATTTTACGGACAACCCTCGTATATACATTATGATTGCAAATTGTAGGTGGTGATGATGCAGAACTATGTTGCAATAGAAAATCTTAATTTTCCTTAAATGTCCAAATGGTTTGGGATGCAAATTTACAAGTAACGAATGCAGTGTTAACACATGATTCGACAATTTTTACAAATAGTCGGTTATACGCCGAAATGGAAAATAATGAATATCCCCAATGTATTTTATTAGGTATGGTAATAAAATATACAGTGCGTGTCTAAGCCCCCCTCCCTTATATTTTAAGCGAAGTGGAATAAAACGTTGAAACAAAAATAAAACAAAACCACTATAAAAATACTAACTTTTTTTGACAGATGGCGTTGTAGGCTATATCAACTTAAAATTTTAAATGGCAAAGGAAGTCGAGTGAGCCCTCATTTACGAGAAGTGTACCGTTACTTATTTCTCTTAGCTTACAAGAAACACAAGTGAACAGTGTTTTAAAGTTATCAAATCACAAGCAAACGCAACCATTCGTTTGATTTGATTAAATTACGGATTATCAAAATTTAATGTTATGTTGTTCGATGTGCTACCTGCTAACACACTTGACAGAAGTCAGCTGATCAGTTCTTGTTTATTTGAAAAAATAAGAGAAAAAGTCATAAATGAAATTGGAAATAAGTATGTAGTTTCTGAACCGAAATTAAGAAATCCGAAAATAATAATTATTGGTGTTGAAGAAGATGTTATTGATCAAAACAATGAAAAAGTGTATGCGATTATTATACAAAATGATTAACATATGTAGACAAGGACGTCTCAGCTAAAATTAAAATAGAAGAAAAATACTTAGACAAAAAAAATAACTATGGAAATGTTATAGTGTATGAACACCTACAAATAGTTAGATGTTATTAATGTGCAGGGTATAATCATTTTGCTAAAGAATGTAAAAATGTGGAAACGTGGTAATTGTGGTGCAAGTATGGTCGTTGTGCTGATAATCATTTGACAAACAAATGTGAATTATATTTGTATATAAGTATATAAAAATGTAAAAACAAATGATAAATTTAAAGTGGATATTGACACTAATCACAGTGTTTGATAGAAATTGTATAAATTACAAACAAGTAGTAGGTAAACAAGAATGGAAATTTAAATATACGTAGCAATTAAATAGTAAGTAGGGTGATTCACTTAGTAGTGATTAAATTGTAGTTTTTTAAGTGTTAAGTACGTTAGAATATTTGAAGAACTATATATAGGAACAGTTTTAGTTCCTAAGTAATATATTTGTATATTTTAATAGCAACTGCGAAATAATAGTAGTTTATACAACGAGGCAATAATGACAGTTATTATTCCCGAGAGCTGAATTTACGAACCGAGCCGCGTAAGCGGCGAGGGAGTAACTCAGCTCGAGGGAATAATAGTCATTATTGCGAGTTAGTATAGGTACACTACTTTATCGACGACTAACTGAAAATTACTTAAAAAAATCAAAATAATTAAACGAAAATGTCAGATTACTACAGTCGAAAGCAAAAAAAAGTAGACAAAAGATCTTCGACTTTGTAAACTTGGCTTTATTTAGTTGTCATTAGTGTCAAGTCAACTCAAGTCATTATCCTATGGAATATCAAATAATCATCAAAACATCTTCTCATCTGATTAATACGAATCAAAATACTAATTAAAACACATCCTGATGAAATATATTCATTAATATCTGGTTATAGAGCCGTTTTTGTTTAAAACTTCTAGCAATTTACATATCTGGAATAGTTATAAAGGTTGGTACAATTATTTTGATTTACATTCTTCCATGCAGCTCTTTCTACCAGTTCTTGTCTATTTTGAGGTCTTCGATTTAATTTCTTAGTTTCTTTGATCATCAACTCCCACATATTTTCGCTAATATCTAAATCAGTACTTTTTAATAATAGTTTAATATCAAGTGTAAGGTTGTCAATTTTGATAGATAACCAAACATTGACAAGTAACCGTGAAGGCGCTATTACACTAATCATTTTGAGAAAGTCTATGACAGAAACCTGTATTCTTGTCTACTTTTTTTTTGCTTTCGACTGTATATCAATATGACGTTTGACGGTTAGGCAGTTAGTAAAATGGCCGGACTTATCTATCGTTACTACGACAACGTTAGGAACGATATGTTCTTATTGGCGGAATGCAGGGAATAATGGTAACGTTATGGCCCATTATTTCCTCGTCGCATTTCATTATTCCCTCCGGGTATTATGAGTCTTATTATTAGCCAATAGTGATTAATATAATACCTACTTTATTGTTTAGTCGTCGATAATAGTATATTATACTATAAGGGAGAGAAATGCGTTATTTTGGCAGAGGTGCAATTTGAAGCCCGAGGGCTACAATGCACCGAGGACAAAATGGCATCTCTCCCGAATGGTATATACTATTTTTTGCACGACCCTTGCATAATAGGCACGTTCACTCCCTTAAATGAGGGAGTGAAGTGACTCTTTTGCTCCCTTGGTATAAAAAACATAGCCAACTCAATTTATGAATTTAATCGTTTATTTAATATTAATATTGACATTAATGTTAGTACCACCATTAATAGTGAACAAAGATGTTAATGGACTAATCACACGTTGCTTAAAGCCGCTAGAATTGGACAGTCGATTTTCTTTTACATTAATATCCACTTGATTTGACCCACTGGAAGTTGACGGTCGATTTTCCTTTTCCGAGTCTTTTCCGATTAGAATTTTTTCGGAAATCAAATTCTTATTAACTAATGAATTTTCAATATATCCCTCTGCGACAGTATCAGATTTCCATCCGCCATGACGTTTTATAACTCCAATTTCAACACCTGAATCGGCCAGAAAAGATGTTGATGAGCGCCGAAAGCAGTGGCCGGTGTAGGAAGATGGATTGGGTAAATTGAGGTATGAAGCTATTTGCTTAGGCAATCCTCCAAAAGTATTCTTACCTACGGGTTGTGTGGAACATTTGTTATTTCTGTAACATACAAAAAACCGTCTATGATCTGTGTTTTCTTTCCGCAGAACCATATATTTTTTACAAATAACAACAAAATCAATTGCACAGTTTTCTTTGGAGACTATCGTAAATGCTCTATTTACATGATTTTTGGTATTGTTTACAGATACCAAAATAGTTGATCCCAAGTCTTGGACATCATCTACTGTCAATTTTACCAGTTCATCCGATCTTAAAGCCCCAGCAATTCCCATAATCATTGCTACCTGAAATCATAGTGTATAATTATCTTAAATTAGAAACATTAACTTTTTTAGTTTACCTTAACCATCAAGTACTTTTCTTCTGGAGCGTCTATTAGAAATTGATGAACTTGCTCCTTAGTAAGAATTTTTGATTTTTTTGCCTGGTATCCAGTATTTTGTCTTTTAAGGAATACTACTAATCGTGAGTACTTGCTGATGTCGACATTATTTTTCACGCTAAGAGTAGCTTTTATCATTGAATAATGTGACCACAGTGTTGAAGCCTTAAAATGCTTCGCCTTTTCGGCAAAATATACCAGGAGCACACTCTCGCTATGAATTTCATCTACTTCTTTTACCAGACACCAATCACAAAATTCCTTGAAGCACTTTTCGTAGATCTTCCTAGATTTTTCTGGCAATAAATTCACAACTATTTTTGAAGCCGTTTCTTCAATAGTTTCGTCACACATTTTTCCAATGCTTATTTAACGAAGCGAAGAAAATACGGGCAGTTTCTCGATATTCACAAAAAACCAATATGGCTACCCTTATTTATCGGTCGTCAAGGATTTCCATCAGAACCAGCATGATTTTTGCGTTCGACAACTGGAAACGTCATGTTGACAATTTTTAAAAAAAGTTAGATTTCTTCAATTAAAATCGTTTGGGTCGTGCAAAAAATAGTATATACACCTCGGGAGTGAATGAATTTCTCCTCGGTGCTTTGTAGAGCCCTCGGGCTTCGCCCTCGGGCTACAAACTGCACCTCGGAAAAAAACATCATTTCACTCCCTAGGTGTATAATATACTATTTTCCACGGTCTCATTAACTTAAAAACACATATTTTGTCATTATGAAGTAAGTAGCACCAGAATTATTGTATTCGGATTTGAGCATTTATTTAGTAGTCGTTGAGTTATTGTCATAACTACAAATAAACAAACAAAAAGAATTGTCAAATTAAGGTGCTAGTTTGGTTTAGTTTAAAGTTTGTTTAGTGCACAATGAATAATTGTGAGTCGGAAGAGATTGTGGAGGCTGCAAATATTGCAATAAGCAATTTGCTGCCTACGAAGTCAAGATCTTTATACGATATAGCCTACAATCGGTTCAAAAAGTGGTGCGCCGGGAAAAATGTTCAAGTATACAGCGAGAATGTTTTGTTGGCATACTTCAGTGAAAATGCAAAGAATTACAAGTCTTCCACATTATGGGCGCAATATTCTATGGTTAAGTCATGCTTGATAATTTACGACAACATAGATATAAGCAATTTCCCCAAGCTGATCGCATTTTTGAAAAGAACCGGTGACGGATATCAAGCGAAAAAATCGAAAATATTGACAAAGGGTCAAATCGACCGTTTTCTATCAAGTGTAGATGACAAAGAATTCTTAATGATTAAGGTAAGCTTATTTTTGTTGTTAGGTATATCAATTATTAAGTATTTTGATTTTTGATAGGTTGGATTAATTCTGGGGATTGCCGGAGCTTGTCGAACTGATGAACTAGTCAATTTAACTGTAGATGATATTGAGGATGTAGGCTCTTCCTTGATTGTAAAAATTCCAAACACTAAGACAAAGATTCCACGAACCTTTGTGGTTACCGATGTGGAAAATATACTTGAATTGTTTCGAAAATACCTGTCCCTTCGTCCTCCCCACGTCAAGCATAAGCGCTTTTTTTGTACTACAAAGCAGGAAAATGTAGTTCGCCGCCAGTTGGCAAGAATACCATGGGAAAAATTCCGAGTGTAGTAGCTTTGTATTTAAAATTACCTGATGCTGCATGTTATACTGGTCACTGCTTACGAAGATCTTCAGCGACATTACTGGCAGATGCTGGTGTTGATATCACGACAATAAAGCGTCATGCTGGTTGGAAATCAACGACAATCGCTGACGGTTATGTCGAGAACTCCATTGAAAATAAGACCAAACTTGCTAATCAGGTTTTAGTAGGTACCACTACCAGGGCAATCACAAAAACTGTAAATGTAAGCGAAAGTAATATTCTTTCTAATATTAATTTTGAAAATTGTACAAATGTAACATTTAATTTAAATGTCAATAAATAATTTCAATGTTATCTTTTTTTTGCATGAATCACAAACGTTCTCCATAATGTAAACTCCCTTGGGAGCATTATACTCCCTTGGAAATAATCGATTACTTCTGTTTTAATTTTGTCATAGAAACTGATTTCTACCCCCGACCGTGGAAAAAGATTATTATTATTATTATTATTTGTTTTGATTAATCTTGGTTGTTGACTGTTGTCACCACTGGTGATACATTACAGTCAAGAGAACATTTACGTTTTATGTAATCCGCAAAATACTCTTCATCTGTAAAAACTAGTAGTCATTAAGATTTACATAAAATTACCTTCGATAAAACAACTACCCGACGCTAATCTATTGTGAATCTCATCCATATCTGTAATTTCATAAAATTGATTTTTAAATTCATATAGTTAGCCGCCATCTTACTCAACGTGTTACAGATACGTAGCGGTAATAGAATGCGATCCGTAAAGTAGTCGATGTAATCGTGACGTAATTCGATGTAGCGTACGCATCCAGCAGACGTTTTCTCAACAGTTCCACAACAGTTGCGTCTGCTGAATGGGACCATTATCATTACGTGGCACCGCAACAATTTAACAGTTTGTTAAGTGTTTAATTTATATTGGTAATGCCGGTTTTTCACAAGACGAACTAGTCGGGTTTCTATTTTGTTCGTGTTTTTCAATACACTAATAACAGAAAACAAAACTCGGACACATTCGAAACCTTGTTTCCACCAAGCAGACAAGATTTTGTTGGAGTTTCGTTTTTGGTTTCAGTGCTTTTCCACCAAACGAACTAGTGTGTTTTTCGGTAATTAAAGTAATAATTTTAAGTGTGCGAAAATCGAAATGGCTTCAAGAGATAATCATTTGCTTATCCTGGCTGGTGGTTGGCTTATTCTGCGTTGTATGAAAAAGAAGTAATTGGGCACATAATTTGCATTTATATGTCAATTTGTAATAAAGGCATTTTTAACATGTTTGTTTTAGGAGAAAGAAGCGACGTTGACAACATAGGTATTAGGATAGATATCTGGTATCAAGAAGAGCAAATTATGGTGCTATCATTATTTACGTTTTAATTTTATTTAAACCGTTCAATGTACACACACACTAAACTCAAACACAAACTGAAAACTCTCTGTTTCCACAAGAGAGTCAGAGTTCGTAAACACACCGAAACTCTTTGATCTTACCGCTTTCGAGCGGGACTCGAAAAACAAGACTGCAATTGTCGCAGAAACGGCGAGTCTTCAAAATGTTCATAAAAAGCGTTGTTTTGTTTTTTTCGACACGAGTTTGTGTTGTGTTTTTGTTTTGTCCGTTTGGTGGAAAACCGGCATAACATGAAAGTTACTAAATGTTTCGAGTTATTTTTAGGTAATTACATCTAACTATATTTTTTTCAATTTAATACCTAATATCCCTTTGATTTAATTTGGGACTCAGATCAATTTTTTGTCATGTGAATTACTCCATAAGCAACATTAATATACTTCTATTCTTATTACAATTTATATAAGTAATTATATACATATATTATTTCAAAAACAATTATAGGTATAATATACATTATGTTTTATATCAGACTATTGTTTTGCAGGAAAGTATGGAAACACGCAGAAGAGCGGCAAATTTTACAGCCAACGAAATAATTGCAATATTGTCTCATATCAGGGAGTACATCATAGTCAAAACGGAGTGATGCGGTAACATGGAAAGAAAAGGAGAACACGTGGTAAGAAGTTTCTGCAAGATTTAACGCGAGCAATGCTGTTCTCGAGAAGAGAACAAAGGAGGATTTAAGAACATTTTAAGAAAATAAGAAAAGAGAAAAATGGCTTCAAATGAAAGGCTGGAGGACCATCAATATCTAGAATTAATGAAACGTTGAAACAAAAATAAAACAAAACTCCTATTACTTTCTTATACGTAGTATAAGGGGTCTGAGAGTTTAATATTAAAAATTAAGTACAGACAAAAAATAAACTCAATATGCTATTTAATTAACTTGTTTGAAAATAAAATTCATCCGCCGTTCCTTACGATCAGCAAAATGATTAATAGCTCATTCATTGAAGTTTGGTGTTGATGTCAGTAATTGTTTTTCAATGGAACACATTGCTAAGGCACATAGTCTGCTTTCCCGCATGGTATTTCTAGAAAATGTTTTTATACTCTTCAAAGTAGAAAAACACCGTTCACTTGATTTTTTCTATTTTGCACGCCCCAGAGATTCGCAAAATAGCAGAAGACAATTTACAAAATCTTTCGCCAACATAGTCTCGACATATTATCAATAACAAACTTTTATAACAGTTGTACTATTCAACCTTGGAAGTAAATTACAATAGTAGCATCAGAAAACTTATCATCCAACTCTGCTTAAAATTTTATATTGTTAATTAGTAAATAAAATGTTAGCATGTGTGCTTTTTATTCTTTGTACAACTTCTATTGCACATACTTGTTACATTAAAGGCTTACATTTTGACATTTAAATATAATTTGGTTCCATTTTTTTTTGTTACCAACGTCAAAACAACAAAATTAGCGTGCGATAAATAAATACTTTTGCAACCAAAACGGATGTCGTAAAGTGAACTTTATAGCACCGAAATAGAAAATAGTATATTAAAATACAAGTTTCATAAGACACGATTTTTGGGCACGCGTTCAAGTTTCGAAAACGAGCCGCTAGGCGAGTTTTCTAAAGAACAAGTGCGCAAAATGTCTTATGAAACGTGTATTTTATACTATTTTTTCTATTTCGGTTATTAAAAGTTCAAAAAAAGCCTAAAATAAGAGACATGTTTTGTTCGAATATTTTAGAAATTTTGCTTTTTTGAAATTGGTTACTCTGATTTTTAAGTAGAACGTTTTAAATATTTGAATATCGGTGGTGCTATATGTAATTGTGTTTAAAATTCAGACTGATTTATACAATAAATTATTTCAAATTATCAACAAAAAGGACGAAATAAATAATTGTACGCCCCCAGAGATTCGCAAAATAGCAGAAGACAATTTACAAAATCTTTCGTCCACAAACTCTCTACATATTTATCAAAACAAACTTTTATAACAGTTGTACTATTCAACATGGTAAGTAAATGTCAATAGTAGCATCCGAAAACTTATCATCCAACTCTGCTTAACAATTTATATTGCTAATTAGTAAGTGAAATGTTAGCATGTGTGCTTTTTATTCTTTGTACAATTTTATTGCACATTTTTGTTACTTTAAAGGCTTATATTTTGACATTTAAATACGATTTGGTTCCATTTTTTTTGTTACCAACTTCAAAAAAATAAAATTAGCGTGCGATAAAGTAATACTTTATGCAACCAAAACGGGTGTCGTAAAGTGAACTTTATAGCACCGGAATAGAAAATAGTTATTTACGAACCAAGTGCGGGAAGACGGTTTTCCCGCATGAGCGCACATTGTAAGCACGAGCGACCGCAGGAAGCGAGTGCTTTTAATTGCGCGAATGCGTGGAAGATGTCTTCACGCAAGTGGTTTGTACAATATTTTTTGTACGAGCATTAAATTAAAAGTCTTAGTTTTAATACATCAAAATTCAGAGCAAACATAAATGCAACAGGCAATGATTATTGTTTACTATAACATTCAAATATATTCCCTTGATATTGTATGTATATATATATATACATACATACTACATACCTATTCAGATCTTGACGACTTAATTTTATACTTGCCTACATAGATTAATAGTACTATTTAAAAAGGAATTAATGCATATATATGCATTTGGAATATGACAGTTCTATTGTTACTAGAAACAATTGCAAACGCAACTAAATATGGTGTCAATTCAACAAGTATAGAAGTAATTGTTTCAGTTGACATTTATATTATTGCAGCAATTTGCCAGTTTCTTTTTCAAGTGCACAATTTTCTACAAAATCTATGTCTGATAATTCATGTACTCCTCCCGAAATTCGGGAAGCTGCAAATGCGGCGGTACAAAATTTGCTGCCAATAAAATCAAAACGACGATATGAAGTTGTCTATAAAAAATTTGTACAATGGTGCAAAGACAAAAATATTAGAAATTATACTGAAAATTGTTTATTGGCATATTTTCAAGGCTTTTCTAGCAAAAAGTCATTGTGGCCAACCTATTCAATGTTGAAGTCCTGTTTAATTATTTACAACAATATCAATATATCAAAATTCGAAAAACTAATCGCCCTTCTCAAAAGAGAAACAGAACACCAGTCTTCGAAGAAATCAAAAATTCTCGAGATTGAACACATTGAAAGATTTATTGCAGAAGCTCCGGATTCCTCATATCTTTTAATGAAGGTTTTATTATACATAATTACTTCAAGTTTATTTATGTATTATTAAATATTACATTTCAATTTAGGTGGTATTAATAATGGGTATTGCTGGAGCATGTCGCCGGGAAGAATTATGTAAAATGTCCATTGATGATATCGAGTTCAAAGCAGATGTGATATGTGTAACTGTACCAGAAACAAAGAATAATATATGCCGTCGCTTTGCAGTGATCAATCCTGCATGGATTAAATTGGTTCTAAAATATAAAGAATTAAGAAACACAGTAAATACTAGGTTTTTTTTAACATACCGTAATAAAAAATGTGTTAATACTCCAGTGGGTCTAAACACAATTGGAAAAATTCCTTCAAAAATTGCTGAATACCTTCGCTTAGACAGTCCTGGTCAGTATACAGGTCACTGCTTCCGCAGAAGTTCCGCTACTCTTCTTGCGAACAATGGGGGGGACTTGTTGACCCTTAAAAGACATGGGGGTTGGCGTTCTTCAACAGTGGCCGAGGGTTATGTAGAAAACTCCCTGCATAGCAGGAAAATGATTGCAGATAAAATAATGAAACCAGGACCACTTTCTACTACTACAAGTTATAACATAATGCAACCAGGACCATCATCTGTGACTGCAACTTATACACCTGAATCTGTAAATGTTGCACAAACTTTATCAGTTGCAAACCAAGCCACTCCAGGAACTTCGATTTCTAATTGTCAAAATTTTACTGTAAATGTTAACAATAATATCTGTAATAGTTGTAGATCTTCCCAAAATAAAAATATTGTTGATTAATGTGATTAGTATCACACCTAACCTAAAATAGATTACCTAATTAATTTCAGAATTTCGTGTACGTATCTATTACTCACCTTTCCATAAAATTAAATTATTATATTCTTACACATGGCAAACATGAGGTATTTATTCTGATATTTATAAATTTATAGTACATTATTGCGTTCTTTGATTTAATTACAATTTATTAGAATAGCCAATATGAATATCTTCAGATAGATGGCGCCACAATTTTTTTCGATGAATTTTTAATTATTACTCCTATTTCCCCAACTTTTAGTGAAGAATAGTGGAGGGAAGTAGCATTTTATAGACTAAATGTTATTACTATCAAGTTAGATTTTTTTTTAAATGTCCCAAAGTGCCAGTGTTTTTTTCAATTTTTACAGTCGCCTCAACCGGGAAAACGTACTTCCCAGTCGAGCTACACGTGCGCCAATTATGACTTTACAGGCGGCGAGTACAAAATAGTTATTTACGAACCAAGTGCGGGAAAACATATTTCGCGAATGAGTGGCCATTTTTAAAGCGCGAGCCGAAAGGCGAGCGCTTTATGGACACGAATTCGCGAAATGTTTCACGCACGAAGTTTGTACAATATTTTTTATACGAATACTTAAATAATACCTACTGTTAAATACGTTATCATTTATGGCACATACAAATTTGTTCATATTAATTCAAAAATTTTGAGTTGGCAGTTCTTATTATTTGAATTGACATTTAATTTTTACTTCCCACACGAGTGCGGGAAATAGAATTTCCCGCACCCATATGAATGCGTAAAACTGTATGTTGTGTGATATGAGTACAAAAAAGCATTTTGCACATTACACCCACACGACCAGTCTGGTAAACTGTAAGAGCGAGCTTCTGTTGAGTTTTCTCGTCACGGTTTTATTAGTTTTCAAATTGTGATCTTCTAGTTTAATCAATAAATCTGGTCTAGGGAGACCTAGATTTTTTAATTCTGTCTTAATGTTACTAACGCAATTCATAGTTGCATTTGCACCGATAGAAATTACAACATACACTCACCGCTGTATATTACATACTGGACCGCCACCCGGACCCGGCACCATAGAGTAGTGCCCCGCCGTCTACATATATACGCGCGCTACCCGCGCCAATTTCATCGCTCGATTTCTAATACAGACGGGGCAGTCGCGCGAGATGCCCTACGTCAGACTGCGATTTTTAAACGCGCTGAAAAGACGGACTGTTACTTCCGAACACATATTATTTGTCATCAAACAAATCAGAAAAATTACATACAAATTAGGTATTTATAATTAATTTATCTGTTAAAAGAAATTTGTCACAGGGAAATTTGTCACGGGGGGGGGGGGGGGGGCAGTGCCCCGTTGCCCTCCCTGCACTGTATATGGCAAGTTATTCAAAATACTCATTTTATAAACTATGATTGGTCAATATTGCCATAACGACCTGCCTTAAAGTGGTAACTCCGTCTAAATAATACCTATTCCCCCACCAATTTATTATCTCTCCTGTTCTATTCTTTCCTCGTAGCTAGAAACCTACCTAGAAATGCAGTAAAGTTTCGTCTTCGGCAACCGCAGCATTCCTTCAATTTCAAAAGTATCGGTTTTAGATTCTAAATCTAGGTTCAATCCCATTTAATTAGATATATATCCTTTGATCGAAGGAAAGCAGTTTATGAAAAATAGTACGAAATTTTTTATTGAAATTTAAGTTGGCATTACAGATAAGTTAAGCGACTATTGACAAGCAGTCATTATTCTAATTTCTTTGCAGGTTTTGTTCATATCATAAAATACATTTTGAAGACTACACTATATAATCAACAATTTCAGCTATTTACTGGCCACGCAAGCCTTATCTAGCATATATACCTACTCATAATTTAGATGCAATATGTAAAGAAGCTATTGCTTAATACATAAGTTTGTAAATAAGAATGATTAATAGGTATTTATAGGTAATTGCCTCAAGTTTAATACTCCTATTACTTCAGGGAATCAAAAATGGAATGGGGCAGCACCTTTTACTTTCTTATACGTAGTATAAGGAAATATTGTGATGATGAACATTTTCGACTTCAAGATTTTTGCAAATGTACACGTTCTGAAGTCCCCTAATTCCGAAAAAGTGATTTTAAAGAAAAATGTCTCTCTCTCTATGTGTGTGTGTGTGACCACGATAGCGGTCAAACCGCTATAGCTATTAATTCCAAATTTTGAGTTTACGAGTATAATCTCCCTCTTGAGATGTGATTAGATTTTCAGTAAAATCGACAGACCAAAAGTAGTAGTTTACTTCAGAGAAAAAATCGATTTTTGCTAATATTTCGTCAACTACTTTTAATCAAATTTATAAAAAATTCATGTTCTCAAAATAAAATTTGAGAATCTTATTAAAAAAAATTTATGAAATTCCTACCGGAAGTAAGTCTTTTACTCTTATCAAAAATCAGTTTTTTGCGAATACCTTACAAGTCATGCTTTCTAGGCTGGTACATTATGAGTATCAAACTATTTAGAATTCAATTTTCAAGACCTTTTGCGTAACAAAATTTCAAAATTCGGGCCGGAAGTAGCACTTTTAATCTTAGCGAGTAGCACTTTTTCTTTGAATATCTCGCAAAGTATGGAGTCTAGAGAGATTTTTGAATAATTTGTATATAAAATTACCCACAGGCTTATTTTTCTTAGAAGATAAAACTATTTAAAACAATTTAGAGCAATTTTGTATAATTTGAAATGCTCATATGTATAAGAAAGTCGTGTGGTGGCCACACCTCATTATTTCTTAGTAAGGAAGTATTTAAAATTGTTAGCATTTCAGAAAATCAGATATTTATAAATTTCTATATCAAGTATGACAATACTTTATTTGATATTTTTTTACACATTGTGTATATAGGCATATTCAATTTTCTGAATTGTTACTCAATACAAAATATTAATAAAATTATAAAACAATAAAATTACCTTGTGAAGTAGAATGACATATCAGCATATCAGAATGTTTTCTTGTTGGGATTATGCCTACACCATCAGTCTCTGTTTTCCTGATGCCACTGTCAAGATCCGAACCTCTATATTCATATAGTAGAAAAACATAAACATAATTGCCTTCCAAACTTGTTACAATATATTACCTGCATATTTGATAGATTATAATTTTAGGTTTGTTCTGCAAATTTGGACAATTATCACCAAAGAATTGACTTTCAATCCAAGAAGTTCTGACAAATTCCTCATCTACACATTTTACTTGAGATTCGTTAACATATGCACTGCCATGACTCATTATTATAAGAAACATTACATCTACAGATTTAAGTACATTATTATTTGCAAAGTCCTTGATATCTTTTTGCATTTGCTACAAAAAAATACTATAATAACATGTAATAACATTAAAATGTAATGTTACAAGAGCCGTTCGATTTTCTTTTAAAATTATTGTATAGCCACCCATTTGCTTAAACAATTCTTGTAAATTTTCTTGATCAACCTGTGCTCCTTTTCTGGGTTTATCATGAAGGAATATTTTATTGTTTATAATTAACACAGCTCCTCTAGATTGTGACCGCATGGTATATGGATTTAATAGCTGGCTAAAATCATCTTTAAATGAGTCTGATGATACAACATCAATACATAACTTGTTTTCTGTCCTCAAATCAATTGCAGTACATCTTGTAAATTTTTTTGGAAATATTGGCACAGTATGTAGATGAACAGGACTAACATCTATTAAAAACACAATATATCAACCATATAATTAAACATAAAAAATATTTGCCTTTCAATCCCAATAGTTTATTTGCTAATTGTGTTTGATTTGTTTCTTGTAATGACAAAAGAAAATTATTGAATGCATTTGGACCTCTTCCCAAAAGATCAAACAGTAAGTTTACTTTACTCTCATAATCACACTTCTGTAACAAAACATATTTAACTTATATAATTTTTCTATATTACATACAAACGTGCCTCGTAAGTTCTAATACTATCCCTTGTGAAAACACCATTTTTAACTAGTTTGGGCAATAAACTTTGAAAATTGCAGTTGTTTAACAATTCGCAGTGATTTCGTCGTATTATATTCCTATGTATCTCTTCCATTGTTTCTTTCCAAAATTATTTTATGATTTTTTTTGTTTGGAGTTTTTATAACCATTATCACCAATATAAACAATTAATCAAGAACGCTATGCAAGAACGTAAACAAAGCATGGACAAAAAGATTTCATCTGCGCAAACGTAACCTACCAAAAGATCATCGAATGAAATGATTTAAAAGCAAAAGTCCACCACGAACTCACGATGATTCGACAAACATGCAATGAAATGCAATCACTTAGAATTATACAATTTAAACCGAATAAACAATAATAATAAATTGTTTCTCTGCATTAACTTTTGGCGTAGTTTTTAGTGTAAGGGCTGGTTTTTCCCACCCCAATTAAAATATTCTGTTAACTTCAATATTATAATACATTTATTTCTGCAAAATAGCTTTAATTTGTTTAGCTTACTTTCCTAGTAACTTTCCTCAAAATTGTGTGTTGCATTGGTGTTGGAATGCGTTAATGGCGCGTGTGGAAGGAATATACGCTCACTAAGTGAGCGTAGAATTTTTCCGCTAGCAAAAATGAAGCTGAATCCGATCATTGAACAGTTGCGCAACGGTTGTGTCTGCTGAATGCGACCAAATATGTCAAGTTCTACAATGCTAACCGTGCAATCGGAAGAAAGAAATGGTTAGATAATTGACTTTAGCCGATGTTGGCAAGTTATAAACCACTATTATATGATAATCAGCCTGACATTTTGTAATATTTTTTTATTAAATTAGAATTTTGCTATAGTGAGGGGTGCGTATCATATACAGTGCTGCCAATTGCGGGTATTTTACCCGAAATGCGGGTATTTTAGTCAGACTGTCGGGTAAAATTGTGAAGCGGGTAAAATCGGGTATTTTCACATAAAACAATTAAAATCTCCTTTTCTTAACTCGATTTAGTCAACATCAGATATCAATATGTATTTTATTGTCTTTTAAATCTAAACGCTACAGAAAGATTGTTGATGCATTTATGCAGCAATTCTATCAATTTCAGTGACTTGAAAGAGAAAAATGTTTTAACTGTTGACCACACAAATATTCGCTTGTTTGTTCCATTTCTGTCTGCTAAAAGAACAAAAGCTACTTGTCTTGTTAAGGAAAGTTTAGGATGTACACTTTGCAAAAATCTGTTTGAAATATTGAAGGAACCTAGATGTTTTTTTCCTTAGTCCTGGACGAGACGGCGGACTTGAGTGCAATAAAACAATGTGCAATTACTGTTATATACTATTCAAAAACAAATGATGTCAAAGTAACTTTTTTGATGTGGTTAAAACTGCATCTGGAAAAGCCAATGGTTTGTTCAACTCTTTGAAAAAATTCACGAAAATTTATTTAGAATTTATGTCATATATTGTAACAGATTTTAACCTTATATTTCAATCAGAATCGCCACTCATTCATAAATTGAAACCTGAAACACAAAGATTGTTGATGCATTTATGCAGCAATTTAATTATCAATGTGAGTGACTTGAAAGGGAAAAATGTTTTTGCTGTTGACCACACAAATATTCGCTTGTTTATGCCACTTTGCAAAATTTATTTAGGTATATCTGCCACTGAATCTTTTGAAATGTTGAAACATTATGCATCGCAAACTGAAATTGACCAGTTTCTCAAAAGTTGTTTAAATTTTTATGTAGAGCCTGTCCCTGACATTAAAACGCGATTTGATTTTTCTGATCCAATTTTTAACATTTTAAGAATTCTTGAACCAAAAACGGTCCAATCCTATAAAATAAAATCGCTGCAAAAAATTGTACAAAGATTTCCAATAAATAAAGAATTTACAAATCTTCTAATTTTGGACATGGAATGGGAGCAGCATGGTTTTTTTTAAATCATTAGGAGTATGCTTTAGATTGTGAACTAAGTTGTGAAGTTTATTGGAAAATGGTGTTTGAATTGAAAAATGCTGCAGATGTTCTTCTTTTCCCCAATATGAAAGTAGTGCTTTCCTTACTTTTTATTCTGCCTTTTTCAAACGCATTTGTTGAAAGAATGTTCAGTAATTTGAAAAATATCAAGACAGACCACAGAAATGCGTTAGGCACCGCAACGCTAACGTCTTTAATGGCAACAAAAAGAGGCATTAAAGATATGGGAGGTTGAAGATCTTACATACATTCGAATTATTTTAGACCACTTTTAAATTTGGCGCTTTCTATTTGAAATGTCGGGTAAAAGCGGGTATTTTTCATTCGCTATGCGGGTAAGGCAGACGTATGGCTCTGGCAGCACTGATCATATAGCGCGAGTGTCAAACAAATTATTGTACATATATGACACCTTTTAAATATGCGTCACATTTTTAGAATATCGTTCTAAATTAATCGATAAATAAGATGTCTAGAAATTTATATATACCGGTGTACCTTTTCGTACTTGTATACAAAGTAATAATGAAAGTATTTTATAGAGCCGGTTTTTCCAACACCGATTAAAATACTTGGTTACCTAATTATTCTCTCCTAATCCTTGCTTATCTCTAACCAGCATTTTTCAATGCGAAGAAATTTCTTCGAATAATATGAGCGCCATTTTCTATATTTAAATTTATTCTTTGCGCTTTTTGCGTTTGTTTTATTTCTTTTAGCATCTTTTAAATTTATTTTGTATTATACAGATGTTCCATAACCTGGTGGCTGACCATAGTTATACTTTTTAAATGGAATAGCCTGTATATATATTATTACATTTTGTATCCCCCGTATAATCTTAGTCAAAAAGTAAAAGATAGTATAGGCCTAAAATCTAAAGTTTTTGATTTATTACCATTTTTCTGAAAAACTCAAAGTTTCGATAAAATTATATAGGTAACTCGAAAACGACGGCTCATGAGATCACCACAATTTTTGGTAGTGTTCTTCATAATAAAAGGACCTAATGCAAACATTTTAGCTTTTTTGTCAACTACTAATTGCATGCGCAGAAAACTGGATTAAAATTACATGACAAGTTTTTTCTAAAAATCAATTTTTTTCAAATGGAACAGCCTATAGGTATATCGCTTCTTTGAATTCCTTGCTTAATTGCGTTTTAATCGGAGTTGGAAAAACCGGTCCCTATTCTATTAATCTTTAAAGAATCCTTATTTCAAATGTCGACAGTAAAGTAAATAAATAATAACTAATTGTCATTGAATTGCTGAAATCGAGTATCTTATCAAATCAATATGTGGTATTACATACTGCTTATTACTATTTACTTATTATTAACATTTGGAACATGTACTTTTTGCCAATATTTCGTCAACTACTAAGTTTAAACAAATTTATAAAGAATTCATATGTAATCATAATTAAATTTGAGAAGAATTTTATTAAAAAAGCTTTTCGAAATTTTTACCTGAAATAGGTGTTTTATAACTCTTATCGAAAATCAGTTTTTTGCGAATATTTCGCAAGTCATGCCTTTTAGGCAGATACGTTACGAGAATGAAAGTATTTAGAACATAATTTTCAATACCTTTTGTATAAAAAAAAATTTCGAAGTTCGGACCGGAAGTAACACTTTTACTCTATGGAATAGCTATTTTTTGCAAATATAACGTAAATTATGCATTCCATATATATTTGTCAAGAGTACAAAAGTATTTAGAGCTAGATTTGGAATATTTTTTGTATAAATGAAATTTCGAAATTCGGACCGGAAGTAGCACTTCTACTCTTAGCGAGTAGCACTTCTTTTCAAATATCTCGCAAAGTACGAGTATGCATTCGATAGGTAGAGATTTATTAAGAGAATAGAAGTATTTAGAATAGGATTTTGAATATTTTCTGTATAAAAAAATCTTAAAATTAGGACTCGAAGTATCACATTTACAGGTTTATTTTTCGGATTATTTTTCTACGATACAACTTATGTATAATTTGAAACGCTTATAAGTATAAGAAAGTCGTGTGGTGGTCACACTTCAAATTTTGAATCGAGATACGCTAGATATTTTCATTCTGAACACGACGATATATTTACTTTACCTTCAAAGTAACCCTAATCTTCAAAAAATATTTTAAAAGTAATGAGATTGATCACAAATTGCGTACTGATATATGGCAGATAGGCAACACACATTTCAAACCTCCATTCACAGTTTTGTAATGTCTAAGACCATCGATGTGGAAGGTATACCTGGTCAACTGTAATAAGCTGAACACTAGTAAACAGAGATTGTTTTCAACTTTTTTATTACATTAGTGTAAAAGAATATATTAAATTAGTTTATAAAAGAAACATTTAGGCAAATGTATTTTAAATTTGCCGCTTATTTATGATTTATAGCTATAAACCGGACGTACCAGGTTTAAATTACGACGGAGCAAAGAAATAATATAAACAACACGCAGTTACTGAATAGCACTATTCATATGGTGAACTACAACATCTGTTGTTGTCGCGAAAACGACAGCAAAAAAGTCCATTTCACTGGCAAATTCCTTTCCTCATCGGCGTAGGTAGAAGCGTGAGGGGTTTTTAAATTTTATTATATTTACCTTATATTTCCTAAGATAAATAAAGTTATATATGTATATTCATACTTATGTTAATTTCGTTTTTTCATTGTTTTGACTGTTAATTACATACTTCGTAATTTTTGTAATAGTTCCTGTTTAATACCGTTTCATTGATTCTACTTCTCCCAATTATCTTGACGTAAGTGAACATGAACATTTAAATATATATTATGGTATATTTTGATATTATAGGCTAACTAAATGAAGATCGTTTACTGTTACCTATACCTAACTCAACCTATTTTCGAGATATTTCACTATTTTTGAAAATGTAGATCAAAATTTCAGAGACATTGCTGTCTTCCATATTTGAGCGAATTTTTTAAAATTGTATTTAATGTATACTCAAACCATTAGACTCTAATATAAGCTAAAGTTGATATCTAAAAATTATACAGGGTGTTTAAAAACTACATTTGTGTTTTGACTGACATTAAAGGCAAATAACTTTCTTATTTTAAATGGAACACCCTGTATTTATTGCCATATTTAGATTCCAATTTTAATTGTTTTTAAAATTGTATTAGGGTTTCCTATACCTATCTCTTATAGTTTTTTGGCAATTTAGGATTTTCAATTTCAAACACTAATTTCTTGCAAAATATTTTTCAAAATGCTAATATTTATTAACCTATTGGGTTGATTGGTTTTGTTTCACATTAATTAAAAGGCGTCATAACTAGGTAAATAAAAAATACATACTTTATTAAACAAACAACAAACTTAAATTGTAAAAGAAAACTAATGTTTTAACAAGTGCTCGAAATGATGTCCATCTGTTTCAATGCATAATCGAATTCTCTCTTGAAAGGACTGTTTAACTCTTGTTAAAATATTTGGTGTTATAGAACGAAACGCTATTCTTATTCGTTCTCTCATATCGTCGGGTGTGGTTGGTGGTGTATCATAAATGATATTTTTGACATATCCCCATAAGAAAAAATCGGGACTCGTTAAGTCTGGGGATCTTGCTGGCCAATTCTGTGGACCGCCGCGTCCTATCCACCTATTGGGATATTGCCCATTCAATTCATTTTTTACATCTAGTTGTAACCACGTCGAATTAAGTGGTATATTTTCCAAAAAAAAATCGAAGAAACATGGCGCCGTTTAAATGACCATCAAAAAAGAACGGACCTACCACTTGCGTTCCAATTATTCCACCCCATACATTGACACAATCTGTGTTGCCTATCAATAGTTCTAAAAAAAATGGGGATTTTCGTCACTGTAATGAAAATTATGTTTATTAACTAATCCGTTATTGTGGAATGATGACTCATCCGAAAACAGTACAAAATCGAAGAAATTTTCATCTTCACTAAACTTTTCTAAAACCCATAAACAAAATACGAGTGTAATTGAATACGATATGGGAAGAAGTTGTGCCTTTTTATAATTCTTCCGACGCTCCGCCTGCTTATTTCAGTGGTTTCACATATTTTTCGCTGACTTGTATGCGAATTTTCTGCCAGAGATCCGATAACAACAAAATTATTTTCTTTATTTCCCGTAATTGGTCTTTGCCGTTCTGGTTTCTGATAACGCACACTTCCTGTTCTTCGGAAAACTTGCAATAAATTTTCTAATGACCGCCTGGCAGGATGACGCCTGTTAGGATACTTTTGAGCATAAACTCTTGATGCTAGCAAGCAATTTTCGCCACACTCTCCGATTACTAAAATCATATCCACCTTTTCGTTTTCAGAGTAGGTTCTCATTTTAAATAATTAAAATTATTTAAACGACGTCGAATAGCGTTGATGTCTTAACTAATATGTACTGTCACTGTCAAATAATTTATCTGTTTGAAGCATAGACTAAACAATCCAGACCGGCAACTTAATCCTATATTTTATCCAGAGTACTCATCCTTGTTAAGCAAACGTAAATTTCATTACTCTACCATCTTTGTCAGATTCACTGAACTTGGAGATGAGATGGCGCTACCGTCAATTGAAATGTTTGTTATGCTGTGGTTATATGTCATACAAAACTACATTTCAAGTTTGACACGTTTGACATATTTTTGCAATCCTTTGTCGTACATCGTATTAATTATATGTTGATACAAATATGGTGTCCAAGTGTTTAGTGTGCGGGTTTGGGCACGATGAAGTTAACAAAATGCACAGGTTTCCTGCAAATATCGACTAGTGAGTATAAATATTGTAAAGTTGTACTTTAAATATGCATATTACAAAATTTCTTAGTCATCATATTTTATTATATTACAAGATTTGTATTATTTTTGTCATCTCGTTACTGGTTGTGTAATTTAATTTTACTATGTATTGTATAAGTATATGTATCAATAAAAACTATTATTATTATATCCCTGTTTTCCTTGACAGTTTTCACTTGATTATTATATTTCTTTTAATCTTAGTAGTAATAGGTCACCGTAAGAGCGATGTTATAATACATGTAAGTAAAAGATTAATATTTATCACATATTTAATATGTAACACCACAAAATTACACATAAGATGCTCAACCTATGGCTATAATTGTTACAGTAAGTAATATTTATTACCATAGTTTTAGTAACTTTTGTGTATGTTTCTGTTACATAAATAACGTATTTAATAAGCGTATTCTAAAAACAAGTTTATTTCAAATTCCGCGCCAATATGCTGCTAGCGCCATCTTCGTACTAAGTTCACTGATGTGTGACAAGGATAGAAGATCTTGGATATTTTTTTTCAAGTAGTTGCCGGTCTGGGTTGTTTAGTCTGTGGTTTGAAGTATTAATAACAGCGGCAAAGCCTACTTTTGGAAAAAATTGCAAGAAATTAGTGTTTGAAATTGAAAATCCTAAATTACCAAAAAACTATAAGGAAACCCTAATACAGTTTTAAAAACAATTAAAAGTAGAATCTAAATATGGCAATAAATACAGGATATTCTATTTAAAATAAGAAAGTTATTTGCCTTTAATGTTAGTCAAAACACAAATGTGGTTTTTAAACACCCTGTATAATTTTGAGATATCAACTTTAGCTTATCTTAGAGTCTAATGCTTTGAGTATACATTAAATACAATTTAAAATAATTCGCTCAACTATGGAAGACAGCAATGTCTCTGAAATTTTGATTTACATTTTCAAAAACAGTGAAATATCTCGAAAAAAGGTTGAGTTAGGTATAGGGAATATAACAGTAAGTGGCCTTAATTTAGCCTATAGCATCAAAATATCCCATAATATACAGGGTGTTACATTTAAATTTTCATAACTTTGGTTTGCCAAATTTTTTTGACTCACTCTGTATATTTCAAAATAATTTTAAAACATGCCTCTAATGAACCTACACAACCTTTAATAAAAATAAAAATAAAACATATTACCGCTTTTCGTATATAAACCGACGGAAATGAGGTGCCCCACTCTGTATACTGATTCATGCAAATTGCATTAAAGTTGGAAATTTCCTTTGTTTCATGTGAAAGATCGTTCTCAACAATTAGGAGAATCAAAAACTGGCTTACGTGGGCCGTGGGTGAGGACCGATTCAGTTCTTTAGCTCTTGCAAACGTTGAAAATGTTGTGAAATTATGTATTAAAACAGGAAGTCGGAAACTGTATGCTTTAATAAACGCAGATTGTCGGATTCGCAAAATAATTACCAACAACTAATTCATAAACAAGGGTGCTTGTATCTATAACTTATAAATTTATAAACTTATTATTTTTGAATAAAAACATCTTTTTGTATTTATTCTTTTCTTTTGGTTTCAATATATTGATTGTACGTCAAAAAATATCTTACCTAGACACATATAGTAAGAGCTTTAGCCACCCAGATCTGATGAGCTAATTTCGCCCATGCTGTAGGGAATAAAATTCCATCACCCCGTTTATTTTAACACCAAAACATGATGGACGCGAGAGAATACCCAAAATATCAATTTTTTTATTTTTAGCCGCTCAGATTTCTAATTACTAAAATAATTTGAAACATGATATTAACTGAAAGATTTATTCGTTATTTTGTTAAATACATCATAGGAGGGTCTAGCCATTTGAAAAGCTATCTTAAATACTGATAATTTAGTTTTATTTTTAACATCTATATTTAATTTCCACAAGGACGCCCAATCTGCACTCTATTGTCGAATTAAAGCTCAGTACATTTACTCTTTATTTTAGGTAATTCTTTAAAGAAGCCCATAAATAGATATACTTCTATTTTTAACGTCGAACGATTTTGCATCAGATTATATTGAGAATATTGAATGAAATGATAATATGAATATGATATCGATAGCTACATACTTATATAAACACTATCACGAGGAAATATCGGTTTCTGCGGTAGTTTTGAGTACATTTATTATTATGTAAACCGACAGGTGCGATTGGGCATCATTGCGGGTTTCCATATATAACAATTTATAGATTCTATATGTAGAGGAAATTCTATTCTTGAAACAGCTAAAATATAAGAGGAGCATTCAGTATTACGGTATATAAAATCGATATTTCGTGATCTACCTACAATGAAAATTGATAGTGATGACGTCAGATATATATATATAATATGCGTGTATTGGTAATTGTATACAGAATGTACATAATGAATAGTACGAGAAATACATCAAATAAAAAGCTACCGTCCCACCTGTATTTTAGCATGTTTCACATAATTACAATGGAATGTTCGAGGCATGACATTATTTTATTATTGTTTTTATTATACACAGTACACACGCACGCTTTGCTATCCACCATAATATTTATGTAGGAAAGTATAAATCGTATGATATGTGCACACAACATTCGAACCTAACTAACACTTATGTATATTCATTCATTAGAGTTTGTCTAACGAAATTGTTTTCGGATGGAAGATAAATATAAATTTATTATGCAAAATGCTTTTCCACTTTGATAAAATTAAGATAAGATTACGCTTTGGCTTGGTTAAAAATGCTGCTTGACTCCTTAATTTAATTTTTTTCTTAGTAAATGCCGAATTTATTTTTAGAACACAATAATTCATTGACATTACATAGGTACCTAGTGTAAATTAGTATTAATGATATGATAAGTATAATTAATTCTAATTAACAATTAACATTTGTTACTAATTCTTAATTTTTAATTGCAATTACATTTTTTCCAACACTAGGTTGTACATCATCACATCTAAACGAAGATATCCAAACTGGGCTGCATAACATAAAAATTAACATAATGGCATACATACTAAATACATACTATTAAGTTTTGAACAAAATCTAGAAAGACGCCACCTTTTATATTTAATTTGACATATTTTGATAAAAGTTACATCAAATAAATGACTCCATCATCGATTTTTACAAATAGATCAATCAGTATTAGGAGGACCTTGGGGAATGACGACCAGTGGTTATTAACGACCAAACCATTTATATAGTTTCAGCACATAAGACTTCCACTACCATCTGCTATTCCAAAAGATTATTTTGTGATTATATCTTAATTAGAACAGAAACTACTCACTGAGAAGTTTGCATTTATGTGTTTGATTTTCCACGCATGTAGGTAATTCTATGATAGGTGTTCTTACGATTTGTTAACAAAAAACTAAAGTTTCCAAACGCCTATGAACATATAAGCTAATCGTTTTCAGATAATGACGACCATTTTTGTGTGTCGTCATTACCCTCATATGATTTTAAATAAAATTTGTCAGAGTGCCGCGTAAATGCATTCCAAAAACCAATAAGACGCTTTCGACCAAAGGAGAGTTATAGGTAGCAATAATTGTGATAACAACGCGCTCCTTCTAGAACGTTTTGCATACCGTATGAAGCATTAGAAGCACGTCTAAAAAGAGCAGAAAAGAGTAGAACTTCATCACCAAATCTAGGTCGTCAAGCTACTTTCTCCGAGGAACAATAAGAAGATAAGACCGAGCAATTGAATACTCAAGCTAAAATCTTTTGCCCACTAACTATCAAAGTACTGCACAAAGCAATATTTCTAGTTAACTGAAAGTAACCACATGATACATAATTTAAATATAGCGAATCAAAGGAAGGACTGGTTCTATAATTTTATTGCGAGAAATCCTTCAGTTAGAAAATGGAAAGCAGGCACAACTACCTTAAATAGAATAATGGCTTTTAGCAAAGATGAGATAGTGATTTTGGAGGGGAGGACTGGAAAGTGTAACGAAAAATATAAATTTCCACCAGGTAAAATATCTAACGTCGAGAAAACGGCTTTCGATGGTTCAAATAAAAAGAACATACAGTAGAGTCTCGATATAGTGAACTAATTAATGCATGGCTTTATCACTCCACCGAGGTTGTTCACTATTTGGAGTGCAGTTAAGAACGCTCAATAGGAATACTTACAAGGTGTTTATTACTTTATTAACTTAACACTTCATATTTTAATGCTTAAACCTTATAATAAAATAAAAAAATGAATAGCAGTAATAGTGCTTAATAACTATGTAATACAGTAGAAAAAAAATACATATGCAAAATTAAGTTAGTCAATGGATTGAAAGAAATCTGTTACTTTTGTTTGCTTTGTTGGCTTATTGTACATTTTTTGAACCAACTTAGTTCTCAAATGTTGAAGGGCAATTACACGAGAATATTCTATTTCATTTGGGTTTTCTTCAGCCCACTGAAAAACCGTATTCAAAGATTTCAGTGCTTCATCAGTGGAAATCAACTTGTCAGTCACAGTTTCATCGTCATCACCAACGCTGTCTTCATTTTCAATTTCAGTTGTGACTTCATCTTTCTCATTTTCTAACTGACGGTCCTCATTCCAAACTTGAACATCATGTCGATCATAAACCTGTAAATTAATTTTAAGAACCTATGCAAGTAGATATGCATTTAATTTTTTTACTTCAGAGTTTATGAGGTTTAAGATATTCATAACTTCAGACTGTGCATATTCTGGATCTTCATCATTCAATCGTAACTTTAAAACACTTAACGGAATGTTTTCTTCTTCATCATCATAATCGTTTGTTTCTGGTAATATGTTATGCCAACATTTTCTAATTACTGTTGGGTTTAATTTTTCCCAGGCCAAATTCAAGTTTATAAGAGCATCTCTTAGAGTTACGGCTTTTAACGCTGTTCCAATGTCATTTTTGGTAACCACGTCAGATAACAATTTTTTACGATAAAATAGTTTTACCAAACGTATCACATTTTGATCCATAGGTTGGATCAATGGGGTGACGTTCGGTGGCATATACATTACCGTAATGCATTCATCAATGTTATTAAGTTCTTCTACTGGTGGATGGCTTGGAGCATTGTCTAACAATAATAATGCTCTTATTGGCAAACCTTGACTTTCTAAAAACTCTTTTACCTAAAACTGCATGTGAAGACGCTGCATAAAAACATCTGCAAACTTACCTCAGGAATAAATTTGTTTTTAAACCAACGTTTAAAAATCTCTGCTGTCATCCACGCTGTTTTGGAATGGTCATAATTAACAGGACGATTGAAGTTTTTGAGTGTTCGAGGATTCTTAGCTTTTCCTATGACTAGCAACTTGACTTTGTGTTTTCCAGAGGCATTCGTACAAGCTAAGAATGTTACTCTTTGTTTTTCTGCTTTTCTTCCAGGAGCTGTTTTTTCTAACGACGAGACATAAGTTTTATCAGGTAGGAGTTTCCAGTATAAACCTGACTCATCCGCATTATATATTTGTTCTAAATTAAGTTGAAGTTCTGTTATTTTTTCGGATAATTTTTCTTTAAATGGAGCGATTAGTTCTGGCTGGGATGACAGTTTCTCCCCAGCAAGTTTTAAAAACCTTATGCCGTAGCGTTTTTTAAATTTCTGCAGCCAACCGTTGCTTGCATGAAAGGAACCTGTGTAAAATTTTGCATGAAGCACCTTTGCCTTCTCTTTAAGTATCTCTCCGGTTATAATCGTGTGTCGTTCTCTTTGTTTCAAAAACCACTTGTAAAGAGTTTTTCCATTTTTTGATAAACAGATAGTTTTAACGTTTTTCTTTTTCCGGGCCCACTAAACGTACTATCAATCGTTTTCAAAATCATACGCCTTTTGTTTCTTATCGAAGTTATTGTCGATTTAGCAACTCCATATTTCCTGGATAATAGTACAGATGCAACACCCTGTTGCAATGATTCTAAGATTTCTGCCTTTTCTTCCAATGTTAGATGCTTCCTTTTAGCGTGAGACATTTGGAAAACATAAACACAATGTACACTTCACAGTACGTCTTCGTAATTGTTAACTTGTATTACAAAAATATTCACTGCAATACACCGAAACTCCCCGAGTAACTGCTAAATCTGAACTGCGGAATAAACGCATTACACATACGTACGCCTTTACGCTTTCCGGGGAAGTCCCTGTGTATGTGCTTGTGCAACTCACTCTAGCGAGGTACAATTTGTTCACTATTTCGAGGCCAATACTAATATTTCACTGTTCACTGCAGTGGATAGTTCACTATATGGTGTGTTCACTATATCGAGACTCTACTGTATGTTGAAATGAAGATGCTGAGAAGGAAACATCATCAATATAAAAAAAACAACTTTGAGATAACGGCTCAATACATCATCAAACCTATCGTCATCACAAAGTTGTTTTTTTGATAAAGTGTAATATGTGAAGACTATGGAAATACAGAGACTTGGTAGCATTGTATACTGAGATCGATGGGCTCATATGACATAGTTAATAATTAGTTTTTATTAACTATTAATAACCGTCTTTGTTTATTAAGCACTAACGTACTTATGCTGAGTGTTTGTTGCATTCATTAAGTATTGGTAGGTAACTAAGTGCGGTCAGTTTTCTCAATAAACATGTATTTTTCATATATGGTTGTCTTTTCCCTATAAGTACTATGGTTGCTATTACCTCGCAAAAAAACGGTAACTACAATCGAAAACAAGAACACTTTTATCAAATTCATTAGCACATATGAAAAGAAGATAAGTTTAGCTATAAAATGCTGGTACAACAAATATAAGCAGCTCTCTAAGAGTGATCAATAATACTGCTTAAGTGGGGTCTTTTCAGCACGCTCTCGACGCCTATGTTTAACATGCATTTTAAATGAGATGAATTGTATGTAGGCTAGGCTCGATATGGCGCACGTTCATCTCATTTAATTATTTATCTATTTCTTACCATTTATAAACGGTCTGGAAAATTTCCCTACAGCAATTTTCTGACAAAAAAATGTCTTGAAAAAGAAATTTCCCGACTGACAAATTTACAGACAAACAATTCAACGAATTAAATTTCCCGACAGATAAAAACATTCTTTCACACATTATCTTGGTTTAGGAGGGATACAATTTTTTGTTCTAATTTCTTTTTCATTTAGTTTCTAAGATTTGTAACTAAGGATTGGTACTCGTTCAGTACAATTATTAGCATAGGGAGCACGTAGACGTCTGCAATAATTTAGTAACAATTTCACATATGATAAGAAAGTCGTGGGAACGGCAATATTGGTGTCTATACGGCCCTCCAATCTAGCTTCCGAAATTTTCGGGTAATATATTTAATGCTATTACCAGACAACACAAAAAATTCCTAAATTCATTTGCTGCAAAAGTTAAAAAATTTGGGACTGGCTTATCATCAAGTACCAACTTTACGGAAACTAGCATGATAAGTGTATCTTGCCGGAAAAAAAACGATTTCAAAGCATCGTAGATGATGCTTCTATTTTTCTCAAATTCCATCAACATGTCTAAAAAAAAACCTGTACGAAATAGATGCAGAATTTGCATTAAAGCTAAAGTTACTGCAAGTTCTAGCATGTGCCCTGATAGCAAACATAGTCGATGGCTTTGAAACCTTTCTTCTTATTTTAACAAATTTATTCATCATATCAAATTCATTAGGTACTCAAATTTATTTAGAACTACAAAGCCATTTACCTATCAATATTTTTATTAAGCTATTACTAAAATTAAATTAAAAGTACGAATGTAGAAAATGCGCTAAGCAGATTACCAACAAGTGACGAAGTACTGAGATATATCTAAAAAGCAAAAAAAAAAGAAAGCAACAGAAGTAGATCAAATTTTATGAAAACATGTATACATTAATAAGGAAGATACGATAGGAAGACAAAAAAATACGGGATAAATAACCAGATAATCGGAGTTAGACTGCAAACAAGTCAACCGGTCAAACTATTGAAGAATTACATTGTTGAATACAGCATATAACATTTTAAAGGCACTCGCCAAAGAAAAGAATGACTTATCAAACATACTGAAATAGTACTGGGGGATTACCAAATTACTAAATGAAATTAAAGTCAACAATAGACGCGAAACAGATGTTGAAACAAATTACAAATTTAAGTTTATGAACACAAGATTAAGCTTACATGTTATGCTGCCTGCTGATTTAAAAATGTATTTGACAAATTGAAGAGAATAAAACCAAGACAAGAACTAAAAAATATAAATGCGTCAAACAAACTACTGTGGACTAATCATCATAACTATGGAGAAATATAAAACAGTAATAAAGAATAGTTAATGGAATATTGAGAATATAGAAATTAACCAATGAGTTTGTCCAGGAGATAATTTGTCGACAATGTTTACAATGCTTTCATTCAGCAGACGGATCGGACCGTTCCCGCTCCAACTGTCCACTTCACAACAATTGAGTGTTCGCTGGACAGGACCGCTCACCTTTATGTGATCGTCTGTCATCTGGTACTTTTCATTGCTGCCATGTCAAAATTATACAAATTATACCGAATAAACAATAATAATGAATTGTTCTTCTGCATTAAGTTTTGGCGTAGTTTTTAGTGTAAGGGCTGGTTTTTCCAACCCCGAATAAAATATTCGGTTAACCCCAATATTATCCTACTTCAAAATTAGGTATTACGTTGGTGTTGGAATGCGTCAATGGCGCTTGGGTAGAGAATACGCTCACTAAGTGAGCGTAGAATTTTTCCGCTCACAAAAATGGCGGCCGCTCCTGAACGTCTTCAGAGTGAGCGGACGTCTACTGGATATGATCACTGAATAGTTGCGCAACTGTTGTGTCTGCTGAATGCAAGCAATATTTTTATAGTATCCGTGAACAGTATAATAATGGAAATAAAAATAAACTAATTTAAATGACAGCGTCGTAGATGGCATATCAATCATTACGAAGAGAAAAATATACCTTCCTACAAAAAGCATTTGAAGCAATCGCATAACGACCAGAGAAAAGATGGTTAGAAATTAATTAAAAGTATATACCTACTTTGCTACATCGCGACGAGAAACAAGATAAACATATGATAGAACTATAATACTAGGTCATAAAAACAACGAAAGAACAAGCATCAAAAACAGAATTCAATTAGGATACAAAGCATTTCATGCTAGCACGTGCTTTCTGATAGATAAAAACTTATGTGTAAAGACAAGAATGAAAATATGTACATCAAAGAATACTCAGACCTGCAGACAGAGTAAGCATGCAGTAAAAGAAGAAGAGCAACAAATAGTTCTCGAAAGAAAGAGAATATAACAAATAGTGAGAGCAAAAAAAATGGATGATGACGACTTTAGAAGACCTACACGAAATAGAGACATTTGTGAAAGGAGAAAACATGAAGTTCTGCTGGTTACTAAGAATCAGATGGTTTGGGTCAACTCACTAATTATACCTAACTATGAGAGAAAATGAAAATAAAAAAGGGGGTTTGATCGCTCACAAAAAACGAATCCACGGGGTACTAAACAGCTTCAATTTTTTTTTTATTTTACTACGAACATGAAATCAAATGTAAATTATAGGCACCTATGCAATTTGCGGTTTCATTTTGAGGAAAAAAATTGTTATTTTACATATTTGCTAGCATTTTTTAAAAGGTATTGTCTGTATTTGTTTAATAAACTATCATCATGCTAGAAATTTGTAAAATACACTTAGGTACTCCCGTTTATTGGACTAGATTATGTATAAACTGATTGTTTTTCGTAATTATGTACGTATACACAGAAAACATTTTCGTTAGGCATATAAAAATTTATAGCCTGTGCAATTATTCAATTTAACAATCTAGAAATTTACCTATATCATCTAAAAATTGACCAAACTTAAAATTGACTAGTGTTCTCTCCACGGCACACTTTTCTAAACATATACATTAGCCGCTTTACTATATATAATATGTATATGTATATATGTATAGGCTATTTAGGCTGAGTGCAAGGTAGTATGTCATTTTGCAAAATATTATAATACCTTGGTCACTCACACGTGTGCAACATTAAAATCTATGGTATCTGTTCTTGCTGCGACTAGCACCAAATAAGTCGGAAAGAAATAGACACGAAAAAGAAATATATACGTTTTTCATTTAAATCGTATTCCAATTAACTACGGAATGCCTTATTGCTATACAAGCATGTTTATTGTTACGGTACAGTTTCAAATCTTATCATGTAAAATGTATGTATATATTATGCCCCTAAATTGTATTATTTCGAGAAAATATTCTGTATAAAATGATAAATAATTACAGTAATCGTAACTATACAAGCTAACGAAATGCATAACAGTTATTAAAGATTGCATGTGGCAATTTATAAAGAATTTCCAACTCTCTTTATTAAATCAATACAATCGTAAACGTAAAGGAAATTATACATCTATCAAGTAATATACTTATATATATGTTTATTATGTATAATATATCAAAGACACGTACGTCTATAACTTCGGGTATGTATATGTACATGAAGTATCTAAATTAGACAATGTACAAAGAATTGAACTAAATACATATGTAGGTAGGTATGTATGAGATATTTAGGAGAATAGAATGCAGGATATAATTTAGTTGCTGGATAATATTTTTGCGTTCAAAGGACAATAAAGTGTCCCGTTTAATGTGTCCGTCATTGAAATCCCCTAAACCATGAGGAATAGAGATTTTATTGAATGAGATAACATGTTAACAGTAAGAAACATCTTTTTCGCTTATGAGATAACAATGGTGAGCACGCTAAGACACCTGTCCCTATATGTACTAGATATGTGTATATGTATTACCTATACAGGTAATATCTCCCTTATTTGAGTAGATACAAGGATGACACAAAAACTGTTTCAAATAACATCGAAAACTCTTTCAGATTCCCCCAGTTCCCCCTCCCCCCACTTTCCTTTTTCAAAATACATCCTCATTTTTTGTCGAAAGCAATAATAATTCCATATATGCAATGGTGATACATAATTTGCATAACATTAATACAGGATGCGTCAAAAGTTTAGAAAAAACTAACAGCATTATAGAATAAAGCGATATCAAAAAAGTTATTGATCTTAATGGGGAACTACCGAAAAAAGTTCAATATGAAAAAAAAGGTGGGCGGAATCTGGAGGTCTTGATGTTTTTTAAAATAGTTTCGGTTTATCATTGTCTTTTCAAATAACGGAGATATTACCTATATAGGAAATTCTGGGACACTCGTATACCATACCATAGATTGATATGCAACATACAGGGTAATTCAATGACCTGACAAAGTAAATTATTTTTTTTATGCGTAATACAATAAAAACTTTGCTAACTGTATTTGATTGAGTTGATATTGCTTCACAATTTAATAATATATATCCTTATACCGGTGATCCATAAATCACGAGCACAAAAAAGATATACGATTTAGAAGGCCCATATATAATTTAAAATTAAAATAGGAATACTTTTTTTATTAAGGATAATTAATGGCTTATTAAAATCAGAAAGTGACAATTAATTGCCTATAATTTAAGAGTGCCCGGACAAAATAGGAAGGAGCGATATTGTATACGCATATAGTGTTCTAAGTAATACTTAGACTCAGAACTTGTTTTAATATACAGGGTGAGTCAACTACGCGGGCAAGGCCGATTGTATAGGCCTAAAGTAGAAAGTTTTTGACTTATTCCCATTTTTCTGAAAAATTCAATGTTTGTATAAAATTATATTTCTCGAAAACGACGTATTAGATGGACAAAATTTTTTGGAATATTGTTTAAGAGGTCCTAATAGAAGCATGTTTTATTTTTTTACAGTTAGTAACTGCATGTGCAGGAAAGTGGATTAAAATTAGATGACACGTTTTTGTATAAAAGTCAATTTTTTTAAATGGAACACCCTGTATATCAGTTCATTTTTGAATTGTTTATTAAATTTCGTGTCAGAAATATGAAAGACGTTAATACAGTAAAAGTGACTATTACAGAGTTCTTGTCGTTTTTTGATTTGCTTTTGTTAGTTTTTGCAAAAAAGTCGATTTTTTCAAATGGAACACCCTGTATATTATTTCATTTTTGAATTTCTTATTAAATTTCACATCAAAAACATCTAAGACGTTAATACTTTAAAAGTGACCATTACTGAGCTATTGTCTCTTTTTAATATAATTTTGTCAGTTTTGTGGTTTAATTAATATAGTATAGTACTGACAAAATTATATCAAAAAGAGACAATAGCTCAGTAATAGTCACTTTTAAAGTATTAACGTCTTACATGTTTTTGATGTGAAATTTAATAAGAAATTCAAAAATGAAATAATATACAGGGTGTTCCATTTGAAAAAATCGACTTTTTTGCAAAAACTAACAAAAGCATATCAAAAAACGACAATAATTCTGTAATAGTCACTTTTAAAGTATTAACGTTTTACATGTTTCTGACATGAAATTTAATTAACAATTCAAAAATGAACTGATATATAGGGTGTTCCATTTAAAAAAATTGACTTTTATACAAAAACGTGTCACCTAATTTTAATCCAGTTTCCTGCACATGCAGTTACTAACTGTAAAAAAATAAAACATGCTTCTATTAGGACCTCTTATTGTAAACAATACTGAAAAAAATTTTGTCCATCTAATACGTCGTTTTCGGGAAATATAATTTTATACAAACATTGAATTTTTTAGAAAAATGGGCATAAGTCAAAAACTTTCCACTTTAGGCGTATACTCTCTTATAACTTTTTAACTAAAAATTATACGGGAAATTCATAAATGCAATAATATATAGGGTGTTCCATTTAAAAAACTATAACTATGGTTAGCCACCAAGTTATGGAACACTCTGTATAATACTAACTATTTTTAAAATGTGCCCCTAATGAACAGCTTCCACAAGAAAAAAACCGCTTCGAAATATCTTTACTCGTAAAGACACAATCGGCTTTACCCGCGTAGTTGACTCACCCTGTATACTGAGTGTTAGAAAAGGTTTGGCAAATTGATATAATAAGAAGAAAAAAATATGTGAAATGGAATAACCAATATTTTTTACAGAGTCACATTAAATCCTGTGATAGTTATTTTTTGTTGTTGATAGCTTAGAAGATATTTAAATTGAAAATCTCATTAATGAACCAGTAAAATTTCGGTAACTATGTAATATATAGTCTTTGAAAAATATTGATCGAAAAATGTCGATAGTGTATCAAACCGTTCGTAAGGGATTAAAAACAATCGTCGTGTTTTTGACCTCTATTAATATTACATATTAGTACTGTCGTCGTTATTGTTTCTTTGTTTCTTTTTGTTCTAAAAAATATACTCTTTTATTCAATCATATTTAGTTTATATTTTCTAATTCTAATTGAGACATTTGTGTAATGAAAAAGTTGTGAAGATGTACAATTATGTGGATATATTATATTTAAAGATAAGAAAGCAACATAGTAATAAATTATTCAACATTGACACAATCAATTAAAATACTCACTCCACTTGCATAGATCAACTTTTTGTAAAACTTATTGTTTTACTCTTTTGACACTTTCGGCAGATATTTCCGAAGAAATATTTCTATGTCATGTTCTCCTTGTTGTTCTTTCTTCTACATAATCCATATTTATAACATTTTTATTACTTGATACCGAATGGGGTCTTAAAAGTTGATTAAATATTTTCTGAACATTATAGATATGTCCAAATGACAATTAAAAAAAAATAACTAGGCCAAAGTATACTAAATATGATTTAATAAAAAGATATTTCAGAGCAAAAAAAAAAACAAACAACAACGGTAAATTGTACTAAGTAATGTAAACAGATTCTTTTAATATAGGCTTGTGAAGTAAATAAGAAAACGATTGTTTTTAATTTTTTACGAAAAGTTTGGCAGACTTGCAACATTTTTACATCAATAACTTTCAAGAGTGACTATTTAGCTCTCGAAGGACTTATATGATTCTGTAAAAATGTTGTTCAATTTAACATAATATTTAAAAATTCCCCACGTTTCGAAACCTTCACAACACCCAGTATATATTAGAACAAGTATATTTATCACTTGCCATACATTATCTGTAGCCAAACTTAATTATTTAGTGTACTGTAGTGACACTTGCGAATTACAGGCAATTAAAAAGACAGCTGTAATGTTCCTTTCTGACTAAAACCATAAACAACACAAAAACTTTTAACTTTAGTAATTTAGAATCACTATGTATAAGTGTATATATTTTTAACTTCAGTGCGCAATTTCTTTATTATATTAACCATTAATGAGTAAATTTACTAGTGAATCACTCGGTATATGAGAACTGACCCAAAATTTGAAGTAAGGCATTATTATATGTAACATGTAACACAATCACAACTTAAAAAAATATGTATAATTAGCTAGAAGTACTCTCTTGACAATAGTTTATCAATTATAATTTCAGTTTGTTTACTTTTAACATTTATCAAGAGCTTAATCAACCTATAGTCGTCTATTGGGCACTCAACACCTAGTAGTACTGTGACATATTATATTATGATAACGAAATCGAAAGTATTGTGCGTTACACGAGTATATTTTGTTAATTTTTAACAATATGCAATCTGTCATGGTAAGTAGGGGAAGGGCGGGTATAGTGAAATAGACGGGCAAAGTGAAATTTAACATTAAAATGCCTGTCTTTCATAATTTTTGTCATGTATTGCCATATATAGGGACTTTTACCAGCTGAAAATTCTAGGATGGTAGTTTGGCGGCGCTCTGCGAAGCAAGTGGTTTTGTGTAGAACTGTTAGTAATTTCGTCGGAAAAACTGTAAGTATATTTCAAATTTTTTAAAGCCCTATTATAGCTTTTGTAATCTTTTTCTTGATTCACTGTTTGCCTTTTGGCAAAACTGGCAGTTAAGATTATATTTACCAATAAACAGCCCATTCTCACTGTGTTCAAAATAGTTATTACCCTTCTACTCCTATTGTGTCACGGCGGGCAAAGTGAAATTTGATATGACGGGCAGTGTGAAATAATATTTCACTTTACCCGCAATGTTGGAAATTCCTTTATTTTTCTTTCCATTTTGTTCTAGTAACAAAATGGTTTACAAATATCAAAGAAAAACGAACCAACAAATGTGGGATAAAGAACAGATGAATGCGGCACTGCGAGCCGTTAATGAAGGGGCAAAAATAAACGCCGCGGCGAGGGCCCATAACGTTCCAGTTGCAACACTATTTCGAAGATTGAAGAAGCCAATCAAAGAAGGAGCAATGAAAGGATTGGAACGATTTCGGCCCGTGTTTAGTTCTGATCAGGAAAACATCCTTGTTGAATATCTCCTACAAATGGAAGCACGGCTCTTTGGTCTAACAAGATCGGATCTTAGGCATCTTGCCTTCCAATATGCTGAACAAAACCAAATTACACATTCGCTTAATAAAATTGATCAAAAAGCTGGGAAGGACTGGTTGAATGGCTTTCTGAAACCTCACCCAGAATTTTCTTTACGCCTTCCTGAAAAACATTCAGCAGCGCGGGCGTCAGCATTTAATGAAGTGAATGTTACTAAGTTCTTTGATCTTCTTGAAGGGTTGTACGAAACTCATCACTACTCCCCAGATAGAGTGTACAATTGTAATGCAACGGGAATTACGACAGTACCGAACAGACCATCTAAAATAATATCTAGGAAAGGGAAGAAGCAGGTGGGCGCATTGTCATCAGCCGAGAGGGGAACTCTGGTTACTGCCGAAATTTGCTTCAGTGCCACTGGAAATTATATTCCCCCGGCACTGATTTTTCCAAGAGTCCGTACTCATCCGATTGCTTAGGACTGACGACCAGCTTGCAATACCCTCAACTTCAACTCCTTCAACAAAGACACTTCCGACACCGACAATTGTTTCACCTTACGATATTTTACCCATTCCTCACGAGGATGGGTCAGGCACTGGTGATGAGGCGACGCTGCGTTCTAGGGGTAAGAGGCGCAGAGGCACCACCATTGTAGCTACAACTACACCTGCTATTGAAGAATTAAAAAGGAAAAAGACAGGACAAGGAGAAAAGAGTCAAAAAAGAGAGCCAAGGTAGTCAAAAAACACCTTTTCCCGTCAGACACTGAAACTGACACGAGCCTCAACCTAAGTAGTGATAATGGCTGTGAGGAGCCCGAGTTCTCAATAGATGAAGACAGATGTGACAGAAACAATAACCAGACCATCACATCAGACATAATTAGAGTAGATAGCTGGGTTGCTGTCAAATATGGAGGAAATCTTTTCCCAGGTTTGGTTATAGATAAATCCAGAGATGGGGTCAATGTAAAATGTATGGAAAAAACTCAGAAATTTTTTCGATGGCCCGTGAAAGAGGATCTAATGACATATTCCTACAGCGACCTACACATGATCATTGGCGAGCCAAAGAAAATGCGAAGAGGTTTCTTCCTTGTTCCCGAGCTTTCTCCGTTTGTCAACATTTAGTTTATTATTGAGATTATATTATTTTTTCTTCTTATTTTTTTTTCTGTTTCCGTATTTTTATGACCTAAATTTAGAAGAAAATAAAAGATATGTGTTTATTTCAGTTATTATATCATTTCACTTTACCCGCATTAACTCGGGCAAAGTGAAATATTACCTCCATGCATAAAAAATAGTATTTTAGTTGAGTGTGATAAGATGCGGCAACCATTTTTTGGGATTTTAACCACCAATAACATTCAAGCCAAATGAGCATAATTTGGGATTCTATGGAACACATTTGAAGATGTGAGAATTTTTCAAACGTTAACTATGTCACTTTGCCCACCCTTCCCCTACTGAATAGAAATTAATTAAATTGTACACAAAGATCATGGTAGAGGAATATTTGAATGATAACTGACGTGGTGCACATTTATAGATATTGTACGTTACCTTGTATACGATCAACTAATAAAACTCTTCATGGCTGTTCCAGCGCCTTAATAAGACAGTGCAGCAGTTGTAGTACGTGTGTCATAGATATCTATACCGGTTGTGTCAAATAGCATTAGTCATAGAAAATCAATGTATACGTATACAGGGTATTTTCCACGAGAGCCGTTCGTTAGAAGTTTTCGTGGTTAGAAAAAACTTAGAATTCTGAAATTTTGGGTTCCAGGGTTATTCAAGATTCTCTTTCATTTTAAAATATTTTCAAGATCATACTACTTCCGGTTATACCGGAAGTCGCCATTAACTCCCTTATTTTAAATGGAATATATTATTTCATTTTTGGATTCCTGAGAAAATTTCATAGTCAGTTTTCATCAGGTTTCCCTATACCTATTTTCAATTTTTTCTTAGATATCTTGATTTTTTTGAAAATTTTGACAGATGCAGCCCTGTTTTGAGCATCGCGCCCTTTAACCAATTTCGATTGGTGGAAAGCGCTTCTGGGGTAGACGGAAGCACAGGAATGATACTTTCGAATGCCATATTGACAACTGATTTATCGCATACAGGGTATCCAAAATTTAATGACCGTTTTTTCAAATGGGACACCCTGTATTTTATTGGATGGTCGGATGCAGAATTTGATTCTGCATCGATTTGCTATAACATTCGCTATACCTATTTCCAGTGGTTTTCTTGTTAATCCATATTTTTATCAAAATGTGATCAAACTCCAAAAGTTCTACCTAGTAAGCCTTGATTTTGACAGGAATTGAAACAATGTTGATGTAATGTCAAAGCAGTATCATCGTATAGATTCGTGAGGTATCTACTTACAGTTCTAGGGATTTTGTTAACTTGCTTAAGTACAGTTTATAATGGAGAATGTTGAAGAATATTCCAATAATGATTTATTAAATTTGTTTTACACGCACGGTGAATGTGGACGAATTGTTCGACGAACATGCAGACTATTTAATGAACGATATCCGGACCTACCAACAATGACTCCCGGAAAATTCGCAAGAATCGAAACTCGCTTTATAGCAACTGGAAACGTAAGGGCAACTCAAAATAACCTAAAGACCGTAACTGATAATGAAGATAACGTGGTGAATGTGTTGGCGTTTTGTCAAGCTTATCCGCGGAGTTCAATTTCGACAGCAGCGCTGGATTTGGGTATTTCAAAAACATCAATCCACAGAATATTAAAAAAACATGGAATGCATCCTTTTTGTGAGATAACTGTTCACGGATTACGTCTTGGTGATGAGGCAAGACGTGTCAACTTTTGCGAATTTATGATTTTGAAAATGACCGAAGATCCGAGATTTCTTCATCAGATTATGTGGACTGATGAATCGAAATTCAGCAGGCAAGCAATTACAAATCGCCGAAATACTCACTACTGGGCACAAGATAATCCACATGTTATTAGGGCAAGGTTCCTAAAGTATATAGGTTGCCTATTAACTATTCAAGGTCGTCATTGGTCGCCATATTGCGCGTCATCGTGCCTACCCAGTACCCATATTATGCTGTTAAAGCCATTGTTGTGTGTTGATTATTACGTTGTTTTTGGTGTTTATGTCGGTTTTTCATTGTAGTTTCGTGTAATATTAGTTTTTAAAGAAAGACAATTAATAGTGTGTATTGTGTTTTATCGAATTTAACATATTAGATCTTCAGCAGGGTAAGTCAACAGTTATAACCTTAAATTAAGATCATGCAACATGTGGGCATTTATTGAATTGTGTGAATTTATATTTTTGTATCTACTTGTATTTCTTATTTCACCAGATGCCTGGAGGAAAAATATGTAGTGTTGCTATTTGCAAAAGCAATTCGAAGAAGGCCAAAGAAACTGGGGAAAACATCATGTTTTTTTCGTTTCCAAAGGACCCAGAAGTTAGAAAAGAATGGATTCGAAAATGTTACAGAAAAGATAGCTTTTCTGTGGAAAATAAAAGAGTGTGCAGCAAACATTTTAAGTCGGATGACTTTGAAGATGAGATGAAAGCCAGATTAATGGGCATTCAAGCTCAAAAGTTGAAAAAGACGGGTAATACTTACAAATGAAACCCATTTAGGAAATATTTACGCATTTATGTTTGTTTTTAGCGATTCCTTCATTGTTACTGCTCCCCCAGACCAGAGTTCACACAGAAAAACCTTTGTTGTCCAAACGATCTGAAAGAGCAGAAAAAAAACAGAGACAAGCCTGGGTGGAAAGTTTAATTGGAGAAACAAGTAAAGTTGGTGAACATGGTAAGTGCTAAAAGCTTTAAAATTGCATAATATACAATATTCATTTTAGAGACAGAGCCACAAGAGGTAGAGGTCCAAGAGCCACAAGAGAGGGAAGATGTCTATGCTGAGCCATCCTGTAGCAAATACTCTGATATACTTGAGCAGCTACACATCCTGCAGCAAGAGAATGTTCAGTTACGGGGTAAAGTGCTGCAGCAGGAAGAAAACACCGAAATGCTTAAAAAACGAATAATGGAATTGGAGAAACAGATTAAAGAATCTGACTGCAGTTTTGAAGATAGGGCCAAAACAGCTTTTATGCACTTCTTGACCCCAAATCAGATTGCAATTGCTTTGCAAAAAAAAACGAGAGCCCGTTGGACGACTGAGGAACTTTCCAGAGCTTTTACGATGCGATATTTGGGAAAACGAAGCTACATCTATTTACGAGAAACCTTAAAATATCCTCTTCCTGGAATCTCTACACTTCAAAAGTGGGCAGCCAACATTAATTTGAGAAGTGGAGTATTACATGATGTGCTTCGAATTATGGAAACCACAGGCAGGGTTCGAATCATTTACCAAAAAACCACAGTTTTGTCCTTTGACGAAGTGAAAGTTGCAGCTCTGTATGAGTATGATCAAAAAGATGATGAAGTTGTTGGACCTCATTCATACATGCAGATCATCATGGCTTGAGGACTTTTTGACAGCTGGAAGCAGCCAGTATATATTGGATTTGATGAAAAAATGACGAAAGAGTTGTTGGAATCCTTAATCAATTTATTGCATCAAATTCATTATAATGTAGTGGCATGTGTGTCAGACTGTGGCGGAGGAAACCAGGGATTATGGAAGGCACTCAATATTGATGTGGATAAAACTTTCTATCCACACCCTGCAACCCAGGAACCAATTTTCTTTTTTGCTGATGTTCCACATCTTCTGAAACTAACTAGAAATTGGTTTATCGATACCGGATTTGTTCTTGAGAATGGGAGACTCATTAATAAAGAACCAATACAGAAATTATTAGTGGAGACAAATACTGAAGTGAGTTCATGCCACAAGTTGACAGATTTACATGTCATTTGCGATAAAACACAGAGGCAAAATGTTAAACTTGCTGCGCAGTTGTTTTCCAACACTACTGCTACTGCACTGAAGTATTATAAGCCTGGTGGAGATGATGACGCTTCTAATGAAGATGTATCAAATTTTGTACAGTTAGTGAACAACTGGTTTGATGTCATGAACTCCTATACACCATCACCAAAAGTGTCATCAAAAAAACCATATGGTTTAGACATCGAACAGCAAGACTACATTCTGGACACAATGAAATCGACTGTTGCTAATATGCTGTGTGTTGGAAAAAGAACTTTGCAAGTTTTTCAAAAGGGTGTGATAATGTCCACATCATCATTACAACAATTATTCCTTCATCTCAAGCAGAAGTTGGAAATAACTTATATATTGACCCATCGTCTAAATCAAGACTGTCTGGAAAACTTTTTTTCTCAGGTAATAATTATTTCAACATCTGAAAATAAAAGATTTACATGTATTTATTATGCTTCTAGTTGCGAAGTCGAGGTGGCCTACATGATCACCCATCTCCACTCAATTCATTATTTAGAATTCGAATGATCTTATTAGGAAAAAATCCTGGAATGGTGCAATCCCACACAAATGTTGAAACAAGCACAGATACTGGTCCTGAAGAATATTTGGTAGCTACTGCTTTGAAACAAGCAAGTATTACCAATATTTCTGTGGACCCAGCTGTGGATCCAGCAGTTGCAGGACTTTAGAGTATATTGGATTACGACAGTAGTACCACCAGTTCCAGCAGTTCATCGTCAAGGGCGTCAACTCGACGAGGAGCAAGTGAAAAAGACGGGCTTTTGTATTTGGCAGGATACATAGCTAAACAAAATTTAGCTGCGTTTCCCCATCTGGGAGAGTACACTTACAAGATGGAAACCATAAACATGCATACGTATAGTATGCCTTCGTGGATACAGAGTTTATCATTTGGTGGCCTTATCCAACCATCAAAAGAATGGTCGTCACAAGTAGAAAATTTGGAAAAATATTTTCTTAAATTTCATAAGGAGACAATTAGCAAAGGAAAACATGTTGTTCGGAGAACACTGCGATTTATTTTGAACAAGGTATCTGATGTACCAGAGGTGCTGGTTAAATCATTTTGTCGGCTTCGAATACTGATACGAATACGGTACCTAAACGAAAAAAGGGCAGAACTGAAGTTCCGTAAAAGGAAGGGATCTCCTACAAGATCTGAGCGCAAAATAGCAAAAAAAATGAAAAAAATTGTCAATTAAAAGTAAAGTAAATTAATTTTTTGTAATTTGCAATATATAAAATTGGATAAAATCAAGTATTAATTATTTTCTTCCTTTGAAAAATCCTTTTTTCTAATACATGTTCATAACAATTCATTTAGCTACTTAGCAACGAATCCTCTAAATAACCATTTAATGGCAATGCAGCTTTTTTTTAAGCAAGAAACGTCGATTTTATAGTTAGGTTTCCATAACAAAGCTGTAGAGCAGTTTGAAATGGGCAGGCAGGATGACGTATTCCCGCGTATTTTATGCAAGTTTCTGATTGGCTGGAAGTTAGTAGGCAACCTATATACTTTAGGAACCTTGTTATTAGGGAACATAATCACCAAGACCGCTTTAGTTTCAATGTTTTTTGTTTAATTATGTACAACAGAGTGGCTTATCAAGTGTACGATGAAAATTTAAATGCGGCTAGATATCTGGAGATACTGAGAGGGTTTGTTAGTGATTTTCTAAATGCCCTACCTCCACGTGATAGAGCAAACAGTTGGTTTCAGCTTGATGGTGCTCCAGCACATTCAACTATAGCTGTACACCGGCAATTGTCAATGATGTTCGAGGATCGGTGGATTGGCCCGCGGGGACCTTGGAACTGGCCACCCAGATCACCCGATTTGACCCCCTTGGATTTTTACCTCTGGGGTCGTATAAAAGAACAAGTGTACTTTAGGCCGGTACAAACTAGAGAGGAATTATTGAACCGTGTTCACCATGCGTTTACTAATATAAGTCCAGACGAACTTCGGAGATCTGCTTCGCGAGGAGTATATGACAGAGTTATTCAGTGTTTGAACCAAAATGGAGGTCATATAGAACAATAATAATTATTGTAATTTTACATTCTCTTATTATTTTTTGTCATTATGTTCCAATTTCTTGTTTTTATTTTATATTTCGTTCTAAATGTTATGTACTAATGTCATGTTCTAATTAAAGTAAATTTTTTACCGTTTTATTGATGTTTATTTGGCTTCGAAAGGCAAGCGATGATTCGGTTTCTGCCAAAAAACCACATTAAAATTAAAAAAATTGGATTAACAAGAAAACCACTGGAAATAGGTATAGGGAATGTTATAGCAAATCGATGCAGAATCAAATTCTGCATCCGACCATCCAATAAAATACAGGGTGTCCCATTTGAAAAAACGATCTTTTTCAACTTTTAAAATGATATAATTGGTCATTAAATTTTGGATACCCTGTATGCGATAAATCAGTTGTCAATATGGCATTCGAAAGTATCATTCCTGTGCTTCCGTCTACCCCAGAAGCGCTTTCCACCAATCGAAATTGGTTAAAGGGCGCAATGCTCAAAACAGGGCTGTATCTGTCAACATTTTCAAAAAAATCAAGATATCTAAGAAAAAATTGAAAATAGGTATAGGGAAACCTGATGAAAACCGACTATGAAATTTTCTCAGGAATCCAAAAATGAAATAATATACCGGGTGTTCCATTTAAAATAAGGAAGTTAATGGCGACTTCCGGTATAACCGGAAGTAGTATGATCTTGAAAATATTTTAAAATGAAAGAGAATCTTGAATAATTATAATAAAAGTATTTTCTAACCACGAAAACTTCTAACGAACGGCTCTCGTGGAATAACCTATACGATGTATACGTTTGCGGCAGTAGGTACCGGGTTGGCATACATATACATACGTATACATCGTACATACGTAGGATGAGAGTCCCTATGGCTAATGCTACTTGAGACAACCGGTATATCGACGTCTGTCTACCTAGTTCGTACTACGTGTGCATATCTCTGATAGAAGGCGATACTCATTCTCGCCCAAATATATCGCCTTCAAGCGACAGCATCAATGGTCTCGCTTTAGACAGAGACATTATTGCTTGCGTACTTAGCAATGTATAAGAGCGAGATATAATAAATGGGAGTTAAGGCGGTAATAAAATATTTTAAATGTAAGCATAAAAGAAAACGGCAGATTATAATAATAATATGAAATGATGGGTAGAAAACATCTAAAGATATTCGAAAATGTCTATTCATTTGTAAGTAGTACATCGTCCTAGTAAGTAATAAGACGACTATATGAACTTATGGTGCATTGTAGAATTATATATTTTTTTCATTTTATTTGTAGGTATTTTCGATATCATAATTAGATAAGTTAAGAGGAGCGTTTACCTATCGAAAATTAAGGCATCGCCGTTTGGCATTTTTTAAACTTATTTTGTAATTTTAGAATCTCAAATTTGGGTTAGTGATGCAAAAGGCACAAATTTATAATGTCAAGGTCAGTTTTTGTACTAATTTATTTTCTTAAGAAAGTTATGTGTTTTAGAAATAACCACAAAAATGCATGAATTTGATTAATGTCTACTAACTAAGGCTGGTACAAAAAAGAAAAAAAACGACCTCTATGCGCCAGCTGCACAGTTGATGTATGATATAAAGAAAAAATCAAATTTATGTAATTATTTTTAAAGATAAAAACCATTAAACAGTAAACATTGTCACACACATTTTACACGAGGTTTTTCCAAGCTAATCGCGTCGTCTATCCCCACTTTACGGTATATCTACCGGTCCTAGCGAAGACGAAAATCTATCGGAATAGGTCGGCTATTGCAGACTTAAATGCGAGTGATAGTTTAATTACAAACTGTCGCTCGCATTTAAATGTCATATATACCTATAATATTCGAGTGTATAATAATATAACATTTATGGGCAAGCGAAAATTGGCTTATTATAAAACATCAACAACATCAGCAGTACCGTAAGTACTCATTCTTTATACATTATGTTTCCTATCTATAGTATTTCTTTATCTATGACATAATCTGTGAATAAAACCGAAGCGCTGTGACAGAACCGAATATCGTCTACCTCCACCTACTCACACCCCCTTGCGTTTACCCGTCCCGCGAGTAATATAAGTTGCATAAGGCTCTATTTGCTAGTAAACGCCCCTCTTAATTAGATACTCAATAAAATTAAAATGAAGGTGATCAAGACATTGGAAAGCATTCCTAAATTTTGCAGAAGAATATCCATAGTTGTTAACAAAGAAATTCAACGCTGCATTTGGACACTATGTGGCATCATGTCAGTGAACAGTTAAATAGTTTACGACATGGTAGTAAAGTTATAGAAAGGTGGAGAAAAAGTAAAACATTCATATTTAATATGAATGTTTTACGATTAACATATAGACTCCTGAGTTCGACTTTCTTTCTATTTTTCTATATGTTAACATGTGAATGTAACAAAGTGTACATCGGTCAAACAGGACGCACCTTTGAACAAAGATTTAAGAAACACGAAAAAAGCTACAAGGAAAGAAAGACGGATTTAACATTTGCCAACCATTGCATAGAACTAAACCATAAATTAAATAAAAAATTTCAAATTTTAAATGTATAAGATAAAGGGAAAAAACTTAATTTATTTGAAGCTTTAGAAATTAATAGATATAAGAAAATAGGTCAGGCACTAAACGAACAAACAGATAAAATAAGTATATATAACGCTGTAATGATTTTATAAACATTAGCCCGTAATCACCTGATGAAGCAAAAGTTTGGCGAAACAATATTGTTGTGAGTGAAACAATAAAAATTATTTGAAACTATCTTTACGTTTATTATTTATTCTAACATGGAGTTTCAATAAGTAACATCCCGTTCAATTAGTTATTTGATTACCACTTATTTAACACATTTGGACAACAATATTGTCTTTCAACTTCGACACTAGTTACGATTGATCGTGGTCTGCGATATTTATATGATATTACAACATCTATTATCAAAAATGTATGCGGTTGAATACGTTTTAACCAACTATATACAAGACATGTTTATCCTTGTGAATGTTAATACAGGATCAAGTTAGTCATATTTCATAATCGTCAAAGCATATTATATATACCGCGAGATCAAAAATTATATTGATAAAGGTTTGCCATGGAATCTAAAACGTCTGTCTTAAGTTATATCATTAAGTGTCATACTGTCATTAATATAATGAAAAATAGGTATTAATGACAGTATGACACTTAATGATATAACTTAAGACAGACGTTTTAGATTCCATGGCAAACCTTTAACAATATAATTTTTGATCTCGCGGTATTATATAATAATCTTACAAAAAAAGGACAATCTGCAGACAAAGCTGATAATGCTGTTATATCAAAAATTATGAATAAGAGTATTGATTACATTATTTGGTTCTTACCGCAAAAAATAATTAAGAGCTGCATATTTCTTCTTTTTGGATAGAACAAACAAGAAATGTATTCCTTGAAATTTAGAACTTATGATAAAAGAATGATACATTCCGTTAATGAACATTTTGCCTCATTCTTTATATTTGACATGAACCATGAATCATAAGCTAAAGTAAATGGACTTTATATTCGTGCTCTAAGAAGACCTACAATCTCCCAGTATATTTTAACACTAATTAGTCCTTTTAATAGTAGAAAGGCTATCTATATTAGAACGGCCATTGCAATTATTGCATAATCATACGAAAGCAGTATTAGAGAAAATTTTAAATTAATTGATCATAAATACAATTTAATTAATTTAAATGAGTAATGTAATTAGCATTTCTACTATAATTATTATTATGGTAATTAGGAAAATGTTCCTGTACGAATTTATTATTCAAATAAATAAATAAATAAATATTATTAAACCTATTTATTGTATTCTATATGGCGATTCGGTCGGTTTATTATTTTCGTTTTGTGAATCGAATGCTCTGATTTCACTTAAATATTGCAATACATGAAAATGGATAGCATTTAATAAGCATTCTATACCGGTGTTGTAGCCTCCTATGGTTTCCATTAAAAAAATACTTGTATGATATTTCAAAAACAATATGAGCTGCAATAATTGCCTTATTAAATTAAAAAAAAAACTAATGAAATAGTTAGAAATAATGCTTTTCATGTTTTGTAAACATATTTAACTTAAAAAATGTAAATTTGGTAAATATTATGGTATGCAAACAATTTTTTCTATTTGATATTTGAGGAAACTTTTACTTATTGCTATGGATGTAATTGTTGATAATTCGTTTCCTCGATGTACTTCAAAGAATTAGCAACAATATGGATACACTAAGCACAGACACACTAAGTAACTGTCAATAACATCTTTTTTTTTTTTAAATATTCCATTAGTATCATTAAAGGCGTCCCAATAAGAACTTTAAATTCCAATCATGTATCATTTCAGTCTGTCAGTGTTGGTAGTCGTCGTGATGACACATTGACATTTATAAAAATAGTACATTGGCAGTTTGGAAGAAAATTTATTAAATGTGAAAACACATTAAAATAACTGACAATTTAACAATAACCATTTCGCAAGTTTCTTGATTATTTGGTGTACATAAACGTTTATTTTTTTAATCTTTTAAAAATTTAAAGGATACATTTACGTAGACGTTTTTATTTAAACATAAGCGACCTCCTTCGCGACATAGCCAAACTATCTACCGAGAAGATACAATTTAACACTTTTGAATTTTTCTTCTGAAGCAAATTCTATGTGAACGATCTTGATTGAGATGAGATTCAGGCGCCTTTATTTCGAAACCTCTTCCAAAATTTTGTTGGAAGGGTACATGTCTGCCAACGGGGCCAGGGGTATTTGATTAATATTTTTTTAATGTTTAATATCAATATTTACACTTCACATATCAATAAAAATCTCGACAAATATATTGAAAAAACAATTTCTTCTCCTGGTTTAATGGCTGTCAAAAAGTAACTCTTCGATAATTTAGATATTATCTTTACAATTAGTTTAAAACATTAACCAATTCCTGTGACTTACATATATACATTTATACGTAAAACGTATATGCATATATGCATGTGTTTGAGATACACACATACATTGCCGACAATCGAACGCACAGACACCGTTGTTTCGACCTTTTAGGTCTCGTCAGTGTACGTGGAGACTGTCGACAATGGCTTCAAGACTTAAAACGCTGCTTATGTCATTCTTTGCGTGTTAAATGCAGTGAGAGTATCACAGCGACATCTAACACCCAAAAGATGACACAGAAAAAAGCGTATAAATTACGTATAAATGTATATATGTAAGTCACAGTAAATATTTACTGCTTGATGTTAGTTTTAACATCCATGTGTTTACACTTTTCATTTTCGTATTAACCAATTATTTATAAAACTGTAAAATATATTTGACAAATATTTTTTAACAAATATCTTGGTGGTAAATATTATACATTTAGGAAAACACCTTTTATTAAGCTATTAGATGGTGAAGTAGTGGTAAATTTTGGAAAACGAAAATCCCAGATTCGAACCGAACTGGATTTGCCAATATTGAAACTCACCCTCTTTAAATTTCTGTTAGATCATATACTATACTATTGTGTTTCTTTATTTGAATTCGTTTCTGAATATTTCAAGTTTGGTTATTTTGTTCTCTATATAAACTTTTAATTTCTCAAACTTAATGTTATGTTTTGTATTAATGATATTTTTTTTCAAATTAATAACGTTTTTAGTATATTTGTGGCTATTTAATATATCCAATAAATATTGCATGGTTTGATTTACAAAAGTCATTAGAATCCCAGCATGGAATTTTTTATACTACATGTATAATATTCTGGAACTAATTCAAATAAAAAAACACAGCAATGCAGTAAATAACCAAACAGATATTCAAAATTTAAATTGTCATGGCCAAAGATGGTCCAATCCCTATGCTTCGCACTTTAGATAGTTTAGCGGGCGACCGTGACGTCATGCGGCGACCTAACGATGTAGATCCTCCAATTGTTTTCGTGCTTTCATTGCTGTTACTTTATCTTATTTTGAAATTTTGCTGTGTTTAACGTGATTTTAGTACAGATTGTGTGTGTGGATTTTTTCCATTGTATGTGGCGAAGTGAATTTTCTAAAATAATTGTTTTTATAAATAAACTAATTATTTAGTGCAATTTATTAAAGCTGAATATTATGTGTACAGAATGATATTCATAAGAAAACTAAAAATGCATACCTACATTATATTGCATCTCGCCACACACACACACAAAAATAAAACATTAAAAAATACAACATTTAATGATAACAATTAATTAACAATTTTACTGTTTTCTTCCTTCCTAGTAGAATTTCTTTTTCTGACGGTGTGTATTTTTAGCAGTTCTTGGGATTATTATTCCTCTTTAATAAATTAGTTTTGTGAAAAATTATGTAGGTAGGTACGTATTTTCTCACATAAATTGCGCAACGCAAAAGCAGCATGGTCGGGATAAATTCGCTCAAAGTGGAAATACCTGTACAGAAACGTGTTCATGAAAATGTGTGTACAATTATCTACTTCGCGGCAGACGGGTCAAATGCATGAAGACCTGCCCAAAAAATACCAAATTATAAATGTAGAAGTCTCTGTTATAGGTCGCTGAGTGACATCATCGCGGGGCGAGTAAATATGCTAGTACTTTAGCATCCTTGGTCATGGCAACACCAATATTAATTTATTGTAGGCTTTGTAATATTTGCCATCAAGATATTTGTCAAAAAAATTGTAAAACATATATTATTAATAATGTTTTCATTTATTAATGTTTTTAATGAATTGATAAAGATAATGGGTGGTATGAATAAAACGGAGTGCTTGCTAATACTACTAGTAATTTCTTCAAAGCTGAAGTAAATACTGCAAGAATTAAGTAAGTGCTTCGACTGTGAAGCAGATACTCTATAAACAAGCCTCGCTACAGGGTAATACTACAAATCAGTAGCATTTGCTTTATATATAGGAGTAATTACTATGGTATATATAGCAAATGCTACAGAACACATCAAATACTTCATTTTTACCGAACCAGCGTCAGTGTAGCTTCGCGGTTGCTTTCTTTAAGCTATTTGCAAAATATGGCAGAGTTATTATTAGTTCAGGACATATTACCGAAGTATTATAAAGAGAGAAGAATATTTCGTTCACGGGAATACAGAAAATTATTTCGGTAAGAAATATTACAAAATTTTATTGGATGTTGTCACTAATTTATTTTTGGCCTTCTATTAAGTTTTGAAAAGGAAAATGTAGAATGGATTGCTAACCACTTCTTGGGTACATCAGTAGAAACTCGTGGCGGAGCACTATCAACAGTTCAACAAATGGAAATATTTCTTAGAAGTCTTGGAGACCCTGGTTTTCAGATAGGAGTTGCTAGTGATATAGGTGTGCATTAATCAACGGTGTCGAAACGTATTAATTATGTTATTGATAAAATTTTGGACAAGGCACATATATGGATTCGGTTCCCACAAACTGCAGATGAAATTGAATGAGCACAGGAAGGTTGGCAGATACCAAATATAGTCTGTGCTATAGATTGTGTGCACATTCGAATTATAAAGCCTACAGTTCAAGGAGAGGAATATTTTAATAGAAAAGGTTTCTGTTCAATAAACGTACAAGCTACCTGTTCTCGTACAGAACGATTTACAAGTGTGGATGCTTCGTGGCCAGGTTAAGTCCACGATAGTAGAATTTGGAAAAATTCCGACGTTTTTAACATTATGGCCGACAACATCTATAATGTTTCTTTACTGGGAGATGAAGGTTATTGCTTGGCACCGTGGCTTTTAACGCCGTACAGGAGGGCTCTTACCGTCGCAGAAAGGAATTACAATAGATGGCAAACAAACAATCGTTGTGTTATTGAACGTTGTTTTGGTCAGCTGAAACGGCGTTTTCCCATGATGCATTACACTGTTCGCCTCAAAACGAATAGAGTTTGTCGGTACATAGTTTTTGCTTTTGTATTACACAATATTGCAAAACATCTAAATGATCCAGACGATGATTTTGATGAACTTCCGATTGAACAAGATTTTGTGTATATTCAGAACGAGGAGGACCACAACGTAATACGCCGTAGAGGTGTGCATCGTAGAAATGCGATAGCCATGGAACTTTTAAGGTTGCATGAACATAGATAAAAACATAAATAAATTATTATAAAGTTCATTTGTACTAGTACACATTTAATTAATATACTACTCTAAATTTCCATTAAGGAAGACGTCCTGAGATTGATTTGTCATTGCTGTAAAATATTTTTCCTGCGCGATGGCAGCTTTTTCTTGGGCAATGACTGCTTGTTCTTGTGCTTTGGCCGTTTTCATCTGTTGCACAAGAACAAGCCTTTGCAAAGTAGGTACACTTAAATTTTTGAAGTCGTCGTCCACATTTTCAGGCGAAAGAAACTACTTTTCGCTTTGGAGTGACTTGTTCGAGCAAATGGTCATCAGTTTGGGGTTTAACTCCTGCTCCTGTTCCAGCACTTTCAGCCCCTATTGATTTATCCATTAGTACCAACTAGTTTACTTACAAACTTTTTATTATTACCTGGAACTTCATGGAGAACAGGATTTTCCCCGCGATTGTTCCATAACTCGCAAAATTTGCTTTGCCATTCATGAAGAATAATTCTTTTATTTCCAGTCTTCTTTAGGTGCGTCTTCTCCTTTACTTTGCTTTTCATATTGTTAAACTTTTTAATGATCTATAAATACCTTCTATGTTGAAAGCAAAAAAGAAGTAGACACGTTTGGGTGCAAAACGGGTCACGGTACAATGTAAAACGAATGTCTCGTCACCCGTTTTACATCCAAACGTGTCTACTTTTTTTTGCTTTCAACTGTACGTGAAAACATTATTTAAATTTACAATACAAATGTAAATATAGTTCATATAGTTATAGTAGTTGGTGTTAAACGTCTTCGTCAAGTCTTCCCAACACTTTTCTTTTTGTTTCATTATGTTCGGGGTTTTTCTTTTATCAAACAGTTGAGGATAATCCGATAGCATCACTGTAAACCCCATTTGTTCGTCAGTTTGCTCTGCCGTACCTTCATCCCTATCACTTTCGCTGTCACTCATTTTTGATCCAAATTTACCGCTGTCGTTCGACGATGGCTTGACGTAACATAAATCCTAACCTCAAACTGACCAAATACTACCTCTTCGAAGTAAATACTTCGATTGTGTAGTAAATGCTTTATGTTTGTAGCAAGTGCCTCGTTATTGTAGTATTTACTTTATGTACCAATGCAGCAGTTACTTCTAGTACCGCGCGATCATTTAAATTCTAAATTAGAGCAGGCTGTGAAATTTAAATTAAGTTGGTATATAAGTACTAATTTACAATTTGAATTGTCAAAGTGGCGTTTCACAATGTTTATTAATCAATAATTGACATTCTGGGCAACCTAATAAAAAAAATCCCGCCTGCTATAATTTAGAATTTAAATGATCGCGTGGTAGTAGTATTAGCAAATACTCCGTTTTATTCATACCACCCAAATGTCTATATTATCGAAAAGCATTAATTTCTGTATTGTTTAAATTTATCCTAGTTGTTTTTTGATTTAAAAAAGACAATTATTAGTTATATTATTTAAAAAAATATATATTTCTTTTTAATTTTAAAAGTTCCTATTAAGACACCCTTCATTTTCCCAAGTTATCTTTAACATTGTCAAAAGAGCACAATTGTCGGGCATATTTTTTTGTTGAACGCATTACAATTAAATTATATCCAAAATTCCATGATTATGTAGTAATATTATACTAATCAGAATGATTTTTCATAGTCCTACACATATTACGATCGTGTAGATAATATGTACTTATATAAAGTACATTTAAAGTAGTTCATCCTAAATAAAATCACATTGATGTGACGAATTCGATCTAGATCAATTAGTTATTATTTACCTAAAATAACTATTATATGTACTTATATGATGAGTCTGCCTAGTTATACAAATGGATTCTTTGGCAGTGATTTATTTATATTTCAGAGTATTCAGGGTTAATTTGTGCAATTTCATGTATATATGTATATCAAGTTACACTAATATACTAAATTAAATGTTTTATTATTAACAACAAATTTATTAACGAAATATAGTAATACTATTTATTCTCTTGGTTATCATTTTTCCCTTAATTAGGTCAAAATGGATAACGAACAAAGTAGTTGATTTTTTATAGCTACGTTTGTTCTGGCAATGTCAAACTGCTTGATGCATTTCAAGCCACAAGTGTGATATTAGTCTTATATTTGCAAATCACAGTTGTATTGCATTCTAAATTTTAAGTCTGAGAAGTTCGATTTTCAGTCATTTTTGAATCCAGTATAATTGGAAAACGGACACCGTTAATAAATATAATATAATAAAAGATAATAAAAATTAGGTGATTTAAAATGGCGGTATGCTACTAACTTCACATAAAAATAAGTTTTACTTTACATTTAGCATTGGTCCACTATAGCATAACCATCCACTTTTTGCGGTCCTCACATATTAATTATAGTTTCGTAATTTCTGTTTTATTTGTTTGTTGTTTTTTCTATTTCGGTTCTTTAAAATTCACTTTATGAAACCTGCTTTGGTTATAAAATGTCTTACTTCATAATAAATAATAAAACTGTAATTTTTTTGAAGTGAAAACTTCTATGGGCGCATTGATGCATTGATTGTTGGGCACTGAACGAGACTGAGCCGTCACGCTTGGGATTTAACGCTCGTTCGGGTAAAGTCGGCTCGAGTCGAGTCGACTAAGGGAGCGAGAGAGATATAGTTAACGCGTCTATGCCGGTCTCTGCTATACTCGCTCGGCAACCGTTTCACGCTCGGCTTTGTATTATAACGCTAACTAGCGGTATTTAATTTCAATTAAATTGAAATTTAGAATAAATACGCGAAATATTGTATTTTTATTTTCTGAAAAATTCTTGTTCGCGTACAGATGCGATCCCGAGCCGCCCGGGTGTAAGGCCGGCACGTTACCACTAGACCAGCGCGGGTACTCGTATGAGAATTATCATATCGTCTATTTGTATATATACATGCGTACGTATGAATTTTTGAAGTGAAAACTTGATCAGACCGAGCGAAATGTACTAGAATAATGTATACACAATAATAATAAATATATATATTTTAAATGTAATATAGAACAAAAATGGAAAATGTAAATATAAATGAATATAGAACGAAAAAAAAGTTGTATTTCGTATTATTAACCTCGCCTTGATGAAGTTTTCACTTCTGCCGTGTGGTCTTAAGTACACCCATTCCTTTTTTTTTGAAGTTGGTGTTAAGTATAATAAGTAACAATCTAATTTTAAATCTCTGACTATAACAATAACAAAAATGTCAATTAAAAATTTTAGAGACATTTTAATGATTATTTCAAATAATGTAATACTTTAATTACCTAGTATAATTTTTAAACGACATGATGTCCATTATAACGCAGATTTTCTTTAAAACGTTCAACCGGAACATAAAAAAACAGCATTTCATTATTTTTTTAATTAAACATGTCTTTTATTTTAACTCTTTGAACATTTAAAACCCAAAATAGAAAAAACACAGAATAAAATACAAATCAATATGAAATTTTGCGCACTCGATCTTTTGAAAATTTGTCGCAAGCAGCGCGTTTTCTAAGTTTCACCTCGTGCGTAAAAATCGTGGCTCACGAAACTTGTTTAAACGATATTTTACATAATGTAACAAGTTTGTACTTGGTTAAATCTCCAATTGTATTAAATCATTAAAACATACATAGAGGAATTAATTCATAATTCATATGGATTGGATGCACATCTGCACCAATCTAGCATTGCGAAGAACTATATACAGATACGTGTTTCGATCTTACATAGATCTCGTGTTGGTTCAATGTTCGTAAACGTAGACCAGCCACATATACTTTGACTTGCATACCAAATGCCTATTAGAAAATTCTAGCGACATCTGTGATCAACTTAACTTCTTGTATTCTGTGTTAAAATACTTTTTGGCGAGTTACTAAATATAAACATATCTACAGCTGCTGAGTCAACGCAGCCTTAAGTCTTTGCGTTTGGGTCACAGATGTCGCTGGGGTTTTTTCATAACTATTTGATATGCAAGTTCACGTATGCGGGTGGTCTAGTTTACAGGTATTGGTACACGATCCTTCACTGACGCGAACTATGCAAGATCAAAGCGCGTACCTGTACGTTGTTCTTCGTAATAGCAGCTTATCAGTTCGTTTGGTATTAATTGATTTGTAATTATTTCTCACAATGAAATTATACCACTCTGAACTAAGATGCGCGATTGAATTGATAATCTAATTAGCATGCAAAATGAATTTAATATTCTTTTTATTGAAAAGAAAGATAAGGTTGTTCATTATTGTCGGTAGTTTATAAAATTTGTATATATGATATCTAGGTTTGTACAACTTTACAGTGCCCGATTATTATGTGTATTTTATTACATCTAGTTGATTGATCTATATATTTTTATATCATGAGCTAATTATTTCTTTGTTCGCTATCCAAATTGAACTTGACAAATATACAATTTGATATTTATTTAGTTAAAAACGTAAAATTTCTTGTGCATACACTTAACAATCATTTTTCTAAACTTATTTTTAAATACATATCTATTATTCTTTTAAATGTTAGTTCTTATATCATTTTTCGTAACTACGAACTAAAATCGGTACAATATATATTATATATATATTTATAATATATGTATATATAATATAATTTTATATTAAATATAATCAGTAAGTAATAACTTGTTCAGTAATAATAATAATAATAATAATAATATAATCGTAATAATAATAGTTAACAACGATCCTAAATTTTAAGTTTGATTCTAAAAAGCAGACAAGTAGGTAATATATATTTCTGTTTTACAAGTTTTTTTTGATGCACGTATTTAATATCTATAATGAACCGTCATTTTCGAAATATGTATATATGTATATATTCAGTGATACGCGATGACTAATGGTTGTATACATATGGTGAGAAAATGAATGTTCCTTCTTTTTGTAACTAGAAAGTCTAATAATTTGTCTTTTTGTTAGTGCTGCCACGTCTTAAAATTTATTTTGTGCCTCAATCAATACCTAACATATAAAGTTACGTGATTTTTCTTATTTAATCGCTTTGTTCTCCGTCTCCTTCCACGTCTTTTTCCCCTACTTCACGGGTATTACTGTCTTCAGTTTCGATACTACTGGTTGGAGTAGGTGTTTCTTCTACTCCTAGCAAGCTGCTGCTTTGAGTTACATTCGGACTGGTTTCGTAACTGCTGGAGGTTTTACTGTCTCTCCCTGGACTGTATTTTAGCTCACAACTAAATCCACTCGACAAGAATCCAGATTTATCCTGGTATTTTGAAGAGCCGAGAGTATTGTATCTATTCTCTGTTGGTGTAAGAATGTGTTCTGATTGTTCGTAAGCGGCTTTCGTATTATTAATTGTTACGTATTTTTGGCTGTCCTGGTATCCATCGGAAAATGAAAACAATTTAGATTCGGCCTTAGTGGGACCTATGGTATTGTACTTTTCCGGTCCATACATATCTCCAGGACTGTAATTCAGGTAAGCGCCAGTCAAAAACGGATTCGTGCTCGCATAAGTTGTCGGTTGAGTGTAGTTGATGTTGTAAATGTTATTGGCTGTCGTGTTAATGTTAGCAATGGTGGATTGTAAACCGGTCAAGGTCGTGAAGGCTGGCGTAGTCGTGGCTAAAGTGACAGCCATACCTGCTGAACTCGCTTGCATCGCCGGAGAGCTGGAACGTGACGTCGTTGTCGGCATGAGAGGAGACGGAGATGCTCTGCTTAAACTAGTGACTGATGGCGAATGTCGTGGTCCTCCTGGTGAATTGATGTTCGCGGATGATGACGGCGAATGAAAACTGCTCGTAGTTGATGGCGAATGTCGGATGCCTGGTGAACTGATGTTGACTACGGACGGGGAATTACGGATTCCCGATGATGGCGAAGCGCGTATCGCTGGTGAGCCGACGCGGCTCGGTAGGCAGTGTTTAACGGAATCAGAACCGGATTGGGAGTCGCTACTACTGCTTGGAGACCCTGGAGAAGACACTATCACCTGTCGCGGTCTGAGGCCGCCCACTGCTTGTGGGCCGACTCGCGGTGAGAGCGGACGGTAGGGACCTTTGCTTGCTGATGATGGGCCCTGCAACACATCAAGTAATTAATAATTTTATAATAAATTCATATTATCGATAGAGAATGGATTCTTGTCGCATTTTTATTTTAATTCGATATAAGTATAGTACATTCCTTTTAATCAGTGGCGGCTCTTTAATGAGAGCAAGTGAGCAATTGCACCCCCTGGAATTTTGAAACAAAACAAACCAAGCGGCGACTAACTATGGAAGTATTTATTTATTACGTATTCATAGTTATTGAACAGGAACGTGGCGTGTGCGGCGCGCGTAACAACCTACATGCGCCGATCGTCGTCACAGATATAATGACCACTAACAGCGCACGGAGACGAGAAACTATTCGAATGTTTACCCTTTCCACCGAGAGAAACATATCCATGAGCAAAGCCCAACCGTTGCTCCGTTAAGCCATTAACATTACATTGAAGGTGGGGAGAACTGTATTTTGTTCTACTTCCATATCGTATAATACACAGCGTGTGAGCAAGATTCCCAGTCTGCTCACCGCTGTTGTAAGATGAATTTCGTCTCTGCGTTACAGAATAACACGTTTTTGCGGTTAACGTATGATGAAAAAATCGCAATAAAAAATCTTAAACGGCCGATGCCTCAATTATGTTTAGAAAATAAACAATCTGTTAAAGGTAAAGACGTTATAAGAAAATTCAAAATGAATATTTATCAGAAAATGACTGGATTTGTGGGTGTGAAATTAAAAATACTTTGTTTTGTTTTCCGTGTCTTTTGTTTGGTGGTGAACCGTCTTGGTCAAAGAACGGGATAAAAGACTTAATTCATCTTAGTGCTAAAATTACGAAACATGAAAATTCCGAAGGGCATTTGAAAAATATATTTAGTCTAAGAATGTTAGGGAAAAATAACATTCAGAATGTTTTAGATTCATCATACAGAAAAGCAGTTCAACAACACAATGAACAGGTAACAAAAAATAGGCATGTGTTAAATTTAATAATAAATTGCATTAGATTTTGTGGCGCGTTTGAACTGGCACTTCGGGGTCATGATGAACGGCAAACGTCGAATACCAAGGGCATTTTTCGGGAATTGATAAATTTTACGGCAGAATTGGATAAATCGCTCAGAGGTCACATCGAAGCAGCACCGGTTTTTAAGGGATTATCAAAAACGATACAGAATGAGCTGCTTGATGCAATGTTGAACGTGTATCATGAACAAGTTTCCAGTGAAATTAAAGCAACCGACTTCATATCTGTGATAGCTGATGAAATCACAGATGTGTCCAATCAGTTTCAGTTGGTGGTTGTTTTAAGATATATTGTGAACGCGAGACCGGTCGAAAGATTTTGGAAATTTCTTCTGCCTAGTGGACATGATGCTAATTCTTTATCTGCCTCCATCCTTAACGAAATTAGTTTGCTTGTTGATGACCCAGAAAAACTGATTGCACAGAGCTATGATGGGGCAGCAGTCATGAGTGGTGCTATTAACGGCGTGCAAAGACATGTCCAAGACCAGTATCCAAGGGCCAATTTTGTACATTGTTACGCACATCAGACATGTCACATGCTACATCGAGCAGTAGTAATTGCAGATTTTTTTTGCCAATCTGACGGGATTATGTACTTTTTTCTCCACTTCACCACAACGAGCTGCAAGATTGGAAGAATTCCTTCAGAGAAAAAGCTTACCTCGTTCTTCAAAAATAAGATGCAACTTCAATTCTAGGACAGTGAATACAATATATGAGCACCGAGAAGAAATACTTGAAGCTCTAGAACAAATCGAGAGAGAAGCTAGTTTACAAACTACCATTCATCAAGCTGGTGCCAATTTGCGAATTTTAGAGGAGGAAAATTTTATCTATTGGTTAACTTTCTTTCATAAAATTATGCCACATGTGGACATATTGTTTAATCAATTACAAAATGTCAATAGAGATGCATTAAAAATCAAGAATAATTTAGATAATTTTGAACGCGCTATTGGAAAAATTCGAACCGAAATCGCTGACACAGTTGGTTAAACAAAATGACTCAGAACTGACTCCTCGACCATCAACGCGACGAAGAGTAACTGATGGTAGCCAAGGACGGAGGGAAACTATTGAAGTGTGCGATATTATTTTGCTTGAAATAAAAACTAGATTTCAGTATACAGGGCACTTAATATTAGCAAACTTTATTTCTTTTAAACAGTTCTCCTCTTTTCAAAAAAATTTCCGGAAGATTGCCTTAAAGAAGCAGCAAATTTTATACATGCCTCAATGAAAGCAGACTGCGAACTGAATTAAGTGTTCTATATTCTAGAGAAGAAAGAAAAAGCCTTCTGCTGGATGGATTAAGCGACACCTTTAATGAAGTTGTTAAGCTTTTAAAAATTGTCATTACAATCCCAATGACAACGTCTGAAGCGAAACGCCAGTTTTCACGGCTGAAGAGAATAAAAACTTTCCTGAGAAATACAATGAAAGAAGACAGATTAAATGCCGTTACTATGTTATCTTGTGAAAAAGAATTTATAAATGATTTCCCAAATTTTAATGAAAAAGTGATAGAATGTTCTGCAAGTAAAAGACACGCAAAATGGACTTCCTTTATCGTCAGATGTAATCAAACTGTAGTGTTATATTTACTACTCCCTCAAAACAAACTGTACAATGAACACTACCTGTCTGGAACAGTATGTCGGTGAAACTTATAAAGATTGGGTAAGCGTTCTTGTATTATACTTTTTAATTTTGAAATTATGCACACCCTATGTGAACCACCCCGAGCCGCCACTGTTTTTAATCAAAATAATAAGATGATGTTATGACTGCAATACAATTATACATGTAAACCATATTTCCGATGAAAAGCTGATGCTCCTAATTGATTCTCTTTAAATCGAGTTGTTCACGCGCTTTTATTCAATCAATTTTCGTCTTGGAAAGGCAGCTGATGTTGCAAACAAAATTAGTTTTAAAATAAGACACTAATTTCATTAGTACAGTGTTACCAGAAAACCAAATATGCAGTTTTTTTATAATTGTATGTGAGGTCGAAGGTTGTATTATTGGTGAAGATTGCAGTTAATATTTTGAATTTTAAAAATCTGTCGTCTTGGAATATTTAGAACTGGATCATGTATTTCAAGTTATACATATTTATGATTGAATCGTAAAACTGCATATCTATTAATTGGCACAATAGAGAAAGTATGGAAAAAAATGTAAAATTTCTTATAGGAAGTAATGAAATAAAAAAGTATTTGAAAAATCATAAGTGAAAATGCCAGTTGCTGCAGGCGAAGTTGCCCCCATAAACGGGGAGTTCCGTCACCCAGCCGGGGGAAATATTTGACTATATGCACAGTTCAATACGAAACTATTGCCAATCTAATATGAAATATTAGTGAAAATTTAGAATAGAAAAAAGTATGACCTTAAAATATGGATGGAAATAGGAAAAACTCGGATCGTTCTCAGGCCGTGTAGAAAAAATTTTCGCTATGGTACCACCATATTGGCGCACCTTGTCATCTGTAAGGTCTTATCACATTAGGCACCGCATTTCACATCGCTTGTTGAATATCTCACTTGCGAGCGAAACCGCTGTCTACCGCCGAATTGGGTGCGTACCAGAGAAAGTAAACTATATTACACTTAAGAACCCTATTTGGAAACCTTTGGATAGTTTCGAGATTAAAATTACTGATAGAGTTTCATCGAACTCCGTACCATACTGATTTGATAATAGATTTGCAGCCAATTAATTCTGTTTTCAGTATAGAACTTTACAATTTGAGGCCAAACTGTTCAGTTTATTTAGATAATAAACCAATGCCGCTTATTATATAAAGAGTTATTGATTTCTTTCACCCAGTGCAGTGCACCCGTTCATAGTTCTATGTTGGCTGCGGAATCAAGGCTGATGGTTTGTTGTTAGGTAAAGCGAATTTTATACCATGTGTAAAAAGTTAGTAAGAAATAAATTAGAAAAAGAAAATATAGGAAAAATATAGAATATAGAAAATAAGAAAAATATTGATTTTTAATAATTTGTTTTTAAATTAATCTTCTTTATAAACTGCTCAAAAAAATTAGGGGAATACTTTTTCAAAACCTGTAACTTTGGCAAATCAAATTTGGTAAGTTTTAACGGCATATATATTTAACTTTAAAAAAATATTAAAACAATTTTACAACTCTAAGTTACTTCTAAGTTACACTTAAAAATGTAAATTAATAACGCAAAACAAAATGGAAAAAATCTCAAGTATGCTTTGAATTGACGTATGAAAGCCTACTAAAGATGACAGATGAATTCAGTTGTCAATCTTCGTTGATTAGAAGTAAAATGAGGCATCTTAGTCATGTGCAACTTGCTCGTGCTGTCGCCCTTATTCAGCACGGCCACTCTATTCGACATGTTAGCAGAGACCTTGGAGTTTCCCCTTCTGTTATTCAGCGTTTATGGCATCGGTTTCGGGAGAGTGGCCAATATTTCAGAAGAGCTGGACAAGGTTGAAATAGAAAAACTGCTCAAAATCAAGACTGACTTTTTGTCCTTTTCTCTCTACGCAAGCGTATTGTAACAGCAAGAGACCTCCTAAACGACCTAAGACGAGCACATGGAATAGAAATTTCTTGTCAAACTGTTAGAAACAGATTAAAAGTAGCGAATTTGAAACCAAGAAGACCTCTCCGCGCACCACGCCTTATGCAACATCACAAAGCAGCGCGAATGAGGTTTGCTCTGGATCACAGAGATTGGCAACTTCGTCACTGGACACCTGTTCTGTTTACAGACGAGTCTAGATTTCGTTTAACACGTTCCGACGGTCGAGTACGTGTATATAGACGTCCTGGTGAACGATACTCAGTCGCTACTATACAGGAAGTGGATAGATTTGGTCTTGGATCTGTGATGGATTGGGCTGGAATCGGTGTAGAAAACAGAACTAATCTTGTTGTAGTTCCTAATGGACTAAAAAATAAATGAATTACATCGAAAATGTCTTGGAGGACCATGTGGTCCCTGCTGCATATGGCGTCGGTCCCAATTTCATCCTAATGCAGGACAATGCAAAGCTACTTACAGCCGGCATCACCTGAATTTTTTTACAAGAACGTGGAATTCAGGTAAGGGAATGGCCGACGTTAAGTCCTGTCATGAATCCTATTAAACACGTGTGGGATCTGCCTGACCGACGTGTTCGCAAGCGCCCCAACCCTAATCCACCAATAACCATTGTTACATCTTGTTTTTTTTTTACTCCATATGTCGTTTCCTTTTAGTGAACTTATTAATATTTTAGAATTTTTAGTTCATTTAATTTTGGCACATTTCTTTGAGCGATACTGTATATTTGTATCTGGACTTTCCTCATGTAGTTATATAAGCCTTAAATTGCTGTTGTTTTCTTTTGTGGATTATCTTTAAATATATTTCGTGGGGTTGCGGTATCTTTATTTAGAATTATCCATATCTAATTACCTTGTATAATTGGGTGTTTCTTTTATTTCTAATATTATGGCTTAATTAATATTTTTATTTCTTGTGTGCGAAGCTACATGCCGGGACATCTAGTGTTGTCTAGTGGTAACTGCTGGAGTAGATAACTCTTTTATCGCCCAATGGAATTGATTGGTTTCCTATTTTGGTTTATTAAACATCCTCTACATGTTCTTTCCCTTCATTCTTTTAATTAATTGTCGTCTAACGAATAATTTGTGTCTGTCTTATCGACCGAATAGCAATCTTCGCGTGGAACAGTCTGATTGGTTATTTCAAGCAGGAAGACGGCTAAGCCATTTTCCCCTTGGAAGGGTTAAGACACTTCCATTCTGACCTGCTGGTGAGTCTAGTATTTCTTTTTTTTTTAAATGTTCATTAAGGCTTTTCGTGTCGTTTCCGTCTGTGTTATTTAGCTTTTACCCTTGGATATCAAATTTTCATCATACTGCATGAGTGTGAGATTTGCACGACACGTGCCTTTTTGTATCCGAACATATACCGCCATTTTGATATATGTGTGAAATTTGTATGGAAATCTGGGTTTGAAGAATAATTTCCGTACCCAAACTGTGGAGGAAGGTTTTGCGGATCCTACTTACTGCTTGTGATCGCATCGAGGGAGAACCACCCCCTTGAATTCTCATAATGAGGAACCTTCTACTGAACAACCAGGTTTTCTTTTGAGTTTATTTTATTTTGGTCCTCAAGGGACTTGAATTGTAACAGAACATTTAAATATCGACTAGGATTATACAAGTTTTATTTTATTAATTTAACTTAAGCATATTGATCAGTTTTTTTTGTGTTAAATTTTGGCCCAATAATTGCCAAAGATCGAAGGCCTAAGCTGGACCCAGGCTTATTAATGTATACTGCATTTTAATTAAGTGTTTAGAGCGTTATTCTAATTTAGTGATGCTATTAAAATCTTGCAATTTTTTTTAACTTAGTAGTTCATAACTAATTTAAGCATATACTAGCCGATAATAAGGTTTGAGGTTAACGATTTGAATAATTGCCATAATTAAATTCTTTTCTTTTGTGTGCCATCAGCCGATTCTGTTAATTGTGCGTTAATTTTAATGATCTACAGTTGTTTTTTTTGTACGTTGCATTTGATAATTAGTTTTGTTTAAAATAAGAAATATACACCTACAGTGTGTGAATGCTGTAGAGCAGGGGTTCCCAAAGTTGGGGTCGCGACCTCAAATGTGGTCGCAGGCTGGTTTTTAGGGTCACGGCCTGTTTCCGTGATTTTGGAAATGAAAATTATTAACTTAGCTGTTAAAAAAAGCTGCTAACTGAAAAAAAACGAACGAAGCTGCTATTCGACATACGAATTAGCAGCTAACACTGTTAAAAGGGGTTGATGACTGAATACGGAATTAAATTAATGCGAATATTCGATCGTTTTTCAATTTACCTAACCATTTCTGAGCCCTAGGTAACTAATTCTAATAGGATATTGCTTCAAAAGAGTCACACAAAAATTGTCAGAAAGGTAAATAAACAGAAAAAAAAATACTAAATAGGAACACGAAAACAAACAAAAACTAAATAAAAGACGAAACCAAATTCAAAAAGCATTTAATAGAAAAAATTTTGAATATCTGGCAAATTAAGAAAAATAAGTCCACCCGAAATACTACATTTAATGTGCGCGTTTCCGCTGTTAATTAACAGTTTGGGTGTTCAGTTCAACAGCCTTGTAGCAGGCGCTTTTTTCTAAGAGGAAGGAAGGGGTAAGCGGTAAGGGTAAATGAAGAGGCGGAGTAATAAAGAGAGAGTGAGCCCCCCCACCCGCCTCCTGGCGCCCCCTACCCTGTTCATTCGCCCCCACTCCCAAGAACCGACTCGTGATTTCGTTGCCCAATTCTAGTGTGCTGTCACACAGTCATCGATTCACTGACTTCAGTGTGTGTGTTATCTAGTATTGCAGTTTGTTAAAGTGCGAATAATATTTATTATTGCGTGTAGGTCGAGTTACGAGCTGAGCATTAAGAGATATTACACAGGTGAGATTATTATTAAAACTATTCATTGCGCAAGACGCGTGCAACAGTTTAGGACAATTTTGACTATTTTTTCAACGGTATTATTTCGCGTTTATTGCAGGCCGGTGCTACATTTATTGAATATGCCTCCTAAGCGTCAGTTAGAATATAAAGACGAGTTTTTGACTCTTGGATTTACTTCTATCAGAGATCGGAATGGGATTGTCCACCCACAATGCCTGCAGTGCTTGCAAGTATTAGCTTCAGAATCAATGAAGCAAAATAAACTGAAGCGTCACTTGGAAAGTGTTCATCCTAAATTTGTCGATAAAAGTGTGAACTTCTGGATGGAGAAAGAAATACTTGTGAAGAGGGCGAGGATTGATGCACCATCCGGCCCAACTGTAAGCTCAGAAAAAGCAACGTTCGCATCTTCTGAAGTGTCGTGGTTAATTGCCAGGAATAAAAAACCCCATACGATTGGCGAAGATTTAGTTAAGCCAGCAGCTATTTCAATGGTAAAGACGATGTGCGGGGACGCAATGGCAAAAAAACTCGCCGAAATTCCACTTTCTGACAAGACTGTTAAACGGCGAATCGACCTGATGTCAGACGACATTTTAGCTCAGCTCATTTCGGAAATCAAAGTTGCCAAAAACTTTGCTTTGCAAGTTGACGAGACTACAGATATCGCAAGTGGCCCTCAACTTATGGTTTTTGTCCGATACAAAAGAGCAGATGATTTTGTTGAAGAGTTTCTATTTTGTTTACCGTTAGAAACAACAACAACAGGGGAAGACATTTTTAACAAACTAGATGAGTTTATGAAAAAGCATGATCTCGATTGGATGAACTGCTCGGCTGTCAGCACAGATGGCGCTCCAGCGATGCAAGGAATTCGTACAGGGCTGCTTGGAAGGATTACAAGAGAAAATCCAGAAATCATTACTGTGCATTGCTTTTTGCACAGGGAGAATTTAGCTTCTCAACGTCTGCAGCCAGAACTGAGTTCCGTCCTCAACGATGCTGTACAAATAGTAAATTTCATCAAATCAAGATCGTTAAATTCGCGCATTTTTCGCAAATTGTGCGAAGAAATGGGATCGGTGCATGAAAACCTGCTGTTTCACTCTGAAGTTCGCTGGCTGTCTCGAGGGAAAATTTTAAAGCGCGTTGTTGAATTGAAAAGTGAAATCGAATCATTTTTGCAAGAAAGGAAACGCGTTTTGGCCGAAAAATTTAGGGATAATATCTGGTTGGCACGCTTGAGTTACTTAAGCGACATATTTGGTCACTTAAACGACCTAAACACAGAAATGCAGGGCGCAAACAAAACAATAGTTGACACCGGGGAGTCGATTTCTGCCTTCAAAAGAAAACTGGACCTTTGGAACAATAAATTGCAGCGACAGCAAATAGCTTCGTTCCCCGATTTAAGCCTTTTACTGGAGAATTCAGAGGATATCTCTTTAACGGATGTTCAGGATGTCATTTCAGCGCATTTAACTAATCTGCGTCAAGAAATGGAGCGATATATGCCTGCAAAAGTTGATCTCAATAAACACAGTTGGGTTCGAAATCCATTTACTGTAGATGTCAACAAAATTGGAGAAGAAATACCCGGATTTCAAGAAGAGTTGTGTGATTTGCAAGCAAAGCAAGTGCAAAAAGAACAATTTGAAAAGTTGCCACTTTCACAATTTTGGGCGCGGTTAACAGACCATCCCATTTTAGTGAAAGAAGCAGAAAAGACTCTTTTGCCGTTTCCGACAACGTATCTATGCGAGCAAGGCTTCTCAATTTTAGTTGTGGTCAAAACCAAAGCTCGCAACCGATTGGATCCGCAGCATGATTTGCGATGTGCCTTAACTAAAAACTTTCGCCCGAGAATCGCTGAATTGGTGGATAAGATGGCGCAACACCATGGTAGCAAACCGAAAGCGGTAGGCAACTAATTTTTAAATCTTTCAAATTTCAATTTTTGTATTACTTTTGCTGTAGTTTTTTATACTTAGATTTTTGAATAAACGACTTAAATTTGAATTGCTGCATTTTTTTATCTCTTTTATAGACTACTTTGTACATTGTGGGGAAAAATATTTTTAGGGTCGCGAAGGCTTTTGCAATTTTAAATTAGGGTCATGATCAAAAAAGTGTGGGAACCCCTGCTGTAGAGGTATCTTGTGTAACCATCTGTGATGTAAGATCTTACTATTCCCATTTAATGTTTTTTTTGTAATTATACATTTGAATGCTTTTGTAAAATTTAATCTAATTTGTGATCATACATACCTCTTAATTTTTCTTTTTTAAATGCGCATTATTAATCACATGCTTTAATTTAGATTAGTTGTATTTAAGCATCTTGGCAATTTTAAACATCATTTAAAGTAGTTGATTGTTCCTTTTAAATTCTTTATTGTTGACATATAGAGGGTGATCCACCCATACGTTCAATTATACCTATCATTTTGTATATCACTGTACGGGGTAATTTATAATTTCATAACACCTTGTTTTTTTTTAAATATAAATTTATTGCTCCCTCTTTGTTACATTTAATAAACTTGTTATTGTTGTTTATATCGTGTATGAATGACTTACTGTACCTAGTACCTAAGTTATTTTCGCTGTCGGGATAAGTAACATATTGGAGTGGGCCTGAAATAGAATGACAGCTGGCGCCTATGAGTCATCCACCTTCAGTATTCTGAGTGACCCATCCCCTAAAACCAAGAGTTAGAGGCACAGGCTCCAGCCCATCTTTTCCAACGCACACTAGCGAAGTAAGGTAAGGCAGGTTGAAGGTGACACAATAAATTTCCGAAACTATCATAAATTTGATTGAGCGAAACAGGTGTGAAACTCCGGCAAACGGGCACATTTCTAATCGTCGACCGGATGACATTATTCTAGTTACCGTTAGCGCCATATGTGCCTCCCTTTCTGCCAGGACAATCCTAAGGCGAAGTGAGCGTAACACCGTACAGGAACTATGACAGTTGTTTCCATTTTGTTTTGCGTTATTAATTTACATTTTTAAGTGTAACTTAGAAGTAACTAAGAGTTGTAAAATTGTTTTTGTAATTTTCTTTAGCTAAATATATGCCGTTGAAGTATACCAAATTTGATTTTGCTTGAGTATTTCAAAAGTTAGAGGTTTTGAAAAAAAAGGGTCCCCTAATTTTTTTGAGCAGTGCATATATATTCTTTGAACATGAATATATAAAAATGTCTTAACGCTATTGATATTTTTTAAATAGTTACGTTAGTATCTTGATTCCCCATTTAATTGTTGAAGTAATGTTGTGCAGATTTTTACATTATTCAAGGAAAATAATATTGTAAGCTGAACTTCCACCGATATTGAAAAGTATAGCTTAAGTACTCTGGCAGCATAGTCTTATAATGCCATAAATAGCACTTTATCGGTATCTCAGGCATGAAATGATAATTTAAATGGTCAATTTTGGGTTTTTTCTATAACACCATCCATTCTAAAAAGTTTCTTTTTACTTGTATAATTGGTTGTGAAGTCGCATGCCATATTTCACCAATTTTATTTCTCTTAATGGTGAATATATTACGTTACATTGGGTGTATGTTCACTAATACTTACGAGTATCTGCTGTGATTGGACCTGTGGCACAGGGCCTCGTGGGCCCAAGGCTGCTGAGCGAGGAGGAGGAGGAAACGGAGCCGCTGAGGGCCGATACTGCTCTCGCTGAGCTGCTCCCTGAGGACACGCACTGCGACTGTCTCCACGCGGCCCGGGTGGCCTGCCGCGCCGACCTGTCTGAAAAGTCCCCCTCTAAATACCAACACAACCCCAACACATCGATAGCAACGATACAACACCGGAAAAGGTACTCTAATGTAATGATTCGCTTGTGGAAACACGTAATAAAGATGTCTACATGTCGGTTAAAATATTAAAATGTACTATCTTCTTTTGGATTTTATCGTGCATAGATCATTATAATCGTCGCTTTTTTTCGCATCATTACTATTTTCAGTAGCATTCAAAATTTGCTGTCATTCCTTTAAGTTAAATTACACTGATTGATGATAGATTTGTAGAATTTACTAACAAGGAAAACTTTGGAATTTGTACTCAGCTAATGCCTATATTTTAGAAAAGTCATAGAACTATGTATTTAGGAAAATTTGAAATTATATATATTTTCAAATAGGTGAAACTGAGATGGTCACTGACCTTCTAGACTATAGATATGAGGTCCAAATATCAGTATTGGATTTTTTCCCTCTAAAAGTTCAATTCATAAATAAATTACACATTATGTGCTTTATGTAACCTAACTATGGAGTACACTATCCATTTGTTCTGTAATATGCTTAAATGATAAGAAATCGTCATGAGTTCGGATTGCATGTCAGGTGAAAAATTAAATTTCGTTATCAAGTAGGAAATTTGCATTTTGCAAATATTTCTAGGACATTATCTGATGAATGTATGTAACAAAATTGATGTGTAATTGATACTTATCGAAAGAATTGAACTGTAACCAAAAACCAATCGTATCAACCAATCAATTGAATACTGTCATATACCACACAAATTCAGGGAAACTTTATAGGTGTGAAATAAGAAAAACAACGGCAAATACGGTATTTTTCCATTTATGTAGCTACTGTTATTATAAATTATAGAATTGAAACTGTATACAGGGTGTTTAAAAAAGATGCGGCAATATTAAAGGGGTTGATTGTCCAGGTCATTTTATACAAAAAAGTTTATAATAAACAAGGTCGGCAAACGCTTCGTTACCGATCTACAGCGTGTTGAAGTTTAATTAATAGAAACAGTAAAAATTAGATTTCTCCAAGACGGCATTAAAGATCATAATGAAATTTTAGGCGTGTTATTTTTCAAGAAAAAAATAGGACGCCGCTGATTTCTCTAAAAATAAAAATATGTTTCTATTCTTTGCTCAATTGTGAAGAAAAAAGCTCTCTTAACTTTCTATCATACGACGTACCGTTTTTTAGTGAAAAAAACACATTTCAGTGCATGTACATTTTTTACAGAATTTTTTTTTTAAATAACAAGGGTTTTATTTAAGGGCAAAAACAAATATATTACCATACCAACAATTTTAGCAAGCAAAAATTACAATAACTGTGCAAAGTGACCACCTCGAGCTCGGATGCAAGAATCCAATCTTCTCCTCATTGACAGGCGAACTCTCTCAAAAACAACAGGATCGGTTTCAATTGAGTTGCACCCAGCAATGATTCGATTTCTTAAGCCTTCTACGTTTTCCAATGGAGTAGCGTACACCAATGACTTCAAATGGCCCCACAGGAAAAAATCCAGGGGATTTAAGTCCAGGGATCGTGCAGGCCATAAGTGTGGTCCACCTCGGCCAATACCACATTGCATCTCTAATTGCTAATGGTTCGTCCTCCAGAAATGCAGGGAGTGTGTTTTCCAAAAAGTTGCGATACACCTCTCCGGTTATAATAATAATAATAATAATAATAATAATAATAATAATAATAATATAACTTTATTATTCCAACAGTAAAACCAATTATAGGAACAATTATATGAACAAAACACGTACATTATAATAAAATAAAGTTCTTAATTATTGAATAAGTCATTCATTCATACATAATGTAAGAAAAAAAAGAAAAATCACAAAAAATCAAAAGGTAATCAATGTATCAAAGCTAGAAAAGAAAATATCCTCATAATGTAAATCCGCAGCCCTACACATCGTAAATATTGGCGATCCCCGAAGGAGATTAGTTCTCGAGAATGGCAACAAAAACGTGGCGGAGGAACGAGAGGCAACTCGGGGAATAAAGAAGTTTATGCAAGCCAAGAGACATGGGCAATCAATTAGTCCATTACACAATTTCCACATAAAGCGCGCACCATGAATCTCCCGGCGATCCCGCAGTGTCTGAAGGTCATGCGCCAGCAACAAGAGATTATAATCAATACCACGCTCAGGATAAATTCCCGTATCCTTGAAAGACAAGTACTTCAAAAATCTTCGTTGCACCCTCTCAATGGCTATTTGTAAATATATGTATTGAGGTGACCAGACTTGTGACGCATACTCCAGTTTACTGACAACGAAACTGAAGTATAGAGTTTTCAAGAGCAGCGAACTTTTAAAAAAATTACAACAGCGCATAACAAAACCTAAAGTTTTTGAAGCCGAACTGCAAATATTATGTATATGGCTGGAGAAGCTTAAGCGCGTATCAAAGTACACCCCAAGATCCTTTATGCTGGTCACTCGCTTGAGCTGGTTATTTTCAATAGAATACGTAGATGGTATATTGTTATTTTTTCGTGAGTAGGACATATAGCAGCATTTGTTTATATTTAGTTTTAAATTGAAATTTGAACACCACGTAGATATAAGATTTAAGTTGTCCTGAAGATGAACTACATCATTCCAAGTTCGTATAGCGCAGTAGATCTTTAAATCATCCGCATATGCGAGTACATTACAAGTTAACAAATGAAGCAAGTCATTGGTATATAGAATAAATAGTAGGGGTCCCAAGTTGGAGCCCTGTGGCACCCCGGATGAGGGAGTAAACTCAAAGGACTTGAATCCATTATAAAACACATAGTTAAGCCTGTTTGTCAAATACGAATATAATAGTTTGAGCAGTGATGTGCTGAATCCAATGGCTGATAGTTTTTCCAGAAGGAAGCCGTGATCTATCGTGTCAAACGCACGACTAAAGTCTGTGTAAATTACGTCTACTTGACCTTGAGTATCAAGTTCATGAGAAACAGACTGAGTTATGGTGAGTAGGTTCGTAACTGTTAGTCTCCTTGGTAAAAAAACCGGTCCAATTAGGCAGTCACCCACAATCCCAAGCCAAACGTTCAAAGAAAACTGATGTTGAAAACGATTTTCAACAATTTCATGTGGATTTTCGTCACACCATACATGGTTATTATGGAAATTGCGTATTGCATTTCTTGAAAAATTCGCTTCGTCGGTGAACAGAATCAACATCAGGAATTGAGGGATTTGAACCATTTTCTGCCAAAGCCATTGACAGAATGCAATGCGAGGAGGAAAATCAGCAGGAAGTAATGCTTGAACGCGTTGTATATGGAATGGGTACAACAAATTTTCCTTCAGAATGTGCCAAATAGTCCCATTACTTACATCCAAAGCGTCAGCAATTTTTCGAGTAGAAGTACCTCGATATTCTTCAATCATGTCTAGCACATCCTCTTCCAGCTCTACCGTTCTTGCTGTCCTTGGCCTTGCTGCTCCTCCATTTCGTCTTAATGTGCCTGTTTCATAAAGACGCCGATGAATACTTTCGAGAAAGTTTTTCTATCAGGAGCAATACGGCCAGGAAATCTTTCAGTATACAACCGCCTAGCTTCTAATGCATTTCCATCAGCAAGTCCATAAATGTAGTGCATGTCGGTCATCTCTGCATTTGTATAGCGATTCATGATAAGGAAATTCAACAAATTCGACACATACAAAATTATTAATCATATGTCATTCAATATGTCAGTGAATAAAACAGGACTGTTTAAAAATATTTTTGTAAGCATGATAAATGTACATGCACTAAAATGTGTTTTTTTTAACTAAAAAACGTTACGTCGTACGATAGAAAGTTAAGAGAGCTTTTTTCTTCACAATTGAACAAAAAATAGAAACAAATTTTTATTTTTAGAGAAATCAGCGGCGTCCTATTTTTTTCTTGAAAAATAACACGCCTAAAATTTCATTATGATCTTTAATGCCGTCTTGGAGAAATCTAATTTTTACTGTTTCTTTTAATTAAACTTCAACACGCTGTAGATCGGTAACGAAGCGTTTGCGGACCTTGTTTATTATAAGCTTTTTTGTATAAAATGACCTGGACAATCAACCCCTTTAATATTGCCGCATCTTTTTTAAACACCCTGTATAATAAATTTCTTTCTAAAAGTAGTCAAATATAGTAGTCAAATGGTAATGCCTTGTAGTTGGTATCTCTATAATTTTTCCCCATATAAATACACTGGACTTTCAATTAGAGGTACATCAAATTTGTCCCCAATAAAAAATTAATCGAATTGCCTATTTACGATTTTAGACATAAAATAGAAAAAGGAGAAAATTTGATCACTATCTCCTACTGTTTCCGTTACTTTTTATTCGTTTCATTCAGAAAAAAAATATACTTTTTATTTCTAGCAAAAAAATAAAGAGGTTCCATTTGAAAAAGAAGTCGATGACGTCATAGGTCCCAGAAGAGTAAATCAAAGAAAAAAAATTGACATCCATAAAATCCGGAGGAAGAAAATAAAATTGACCTGTCCGAGCTTTTCTCCCAAACAGCGATAATAAACAAAATATGAATATTATTCCTTACTTTATTTACACACTGTATAATTATTATTATATTCGCATTAGCAGAAAGATGTAAACGAATTTATAAAAATGCAAAATTTTCTCTTTTCACCCCTTTAAGTAGGGTTATGCATGAATGTAATTAAACATTTTAATATCTGACGGTTTTACAAAACTTGCCGTCAAATCTATAAGTAAAATTTGAAAGATTTTCCCTGTCAGTATGATTTTAACTTTTAAATAATGCGGATTATAAGGTAAAAGCACAGCATAAAAATCCAAATGAGACTGTACAGAAACAATATTAGCGATGAAAATATTGTAATCTCAACCTTTTAGTCATTTAATAATCATGGATTGTCGTGTTAACTTTTGATTTTGAATTTACATTAATTGAACATTTATAATAAAAGTCCAAAATTATCTTTTAACTCAGGTGTATACATATGTCTGTGTTAAACTGTTTCAGTGTTCTGTTTGATGGATAAAATGACGTGAAAATATATGTACGGGTCTATAGAAATCAGTATATGTATGCTTTATATTTAGCTGCAAGCTACCTATATACAAATGCAAATAATATTTCTATTCATATTTTAGCAAAAATAAGCAAACATAAAATTACTAGGGAAACGCATGCACGTATCTGCAATCACATTGCGAAACTTCGATGGTGTTGTTGATTATTGCTGTTGTGAAGAATTTTGCTGTCTCCTTTTATTCTACCATACGATGAAGGTAAACAACACATTACCTGAGTGATGTTTTGGTATAGGCCATATCTGTAACAGATATTTCAGAACACCGATCGGTTGAGTATAGTCAAGTTCGCCCGATTTCACACTGGACGCACTGAGTACAGAATCGATGGATGAATGCAGCATAAGTGGCGGCGCAAGGGCTGTTGCTAAGTTTTGAGCAGACATTTTATTTCTGTCAGAAGCAGAGACCACTAACGCTAAGTGATCCATCAGGAACATAAGAGTCGCCTGAAAAAATAAAAATGTCTGTGTAACATATGATAAGTACAAACATTTATGAAATATGCAATAATACTTTTTTAACGCTGACTTCTATAAAGCAATATGTAATATATGAGTAGCAAGTATATCTGCAAAACTCGCTATTCGACAAAAAAATTTCAAAATCATTCTAGACAGACAAAAAATAATTAATTAATAACGTAATTAACCTATATACGAGTATTTGTTTTGTTTAAAACTGGTAAGTACCTCTGAATGTAGGTACAAAAATGGAGATTTGTTGCAAAATTGGCTGTATGGTTTAGAGTTCATAGCTTCACTTGCAAAACTAGCCGTTTGATTGAGAATTGAGAACTAATGGGAGCGTGGTATGGATCCAAGTTCGCTTTGTGTTTACTCGTATAGGTTATGTGCATAAACGTCTTGTGTTGTCAATCATTAATCATAATTAATGGATGAATGAAACGGTGCAACAACAATACGCCAAGTCCGACTGGAAAAGGACGAAAAAAGAACCCTACAAGAGAACTGACAATTTCCAATTAACATTAATAACACGTTTTGTTTGTTTTTAAACTATTATGTTGTGATAATGTTAATGATTATAATGAGGAAATCTAGTAAACGTTGGATATTGACATAGTAAACAAATTTTTACAGGTGTCTGGCTAAATGTCTGGCAAAGTAGGTACTCAACATGTGGGCATAATAGTCGACCCGGAATGCCATACTATTGAGGAACGCTAAAAATGAAGGTATTTAAGACGGGCGTTTACCAACAAATAGAAACTTATGCAACTTATATTACTCGCGGGACGGGTAGACGCAAGGGGGTGTGAGTAAGAGGAGCTACACCAGAGGTTTCCAAACTTTTTTTTCTCGTGGACCACTTACAAGGTTTTGCTATTTTCGATAGACCCCCTCCCCTGCTGCTACATTTCTACTGTATTCCCAAAACTCCTGAAAAATATCACCCTAAATTGGGGGTGTTAAGAAGAAAAAAAATTAGCACATTTTCTTGTGTCCTATTTATTAAAATAATACTTGTGGTTATACAAAATTATAAACATTTATTATTACAAACAATCAACAATTGACAAAAAATATAACAATGAACTCTAAAATGTAAATCAACAATAAAAAAAAGTCGTACTTTTAATGAGACGAATGTACTTGATGAATTGACAGCAAATTATCAATATTTGGCTTCAGTTTTGTAAGAAGTAATCTCAAATCTCCGCGTTCTGTGATGTTCAATCTGCTCCTATTTTGTTAACAGGTTGGTAACGGCACTAAAACTTCTTTCGACAAGATATGACGAGGGAAACGCTATCAAAAATTTTCTCGCAATTTCCCACACCCCAGGATATTTTTCGGGGATTTCTGCCTGCAGCCAAAATGTTTGATAGCCTTTTTTAGATTTCACCTTCAGTTCCTCGTTGGTGCTGAGCTCAAGTAGTTCCTCTTGTAATAAAACATTCGCCTCTTCCGTTTCATCACATGGGGTTATGATCCATGGTGGTATTTCCATCGTCAGAATATCTTCAAATCTATTTTTGAAGTCATCATGCAGGGTATTTAAATGCTGAGCGTATGTCTGAATATCCTCATCAAGACATTCTATCTGTGACAAGTGCGGAAACTGGGAGAATTCGCGCCGACTAATATTTTGCTTCATTAATTTCAATTTACCAAGAAAAGCCGAAATTACACCCTTTGTTTTTATTAAATTAAGGCTGTCCCCTTGTAACTGCAAGTTAACGTCATTGAATTTTATGAACAAATCTGTTAAGTACGCAATGTCCGCTTCATATTTGATCAGATTTTCTTTTAAATCTGGTGCTTTAGTTTGCAGACACTCTATCACTGATTCGAAAAGTGAGTAAAATCTCGATAAGCATGCACCTTTTGACAACCAGCGTACTTCAGTATGTAAGAGCAGTCGTTGGAAATCTTCATCATTTTCATCGCACAATAGTGCAAATAAACGGGTATTCAAAGCATTGCTTCTTATTTTATTAACTGCGTTAATCACAAATTGAAGCGATTGGTGCTATCTATCACTCAAATTTTTCGCTACAAGGTTGTCGGTGGATGACACAGTGAATTGCAATTAGTCCTGGTATTATTCTTTTAAGATGGCTTATAAACCCACGATATCGCCTGAACATGGCAGGAACTCCATCTGCTGCCACCGAAATAATGTTTGTAAATGGAATAGATTTTTCTGTAAAAAAATCACTCAGGACATTAAATATCGATTCGCCTTTAGTGTCCGACTTCAAAGTTTTTGCGAATAGCAGCTCTTCATGGATTTCTTCGTCCATAACAAATCGAACATATGCCAATAATAATGCGTCATTACCAGGCAAAGTAGACTCGTCCAATTGAATAGAAAAATGAATGGTTTGCAGATAATTACACAAGAAGCTTTCTATATCAGAGATCATTTCATCAATACGTCTTTGTACAGTGTTATTACTTAAAGGAATTCTTTTGAGTACATCAAATGTAGGTTTGTGCAGAACAGTTTTTAAAACCTCTTCAATAGCGGGTAACATTAACTCTTTTCCGATGGTGTGCGGTTTTCCAGATTTCGCTATAAGCATCGAAATATTGTAAGATGCCCGCAAGCCATCATCGTTACTTTGAGACGTTGAAGCAAACATACTATTTACGGTAGGTCTCTTTTCATATTTTTCCCTCAATGTTTGAAAGTATTTCAGATCTTTTCCTATTTTTTCAGAATACACACCTTCTTAGATGGTCTTCGAGCTTCAATGGTTTCATAGAGTCATTAATCAGAACTTTGTTGCATAAAAGACACATGGGCAATCGTTTGTCTACCGTTGATGGAAGAAAACCAAATTTCAAATAATCAACACTGTAGGTACTATCGACATTTCTTCTTAGATTCAGCCATTTTCCGTATCAGCTGTGACCTGTAAAAAAATGTTTGTTTTTGAGGCGATTTTACCAGAATATGGCTACTATAACACAACAGAATAGAATTATTGCAATAAAAAAAAACGAAATGCCCGCGGAAACACCGCTCTTTTAATTAATCGCCGTCGTCGCGTAAATAAATATTTTTAAACAAAAAAGTACCTAGGTACCTAAAGTTTAATCTTCCCTGGCTTTTTGTTCTTTTATAGAAGTTTTGAATAATCTCTAGTATTTAATTTTTACTACATAACTACCTACTAGACTCAAATAGTAAAACAAATATAATATGATTGATAAATTACAATATACAATAAAAATATGTATAACAAATAGGCAGATACTTACTTTTTCCGGCACTGCACACACTGACATCGATTCACTCAGAGTCACACTTTTATGTTCAAAATCCCGGAAACAAATGAGTAACGTTTTGTTCTTGGTATTCGTATTTATACTAATGTAGATTGCAAGCACAGCGCAAGTCGCATTTCATCCCTTTGCAGGTTTAAACAAGCATCCCGGACGAGCGGGCGCACGGGCGGAACTTTGCAAGTCTCGACATGTAGTGTACACTTGTACTATTATCTATTATTCTATTCAATTCTGTGTTTGAACTGAGTCTCGAATATTTTTGAGTACCTACCTAGTGAATGATGCTACCTGCCTAAGTTGATAGGTAAATCCAAGCCAAAATTTTTGTTCTTTATTATGAAAACCAGAAAATTTTTCGTGGACCCCCACTTACAACTTGTGAACCCCTGTTTTCTTTTCACGTCTACGTGGACCCCCGTGTGGTCTCCTATGGACCCCTGGGGGTCCACCTGGACCACTTTGGGAACCACTGTTATAAATGTATGCCTTTTGCATCACTAACCCAAATTTGAGATTCTAAAATTACAAAATAAGTTTAAAAAACGCGAAACGGCGATGCCTTAGTTTTCGATAGGTAAACGCCCCTCTTAAGGACTTTCATAGTTATTTATATGAAACACAAGAGAAGATTGATCAAGATACCAAGACCCCAGTTTGTTGCACAGGAAACAAACCAAAAAGAAGCAAAGCAAATCATTCTCAGGTTTCAATACAGTACAATGTTCGTTTGAACACTGGGAAATTGGTGAGGGTGTGCTGAGACGCATGCCTGAAAATAATAAACTTCCAAAAAGAAATCGAATTGAAGGGGTTGCAAATAAATTTATAAGTCAAAGCAAAATTCCTAGGGAGCACAGAGGTGGCGACCGGATAGGTGCAAGCAACGATGAAAAAGAACATCCATTAGTCGCTTTATACAAGGTTTGCGGTGCGTAGGATATGCATGTAAAGCTCACTTATTTCAGGAATTACGTTAAGGCCATTAATATCGCTTTTGGTACGCTACAAACTGATGTGTGTTCTACCTGTTCGAGATCGAGAGAGCTTTTAAAAATCGAAACATCTGTAAATAAGAGACAACTACCTGTCGCAAAGCAAAACATTGCAAAAGTAAAAGTATTCTTTGGGCTGCTTAAGTAGACGTCGCCACATACTCTTTCATTCTCCTTTGAGTGTCTAAAGAATCTGACTTTGCTCCTATTACCAAATCAAGCATCTTACTTCAGCTAACATATAATTATAATCATTAAATGGTACTGTGCGGTGATTCAAAGACAAAATGGATCCCAGGCAACGCCTTTTCTTACTTGTGGACCAAAATTGACTCTCCCAAAGATTCCAACTTTATAGCATTAATAGCTGTATAATGTACAACATGCTTGAAACAATTTTGAGTTTCAATAATGGATGGAGACTGTGGCTAAAAATCTGAAATAAGATGCAAAAGGAAAAATTCCTTACCACAAAAAAATATAAAAAAAATCTATATACGTATTTCGGCAACTAAGTTGCCATCTTCAGTAGAAATCTGTAGGAAAACAAAAAAGAGTGTTAAACGTAAAACTCCCTCTTGTTTTTCTACAGATTTCTACTGAAGATGGCAACTTCACGGAATACGTATATAGATTTTCTATATTTTTTTCGTGGTAAGACATTTTTCCTTTTGAATTTTGAATTTGACAATTCTGTTAAAAAAGTAAAGTTGTTTGCAGATGGGTGTGGCGGGTAAAACAAAAATACAATATTAATGACAATAGTTGCGTATTGGCTTCTCAAGGAGACACCGGCAAAAGTTGAAATATCCCTTCAGACAGGGTGCTAGGATTTATAGACAGATACATAAAAAGGATTCCGATAATTGTGGAAAAAACTCATTATGATAAATTGATCAAGAAGCTTGCTACAGTTAGGAAGTTGAGGCGCATAATTATTGGCACTTGTACGATGAGAATTGTGTGCGTAAGCGGATTATAAAACCTTCAGGTTCATGGCATTTTGCTCTTAACAAAACCAAACGTTTTATTTTGTCTAAATATCGAAGAGGTACTGTTAGGGTCCGGGTGAAGTACTATTGTAATTCGGTTGGTGTAGCAAAAATTATTTGTAAAAAAATCAAAAAATTGCGTCAATATAGTCTTCCTAAGTACCGCTTGAAAAGAAGCTGGAAAGGTAACAAAAGTACCATTGATATGTTGCTGGCTAAACACTATGGTGATTACTCGAGAAACCTTCCAGAACTTTTATTATACAAGACCTATCTGACTCAAGGCCGTGTGATGAAGAAAAAATTGATGTAACTGCCCCAAGATCCGACAATCAAGATGACAATTTTGCAACTTAAAATTCACTTATTTTGTTTCAGTTTATTCAAAATTCAATTATTTTGTAGTTTTGTACCTGCTTACAATTTTTGAATGCGCAAAAACTTTGAAAGTATTTTTTAAATTTTTTATTTTTCTCTTTGAAAAATATTTTTTACCTGCAAAACTGGCTCTATAATATTTTATTTACTTTTTCTTAAATAAATAATCCTTTAGATTCCGAAACAATATATAAATTTACCCTATTCCATGTGGCTATCAATGTCTAAATGGTCAGTGTCATAGGCGTAAGTAGACCACGACCATGGGAGGGGGGGGGGGGGCACTTCAAAAATATGCCATGACCATCCATTTTTCTTTCGTATTTGTTACTAGTGGTTCTATTTCACTCCCTTAGAATCTGTTAAGAGGAGCGTTTACCTATTGAAAACTATGGCCCCCTAAGGCATGGCCGTTTTGCGTTTTTTAAATTTATTTTGTAATTTTAGAATCTCAAATTTGGGTTAGCGATGCAAAACGCATAAATTTATAATTCAAGGCCAGTTTTTATATTAATTTATTTTATAAAAAAGTTATGTGTTTTAGAAATAACCACAAAAACACATACATTTGATTAATGTCTACTAACTAAGGCTGATACACAAAAGAAAAAAACAACCTCTACGCGCCAGCTGCACATTTGATGAACAATATAAAAAAATATTTATATTATATTTGAAGATAAAAAATTGAAAATAGTAATCATTGTCACACACATTTCACAAGTGTTTTTGGAAGCGATCCCATCGTCTATCCCCACTGTTATGTATTAGCAGTAAAATGTATCAGAGTAAGGTTGGTCATCCTGAATTACGGAGACTATCACGGGGGGGTAGGAAAAAGGGTAGAGGGTATGTGGGACATTTTGGATGTTTCGAGATATATAACGTGTAAAAAGCAATAAAAGGTGATAAGTATTTAGTGTAGTTTTATTACCATTCTCATCAATAATAACTGTGCGATTACATACACAACAGTTTGGCGACGAGGCAGTTCGAATCTACAATTATTCTACGATAAATAAGTGATACAAAACATTTATTTTTTTATATCGGTAAGACAGACCGCATGGCGTCTTAAAAACAAAGGAATAGCTACAGCTACAATTACGTTCGTACAAGCACCTATATACATTTACAAACTAATATGTCGGAAACAACAGCGACACATGCAATACACACAGTTTTTTCTATCGAAATATTCGATACAGCAAAAAAATTCGATAGATGGTTGATGAGACTAGAGAGTGCTTTTAACGTTTTTTCGGTGCCAACCGATAAACAAGCGGCGTACCTACTACACTACATGGGGCCAGATGCGTACGATGTCTTATGTGATAAAATATCACCGGAAGATCCAGGAAGCAAGACATATGAACAATTAGTGAATACAATGAAATTGCACTATAATCCGGAACCATTAGAAATTGCTGAGAATTTTAGATTCCTACAAAGAAAACAACATGAAGGGGAGAGTGCCCAAGACTATTTAACTGCATTGCAGAGAATGGCAACAACATGTAAGTTTGGAGACTACCTTAAGAAGGCATTACGTAATCAATTTGTTTTTGGCCTACGAGGTCAAAATATTCAAAGTAGATTGCTTGAGCAAAAGGACCTGAACATCGAAAAAGCAGTTGAGATAGCAGTGGGTATGGAAACCTCAGCTAGAGATGCGGCACAACTTCATCGGCCTAACACGTCCAGTGTATACAGTGTGGGAACTACAAGAGTGCAAAATAAAAAGCAGAGTACAGTGTCAAGTGGAGTGCAACGATCTCATAATTCTAGAAACTATAAGGATACTAAAAGCTCTTTAAAATGTTTTAGGTGTGGGTCCGAGAAACATTTAGCAAATAAATGCAACCAACAAAATTTGACCTGTTTTACATGCGGGCGGAAGGGTCATTTGAGCAAGGTGTGCATGAAGTCCAGAGATGCAGGTCGAGTGGATCAGGTGGATGAGATTTTATCAGTGCACTCTGAACATTCTCAATACAGAGAAAAATTTACATTGGAATTACGGATAAATCAGGTAAAGATTTTGTTTGAATTGGATTCGGGCGCAGCTGTTACATTGCTGAATTTGGAATCATTCAAAAGGTATTTTTCTAATTTACAATTACAAAAGACACCAATAAATTTAGTTACGTATTGTAAGCAAAGGCTGGACGTTGTAGGTTTCACACAAGTACAGGTTTCATACGGCAATATTACAAAGAAATTAAATTTATACGTTGTTAATTCAGATAAACGACCTTTGCTCGGGCGTGAGTGGATACGTCAATTGAACATTAATTTTCTAAATACATCAGATATTGCACACATAGATACAAATACACATCTTAATGGTATTCTGACAAAATATTCGGTAGTTTTTGAAAAGAATATGGGTAAAATTACGGGATTGCAGGCTAGTCTTAAAATAAAAAAGGATACACAACCATTTTTTGTTAAGGCTAGGAAAGTGCCTTATGCACTCCTCACAAAGGTAGAACAGGAACTAGATTATCTAGAAAAGGAAGGGGTGTTAGAGAAAGTAAATAGTTCGCAATACGCGACGCCCATTGTTCCGATCGTAAAAGCAAACGGAAATATTAGAATTTGCGGAGATTTTAAATGCACTTTGAATCCAAATTTAGTCATCGATGAATATCCATTACCTACCATTGAATCGTTATTTTCGTCAATGGCGGGCGGGGACAAGTTTACAAAATTGGATTTACAACAAGCGTATTTACAAATGGAAGTACGTCCGGAGGATAGAAAATATCTTACCTTAAGTACACCAAAGGGGTTATACAGAAGTACTAGATTAATGTATGGAATAGCCAGTGCGCCGGCAATTTGGCAACGCGAATTCGAAAACATCCTAAAAGATATACCGGGTGTTTCAGTGTTTCTAGACGACATAAAAATTACAGGGCCGGACGATAATACACATTTGGAACGCTTGGAAAAAGTTCTAAGCCGATTAGCCAAATATAATATCCGTGTAAATTATGAAAAATGCAAATTTTTTGCCAAAGAAATCGAATACTGCGGGTACATTATTGATAAATTTGGAATACACAAAACAAAAGAGAAAATGGAAGGGATTCAAAACGCGAAAGTTCCATCTAACAAAACTGAAGTTAGAGCATTTGTCGGTTTAGTAAACTATTACGGCCGTTTTCTTAAAAATTTAAGTACTATATTACATCCAATTTACAATTTATTAAAGGATGGAGTTCCTTTCAAATGGGACAAGAATTGCAAAAAAGCATTCATGGCAGTTAAAAACGAAATCGTTTCGGAGCGCGTGTTAGCACATTTTGATCCAACACTTCCACTAGTTTTAGCTACGGATGCCAGTCCATACGCGGTAGGAGCGGTACTATCGCACACATACCCTGACGGCACGGAACGTCCAATCCAGTTTGCATCACAAACCCTAACGAAAGTACAACAAAAATATGCTCAAATTGACAAAGAAGCATACGGAATAATTTTTGGTATTAAAAATTTTTATTATTATCTGTATGGTCGTCCATTTACGTTGTTGGTAGACCATCAGCCTTTAGTTCAAATATTTTCACCTACTAAAAACCTACCTACATTAACAACTTCACGCATGCAGCATTATGCTTTATTTTTACAATGTTTTAGTTACAAAATTAAATACAAAAATACAAAACTACACGCAAATGCTGACGCGTTATCAAGGTTACCTGTTAACTCAACGAGCATTCATAATTACGATGTTTCAGATAAATTCGAAATATTTCAAATAGAGACGCTACCCATTACAGTAAAAGAATTAGAGTTAGAAACTGCAAAAGATAAAAGTTTAAAGAAATTATTCACTGCTTTAAGGTTAGGTAAAAGCATACAAGCAAAAGATAGATTCAATATACCACAAACAGAATTCACATTACAAGGAAATTGCATTTTTAGACAGCAGATGGTGGTAATCCCTGAGAATTTACGTATGAGAGTTTTACAGGAATTACACTCTTCACACTTCGGAGTTGTTAGAATGAAAGCGCTAGCACGAGGTCATTGTTGGTGGCCGGGCATTTCCTATGATATAGAGATTATTTGCAAAAATTGCATAGATTGTAACAAAATTAAAAATAATCCGGAAAAAGCTCCAATTCACCCATGGAAAACGCCTACTACACCTTTTGAGAGAGTACATATAGACTTTGCAGGGCCATTCATGAATTATTATTATTTTATTTTAGTAGACGCACATACTCGATGGCCTGAAATACATGCAGTTAAGAATACGACTTCTCAAACTACGATTTTGCTATTAACGAAAATTTTTGCGACATACGGAATCCCTTGTATATTAGTTTCAGATAATGCGCAAACTTTCGTGTCATACGAATTTAAGACATTTTTGCAGAAAAACGGGATTATACACAAACTAAGTGCACCGTACCACCCCGCAACCAACGGTTTGGCGGAGAGGTATGTACAAACTTATAAACAGTCATTAAGGGCACTTAAGGGAAGCGATAGTGATAGAGAAAGACAACTTTCTAAATTTCTTTCACAGTACAGACAATCACCGCATACAGTAACCGGTGTAAGTCCTGCTTACTTGATGTTTGGTAGGGAAATTAGGTCGCGGTTAGACTTATTTAGGCCAAGTGCTAATAATGCACCAGGTAACACCTTACCTAACGTAAAAGGGGCACGGGATTTGATAGTAGGAGAGAGAGTAGAAGCTAGAGATTACATTCATTGCGATAAGTGGGAGTTCGGTCGTGTGGAAAAGAGATTGGGCAAATTGCATTACCTAATTAGATTAGACGATTCTAGAATCTGGAAAAGACACATTGATCAAATAAGGTCAATTGGGGAGAATACGCCAATAAGTAAGATTAGGAATACATGCCTGCCTGTCTTGTGTGACGACCTGGTTTCGCCCGGTGCTGAGGGCAATACTAATACTTACCAAAGTCCTGAGGTTCCAATTTCAGCATCACTACCTGAAAATAGCGGTGAACCCGAAAGTATAACTGAATCTTCCGGTTTGGCTGAAACTAGTCAAGCTGCTTTACCTGCCGTCCGGGCTCAGCCTTGCTCCAGTGACATTTCTGAGTTGCGGCGATCTAAACGTGTTACTAGACCTCCAGTTAGATTAAATTTGTAAATGTATTAGTTGTTTCTGAGAGAGGGAAGAGTTGTTATGTATTAGCAGTAAAATGTATCAGAGTAAGGTTGGTCATCCTGAATTACGGAGACTATCACGGGGGGGTAGGAAAAAGGGTAGAGGGTATGTGGGACATTTTGGATGTTTCGAGATATATAACGTGTAAAAAGCAATAAAAGGTGATAAGTATTTAGTGTAGTTTTATTACCATTCTCATCAATAATAACTGTGCGATTACATACACAACACCCACTTTACGGTATCTCTACCGGGCCTAGCGAAGACGCAAATCTATCGGAATCGGTGGGCTATTGCAGACTTGAATCCGAATGACAGATAGTTTTCGCAATAAAAAAGAAATGCAGTACCTATAATACTGGAGTGTATATAACAGATGGACAAGCGGAAATCGAATTATTATAAAAAATCAACAAAACAAAAAAAGGAAATATGCAAGTGGAATGAAAAATCAAAATACGACGTAAGTAATTTTTAGTCTACAATTTTATTTTATTTTGATATTTGTTAATTCGATTTAGTTTAACTAAGTACATAATACCAATATGCGAGTAGATTTCAGAATTTAAATATTTGACGATTCATTGTATGTACCGAGTAACCCACGATAGCTGTTTCGTGTAATTTTTAATAATTGTTTTGAAAACGTTAAAAATAAAAATTGTCTGTTAGCCTACTTGAAGGTAGCCGTATTTAATTATTATTACTACTAAATTACCGGTTTAGAACCGCCAATTCTTTTCCTTCAGAACGGAGCGTCTTTTCCCGATCTACATAGCGACAGAATCTGTGAATAAAACCCACAAGGTCTGATCGAAACCCGAATATCGTCTAGCTCCACCTACTCACGCCCCCTTGCGTCTACCGTCCCGCACTAGCGTCTACGGACAGGAATTCCACTGTGCCGTCAGGGCTTCCGCATGCGCAATAAAAGCAAAAATGTTTTTACAATTTGTGGTATTATTAAATAGGAGTAGTTGTTTAATAATTAATTATTAAGAAATGTTTGATAAGTGAAACCGTACTTACTCAAATTTAAAAAGTAACTTAGTGGTCTCCCCTACTTATTTATTTACATTTAGGCGGCGCATTTCCATTCACTTAAATTAACATGATTTAGTAAAAAAACTGCGCAAGTAAGAATATTTTTGACACTTGTAAATTACAATCCTCATTTTATGTGATGTTCATTAATTGCATTGCAATAGCGTTGGTTTGTTGACTGTCCGGTTTGGAAAACAGAATAAAAAGTGCTACCGAAATCGATAATAAAAAATATAGGTTGTCACTTAAAAAAAATATCGATGACGTGATAACTTAAAAAACAAATGACGTAACAAGATGAAAATGGTATAATATATCGTCGCGTAATTATAATCGCTATACCCCTTCGAGATTTTTTCCAGAAAATTAATATTATCGAAGATATCGAATTTATCCATTACTTTTGCCGCACACTGTATATAATACCATGTGACACGTGAATTATATTCTCTGTTTAATATACAAAACACGAAATTGTTGATTTGCTTACCAGGGTGAAACTTTTTTACGTGTACTTTATAGTTGGAGAATTTGGAAAAGGTAACATGGCAAGTTTCACAAAACATTTTGCATAAAATTAACACGACTATTATTGATTGATTAACCAGATTAACTATAGTTAATATTATTCGACGAAGACCACAACAGTCACAACACAATCTTTAACCTTAAAAAACACTGCATAAAATAAACCGGCAAAACTAAAAGTAAACATTGGAAATTAAAATTGACAATTGACAAACGTCAACGCGACTGTTGCGCATGCGGAAGCCCTGACGGCAAAGTGGAATTCATGTCCGTAGACGCTAGTCCGTCCCGCTAGTAATACAAGTTGCATAAGTTTCTATTTGCCCAGATGCAGTTGGTAAATGCCCCTCTTAAAGTAATAAATTTGTCAAGACTTTTGAAATTGACTTTTAGATTATTTAATTTGAAAAATATTAAGGAAAACTGCCAATTTTCAAATGTTTCCATGTCAAAATGTTATAAAATCAAATCTTAAAACACAGTTCAAACATATTTATGTTTGACATTTAGAAAGAATAGGTAGGGAGACGACGTCACGGTAGTGTTGATAAAAAGTGGAGTGTTTGTTGCATCGTGTATTAGAGTTGTATAATAAGTTAAATATTAAAAGACATTATGGTTTCTTGTGCTCTACGTAGCTGCAACAGCAGAGACGGCGTTGATAAGAAGAATTCGTCTGGGATAACATTTCATAGGTTAGTGTAGGCCTGACATGTGTGGAATGACAGATTATGATTTTGAATAGTTCGGACAAGGTGAGGCCGCCATATTGGTCCCACACTTAGCCCCGCCCAATGCTCCCGTTTTGAGAGTACAGCAAACATGCTTTACAGCGTCCCCATAGTATTTTTCCTCAATGATGTTTGATGTATAAATAAAGTCGCACCACCAATCCCCCTTCCCCTGGTTACGCCTCTGGGCAGTACGTACACTTAATGTGTTTGGTAACAGTTTTTTGTTGATTATCGAAATTTCCGTTGGAAGCATTCGGCGAGTTTTGCAAATATAGGATTTATATATTATAGTATGTGTATGAGAGAGAAAGGTAACAGCGTTAAGAAGTGAATGGTAAGTTTCGTAGTTTGGTATTTGATTATATGCTAAAGACATCTTTTTCTCCGAGGCCAGATTTGGTGCTATTTCATAAAGGTGTATTGTTCAATTTGTGATATATTTAATTGGAAATATGCTCCGCCTGAATTGCCCTCTAAATGAAAAGCCTTATTTATAATACCGATATAAGCGAGAGATCCCTGAAGGGTAGACAATTATAGAAACTGGAAAGAGTTTGCATTCATTTATGGACGATGTATCCTGCGTTCTTTAAGAAAATGGTTTCATGCCCTGTCGAAATACTGAGTCTAATTTATTAATTTATCGCAATTGTATATATAGCCGACTCTGTCGGTAGAGTTTAGTTGGACTCAGATCTTTTTAATTTTAATAATACGTAAGGTCAAGTTCTACTAATTTTTGAATATCACTTGGACGCAATATTTTTTGGAATGATGACCTATATTTTCAGTTGTGGTAATTTTTGAAATTATTGATTACACATTTTTAGTGAAACGTGAAGAGAATGGCGTTCCAAAAGATGAATTTGTTGGAGCTTATATTAAAGGCTGACAAAATAGATTCGTGCTTTAAAAAGAGGTGCGTGATTTTGACGCACTTGGACATAACGCGAGATCTACTTTTCAAAAAACAAAGACAAAACAATTTCATATATTTTTTAACTTATTCTTTCATTTGTATTAGGTTCGAAAACTGTTTCATGTATTTTTCTTGAAATAAGAAGTACTTCTCATTTGATATTATTGTTTCCTTTCGTCATCAGATACTATCTCACTTATCTCATTAAATATTTCTTTAATTTGCTGAAATTTTGGTAGCGTAAATATAGTATTGGGTATAGAAGTGAAATTTTAATTAACATTAACTTTACAGAATTTGGAAATATAATAATTCTATAGATTTAAATAATTAATTTTATTTTTTATATTTAAAATGTTATTGAAAATAAATATTTACATTCAAAAAATATTCAACTACTACATGTATACACTCATCCAGTATACAAGCTGTCCCAGAAATAAAAAGACGGAGTAGCAGGTATGTAAAGTCCGAACAGAAACAGGTCCAAATATACCGCAATAACCAAGAAATAAAAAATTTAATTTTCTATGTTGTTTTTTAGATAAAAGATTACATTACGGACTTGGCAAAGAATGTATATTTATAAAATACACGTAAGAATGCTTATTTGTAAATAGAAACGAACACGCATTCATAGAAAAATACGCTTTTATTTGTATAAAACGGGAAAAAAACGTTAAATCGAACTCATTCATAATAAAATATATTTTTTGCCCGATGCGGGGCGACCCACTTTATTGCAGACAATAAAAGATTGTTTTTATTTTTAAAATAGGAAGGTTGTTGCTCTTTAATGTGTTTGTAGTCGGAAAGAGCTGATTATTATTATTTTAGAATATTTAATAAATCCTAGCTTTTCTAGCCTTTATTACAGTAAATATCAAGAATGTAATTATTTTTTTCTAGCAGGTGTAAACTTAAAGTAATTAATGGTTTGATATTTATTATGAAGTATCTATTCCTCCTCTTTTTTTTAACACAAGTAATATGGTGGTCCTGAAAAGGACCGATTGTGAAAGTGAAGCAGGTGGATATTTAGTCCAGGGTCGGCGTAAGGCCAATTGGATTCTTTACTATTTTTTTTCTGCCGTCTGCGCACGAATAAAGACTTGATATTTTGAGGGTATGTTTTTACACAATCTAGCTTCCGATTTCTGCTACTCCGTCTTTTTATTTCTGGGACAGCCTGTGTACAGTACGAATAATAAAAAGTACTTTCCCTTAAATTTTCGGGTAGTAAATACCGAGTTTTAAAAAAAGCAATAAGTTGTTCATGAAACGTTTCAATATCTTAAACATGAAAATATTACGTATAAAAGATATTAGTGCTAATCAATTAATTAATCTGAACTGAAGTTACCAAAAGAATGATATTAATATAAACAAACAAAAAATATTAATAATAATGACTTGTGAGGCGGAAATAAAAGTATTTGGCTATTTGCTGTTTATAAATCTGAAATAGAAAAATACATTCAAGCTACAATGGTGAAACTACAAAAATTAAGTATTGAGAAACAAATATTTTTTCACTTAGGTATGCTGCTCAAGTAAATTATTTCGTATCAGACAACCACCAACTGTAATTGCGAGCTATGCAGCTCCAACTTTTATAGTTTCCTATATTGCAGTTTCAGGCTAAAAAAAACGCATATATTGTGTGCAAGTATAGCACAGACATGAATATAATCATTAGTTGAGTTGTTAGGTGTCATATATATGTAATATACATATTGGAACGTTTATATCGTAGCTACAAGCGGCCATATTGACTTCATTTCGACAGCATCTTGGACAACTCTATTAGAATCTATCAATACCCCTGGATTTAATTAAGTTTTAATGTTACTCTATATAGAAATATCATATATCGAGTGTTTCGGAATTGCACGGCACTATTCTAGGTACTTGTTCTCCAACATAAAATAAACAATAAAATCCATATAAACATATGTTCCAAATTAATTTATTACTAAGATATTGGAGCATAAAGATATTTATTTAACAATACAACATCCAAAAGAACTGATTAAAGTGGCCACCGTTTTATTGAATGCAGCATTCAGCACGACAAATTCATTCTTCCTTGGCACTTCGTATAGCATCAAGATAATCCTTGATAGTTGCTGAGGCTTCCACGATGCGATTACTAAACTACCGATCTAACGGCGTTCGATCGAGAGATCGGTATTCATCAGAGTTTAGTAATCGCATCGTGGAAGCCGCAGCAACTATCAAGAATCATCCTGATACTATACGATGTGCTAAAGAAGCATGAATTTGTCGTGCTGAATGCTGCATTCAACAAAACGGTGGCCACTTTGAACAGTTCTTTTGGATGTTGTACTGTTAAATAAATATCTTTATGCTCCAATATCTTAGTAATAAATTAATTTGAGACATATGTTTATATGGTCTTTTTTGTTTATTTTATGCTGGAGAACAAGTACCTACAATAGTGCCGTGCAATTCCGAAACACCCAGCCCAACCCAACCCGCAAAATAGAAATGTGCGAGAATTGTAAACATTCTAAACTTAAAAACATACTGCAACTGCTTAAAATGCTTTTGATTATCATATGATGGATAAAAATTTCCAAAAATGTACGCCAGAGGGCGTATTATCATCCATAACCAGTACTTAATTAGCAACACAAAATTAGTATACTTAAGAAAACAAGTACCTGAAGTATGCTTTCAACTAATCAAAATGCAGCAATATTCGGCCCTGATATACATACATATATGAATAGTAAGGCGATTGTATATATATCAATATGATATATATTTATTGACTATCATTTGGTCGTAATATTAAAAGGAATATTCAAAAATAGATATTTCTGATTCTGGAAAAGATTAACCCGAAAAAACTAATTCAACAGCATATAGCGTCCTTGAATCAAATTGTGTCAAACAAGGCAGATTTAAGATAATTTTATGTGATTGTTACCTCTCTCTCTCTCTTTCTCTCTCGGTCTCTTTGTCTCTTAAACTATGGAGTTTATATTACCTTATTTATTCTTGGCAAGCAGTCAAGTATCGAGAACATCAATTTAGCATTGCCTTCAGGATCATCAGGAAGGCAAACGCCCAAGGCATCCACCATCATTTGATAAAGACATTTTGTAAACAGTGGTTCCGGTAATTCTCTGAGGTAGTCTTTCAGAACTCCTGTAATTACATTTATGTCGGGCACATTATCTGGCGTCAAATCTACAGATCTGCTATTTCTTTCGAAAGCTTCTCGTAATATTCGTTTCTTCGTTGCTGAGCCGCACAACCTGTACAATCCTATAATGTCTAGACCTCTTCTTTCGACTTCTTCTACGCATCGTTTGATAAGTATTGGTATGTGCTGACCTGTTGTAACCAAACCAGTTGCTACACCCCCTGGAACACCGCCCGTTTTCAATTCCCGGTTTACCTTGGAAAAAAAAGAAGCAAAAATGACTTCATCAGATTTCGTTATTATGGCAATGGTACTTACGACAGTTTCTAAATCGACTCCGAATAGTGGGGTGGTCCTCGATAATGTTAAATTCGAAAGTGCTCTTCGTTTGTAGAGAGTATGAGAATCTGTGTGTCTTAGTCTTAAATATAATGTCCCTGCAATTCAAAACTGTATATAAGTACGTCATTTTAATTATACATATAGGGGAACGTTTACCTCTCGAAAACTATGGCACCGTAAGGAATCGCCGTTTTGCGTTTTTTAAATTTATTTTGTAATTTTAGAATCTCAAATTTGGGTTAGCGATGCAAAAGGCATAAATTTATAATGTCAAGGCCAGTTTTTGTATCTATTAATTTATTTTCTTAAAAAAGTTATGTGTTTTAGAAATAACCACAAAAATGCTTGAATTTGATTAATGTGTAGGGGAGAGGGGTACTAAGTGAGACGATTTTTAGTATTTCTTACAGAAATTTTACCCTTGTTTAGATATAAATTTGAATTTACTATCATAGAATAGTATATGTTTGAGCTCTGTAATGTTGTTAAAATAAGAGGTAACAAAAAATATTTTTTACTTGAAAATTACATATTTATGTTACATAGCAAATTGTCTCACTTGGTACTTTGAGGGTACTAACTGAGACATCAACAGGTGTTAAGTGAGACACGTAATTTAATTGGGTATTTATTTAAAAAACCAAAATAGTCAGTCTTCAACTGAATAATAATACATTGGAATCTAACGGACTTGCAAGGAATTGAATTTAAAACCAAATTTATGTAGTGTCGACTGGCGCTTAGTGGTTCCTGGAATCGGATTTGGCAGAATCATTGCTATGTCACTCAAAGATACGACGGATTCATCAACTATGATTGGGAATACAAAGGAGTCATCTATTTTGGTGCTTTTTCTCAAAAAAGAAACACGATATTCATTTTCTTCAATACTGATCACTTTTGCTACATAAAATATATTTTTGGGGAAGCGAACTAAAATAAAGCACCCTTTCGATATGGCTTCCTTAGTCACATCTTCTAGTTCACCTTCAGGTACCCAATCTTCTTCGGACATTTCTTCATATTCGACATCTTCGCTTGTTGAACTTTCGCGGTCTTCTGATCTAGCTTTTTGTTTTAATTCGTTCAGGTTTTCCTTAACTTTTTGATTTACTTTTTTATCTACTTTTCGTAATTTATCTCTTTCAATCAATTTATCTTTCTCAGGAGTGTCTGTTATTATGCTGCTTTCAGCTCTTTCTCTTATTGTCTTCTGTATCTTTCTCGGTGGAGCTTTGGGAAAACCACGCAGTTCCTCTGGGCTTATGAAAACAGAATCATTGACTTGTTTTGGAGGTGTGCTATCCCTGTCGGAAATTATATCACTTGAATTGTTTTCTAACGTATGTCTATTATTTGGGACAAAAACAAGTTCTTTTGCGTCACTTTGAGGATCTGAACAACTTGGATCATCGCGGTCTGTTAGCTGCGATGGCAGAAAATCACTATCAGTGAATATTTCAGGATTCATTGGGTAAATACCAGTCTTTTTAAAACCTGCCAGAATATTGCTAGGGGTAAAAGCCTTCTCAAATGCTTCAGAAATTCTGCCTGCTATATCATAAATTGTCAGGGGGATTCCGGGATTCTGAAGCATCCATTTATCACAAGCGCTGTTGTAATATGACTTAAATGGTCCGTAGACGGAAACATCTAGTGGTTGCAGCTTATTGCTGCAATGTGGTGGTATTGTAAGTATATGAACTCCATTTTCTCGGGATTTTTCAACTACCCTGACTGACACATGGCTCTCATGATTATCATAGATTAATAGTGTAGGCTGTTCCTTGGATGAATGACTGTGTTTGATAAAATGATCTAATACTTCGAGGAAAATTTCACTATTCATCCACCCACTGGGATTAGCTAGACCTAGGCTTCCAGTAGAAGCGTCTTTAAGCATATGTTTCTTGAAATATTTTCGAGGAAATACTAAAACGGGAGGTAGAAATGTACCGGAGGCTGAAACAATAGCACATGTTGTAACCAACTGGCCGCGTTCCCCGCTAGTCGACTGATAAACTTGCTTACACCCCTTTTCTGCTATTATTTTCTTCGGTTCCTGAACCGTGGTGGTCCCTGTCTCATCAAGATTAAATATACGCGACCCATCGGTAAAGCTTGGATATGTTTTTAACAATTTTTGTAAATTTTCGAAGAATAGACCTACAGTATGTCTATTGAAAGCCGTAAGCCGTGAGAGACTGCATGCTTCCGGTTTCCTCACTGAGAGATTAGGGTTTCTTTTGACAAAAGCCTTTCTCCAGTCCTCACCTGCCATCCCATTTCTTCTCCAAGAATCGGGAACCTCGAATCCATTCCCAGCGGCTACTTCATAAGCCAGTTTTTTAGTATTGGTAGTAGTTAAACCGTACGCCAGTTTACTACACTTTATAAGATACTCTGCCAAGATTTGTTCTTGATCAGGCTTAAAAATAAATCTGTGTCCATAATTTGGTGTCATTCTACAGTTAGGGTTATCTCGTCTTTTCTTTACATATCTGGCAAGTGTCTGAAATTTCACATTCTTTGCAAAAGCTGCTTCTCTTATGCTTTAATGTTCATGTAAAACCAAATTAGCAGCCTCACACATTGTTTCGGAAGAAGCATTTCCTATTTTTCTCTCCTTTGGTGGTCGTGGCATCTGAAATTAAAACATTCAACCTCGGTGAAATCTGCCTCAAGTTAAAATTAAACATTATTAAATGAAATTAAACATTAAGCAGAAGTAAGGTACTAAGTGAGACAGTCTCAGTTAGCACCATCAGTTCTGTCTCACCTAGTACTTCTTACACACTAAACTTAAATAACTATTACATCTTTATCTCCGCCACTGGTTAAGAAATCGTTACTAACAAACATAGGTTAGGTATAATGGATTATTACACCATAACCGTTTTGTGAAAACATGCATTAATCTTTCGTGAAAACTTCGTTTGCGTATCATGAAAAGTAATTTACTTACCCTCAAAACAGCCTTTTTGGTCAGCTACTTTTTGAATAATATTTTTGCTGCAAAAACTCACTGTAACATAGAAAGATGAACCAATGATCACGACCACTATAATGCGCATGCTTTAATGGCGAGATATTCAAATTTTCATAGCTTGTCATACTTAGTATCCTGTCTCACCTAGTACCCCTCTCCCCTACTAACTAAGGCTGGTACACAAAAGAAAAAAACAACCTCTACGCGCCAGATGCACATTTGATGAACGATATAAAAAAAAAATCAAATTTATGTAATTATCGAAGCTATCGCGTCATCTATCCCCACTTTACGGTATCTCTACTGGTCCTAGCGAAGACGAAAATCTATCGGAATCGGTCGGCTATTGCAGACTTAAATCCGAGTGACAGTTTGTAATTAAAAAGAAATGTCATATATACCTATAATATTCGAGTGTGTAACAACATAACAGTTATGGGCAAGCGAAAATTGGCTTATCATAAAACATCAACAAAATAAAGAAGTAACCATGCAAACCGTATGAAAAATCAAAATACGAAGGAAGTAATTTTCAGTCTACAATTTTATTTACATTATTTTGATATTTGTTTATTCCATTTAGTTTAACTAAGTACATAATACCAATATGCGGGTAGATTTCAGAATTTAAATATTTGACGATTCATTTTATGTACCTATATATTAAAATTTTCAACCCACGGTAGCTGTTTCGCGTAATTTTTAATAAATGTTTTGAAAACGTTTAAAAATAAAATTCTCTGTTAGCCTACTTGAAGGTAGCCGTATTTAATTATTATTACTATTAAATAACCATTCCCATTGCCATTTTTTTTCCTTCAGAACGGAGCGTCTTTTCCCGATTTACATAGCGACAGAATCTGTGAATAAAACCGAAGCGCTGTGATCGAAACCGAATATCGTCTAGCTCCACCTACTCACAACCCCTTGCGTCTACCCGTCCCGCTAGTAATATAATGTAATGTAATTTGTAATGACATTAGAAGGTTCTGTTCTTTATGTTAATCAAGTTACGTTACAATTAAAAATATATCAGAGTCGTAAGTTTTGAGAATTTATCAAGGACAATTTAAGTTCCTTACGTGTATCTATTTTCCGCAATTCTTGACTAAGATTTGCCAAAGTAACGAAAATTTGACATATACATTTTTTTGTGTTAACGAGAGTTATACAGGGTGGCTAAAAAAACCTGTTTCGCATAGGTATAAATAAACTAAAATTACAAATGCAAGTATTATTTAACAACAAAATTAATAACACATGTTTTGTATGTAAGCTTTATTGGCAGAATGCCAGATCATATCTATATAATAAAAATAAAGTGAAAGAACTCCAAAATATACATAAATACAACAAATTATTATATAAGCTTGTGTTTCAAAAAGAGGATAAAATGTCAGATATACTTTATCAAAAGATAACATATGACAGCAAATTAACGAATATTAAATATCTAGCATACATTTCAATATGGTAGAATATCAACATTCAAATTATGTATGATGCTGATTTGGAAATAATATATAAAATATTAGAAGAATCTGTTTAACTTTAGATAAATAAATTTCTGTTCTTTACTTTGCTCCTCTATTAACAGTACCTACTTACCACCAATATACCACAAAACGTAATTCTGTACATATATAGTGACATAGTATACATTTGTTCTATACATGAAATTTAATGCAATGAAGAAATTTTCAATAACGGCCGGTTTCATAATCAAGTTAAAGTAACTTTAAATTTCAAAGTTGACTTTAGATCTCAATTTCGGTTTCATAATTCCACTTTAACTTTAAAGTGAACGACAAAGTCACTTTAAGCCAAAGTCACGATTTTCCAGCTTTAACCAACTTTAACTATTTACTTTAACGACAAGTACGGTATAATGTATAACCTCACATAATAATTATAATATACTTGTGTTGTTGACGAATACCTTGTTAAATTTGGAAATAGATATACACTGGTATTTATTTCGAATACTATCTAATAAAATGAACCAATACATATTGCAAACGAGTTCTAGTTCCTCATCAAAAGATGAGGTTGATGTAGTCGTAAGACGACCGTCGTAAACTTTATAGAAATAGGGAGAACGGTTTGAATAAATTCAATGACAATGAATTTTTCAATAGATTCAGACTAACTAAGAATCGAACATTTAATTTCACTTCCTACAAATTGGTAGGTATTATCATGAAGTTATTGTATCACTACTAATAAATGATATATTTTAGTGGAGAATGCATATAGTCATACTACACAATATTGCAATTGAGATGCAAAAGGAAATACCAGATGAATGGGAGGCTGATTTAAATGTGCATGAAGCAGATAACATAGAGGCAGTTGTTAATAATTTTAACGGAAGGCTAGGAATGAGCGTTTGTTAATCGTAAACATTTTAATAACTTGTAATATGTACATATATTTTCTTCTTCATACTATTCATAAGTTATATGAAATTGAAATTTCTGTCTCACCGGAATACTTCAAAAGGTTGTTTGCTAAATCCATAGCATGAAACTTTATATTGAAAGTATGTTATGTATAAGTAATATAATGATAAGCCATACTAAATTTTTTGAAATGAAATTTATTTCATCTATTTATTTCTGCTTTCTAGTCTTATATTTATTTAATAAAAGTAAATTTAAATGTTTCCATTGCTTTATTTTTGTATATCTGATAGTTGTATTAAACAAAACAAATTTCTTAAACGACTGACAAAAAATTGAACACAATTAATTCACTGTTTTCTTAAGGAGTTATTCCATATATACCAAAGTTATATATCAAAGTGCTATACTTTGGCTTAAGCTGGTCACAGCTTCGTGTATTGGAAAGTTTTATTGTTGTACTTCGCAGTTATCCTCCTCTCCCATGCTTTTTCCTACAAAGTCAACGACATTTTATAGGATATAATAATTATAGTCTCTTAATTATTTTTCAAAGCTTTCGGCACTTGAAATTTTGTTTATTGTTTTGCACTCTATATAAAGTTTTTCTTTTTCCACTTCCTGCACGAGCAACAATTCCTCCTTGCTAAAATTAGTTATATTTTTCTTTTTTCCCTTTTCTTTGTGGTCACACATTTTGCACAATATATTTAATAATAAACTGTCACTATCAATATCGAAAGCGAATTCAAGCTATAGTTACACAATATTGTCAAACATAAACGGCGCGTAAAACTATCAGGAAAGCCAATAGAAACTCGTAAAATTGAAAAAGAAACTATAATACATTGCAACCAACACAGAAACATTACATGGAAATTAACTTTAGCTAAAGTGACATCCCAATACCATTATGAAACGCATTTACTTTAACTCCACCTTGAAGTCAGCTTTAACTCAAAGTAGACTTTGGTTAAAGGGACTTTGACACATGTATTATGAAACCGGGCGTAAGACTTAAGCTGTATTGATTTTTCCTCTTACTTTCTTGTGAAAGAATAATGCAGCCAACATGTATGTGTTCTCCTTTAATAAATAGAGCATAATACATGTCTACACATAAGTTGTATCATAAAATATCAATTTTCAATGTAACATATTTAACATTGAAACATATTTAACATATTTAAATCATGATGAATTAAATTTATTGACTTTAATTCAATTTCGTTTAAACAAACGGAACACCTACTTAAATTTAGAAAGTTTATGGTTAGAAGGAAAACTACCAGTAGATTTTATTTAAATAAATGGTACTTTATTTTAATACAGCATTACTTTTGTACATCCACTGTATATCTATGTTATTTGAAGCAAGAATATAATAATGTTAATTTAATAATTATATTGTTTTATTTTAAGGAAACTCCCACAAAAAAACAATATTTTCCTTATTCCGTAAAGACACCATTCCACTAGTTATTCCACAAATAATTGATTATGCAATTTATTCAAAAATGTGTTCACTATAGATATCTGGGATACTGTAAATAGCTCAAATTAGCTTATTAAATGGATATGTATTTTAAAAAAAACAGCAAATAGTATATTATGCATCAATTTTTATAAACGCCATTTTAGTCACGAGTTTTGATTTAGATTTTTAGATTAATCACGAACGACTAACAAGTTTATAAAACGAGTTTCATACTATACTTTTTGTACGACCACAAATAATCAATATAATACAAAATTACTTGTGCGTTGTCGCACATGTCGGATTATTTTGACAGATTGATGACAAGTGTCAATCAATAAGTTCATCCCGTGACTAAAGTGCACGAAGCCACAGCTTGTCAAGGTGTGTTTAGAAGGTCACTCAGCGCCATGGAAACATATGCAATAAATGGCATTTTAAACACGGGAGTAGAAATAGTATATTACATACCGAGGTGGAAAGTGTTTCATTACTGTCGAGAGATTAAGTAGTTAACCGAGACGCGAAGCGTCGAGGTTAACTTTATCTCGAGACAGGAATGAAACTTTTCACCGAGGTTTGTATACTATTTTATTTACAACCATAATTATTATATTTATTTGTGATAAAAATTCCGGTAAAAGTTTTTACATATTGAGTTGTCAGATTTGTGTTGTTCTAGAGTAAACGTCAAATAAATATACGTCAGTTTTTTTCGGTGAATAGATTATAAAAGAAATGTTGAGTAGTAAAGCCTTCAAGGACTGCACTCCACTTGAACTGAGGGAAACTGTCCTACCGTAGCAATCCAGATATCTTGGCTCGAATGTAGGACAAGAAATCACTATTTCATAATATCAGCAATAGCAGGGCGGCCTATCTACATGGATTCAAGCTTCCAATAATTCTAGTGTAACAATTAATTTTATTTACAACCATACAATTAATAATTATTTGTGATAAAAATTCCGATAAGGTTTTGACATATCGAGTTGACAGTTTTGTGATTGACATTGAGGTTAAGAAACGAGGGCCGTAATAGAGGGCGGGAAGTAAATGAGTGCAGTAATAAGAGGGCGGAAAGTAAACGTGAACAAAGTCACACTTCTCAACTTTTAAAAAGCCAGAAATGCCAACATTACGCGTATGGTTGCAAATAAAATATATTTTTGACACAAGACGATCATTGTCGTCATTCTGATTATAGAGTCATTCCAGTTTCGCCCTTTGTTTTATTTGTCAATTCAAAATATGCGTAACAACTTGGAACTGTACCAAAGGTCTCATTTGGAATTTTTTTGAGTTTTAAAAACTAATTTATATTACATAATTTTGCAACTCTCACATTAAGTGAAATTAATTTTCTACTTGGATTTTTCATTTAGTTCAATTATATTAATATATATTTCTTATGGTTACGTGATTTTTTCATTGTTTTTTTTTTTTTTTTTTTGTGGAACCAAGAGACCATGAGTGTGATAATCGTAAAATGTACTAACTTATGTTTTCAGTGTTGGTAATATCTCATCTATTTATTTCCAATCACAGTTATTAACTAAATAAATATTTGTTATTGTTCTCAACACTTGCGTATTACTGATATTAGCTGTTATTATTCTAATACCTTACTTGATGTTCCTCGCGCTTGAGTGGTATTATACATACCATCAGGAGGTTCGATAATAAGTTAGGTACAGTGTGATCAATCTCAAGTGAAGATTGCGTGACCTACATTTTTAAGTTGCAACACTGACTAGTTGGTAATATTGAGAAACACCTATGTATAGGCATTACGTATAGCCGTAACAATGTGCAACGTCTGTCTTAAGTTATATCATTAAGTGTTATACTGTCATTATATATTTACAAATTTTATGTCAGCCAAATGTCAGTATGACACTTAATGATATAACTTAAGAGGGGCGTTTACCAACAAATAGAAACTTATGCAACTTATATTAATAGCGGGACGGGTAGACGCAAGAGGGTGTGAGTAGGTGGAGCTAGACGATATTCGGTTTCGATCACAGCACTTCAGTTTTATTCACAGATTCTGTCGCTATGTAAATCAGTATCAATAAATTGGCGTACACGTCTTATTGCTAATTTTGACATTATTTTGCCATTGTGAAAATGGCTTAAGTTAAGTTGACAAATGGAATTATAGCGTCAATTCAATTTACAGGTATTCAAACATATTTACATAAGCGTATATTAAGTGTACGCCAATTTATTGCACAGAACTGTACATAAAATGAATCATCAAATATTTAAATACTGAAATCTACTCGCATATTGGTATTATCTACTTAGTTAAACTAAATGGAATTAACAAATATCAAAATAAAATAAAATGCCAGCGAACCACCCACCAATTATTGATAATTACAATACTTTATTGTACCTACTAAGTATAAGAAAGTAAAACGAATAGCGGTTAGTAAAACACAATAGTTTTTCTTATAGATAAGAAACGAAATTACAATCATGAATATATTTCGTTTATAATTTGTATAATTCAATTAATGATATTTACCTCTTGGTTCAATTTTTAACGCCAGTTGATGTAATGGTCCTGACTTTAATAACGATGGTAAATGGACAGAGCCCTTGTAACATAATTTGTGCCTGTATTGGGGATCCCAAGAGTATATCAGTAAATCCAGTTCGCGATTGTTGACTAAGTCTAATTCAAAACTCTCGTCCCAGTCGAAAACTAAATCACCCGTTCTTACTACAGTTCTAGCTTTATGAACACGATCACATTCTAAAACGCAGTATAGATCTCTCATGCCCGTAGAACCTGAAAAATTAAATATAGTAGACTGGGTGATTTAAAAATATATATGATATCTTATACTTATCGTTGGAGGAGTTCCACTTGGAGTAACAGGTGTCGTGGCAGCTGAAGTACTACTGGAAGCTCTAAGACCTCTACCCGCAAGCAAATGTACCCATAACATTCCACTTACAGGCTCTTCTATTGAGGTGCCACTCGTAATTTGTCCTCCTGGACCAATGGATAGGCCGGATATGGAAGTTCCAGTACCACTTGTGCCAGATTTGTCAATTTTGTACTTCAAAAATTCTGCATAAGAACAGGCATTATTAATTTTTATTTCTTGTATCAGAAAATAATGAGAACGACATGATACACTGTAAAACTAACAACAAATAAATAAGTTTACGACTAAATCTTAGAACAAACCTTAGAATCGAAAACTACCCACAAGAAAGCTACTTCCAAATTCTATCGACTAAAATAATCAATATATACCGGGTGTAATTAGGTATATAGAAGCAAAAATATTTTTAATACAGAAGGAGTAGATAATCAAGAGTTGCAAAATTCAAAAACACTTTCATTTCTAAGACGAAGCAACACATTTTACTGCATATTACAATAGACCTTTAAGAGTTGATTAAGTTAACATCAATTTATTCTGAGACTTGTGATTTTTCGTGCAAAATTGTTCAACTTTGGAAAATTTTTTTCGCTGAGTTATTCGAAGGACACATACAATTTAAAAGAACAATAAAAGTAATGCTGAATGAAAAGCAAATTTCATAAAAAGAAATTTCAAGAAATAAACGTAAGTTGAGAAAGATAGATGCATCACAGGATGCCCTCACAATCAGTAGTCTGGGATGGATACTCCCGTGATACATATATACCGTAGTCGACATATTTTAATTTCTGATACGAAAGTAGAAAGAGGAAAAGAGCGCGACGAAATAAACTAAAGATAAACATAAACGAGGCTGCCAAGACAGTACACTCGACAAACGTTTCCTATGAAATGTATGGCGTGAGGGTCCCCCGACACTGAGTTGCTCTCCCACCACTGTTAGCAAGCAGGCGTTGCTGCATATTATATGGTCATCTTCAGCATGGGATAGAAGTGTAAACCGAAATTAAAATTTGACGACTACGGCATATTTAAATATTCAAAGAATTCCTTTCGGAAATTCCTTGAGAAAGCTTCTTGGTGTAGCGGCCGCATTGATAAGATTTAACTCAAATTACAATTACATTCAAAATTACAAAAAATTACTGACTACAATCTAAATAAAACAAAGGCTAGCATAATAATGTTTCTACTTGATTCAGTCTTTATCAAATTATAAAAATTCTAATAATATGATAAAGACTGAATAAAGCCGAAACGTTATTATACTTGACTTTTGTTTTATTTAGATTGTAGTCTGTAATTTTTTGTAATTTTGAATGTAATTTTAATTTGTCTTAAATAATATTAATACGGCCGCTACACTAAGAAGCTTTCTCAAGGAATCTCCGAAGGGAATTCTTTGAATATTTAAATACAAATATACGGTCAAAAAAAAACAAATAAAATAATTATATATACCGGGTGTTCCAGCGTAGCGGTAAAGTCCATTATTGGTATCTAATAATGTAGATAGAGAATAATTTTTATACAAAAATTGTAGATAATCATAAGCTCTATAATTTAAAAATATTTTCATTTATACATAGTGTTCGACAACGACGAACCAACACAAACTTATGTTTTTTTAAATGAAATGCAATGCATTTTCTTACATTTTATGATAGCTCTTGAAGGGCTGATTAAACTGACATGACTTGTATTTGTCGATTTTCAACTGTTTCTGAGATGTGGCGATTTTTCGTTAAATATTGTACATTGAAAAGTTGCTATGAAATAACGATTGATGATGAAATATCTAATATGGGCTCAATTAGTAGAGCTATATTTTCAGTACGTGAAATTAATGTTTATTTCGACATAGCTACGTATGTTCTTTAGAATTACATACCATTCGCTAATATAACTTTCGCAATATCATGAAGAACATATAAGTTACTATTTTCAAGCATCACAATAATTATAAGTTATCATATAACAAATTAAAAAATCTTCTTTAAGGTTCTCTTAATAAAGGTTTTTGCTAACATCAAGGACACTAGAAAGTTTACACGACTACTTTTTCATACTGAATACTGCCATTTTCTTCAAATCGTTAACAATTTTTGAAAAGCACTCATCGATGGTAATCCCATATTTGGATATTTTCGGTTGTATATCTTTGTACCAGCAAACAATCACTTTCCTCCAAAACATAGACCATAATTCCAATTTTAATTGTTTCATTAGTGACATACAGTACCTGTTATTTATTTTGTATTTATATTGTATTACTATTGTAATTTTGACTCTGTTTATGGTCTGATTTGAATTTACAAACAATAAACTATATTATTATTATTATTATAAACAGTTTTTGACACACAGCGTCTGCGATATTTTTTAAATTACTGCTAAGTCATGAACTTCCAAACTTCTCGTGAGCTTTAAAATTCTAATAAAAATTAATTGTTTTTAATAGGAAAATAGAAGTAACTCTTTTCGATTAATTTTAGTTATAGTCGTAGTACAAGTCATGGCAACTCATACTTTTAAATCTTAATCGGGTGGAAGAAAGGTAGATATTTTTAATTAGTAAATTTTAAGTACTTTTCTATAATAACATGTACAATTTGATTGAAATACATAAACAATCAACGATGCAATTATGTATGTGTTAAGATGTGTTTGTAGCTACAGACATATATGTTTCTACCTAGTTTGGTTTCGTCAGTGCAGCATAACAAAGAAGGTGTATGTTAAAGCATTAATATGTGTTGAATAAAAAATATATAGTATTACCTTAAAATGTCAATCCAAAATGTCCAAGTGTAAAACAACTGTGCACTTACTTAATACTGTGTAATGCCTCATTTCAACCAGGCAGTTAATAAAATATATTACAATTCTTTGCCAAATATACAAATGGATTGAAAAATTGAAAATCTTCTTGGTAGTAGTGGCATACAATGAAATAAAAGTAATAACAATATGACAACTGAAAAATGACAATGACAAATATAAAATGTAAATCAAAATGTATAAATGAAAATGTAATCAAATAAGCATAGGACAGTCGGTAAACCTAAGCCATTTTGATAGGATTACATGGGTAATACCGATTGTCCTATGCTTATTTGCTTTCATTTACATTTATACATGACTGATTTTACATTCTATATTGTTATAATATCAACAGTTCTACTCTTAATTTTTCATTACATAGTTGCGTTGTTGTTATTTGTATAAATGCATTGACTGAACAGCTTGTGGTAGACCCAAGCCTTTTCATGTGACTATATAAGTAACCCCGACTGTCCTATGCTTATTTGATTACATTTTCATTTATACATTTTGATTTACATTTTATATTTGTCATTGTTTTCTAATTGACAACCAGTTGTCATATTGTTATTACTTTTATTTCATTGTATGCCACTACTACCAAGAAGATTTTCAATTTTTCAATACATATATATATACATAAAAAATATTTTTTAGAATTTTTAACTTTAGCGAATGGTATGTAATTCTAAAGAATATACGTAGATGTGTCGAAATAAACATTAATTTTACGTACTGAAAAGATATCTCTACCAATTCAGCCTATAATACGTATTTCATCATCAGTCGTTATTTCATAGCAACTTTTCAAGTGTTGTACAATTTTTAAAGAAAAATCGCCATATCTCAGAAACAGTTGAAAATCGACAGATACAAGTTGATGTCAGTTAAATCAGCCTTTCAAGGGCTTTCATAAAGTGTAAAAAAGTGAATAGCATTCCATTTAAAAAAATATAAGTTTGTGTTGGTTCGTCGTTGTCGAACACACTGTATAAATAAAAATATTTTTAAATTGAAGAGCGTATGATTATCTACAATTTTAGTTTTAAAAATTATTTAATGGGTTAACTCCGCTGAAAATGCAACTGCAGACACGTGTTTCAAACTACATGGTTCTCGTCAGTGCAGTGTAGCCAAGGAATAGGATGGGATAACCTTGGAGCTGAAAAACATCAATCAGAGACATACACAGGGGACAGCCCACCAATTGAGGCTTCAGCCAGAATGTCCTCGATACTGATGATGAATCTAACGGCGCCGCGAGGTAGACATTGTCCACCTGCGCGCCATCTGAACCCACAGGATAAAAATAAAGAACAAAATATTGGCGAGAACCAAGTAGTTTGAAACACGTATCTACAGTTGCATTTTCAGCGGAGTTACCCCATTAAATTCTTTACTCTTCTATGGTCGACTTTCACTGTACGTTCCGTCTCCATTCCAATTACGTAAATTATTATTGGCTGTAAATGAATGGACGTAAAATATTGTGCACACAAAATCACCGTTTTTTTCTTTTTGGACTGGCTTCTCCAACTAATATAATATTAGCTACGACAGATAACTCTTTCCTATCTGTCATATCACGTTTTGTCAACGTTCACATTATTTTTGTCTAAACGAGGCTGATTTAGAAAGTTTAAGATTTTAATTAAAGGCATATGAAATGATTATGGAACGGAAAAGGAACGAATTGTGACCAAAGGCTTTATGTGCCATTTGAAGCGCGGTAGCAGCTCATACACATTTTTGTAAACAAAATTTTCCAGATTATTTCGCCGGGAATCGAACCTGTGATTTCATAAGCCAGTGCGAACCCTTAGACTAAAATTGCTGTGATGAGGATGGGGGATAAACTTTTGTAGTTAGTCGACAACTGTGACCTATAGATAACTTTTTATAACTAAAACACTTTTTAAAAACTTATCACGTGAAATTGACGACATTATATGAAGCCATAACGCCAAATGAAATAAAATATTGCCACTATGCTTAGTAGAAGTTGCCGGTTAAGCTATTTTCTTATTTTGATAAACAACAAAAGGGTGTAAAAGGATGAAGCAACTGTTATTAAGTTATTCAATTTATTGACTTTCTTGTAATAGTAACTACAACGAATAAATTATTATTATTATCAATGAGAACGATGAGAACCATGTAAATAAAATTCAGAAGTGGTTAACATATGACTCCAACTAGTTGAGGTCATGTCATAATCATTAGAATAATAATAATTATTATTAGAGCACATATTTTTAGCTAGTTTTGTAGAATACAACATTTATAGTACCTGCAGGATTTATATCCAACTGTCTTTGCCCACGTGGCAAAGTTCCACTTGGCGTTGGTACAGGACTTGGAGCTCCAGCACGCACGGAATCCAAATCGAGCAACTGACGCATACGTCGCATAGATGGAGAACGAGTTGACGCTAAAGCTTAAGAAAACAGAAGAAAAAACGAGTCAAGGCATGCGAATCTTTCGCAGTGTGTGTTACTTCGCGCTATATAATCGTGTACTTTGTGAGTTATATAAATATTGTGGTCATGATGATTAATGATCAAATGCGGGCGTTAGGTTCATATCAAAAAGCACGGTGTTACAAAGGCCAAACATCAGCTAAAGCGTGTACAATCGTCAAACTCAATGGTGTGTTTGCAGTTTAAACAATTTTGGTGTAATGAAACACTACTGTGGTGAGCTTTACTACCTGATGTAGACGAGGTGATGTGTTGAGATGATAGCGAACGAGATGGCGTCTGTTGTTGAGACCTTGTGAAATGCCTGTCTAGTGTTGAGGTCCCACCGGGACGTCCGTATGAGCTATAATAACTGCCTTCCGTCTAAAATATTAGCATAGTCAATAAGAGCACGTACAATCTGAAATGTGTGCTACAAAAATCTTGCAACATATTTATTTGTATATGTAAGACAGAAATACGACATTATCGGTTTAAAATTTATATTTTTATGAGATAAATGGCATCCTAAAAATGGTTAACTCTTCTTATCTGATCTTTCTTACTTAAAATCTAAATTTATCATTATAAATGGAGAATGCCACACGTCTAATATTGTTTATTACTTGCATGTACAAGTGTTAATATTATTTCCTTGGAGCCTATAAAAAATAACCTTTTAAAACGAATATTTCCCAGCATTAATACTAGTACTAGAACCTGTATATAACAGACACACATAAATGATCTCATATCTTGTATCTCCTTGTAAAAGATGAACTCATATCTTAAGGATCGTTTCATGAATTCACTAAAATCATAAAAAAGTGGTCTACAAAATTTAATTTTTTTTTTGTCACACGAGAACTTATATAAAATTTTGAATTTCTTTTGGCCACAAAACAATAATATATCAATGAAAAAAAATTGACACATCAGGTTTCTTTGTGACATCAAAACATGTATTTTCATGAAAAGTACAAAAATCACCTACACTTAAACAAGTTATTACTCAATGTACAATAAATAGTTATAATTTTCGTGAGTGTTTGGCTTCTGGTAGGTCCCTTTTCAGTCTCCAACAGTAATCTGCTAGCATTCCTGGACTCCATTTCCCTAGATAACGCTTCTCTATTAATGATATGTCCTGATGAAATCTCTCGCTTTGTTCGTCACTCACAGCACCCAAGTTTTCGGGAAAGAAATCCAGATGAGAATCCAGCATATGTATTTTCAAGGACATGTTACAACCCAAGGCTTTGTATGAGTATATTAATTAAATGTTTGTAATTTTCCGATCTATGGTTTCCTAGAAAATTGTGGACGACATTCACAAAACATTTCCAGGCTAATTTTTCTTGATTATTCAGTTTTTCTTCAAAGTTCTTATCCTTCATTAGTTCCCGTATTTGTGGACCAACTAATATTCCCTCTTTAATTTTTGCCTCGCTGAGTTTAGGGAATTTCTCTTTCAGGTATGCAAATCCACTACCATCTTTATGCATAGCTTTTTCAAAATTTTTCATCAGGCCGAGTTTTATATACAGGATGTCCCAGATAGTGTGCTCACCATTGGGATCTCGTAAACGGCAAGAGATAGAGAGTTGGTTAAATGAGACAAAATGTACGTGATACCTGGGTTTACTTTTTTAAATAAAAAACTTTTAAAAAAATGAACGATACGTGCGCTATAGGGGAAAAACTAAAAATCGGCAATTTTAATTTCGTCGTTTAACTTATTTCATGTAAAAGATACCGAAATACTATTTTGACATTATGAAGGTACTTTTTTACGCAGAATTCAAATTTGGTATTGCAACCTCTGAAGCTTTTATACGTTTCGAGATTTTTATACAAACTTTCTTATTTTAAATACAAATCGTAGGCGGCTTTGACTGTATCAAAAAGAGCATAATTTGCTGATTTCAATGATGTATAACACTTTGGGTTTATTTGTAGAAATAACAAAGTTACAAGAATAATTAGCATATTTTTTTGTTTTATACTTACCTATTCCTGGAAACAAAATACAAAAATGACTGAAAAGTAAATAAAACACTAACTTCACATACCTAACTATTTATTTACTACTAGTAAATAGATAAATTACATTAAATGCTCAAAAAGTCCTCCATTGTTATTGATACATAACTGAGCTCTTCTTAGTGTGGAATTAATCACTTTTTCTAAAATACGTCCATTTATCCGATGAAACTCTCTTAAAACACAAGCTTGCAGTTCCTCCACATTATTAAATTGTGTTTTATACACCTTATTTTTTATGTAACCCCAAAGGAAAAAATCCATTGCGGTTAAGTCTGGGGAACGTGCAGGCCATGAAATGGGTCCTCGATTACCAATCCACCGATTACCAAATCTATTATTTAGGTAATTCGTAATAATGTGAGCATTATGTGCTGGTACCCCATCATGTTGGAAATACATATTCGCAGTTAGATTAAGCGGAATATCGTCTAGAAGATCTTCTATTTCACCTTGAAGTAAGTTCAAATAGCGTTCACTCGTTAAATTGTTATTGAAGATAATAGGTCCAACTATTCTTCTGCCGATAATACCGCACCACACATTGAACCCAAAACGTTCTTGATGTCGAGCTTCATGTAGAGCATGGGGATTTTCTGTTCCCCAATAGTGAATATTATTTCTGTTAAATAACCCATTGTTCGTAAATCGAGATTCATCTGACCACAACACATTATTAAACAGAAATGTAACATTGTTGTTATTCTGATTAATGTACCAATGACAGAAACGAGTCCGCCTCTCTGCGTCTCCTGGTTGGAGTCCTTGGCTAATGTGGACTTTGTAAGGATGATATCGATGCTTTTTTAATATTCTATGGGCTGATGTTCTAGGGATTCCGGTGTTGTTTTCTATTTCTCTTGTGGAAACTTTTGGATTTTCACGCACCTGATTTAATACAATAACTTGGGTTTCCTCATCTAATCTTTTTCTATTTCTTTTCGGTTTACTAAAGGCACCGTATGTTTTTAGATTTACTTCTAATCTTCGAAATAAAGTTTCGTGTGGTTGCCGTCGATCTGGGTACAACTCCAAATAATGATTAGCTGCTTGAATTTTTGTGAGCCAATATGTAACTTTGAAGCATATCATATTTCTCTTCATTATTAAATTTCTCCATAACGTGAACAACAATAAACAAGTAATAAAACGAACCAATACAACAAATGCGGTGATTTTTAAATAAACGAACAAAATAGCAGACTAAATAACACAAAAATAAACCGATACGTAACTTGCTTGTAAATAAATTTGACAGATACTACTTATTGTCTTAATAATTCAATGCTGCCTCTGATGTATAGCCTATGCATTCATAAGGATACCAAAAATTGCACAAATATCATTATAACTTTGTTATTTCTACAAATAAACCCAAAGTGTTATACATCATTGAAATCAGCAAATTATGCTCTTTTTGATACAGTCAAAGCCGCCTACGATTTGTATTTAAAATAAGAAAGTTTGTATAAAAATCTCGAAACGTATAAAAGCTTCAGAGGTTGCAATACCAAATTTGAATTCTGCGTAAAAAAGTACCTCCATAATGTCAAAATAGTATTTCGGTATCTTTTACATGAAATAAGTTAAACGACGAAATTAAAATTGCCGATTTTTAGTTTTTCCCCTATAGCGCACGTATCGTTCATTTTTTTAAAAGTTTTTTTGCTTAAAAAAATAAACCCAGGTGTCACGTACATTTTGTCTAATTTACCAACTCTCTATCTCTTACCGTTCACGAGATCCCAATGGTGAGCACACTATCTGGGACAGCCTGTATATATTTTGGCAGACATTCCTTTTTTGTCTTTATTTCCTTCTTCTCAGAGCTTGTCGCCCACAGTTAGTCGAATAAGATAGTTATAAAGTCGCCTAAATTAACTTATTCAAATAAAAACACGTAAATGAGGTCAGAAATAAACATATAGCTGTCACGAAAGAACTGGATGTGACTGTAACAAAATAATATTTTTTTTTTAATGACGGTACACTAACACAAACAAAACTCATCACAAAGTTCATGTGACAAAAACAGTGTTTACCAGTGTAATTAATTAATTACTTTGTTATTGTTACTTATTTTCAATTAATTTATTACTTTTTGGCAAAAGAAGCACACAAAGAAGATGGATTGAGTGTGTGGAAAATCGGTGATATTACAATTTAGTTTCTAGTAACTTGTGTTACGTAGGCGTTGGAACGCATTGATCAGAATGCGTTATCTAGTAAGCCTAGAATTTATCCATCCAATAAAAAGGCGACAGCTCCACAACGTGTTCAGAACCGATCAATGAACCAATGATAAAGAATGGCATGATCTCCGATCATAACTTATTAATAAGTTTGTGACTATGGAGAGACTTTATTTTCTTGACATTGGCGAATGAATGTGTAAAACCGTGGAAAAAATCAGCAGTTAGAAAGGAAATAAACTAAGTACACTTGTACTATGAGGCGAGCGTGCTGGACGTTGTATCACTAGCCCAGGATTTCTTAGAGAAAAGTAAATTTTATAGGACTGTCTTATTTTTGAAGTGTAAACTTCTATGGGCGCGTTGATTGTGGGCACTGAACGAGATTGAGCTGTCACGCTCGGCAATGTAACGCTCGAGCAAAATGGCTTACGTCATGACGATTCACGTGACAATCAAAAAATCCCGAGAAACGTCAAACTGACAGGCGAACTGAGTTGCACCACAGATTCACTTTTAAGCGTGAAATACGAAATTTTGAAGGTTGCGAGGGCTCATCAAGACCGGGGTCTTAAGGAACCGGCTTTTTGGGACCTTTTGTATGCTTATTTCGAGTCGGCAGTCGCACGCAATCGAAGATACCGGCAATTTAAAAATCGTTTGCAGAAGGATTTGGTAAGAAAAATGGCCGCTTAAATGTGCACTGATATCAATGTATTCCGGACAGGCGAAAAATAAATATCAGATTCTCATGTGCACTGGCGATCAATGTATTACGGTCCGGCGAATTGCATCTCCACACAATACATAACGGTCTCTCCCACATGACTTGATATTTTTATCTATATAGGGGTCGATTAATATTTTAATAATGATTTGAATTAAAATACGATAATTCCAGAACGTGTGTATTTCCTTAAAGGGGAAAAGGAGGATTGCTTTCGACATTTATGTGCCCCTACTACGAAATAATTTTATTTAAACGATTACGCAAACGTGCACAGTGGGCGGAGCCGGATGAAATCAATTTCTCTCTCTTCTGATTAAAATTAGGCACTTGGGAGCTACGAGTAAAGAATAGAACAGGAGAGAGTCTCCTTAATAAGAATATTTGTCCAAATGTGGTAACTCAATATGGCCGCCTCAATGCATAGAATATGTATGTTACATGTCAGATATAGTGTCAGATATATGACAAGTTATTCAAAATACTCATTTTATAAATTATGATTGGCCAATATTGCCATAAGGTACTGCCTTAAAGTGGTAACTCCGTCTAAATAATACCTATTCCCCCACCAGTTTATTATCTCTCCTGTTCTATTCTTTCCTCGTAATTAGGGAGTTTTTACGGTCGCCCATCACTAATTCAAATGTCGAAATAGAACAAAATGGTCGAAGGACTTTTTGAAAATTGGCGTATGAAAATGAAATTTTAGATACGGGGGTGTTTTAGGTCGACGATCACAAATCCAAAGTCAAAATGTCAAAAAAACAAAATGGCGGACGAGTTTTTTGAAAACTGACGTATGGATGTGAAATTTTAGATACGGGGGTGGTTGAGGTCGCCGATCACAAATCCAAAGTTAAAATGACAAAAAAAAAATGGCGGACATTTTTTTGAAAATTGATGAATGTTTGTGAAATTTTGGATACGGGGGTGCTTGTGGTCGCTTATTACGTCTTCAATTTGGCGATTCTTTCGGCGACCGTTACATGGGAGAGCCTTGATGAAGTTTTCACTTCTGCCGTGTGGTTTTAAGCATACTCATTGTTCTTTTTAATTGAATAGCAATAATAAAAAGCAACTCAATTAGGTACAATTTAAAAAGAATTCTGACAAACTGAATACCACATTTAAGTAAGTATACAGAATAATCATATCGAATTATTGAGAGATTATAGAATGTTGGAATGTTATTACAAAGAATAATTTATAATAATTAAACTCTGAAGAGTCATTGAATCACAGAATGTTAGCTGTAAATCCCAATATTATGTTATACATACAGCGATATTTAGTCTTATCATAGTGTCAATGTCAGAGTGCATATTGACAACAGTAATTTAACATTTTTATTTTCAAAATTTTCAAATCAACCAGGTTTAGATGAAGTTTAAAACGTCTTCATTTCCTGCGAGATACTCCAATTATCAGGTCTAAGGTTAAACTATTATAAAATGCCAAACACTTATTCACATCTTGAGTATGCAAATATAGTATAAATATCGTCAGTGGTTCATCAGATAATCTGGATACAAATTTTGTTCTCACTGGAATACAGGAAAGCAGTGGCAACATAAAATCTCAAGATGCAAATCAACCAGGTTTAGATGAAGTTTAAAACGTCTTCATTTCCTACGAGATCCTCCAATGATCAGGTCACGAAAAAGTAGACCTTAAGTGGATAATCCTGACTCTAAATACGCACTCTCTACGAGTAACGCTTACTTCCATATCAAACACAGAATGTTGTACACCACCTAAACTTGGTCGATTATGATAGCCATATGTTACTTTTGTTTGGGAAGTGTACACCGTGTGTGCTGTATACGCATAGTTTTTACTGAAGAAGCAATACTCCACCGTGACAACGTTATACTCACCATGTATGGTTAATTTTTTACAAAATGGTTTAGAAATTGCATTATCAAATGGTCAGAGAAATATCTTCTTTTGTATATTTTGTGGAGGAAAGGCTTTCTGGGCAAAGGACTGCTCAAAAACGATGATTGCAAAGTAAAAGACGACACTCGACATCCACTAATTCGTATTAAAACTGCTGCAGTCGATATCAATGAAAGGGAATAGTTAATTTAGAAGGGCAACAGAAATTAATGGTCCTATTATTTCGCAATGATTAGAACAATATACTAGTAGGGAATATTGTTATGACACTGTATCTAAATAGGTGGAATAAGATACAAATGTTTTGTAAAGATTTGTACATGATTATGAAGTAAGAATAAGTGGAAAACTTATTGCAAATAGAAGATATGAACTATTTTCAGATAACACATTGGTAAAAGTTGAGTGGTCCTATACTGAGAAAGTGTCATTACGAGCATGTGCATAGTAGTCATTCTAAAGTAGCAGTAGTCATACTACTACTCTACTTTAGGCGATTATGGAACATATACTTATGTGATCAAGTCACTGTGTTGGCGAATCAGTTGTTATATTATGTTGTGTATTGTGTTACATACCTATAAATTATGAAAATCTCTACATCAGTTGTTTTACAATTAATTGCAGTGAGTTTCGGTAGGTAAAGTCTATCTAAATCGTTTCAACTGTTTCCTGTATCCATTTCTGGCTCTTCTATATTTGAAGGTTGAATTAAATTTACTTTATACAAAACATGTTCACATGACACATGACCACGGCCGATCATAAGAAATACCTGTCAGTTGACAGGGGTGAAGTATGAAATTCTGTTAAAATAATGCAGTGCTTAATTAACCAAGAAGTAATCTTTCCTGGTATATGTACTACACCTCAGTATATATTTTGCTATAGAGAAAATATGAAATATATGAGTTAACAACCTGAAAAAATCGTAATTTATGATAAATACAAACAAATATATTGTACCTAGTAATAATTTATCACCTTTTAATTAAAAGGGAAAAAACGTGGTGGTGCTGCTATATCAATATAAGGTATTTTAAAATGTATTAAATCATTTTATTATATCCAGTTGAAACGTTTCACAGTATATCTATTCAAATCTACGACTTACATCTTTCAAGGCAGCATGGATATTTTCAGCGCTGTAAGTGAATCTGGCCGCTCTCTGTTGATTTAACACATCTCTGGAGGCTCTAATCTGTTCGTATATGGCTGAAGTGGAAGGAGTCCGACTTAACCACTGCCTATATTCATCTGAAGTGAATACACTAGGTGACGAAGGTATCCGCCCTTCGGAATGGAAAATGAAATACAATGCAAGTGAAGAAGCAAAAAAACTTTAGCGAATTCATCCAACGGAAGATCAACAGAGGAAAAACGGAAGAAATTAACTAAAATCAAAATCAAAATAATAACTTAAAAAAGCGAAATTAAATAATCGAGCATCAAAACACTGGATGATCTTGAGACGAAGTTTCGATTATGAACTATGGAAATAGTTTTACATTTCACTGATACTATTGTATGCAATTGATTATATTAGCTTGTATTTACAGTTCTCTAAAGTATGATGTATAGGTACTGTTCGATTATCCGTCAATGGTTATCTTATTTTTTGCTTATTGGAGCAAGTAAAAAGTAATTTCAATTTGGAAGAACAGTATATGCTGTTAATTTAATTTAATAACTAAAAATAATAATTTTGCTACCTTAGATACATTAGTATATTTATTCATATTATTTGAGAATTATTATTATTGTAACGTTCTTATACAGAAGCTCTAAATTATTGGAAAGTTCAAGTAGAGTAAATAATATTTACTACCCTAGATACTTATACTATTTATACAGGCTGTCCAGAAACTCTCCTGACAAACGAAGACCGGAGATTCCTCATATAATTTTAAGACAATTTAACCCAATTCACTCTAGTCCGAAAATGCTTCCTAAGGGAGCCAGAGCTCTTTGAAGATGGCGCCTTGTAATTAGTTTTTTTTTAATATCTCCCGAACGCTTCTATTTAGAAAAACAAAAACTGGTATGCTTATTTATCCTCCAGAGATGAATCGATTCCATCAATTGCGAATTTCTAGTACCGGTCATAGGCGTCCGTTTTGGGTAGGTTAACGGTTATTTTAACGCATAACTTTTTTGTCTTTAACTTTTAAGCATTTGTGACACTAGATTATTAAATTTTCAGGTATTCTAGTACTAAAAGGTACTCTTACTTTAAGTCGGTAGGATACACCGTTTTCTAGAAAAATCGATTTGAAAATTTTTCGTTTTTTCGTCATTAAAATTCAATTTATTATTTTTTTTTTCGGGAGATATTAAAAAGAAATAATTACAAGGCGCCATCTTCAAAGAGCTCTAGCTCCCTTAGGAAGCATTTTCGGACTAGGGTGAATTGGGTTAAATTGTCTTAAAATTATCTGAGGAATCTCCGGTCTTCGTTTGTCAGGAGAGTTTCTGGACACCGTGTATACAAATATCTAATTTAACTAATGGACTGTACTTAAACCTACATATACAAATTTAATGTATAAAACAAATCCTTTCGTGGTTTTGCGGCTGTCAATGAAGTTAAACAATATAGAAATTAAAACTTTTCGATGATATATATATATTATCTTTATGAATTAATTAAAACCACTAAAAATGAGAGCCTTAAAATATTAACGAACTAATAATAAACTGTAGAGTATATTTGACAAATATTACATAGTATACAAAGCATTAAAATTGGTGTATCCTTGACAATCCATCAAATATATAAATAGCACAATATTTTTTATTACATTATGAGTGGTGAACAATTACTAAATTTTGAATTTCTGTTCGGTCATTTACTGCAGTGTTGTGTTTCTTTATTTGAGTTAGTTCCAGAATATTTCTAGTTTTTTTATTTGGTTTTATACAAAAAACATTTGTTTCATTAAATTTAATTTGATTTATTGTGTCAAATTTCTTTTCCATGGAATAACTCTTTTGTTTTAGTACACACGTAAATCTTATTGGCACTTTCTTGAGGCACTTTTTATGCAGAAATTAAATATCGACTTGGATTTTTTCTTGCACTTTCCATTTTTTAGATTCAACCCTTAACTTTAATTTTTGTTATGAAACGTCTAGTCGGCTTTGAAAGAATTGAACGTGCTTTTTCTTCCTTTTCACAATGATATAGCGTATGTGCTATTTATTTTTAAAAACAATAAAGATAATATTAAAAAAATGTATTTTATTAAACACTCAACAATAAGTAGACCATGATACATGAGAAATCGAAAAATAATAGTGTAACGAAATAAATTACAAAAAAAAAATGCAGACGTCTAGGCGACAACAAAGACGTACTCATAATGTCGTAAATCATGCACGCCGCACGACGTAGCTAGGCGACGGAAAGTCTGCAGATTCTTCTAGTATACTCCGAGCGTATCGAGAGTTCGCTAGCGTTTATCTGGTGTGTCCCAGATGTTTCGTACGTGTATATAAAGGCAGTGAACCGATGGATGGGGAATTCCGGAATAAGAAAGTCCTTAAGTAGTCTCGTGCGGAACAGTAAGATAAATATAAGAAATAAATAAATAGTTCCTTAAGTGGTAGTCGAAGAGTAGACATAAATATTACCGTGTTATATAAATAGAAGTGATATAAATACGGTAGTGTTACATAAATATTAGTAATAGAAATAAATACCTGTGTTAATTTAAATCGTAGTAGTTTAAGTGTGATACATTAGTTTTATATTCTTATATTGTAATTAATTTTACGTGTATGAATATACAGACTGTTTTAAATAAATAAATTGCACGAGTTGTTTATTGCGAACCCGAAAACGTTACAATAGATAACAAGAATAAGAATTATAAAAGATGTTCAAACCAGTGACCCTCCCGTTCTAGACATAATTGTGCACTGCGTAGTGCCGACGTAACGGCACTGCGTAGTTTTTGCCTATTAATGCTACCAAATGCTTCAAAAACAGCTCACGAAGATCTTCGGCATTATCAAATGCTTGCATGTACGATCTTTTACGTATCCTCAAACAAAAAAATCGAACGGCGTTAAGTCTGGATTATAGGTGGCCATAAAACCGATCCTCAATTACCATTCCACGAATTTGGAAAACGATATATTCGTTGATTATGATTGAAGTATGGGGCGGCGTGTCATCTTGTTGGAAGCAGATGTTAATATTCTCAATTAACGGTAAATCATCAAGTCTATTTTCAAAATCAGTTTGTAGTAAATCCAAATACTTTTCAACATTTACCGTTTAGTTCAAAAATATGGGCCCAATAAGTTTAGCGCCTAACATGTCACACTAGACGTTAAAACCAAATCTCACATGATACCGACTTTGCATAATAACGTGAGGATTGTCTCTGTCCCAAAAACTTTACATTGTATGACAATTGTGTCTATTGAAGAGACCAGTATTTGTAAATCTGCTTTCGTCAGACCATAAAATCGTAGCAGAAAAAATATTGTTATTCTCACATTAGCTGACATACCATTGACAAAATTATAATTTTCTCCTTTGATCTTGATCTCTGAACCCCTGTAGAATGGTGTACTTATAGGGGTGGTCTTTGTGACGCTTTAAAATTCTTTGTGCTATAGTTTTCGAAATACCAGTGTTATGTTCAATTTCTCTAACAGATATTGAATGATTTTCAATAACAGATTGTAATACATTTAATTCTACATCTTCATTAATTAATTTCGGATTTCTAGTAGGTTTGGAAAACGAACCATATTTTTTTAAATTGGTTACCAAATTTCTGTACGTACGAGCACTTGTCTTCTTTCAGGATACAGCCTCAAATACATCCTTTCAGCTTTTACACTGTTTTTATGACAAAGGATGTAACAACTCAACATATCATTTTTTTTCGGTATTAGTTCATGAAGCCATGTTTGACACAAAAATATTCTGGACCATACACAAATACAATCCAAACGGAATAGAATGAAATGTTAAGGTTGTGTTCCCAGATTGTAGAAACTCCGATTTCAAAGAGGCGCGTCCTATATTTCTCCGATTGTTGTATACACCGGCATACGTTTCCGACCGTCGTGCTAATCGTAAGTGGTGCGAATGAGATGGAATATTTATGTTAAGTTGCAGCCGTTAGGCCCTCTGATTTATGAGTGTATGCGTTTGATTTGTTGAATCGACACCTAGACATGTGTCACTCAAATCCACGTGGACTCGTAACCATAAAAATGTTGGGACAGAATACAATATAGGCTATTTCAGGTAGGAGATAAAATTATTATTCTTCACCCAAAATATTGCAAGAAGTATTTCTTGTCCTTTTAGTATGTAAATTATTATACAGGGTGTTCCTAAATATCATGTACATAAGGAAGGGGGTAACTATTTGGTTTATTTTGTGCCTAAAATTTCATATAAACATAGGTCTGCAAACGCTTCATTACCAATATGCAGGGTGTTGAAATTTCAAGAATTTTTCACTTTTTACTATATAGCTCCTGCAGTTTTTGAGATATTTTGTTCAAATTTGGAAGGTAGGTTACGCTATAAGGCATGCATCATTAGCTATGCCAAATGATTATGTAAATCTACAGGGTAATAATTTTTTCGGGGTCATGCCCTTTTTCTCACCCTGAACTTTTTTGCAATGCGCCACTGCTAGATTCTAAAATACGCAATAAATTTTCTGTCTTGTTTAGAAACTTTTTGATCTCTTATATTTTTTTCTTATCTCTGACCGTTATCGAGAAAAAAAATAGAAAACAATTTTCTGTAATTCGCCAGAGAAAATTAAATTTTTTAAAATGGTCTAGCAGGCTCTGGCTTTATTCAGATAATCACTTGAGTTTATTAATTTGACAATTGACATTAGAAATCGTAAAAAAACTGCAGGAGCTATACAGTAAAAAGTGAAAAATTCTTGAAATTTCAACACCCTGCATATTGGTAACGAAGCGTTTGCAGAGCTATGTTTATATGAAATTTTAGGCACAAAATAAACCAAATAGTTACCCCCTTCCTTATGTACATGATATTTAGGAACACCCTGTATAAAAAATTAACAAAAAAAATGTATATAAATTCCCAAAATTACGTCTGTAATAGAATTAATAGAATCTACGGTTGGTTCTTGGTGAAACATTATGAATATTAAACGAATAAAACACTTGGTTACATTGTTTCACTAAAGGACAGATTTATTGTACTCTGACACGTGTTTCGACCTCTCGGTCATTAACGAAGAGTTTACAGACTTAAAACTAAACTAAGAAAGTTACCAATACCTATTTATATGTGTGGGCTAGTGTCTTAAGTACAGTGTCAATAATGGGGGTGTTTATGAAGTTCAGTTGTGTGTTTGTGACATGTTTATTTGCTGTTGTAGCTTTTTTAATTTCTAGAATTTCTAATAAATCTAATTTCCTTCCTTTATAACTATTATGTAATAATGTATAATTATTGGTATCAAATACATGTATAAGGTCTATGCAATGTTCAGCAAAGCCTGTATTTTTATTATTGTTTAAAATTGATTTTTTGTGTTCATTAATGCGATCTTGTACGGGTCTGCCTGTTTGGCCAATGTAGATTGCGTCACAATCACTGCAACCCCTCATAAACACCTGATTTGTCACACAATTTTGCTTTTTCTTTGTCATTGACTAAGATTTTTCCTAAATTTACTTTGTTCACTTGGATAATATTTAAACCTAACTTTTTTAATTCGTTAGAAACTCTGCTGCTAAGACCTGGAATATAGTTAAGAGAATGATACCGCTTGTTGTTTGTATGTTGAGTTTGTTCAATGTAAAAATTTTTTATAAGGATCTTTTTTTGTTTCTTTTCAATCATTCTGTCAATGAGTTGTGTGTCTGTCCTTAAGTGAAACAATATAACCAAGTGTTTTATTCGTTTAATGTCTGTAATAGATATTTATTTAGGTAATATAACAAACACAAATATTTCTTGTCTGTAGCATGTAAATTATTATATAAAAAATTAACAAAAATAATGAGGTGTGGCCACCACACTTCTTATACATATGAGTTTTTCAAATTATACAATTTAAGAATTTTTTTATACAAAAATTATTCGAAATTCTATTCTTAGTACTTCTATTCTCTTAATAAATTTCTATAGAATGCATAATATATATTTGCAAAGAATCGCTATTGGATAAGAGTGTTACTTCCGGTACGAATTTTGAATTTTTTTTTATACAAAAACTATTGAAAATTAAGTTTATTTATTTATTTATATATTTATTTATTTTAAATTCTTTTATATCCTTAAGGTACCTGTTTAAAAAGCATGACTTGCGAAATATTGGCAAAGAACTGATTTTTGAAAGAGTAAAAGACCTACTTCCGGTAGGAATATCAAAAAACTTTTTTAATCAAATTTAATTTTGAGTATATTTTAATTCTTGACATTACATATTTATCTACCGGATAATTCCTTTTACTTTCTTATACGTAATATAAGGAAGTATTGTGTATAATTTGAAGTATGTAGGTATATGTGAAATTTTTGACCTCGAGATTTTTGCTGATGTCCACGTTTTGAAGTCCTCTGATACCGAAAATATGGTTTTTAAAAAATGCCTGTGTCTGTGTGTGACCACGATAGCGGTCAAACCGGTATAGCCATCAATTCAATTTTTTTTATTTACGAATACAATTTGCCTCTTGAGATCTGATTAGATTTTTAGTAATATCGGCTGACCGGAAGTAGTTCAGTGAAAAAATCGAAATTTGCCAATATTTCGCCAACTACTAAGTTTAAACAAATTTATAAAGAATTCATATGTACTCAGTATTAAATTTGAGAAAAATTTTATTATGTAAGTTTTTTGAAATTCCTGCCAGAAGTAGTTCTTTTACTATAATCGAAAATCAGTTTTTTGCCAATACATATTTTGCAAGTCATGCTGCTTAGACAGGTACGCTACGAGTACAAAAGTATTTAACATTTAATTTTCAATACCTTTTATATAAAAAAAAAAATTCAAAATTGGGACCTGAAGTAACACTTTTACTCTTATCGAATAGCGATTTTTTGCAAATATGTCGTAAATTATATATATTTATCAAGAGTACAAACGTATTTAGAGCTGGATTTGGAATATTTTTTGTATAAATGAAATTTCAAAATTCGGACCGGAAGTACCACTTTTACTCTTAGCGAGTAGCACTTTCTTTCGAATATCTCGCAAAGTATGTATTCTGTAGACATTTATTATAATAGGATTTTGAATAATTTATATATAAAAAAAATCTTAAAATCCGACTTATTTTTCTAAGATAAAACTATTTAGAACAATTTCGTATAATTTGAAACGCTAATACGTATAAGAAGTCGTGTGGTTCGTCGAAGCTCTCATCGGTAGGACTCTCATATTCAAAATGTAATAATTCATAACATTTAGATGTAGAGGGAATTTTCATTTGATCTTGCCTTACATCTTGTAATTTTCTTTTGTGAATTTCTAATCCTGGTAGTTATTTCTTTTAGTACTTTAAAAATAAAAGAGTGTCATCTATTGCTATCGACAAAACGTAACGAATACATTTATAAAAGAATTGCTGCTTTTGAGAATGCAAATCAGTCGATAACATTCTAAATAAAACTTTAAATTTATTAAAATTTATAACTACCGTTTCATTCTCAGTGGAATACTTTCTAGTTTATAAGATCTTCCTTGCTTTCGCACAATGTCTATTTTCTTTCTCACTCACTCACAAAATCTGGTCTCTAAACACCTAATGAATGGTGATCGTAAAACCCTTATATTTATGCCTCTGTTAGAGTACTCAGAACCGATAAATTTCGTCTGGCGAAACTCCGCCTGCTAGCCGAAACCGTACCACGTTTCACTTTTCTCCAACAATTAGTCTTGCAGAATGTATTTTATTTTCCAAATCATAAGTTTAATTAAGAAAATATTTTTTCAACTCTTTCAAGGACGTGGTCAGAATATTTTTTAAATTATTGTCGTATCGTTAATTTTCGGATATTTGTCTAATTTCAATTTTTATTTTTTTTTCTACATATATATTCGGAAAAAGGACTATGCTATGATATTTATTTTATTTTTTAAAGAAATTCGAAAAAATAATTGTCTAACTATTTCAAAAAATAAAGTCAGGATTTGGAAGAAACTGATTGAGGTAGTAAGCACTCCCCCTTAATGATAAAGCAGCTGAACCACGATCGAACGCGCCATCTACTGGATTTCTTTTTGGTGGAGAACTTTTCCGTGGTAATTTGGTATTACAAATTATATGAAGTATGTAGAAACGTCGAATACTAAGATGAAAAATCTGTAATACATGTAGACTCTAAAAAGTTGACGTTTAGAGTCTAGTATCGTTACAGATTCTCTTAATTTTCGACGACGGCACATCTAGTATAATACATTAACTCCATTATTAAAACGGTTTACGGAATAGATTTTGCGAAGAAGATTTATAATGTCATTTCATGTGACGTTAAGTTGATGCCAATAGAAAACATTGCGAAAATCAATCACCAGGAACATGTGGCGCCCCCAGCCGGTATACAAGGCGTATGGAGAAGTTGTCCGCCATGATTGTTTTACTATAGCCTATATTAGATTACACGGCATGCTCTGGACAGAATAATTTTAAAGTGACATTAGATTCGATTGTGTTTTCATGTATCACGGCTTACTTGTTAGTTAATGTAGCAATGCTTGACACAAAAATACTCTGGGCAGAATAATTTTTAAGTGACATTAAATGCGATTGTGTTTTCATGTATCACGGCCTACTTATTTGTTGAATGTTTAATAAAATATATTTTTTAATATTTTCATTGTTGTTTTTAAAAATTAATCATCATTGTAAGGAGGACAAAAACACATTCAATTCTTTCAAAGCCGACTTGATGTTCCATAAGAAAAATTAATGATAAAGGTTAAAACTAAAAAATGAAAAGTGCAAGAAAAAATCCAAGTCGATATTTAAATTCTGTATAGAAAGTGCCTCAAGAAAGTGCAAATAAAAATTATGTGTGTTTTCTTGCTATAAGTTCTGAAATACATGGAAATTTGGAAATTGAAGAATATTCTATAATTTCACTAATTCTTAGGAATATGTAATTCATGGAAATGTTATCTGAGACACGTTGTATAGCAAGTGGAAGTAACGTTATGTGCATAAAATATTGCCAAATTTAAAAATTGCTATTTAGTCGACAAATGTGTATGCAATTAAAGATCTCTCAAATTAGAAAATATTTCATACATACAACGTTACTAACACTTTATATGTATTCGGATAAGTATATGAAATGCGTACAGTGTAAAAACTTTAAATACACTCCTATCCATCACAATAGGTGCCAAGCAATAAGTAACTGTATCAATGTGAAGAAAGTCAAGTAGTCTGAAACTGGTTATTGGCTCAGTATGTGGCGGCAAAATATTTTTCATGTTTATTTCGGGACGTTAGTCGTATGTCGAAAAATTGTTGAATCCGCAGACAAATTAGTACTTTGTAAAATCTGTGTGCCATTAAAGATTTTTCAAATTACGGAATATGTAATTATCACAACGTTATTGGGTATGTGAAAATAAAACAAAACAAATGTTTAAGATTTACACTGTATTTAATAATAACGACAGCTGTTTCGCTACACTGTAGCTTCGTCAGGTTAACATATACAATAATAACTATCTACATACACTTGACTCTTATATATAGTGTGTGGATATTAGGAATTCTAAGAACTGATATGTAAAGAACAATTTCTTGTCTAAAAGTGTCGGGTCTATACAAAAAGTACGTGGAACTAAATCTATTGCAAACAGATGTTATGTGTGAAATTAGGTAAACTGTATTACTAACTAAATATATTTAACAATGGTGATGAGTTTTACTATCTACATACACTTGACTCTTATATATAGTGTGTGGCTATTAGGAATTCCTAATAGCCACACACTATATATAAGAGTCAAGTGTATGTAGATAGTAAAACTCATCACCATTGTTTAAGAGTCAAGTGTTTGTAGATAGTAAAACTCATCACCATTGTTAAATATATTTAGTTAGTAATACAGTTTACCTAATTTCACACATAACATCTGTTTGCAATAGATTTAGTTCCACGTACTTTTTGTATAGACCCGACACTTTTAGACAAGAAATTGTTCTTTACATATCAGTTCTTAGAATTCCTAATATCCACACACTATATATAAGAGTCAAGTGTATGTAGATAGTTATTATTGTATATGTTAACCTGACGAAGCTACAGTGTAGCGAAACAGCTGTCGTTATTATTAAATACAGTGTAAATCTTAAACATTTGTTTTGTTTTATTTTCACATTGAAAATGGATTTACATCAAGTAAAGACCAACTCAACCCAAGGTTATTGGGTACCTATGTAGACATTTAGTAAAAATGAACAAAAACTGCCATAGCAACAAAAAATCAAATAAATGAAGTCATTTCTTTAAAAAAATAAACTAAGAAATTCCTAGTGGTTATGCTCGTTTCTGCAACCCTCTTAATAGAAATATGAGCCCTTAAGAGAAATTTGTCACTCTCATGTTGTTGCACTGTTGTACTTTCCTCACTGATAAAATGTATGTTATCAGACGGTTTTATGAAGAATTAAATTCAAAAAGACGCATTCCTTATACATCATTCCAGTGAAAAGTAAATAATTTTTAAATGGATTTAACATTTAGTGATGTCTGTATTGTGCGACAAAAGTTATTTGAGCGGCGCATAATATATAAACTAGTATAAAGTTGCGCCTACATTTGATATAATAATGATCATATTATTTATTAGTTAATGACAAAATTGTTGACATTTTGTACGATAAATATTTATTTTTGACAAAACCCCTGTGCTTCTATATATTTAGTAATTTTTATCGAAGAATCGGGCTGTTGCAGAAAATATAATTCATGTTATCGTTTTAACATTGTAGATACATTATTTAAGAATCGAGACTTTACTTATTTTTATAATTTCACCTAGTGTTAGTGCTACACTTCGTTATTAAATATGATCAAATTTCTAGGTAAATACTACTACCAAAATTTAATCTGAATCCCTGTTTGGAATAAATAAAACTACACAGTGTTATTTCTCACAAATTTGCATAGATTCGTTTGAATATTTGGTTTTCATATTATTTGTTTTTATTCAGTTTCATACAACTTATTTTTCCTTTACTTTTCCGTATTTGTATACGTTTGCTCTCATTATTTCATTTTAAGTTTTTTAATATCAGAAGTAAACAGCTATAAGTATGTAATTGAACATTCAAATTTGTTCAAAATCTGGTCTATCGTCTTAGAAATTACTTTAACTTTTACCATGTTCTCGAGTCCAGCATGTGCAGGTAATGGTATAATTATAGGAATTTATGAATATGTTTAAAGTTAGTATAGAATTATCATATACTCTTGGACAAACTGATATATTTGTTATATTCAAACAATCTAATATTATTAAATATTAAAAAACTAAATTTATATTTTTTGATGTGTTGTGTGTACCAGAGATTTAAGAAAAACGAATTGTATAAGTAGTATCAATACAATGGGCGTCCATACTTATTGCTATATGTATTAAGGAATACTGTTCAGGAGATTTATATACATTAAACCTATGTCATTCTCATTCAAAAGGAAGCGATCTGTATTAGGTATCCCTGAAACGAAGACAATTTGATGTACTTACTTTATTGGTAGGTACGGAAATTCAGTCAATTCTATATATACAGTGCGTTCATGATGAAAGGAACAAATTCGTTTAAAATTCAAGTAATTATTTTGCAGAAAAACGCTCGGACAGGTCGATTAGTATTTCTAGTTGTGAATTTTCTCACATAAGAAAATTATATACAGGGTATCTAAAGAAGAACATATACAGCAATCATTGTTTTTTTTTAATGGAACATACTGTATATTATGCCATATTTGAATTGTATGGTAAATTGTCAACACTTTTTGTGTAACATACCATATCCCCAAAATCAGCGGTTTTCGGAATAATGACGTTTGAAATGTGATAAATTAAAAAAAATACATGAAAATCGATTAATTTGAAGTAGAGTTTTTTGTTGAAGATAAAATTTGCAATACCAGGTTGTTTTTGTTGGCTTTTAAAAAAAATTTCAAGGTGTCCTTGTACAATTTAAACATTTTATTACCTATGTGTATTTTAATTTATCACAAAACGCTGATTTTGGGGATATGGTATGTTACACAAAAATGTGTTTAATGTGTTTAGAATTTACCATACAATTCAAAAATGGCATAATATACAGGATGTTCCATTTAAAAAAAACCAATGATTGCTGCATATGTTCTTCTTTAGACACCCTGTATATAATTTTCTTATGTCAAAAAATTCAAAACTAAAAATAATAATCGACCTGTCCGAGCGTTTTTCTGCAAAATAATTACCTGAATTTTAAACGAATTTGTTCCTTTCATCATGAACGCGCTGTATATGTGTGTAGCAGCATGTTACAGATCATTTCATCAAAATTATAATAAATTTCAATGTAATGTGACTGCACTTTGTATGATACAAGATATTCGGAGTCTTATTTATGTAACTATACAATGTATAGAGAGGAATACAGAAAATAAATAGAGAGGCAGTTGATGAGCGAAAGAAGAGACGGAAATGATACAGAACCAAGATGGAGAAATATCAAGAAATGTATTAATGAAGCAGCAGAAAAATGTATCGGAAGAAAAGGAAAGAAAAAGAGGAATGAATGGTATAATGAGACTTGTCAAGATATACTAGTCAGGAAGGTGGAAGCAAGAAACAAATGGTTACGGACGGATAAAAGTGAGAATAGAATCGAATATGAGAAGATGAGAAAGGAATGTAAACAAACTATACGAAGAAGTAAAAGAGAGTGGATGGAAGAGCAGATGAAGAACATCGAAGAAGAAAGTATGAAGAAGAATACCAAGCGGTATTACCAAAAAATCAATGAACACAATAAAGTACCGTAAAACGGGGTTTTATGGAACGATTCCCAGACAAATTTTTAAATAACTTTTTTATTGTTGACTCAATAATATTTTTTTTTATAGCAATGGGTAGGGGTTCGAATTTGCCATATTTTCTGTAAATTAAAAAGTATTTGGTTGGAACTTACTATTTTTTTTTTATAATTTTCTGCTGTTCCATATAACCCGAGGTTCGGGGGAATATGGAACTATCTAATTTTTGTACGTAAAAGATACGTTGAAAGTTATGTGTCCCATATAACTTCTTTCTATGGCTTATATGGAACATTTTTAACAAAAAAAAAATTGAATTTTTGGAAAAAAGGTAGGGAAATGGCAAATATATAATTGTTCATAGGAACAGCAAATAATTCATTTATTTAAATAAATAAAACAGTCATTCTGTAAAAAAACAAAATAAAATAATTCATTTTAAGCAACAGAAAAAAAAATAAACAAAAAAAAACAAATTAGTCTATAAAACATCACCCGAGAAGGTGTGCACACCTCTACAAATCACAGGTTCAGAGAGAACAAAAATTATCTGATCCCTAGTAACAGTGTTAATATCATTCGCAACTGGAAAAACAAAACAATTATTTTTTCCCTTATAGCTCCTCATACATTGTACTGAATAACTTTTCTTATTTATTTCTAACAACTTCGCAACAAATTGCTTAGATTTCTCTTTTTTGGTATTTTTATCATATATGAAATTAACAATTATAAACCTATTAACAGTAAGATCACAATTTTTGGCAGGCACTTTTAATTCTAAGGCACTACTGCTGACTTCTATGTCAGAGTCTTCATTGCTTTGGTTTCCATCGAAACTTTCAGATGCAGGCTGAACATCGTTTACACTCGAGTTTTCCAGTTGAAGAAAATCATTTTCCGTTACTGACCGCCCAGGTACAACATTAATTTTTTTCTTTCTTCCCACAGTTGGTTTTTCTTTCCTTGTAGCTTGCTCAACAATATTAGTAAATGACGCTATCAACTCATCATTGGCCCCATTTCTATCCCTACTTCTGGAGAGGATTTTATTTATGACCCTTTCAGCATTTAAAGGAATAATGCCACAGGCCTCAATCCGGACTTAATATTTGCCTCCAAGTTGGGTTGCATAGAATCTAAAGTTTCTCGAAGTAGATTTGAAAATTCACATTTCGGAACTGTTCCTTTATGTTTCATCTTCCATTTTAGAAGAACTTTTCGCCATGTAATTTTCATGGGGCGAAAAACACAGACGTCCAATGGCTGACACAAGTGGGTGCTGTTTGGTGGTAATAAAATAAAGTTGATATTGTTCTCAGTGCACTTTCTTATAACAGATTCAGATAGGTGGGAAGCCAAGTTGTCACCAATAAGAACTTTTTTCCTACCTTTCTTTTCAGATAAGGTAAAGCAATTTGTAAAAACCAGTCCTCAAATGTGTTGCTGTCAAACCATCCACTGTCTGTCCTGTTAAATGCAGCACCTACACGACCTTTCTCTACCCACTCTCGATATAAACATTTAGATTTAAAAACCACATACGGAGGTAATAACTGTCCACTACCTGACGCTGCAAACATGACAGAAGTAGCATTTTTTGAGGTGTCCATGATGCGACTTGCATGTTTACTTATCCTTTTGATAATTACACGTTGCTTTCCAGGATCATCGATGAAGTTAGTTTCATCATAGTTTATGATGTTGTCAGGTGGAACCCCATTAAGAGATCTTCCTAGCTCCTCAAAATAAGTCCTTAAAACATCTTCACTTAATTCTGCTTCATGTTTTCTGACAGTCTTATAGATAGTGATTTATTTCTTTTCATAAAAGATTGTAACCAATCTGGTCCCGGAAGATTGTTAACAAAAATTGGACTTGCGACCCCTTTCCGATTTAAATATTGCTGAACGAATTCTCTCAAGCCTCTGTCTGTAAACGGAATTCCAAACTGCGCAGCTGTTGTCAGACAGCTTAAAATTTGTTTCTCCTCAATACTAGTTAGAGCAGTCGGACGACCAAGTTTTTCAGAATTCTGGCCTCTATATCTTCTATATATTGTAGTCTTTGGTACACCAAATCTCTCAGCTGCTTGTGAAAAAGAATATCTGCCATTTATAACACCTTCCAGTGCTAGTTCTAGTTGGTCCAGAGAATAGTCTCTTCTCAAAGGCGCACCAAATTTACGTCTAAAATTTCTTGGCATGCTGTTCCATATGAGCCTGAAAAGTGTCATGTTTTGCAAAATTTTGAATATAAATAAAACCAAAGTAGATAACAAAAAAATGAATGACGCATTCAAAAGATGAGGTTAGGATCTAATATTAACGTCATTGGAGCAGACACCTAAGTCTTGTAATTATCGCAAACTAGAGCTAGTTTTCAGGAGTTTAAAAATGTGCAAAAATTGGGATGTCTTTTGTAATTTTTTTATAAAAAAACTTACAATATCAACGAAACCGACGAAAGATAACTTTAACAATCACGTTCTATTCTACTACTAGGGAATTTTCTCGTGGCGATGCAGCCAACCTAAAGGGGTGCTGTGGCGCTCTTTTTAAAAATTTACATGTTTGTTCCATATTACCCCCCCGATTCCATAAAACCCCGTCGTACGGTATATAAGCATAAAGGGAGTGGCATAAGGGATAGTAGGGGAAGAGTAGTTGAATGTGAAGGAAGTATGGGAGGAATACTTTAAGGGACTACTTAACGACAGGCAACGGAGTGAAGAAATATATGAGGAAGATGAGGACAAAGTTGTGGTACATGAACCAACATTGGAAGAAGTAAAAGAAGTTATAAAAGCTAGCAGAAATGGAAGAGCACCGGGAAAGGATGGAATAAATAACGAACTATTAAAATATGGAGGAGAACGATTACAGGAACATACCTATATACGAATTGATACGGAAAATATGGAATGAAGAAAAGATGCCGAACGAATGGAAATTAGGACAAATAGTGACATTGCATAAGAGAGGAGACCAACAAGAATGTAAAAACTACAGAGGGATAACACTATTAAATACGACATACAAAATACTATCATCAATAATACAAAGAAGGATAGCCGACATAATGAGAAGTATTATGGCACAGTACCAGTGTGGATTTGTAAGAGGAGAATCAACAACAGATGCAGTGCATAATGTAAAACAAATAATGGAAAGAGCATATGAACACAATATGAAACTGGAGTTGTTATTTGTGGACTTTCAGCAAGCATTTGACAATATCAGAAGGAGAAAACTTATAACCGCAATGAAGGAACTACAAGTACCAGCGAAGCTAAGAAGACTTGTAGTAATGACTCTGGAATCGACAAGGGCTAGTGTGAAAACATCCAAAGGGGAAACGAGAGAGTTCCAGATAAATAGAGGAGTCCGGCAAGGCGATGCTTTGTCAGCAACCTTGTTCAATCTGGCCTTGGAGTATGTAACAAGAAAAATAAACAGAGGAACTTTAAGATCAAGTGGAAGTCAGATAATAGCATATGCAGATGATGTAGTAGTCATAACAAAAGGAAGAGAGATAATGATCAAAACAATGCTAGAAATAATAAGGGAAGGAGATAAATTGGGTTTGAAGATCAATGAAACAAAAACGAAGTTGATGAGAACTGGAATGAAAGGGAAAGATAGCAGAGGAATTAAAATAGAGAACTTGACATTTGAGGAGGTGGATAAATTTAAATATCTGGGAATCGTAATAGCAAACGACGGAAATAGGGATGTCGAAAATAAAGAAAGAATGATGTCGGCAAATAGAGCTTACTATGCAAACAAGAAATTGTTGAAGGACAGAAATTTATCCAAAATGAACAAAATAAGAATATGTAATACCATGATAAAACCAGTGCTGATGTATTTGGCAGAAACAATGACAATGACCAAAAAAGATGAAGAAAATTGGAGAATATTTGAAAGGAAGATACTGAGAACAATAATGGGGCCAGTTAAGACAGCAGATAATGAATACAGAATAAGAACCAATAGCGAACTGCAGAGCGAAATAGGGAGAGAGGATATAGTAAGAAAAATAAAGCGACAAAGAATAAAGTGGTTGGGACATGTATGGAGATATGGGGAAGAAGCTACAACCAAAATATTATTAGAATGGAAACCGAGTGGAAAGAGGAGAAGAGGTAGACCGAGGTCAAAGTGGCTGGAAGAAGTGGTAGAAGATTTAAGAGGAGCAGGCATTAATAACTGGAAAGAAAAAGTAAAGGATAGAAAGTTATGGAGGGAAATAAGCCAGAGGATATAAAAAGTAGGATGGGGGCCGATCCACCCCGAGACAAAGGATCTAGAAAGCTTCTAGAAGCGGTGTAGCTCCGATAGGGGCGTCGTAACCATTATATATATACAATGTATAATACCAACAAGTGCAATTTAAATACTCTTCAAAAGGAATTAAAAGAGTGTACTACTTTAGAGTTACATCACACACAAATACCTCGGACATACATTGTCAGTAATATTAAAACATATCGGATACAAAATATAAAATATTTGTTTTATATACCGTGCTTATTAGAAATATTTCTTATAAACTTGAAAAAACATTATTTTTTATTTCCTATCGCAATTTTGGTTGGTACACGCATTAGCTTTAGTTGTTCATTATTCGTTCATTACCAGGAATATTCACTACGATTGATATTTTTTACCAAGTTAGGTGTTTTCTGTTAGTAAGGTTGGTAGTACAAATTTTCTAAAACTCTAATTTTAAAACTTCTTGTTTCTATTTAATACAAATAGTTTATAAAGATTTGTGCATAATTATGAAACAACGACAAATTGTGAATATATTCTGAAATAAATTTTAATGTACAATTAAGACAATTTTATCTATTTTATCTTTATTTTTGATACAACATTGAATATTTCTACACCGAGATAGTAGAAGGAAAGTGCTATATAATCAGCTCATTAGAGTCCGATCCAAACCTGATGAGACTTGGTATGCGCGAGGCGTGGTTTAAACTCTATACTATTCGTGCTAAAAATATCGACACCAAAGCGATCGTGTATATTTCCCGCTTATTTTGAATACAAACACCATGGAATAAAGTCTGCAATCTACAAGTTTTATTATTATTATTATATACATGGCAAAAGCAAATGAAAAAGTAAACCTGAGTACTAGATAAATAAATTTAAAATAAAAAGAAAGATTAAATTCAATAAAAAAAACTAGACTTTTATAAAATTTTATGAAGCGATTTCATAACATGGGCACAAATAATACTCCACTCTTTTGTGTTTTATTATTAAAAACCACATGGCAAAAGCAAATAAATAAATTTAAAATAAAAATAAAGATTAAATTATATTAAAGAACTAGACTTTTATAAAATTTTATCAATCGTTTCCATCTGACGAATAGTCAAATACAGAATCAGTATCACTGTCACAATTTACATTAAGGATAAATTCTTCATGGAAGTCATCCATAATATGTTCTTTAACAATGTAATCTTCTTCAATTTTCCTAACATGGACACAAATATTACTCCACTCTTCTGCAAACACCTTCGTAAACTCTTCTCGAGTAATTCTGTCTACATCTTCTAATTTAAAAGTTACATTTCTAAAATGTACTGATTACCTTTGTGTGTGCTGCTTGAAGTAATTATACACATTCCACACGATTTCTCGTGCTTGATCGTGTATAATTTTTCGTTTCTTGGACGCTGCCCGCGCTACTAAATGGTCAGGAACTTCGGACATTTTAACTTTAAACAAGTTAACATTTTATTTTGGTGCCGTGAGAAAATTATTTAAAAAACTCGACGATCAACAAAATGGCAATGCTTAAGAGTTTTAAAAGAACTTTTATAAAGGATTTGAAAATGTATATAAATGATGTAAATGTATCGGAGCACAGCACGAAGCAAGGACTAAATAACAAATAATAATAATAATAATAATAATAATACTTTATTAGTCTCAAGATCCACTGGATATAGACTTCGTCAATACAGAGTACAAATAGCAAAAACATATATATACATACATAGATATAAACCACAATACATAAATATACTAAATGTACAATACGACTATGGCAACCGTGCATGGAGCTCTGCCATACTATAGAAACTGTGGTTAATTAGAAATTCTCTCAACAGTTTCTTAAAGTTTGCCAGACCCGAGTCCCGCATGTGCATTGGCAACTTATTAAAAATTGTAAAGCCAGTTATGAATGGGGACTTTTGATGAAATAAGTGATACGATCTGTCCACAACTAAGTTATTTCTATTACGAGTCCTGTAATTATGCTTCTCACTTATTACTGAAAATCTATGTTTGTTATTAAAAATATATGTTAGTAATTTATAAGCATAGACAGAGGTAACAGTAAATATTCTCTTTGAGCGGAAGGTGTCCCTACAAGACTCATGGTAGGGCAAATCAAAAACAAGTCTGATGATACGCTTTTGCAGAAGAAACACCCTTTGTATATCCCTCGCTTGGCCCCAGACAATAATATTATAGGAAATTATAGAGTAGGCATAAGCATAATAAACGCTGAGAAGGGACTCGGCATTCAAGATGTTTTTCAAAGTGTGCAAAACATAATATGCCCTCTGCAGTCTACCGCACACGTAATCAACCTGGTTTTCCCATGACATATTTTCATCAAGAATTGTACCTAAGAATTTACAATTTCTAGAGATCTCAATAGTTTGATTATTAAATGTTATGTCTAATCCTGATCGTGTTCTATGTCTGTTGAAAAATTCAATAATAACCGTCTTATCATGGTTGATTACTAATTTGTTGGCACAACACCAGTCCTCAAAACTTTGTAGAACTATATTGATATTATTGTTGAGCTGTTCTAGATCCGAGTGGGAAACCACTATTGCTGTATCGTCAGCATACAGAAATATTTTGCCATAGTTTATGTAACTAGGTAGGTCATTTATAAATAATAAAAATATCAATGGACCCAGGACACTGCCCTGTGGAACTCCAACGTCCATATCATATTCCTCCGATCTGACGTCACCAAGTCTAACTACAATTTTTCTGTCCTTTAAAAATGAGACAATCCATTCGTTCAGTTCCCCACGAATTCCGAGGTTATAGATCTTACTACTAACAAAATGACAATTAACGGAATCAAAGGCTCTAGACAGATCAAACAAGATCAACACGGTGTATCGTCCTATATCCATTTCATCAAGAATATGCTGCGTACATTCCACAACACCAGTCTCAGTAGAGAAACCACTCCGAAAACCGTGCTGACAGGGGGTAATGAGATTATGCTTGTTTAAAAAATTAAATATTCTATCAGCAATAATTTTTTCAATAATTTTAGAGAAGACACTAGTTAGCGCGATAGGTCTGTAGTTCTCAATATTGGAGCGGTCATTTCTTTTATGTATAGGAATTACAGCAGACGATTTCAATGCTGTAGGGAATTTGCCCAAAGTAATCGATAGATTAACCAGGCGGGAGAGATCTTCTGCTACCTCCATCGCACAGGCCTTTATAACGCTAACCGGAATGTCGTCAAGACCTGTACTTCTCTTATTGGGTAAACGCTTTATAATATCTATAATGTCTCCAGCAACGACAGGACCACAAAACATCGTGCAGGGCATAATACAACCAGTGGTACAGCCAACGCCGTTGCCGGCCCCAAAACGAGATCTCACATCGCACTCGACAACGGACGAAAAATAGTTGCCAAACAAGTCGGCCACCCCCTTCGAATCCTTGACACAACGGTCATCGTAATTCAGAATAATATCGCGGTTAATCCCAGTCTTCCCGCTAAAATCACTAACAATACGCCAGAGAGCCCTAGATTTATTGTCAGACCGATAAATTACATCAGCATAGTGCGCTTCTTTTTCATGTTTGATCTTATTGTTAATATTTCGTTTCATAATCTTATAGTTGTTTGTTAATTCAGTGTTATTCATCCTCTGGCGTAGCCAATTAAGTTCTCTAAGGTTATATAACTCAACTTGTAACTCACCAGAAAAACGTATTTTTTTTTTGCTACTCTTGGCTGATAATGAAAATCGTTTGTATTTTTTTTTAAAAACAGTATTAAAGCACCACTGAAAGTGCCCCAAGAAAACGTCAAATGCCCCATCTACGTCAGCGCCGCCGAAGCCGGTGGGTGCGCCATCAGCCGCAAGCAAGTCTTTGAACTCACAAATGGACGAATGCGAGAAACTTCGGTATGCAATCTCATGGTCACCATCCTCGTCAATCTCCACACCCCTATCGCAATCCACAATTTGACCAAAGTGATCGGAAAAACCAGTATCAATATTAAAAGCCCGACATGCTTGAGGCATGTTAGTAACTACATAATCAATACCGGTGGAACTGGAGTATCTAATAGTCGTAAAAACGCGTGTGCCGTCAGTTAACAAAGACGTCAGGCCAAAAGACCCGAAAATGTCACTCAAAATTCTATAGTCAAGGCTGTTTTGAAAACGGTCAATATTAAAGTCACCACACATAATTAAAAACTTAAACTTCCCCAATATAAATGTGAGTAATTCCGACAACAATCCACAGAACACCTCGAAATTATGCCTATCCCCACCCGGTGGCCTGTAAACGTTCACAATGCAAAGATCCCCACCCAAGGAAACACCCGAACACTCAAAGACCCTCTCAATTGAATATAAATCAATAGATTTGATCGGCTTGCACCGTGAGAAGAATTCTTCATGAGCAAATATAGCAGAACCGCCATGCACATAGTCGCCACGACAGAATCCTGATACTAATCTATAATTATTTATTACAGTAAGGTCCAGTTGGGCTCGGTTTAGCCAATGTTCACAAAATAAAAGAAACATAAAATTATGATTCTTCAGAAAAAGGTCAATTAAATTGATTTTATTTGATAAACACTGTATATTAATATTAAAAATACTAAATTGGGGTGTATAGGACCCCTTATTGTCATGAAATTGATCATAAGTCTTTTTATTTATAAAAAAATTACCTACATTATTTTCTTTATCTTCAAAGTTACGTGGGAAACCAAACTTAAAATCATCTTTGTCCACCATATCGGGTTTATTCCTAATAGATTGCACATTCACATGAGCCACATTCAAAACGGGCCTGTCATCAAATGGTAAACCACAGTTTTTCAATTTATTTAATGTAGTGGTGTTAAAATTCTCCCTGTTCTCTCCGTGTTTGGCGAAAAAATCTGAATCTCTTCACTAGGACACCCCTCGGCCAAAATGTCGGATCGTATAAAGTTTCCATAAGATTTACGTCGGTAGCGACTCGAAAAGCCGAGTGAACACCCTTTGTATCAAGTTTTGTAATTTCAAATGTATGACCGGACGCCTTATTCCGAAGAAAATCTCTAATTGCTTCCTCCGTCGTTGTCGCCTTGCACCTCCCAACGTAAAGCCAAAGTCGACGCTCCGGTGCTCCAAAATCGTCAGCCCCTTCTCCGGAACTATCAGAATTAATCCCCACAATAACTTTATCTTTCTTATTTTTATTCACTTTAATATTTTGGGAATATTGTGGTATATTTATATTTATGTTGTTTTTTTCCTCAACATAATCCTCTTTCTTATCTCCTCGCACTTTTTCCGAATAACTATTTATGATGCTTCTTACACCTACAACGGTATCGTCCGAAGAAGTCGAACCCAACGACAGATCCAGATCCCTCGCTTTATTATTTAAATAATTTTTACATTCTCCAACAGTTTTTTGTTGCAATAAGGACACAAGTTCTTTATTTGCATCAGTTAAATTGTCTATTTTCGTCTCTAAATGTTTTATTGTGGTATACAGATCACTTACCAATGTTTGTATTGTTTTTTCAACTATCATTCTGACTTTTTCATCAAGATTTACACCTGCACTATCACAGTTGTCTTTGTTTCTTAGATTATAACTCATTCTGTGTTTTATGTCACTAAAATGCATACACTATATATACTATATATTCATTAATATATTTATTTGTTTAGTTGTGTCAGGCAACACAGTAACACGTGCGTTCACATCAACGTCTCTCATACAAATGATCAAATAGTAGACTAATGTTTTCATGCCTGACTGTGTACAGCGCTCCCTATAGATATCTCTCTCATTTTATACTGCCTGCTCTATCTAATATCGAAAATCGTTTTCTACGCAGGTATCATCAGGTTTGGATCGGACTCTACAGGTCATTACGAAGTCACAACCATATTCCTTGTGTATTTCACGCTGTTTTGGAACATATACATATGAAGCCATTGTGAAGTAAAAGCAATTGCTATATTATATTGTGTATTGTGTTATATGATAATTAAGTGTAAAGACTGAGTTTAAATAAGTAAAAGTTGAATCGTTTGGAATATAAATTCATTTTTGAGATATTGAATTTGAAAGATCACTTACATTACCTTTTTAATGGAAATGCAATAAGTATAGGTACCTATTTGCATATAGGAACATTTGAAATATAGCTACACAAGGATTGATTTTAATTAGACAGTATCTTGGACTTCATGCTGATACTGATTACATAATCACCTAAAGAAGTACCATAACCTAAGCCTTTTGTTTTCAATAATATAAGACTACCTTTGGACAAAGAGTTTTTATACTCGTATTGTTGTTGAACATGATTCAATCGTTCTAACTGATGGCATTCTAGCAGGCATATGAAACAGAATAGCAAGCATCCCCGTATAAATATGTATATAAAAAATTGTCTGTATAATCGGGTTTGTGTTTATTCATTAAAAACTAAAAGTAACTTATAAGAAAATTGTTTATAAGTGCTTCATATAGAAGCACATATTCATATATATCCTAATTTTGATTTTGAGGTTAAGTACAATATTTAGTTCAAAAATATTATATATTGTCATTCAAATTAGCAATGACATCATTACATTTACATACATCACGCTGTATGTTCAAAAGCAATATGACAAAAGGAGGAAATTAACATAAAAAATTATGCTGTTCTGGCATTTTCCTAAAAACAAATGCTTTTTACTTTACTAAACTTTACTTTACTTTTGAAATATATTCTTCCTGAAGTTGTGCAATAATTATACCCTTTCTCGTAGTAAATTAATGATACTATCACGTAATGGTATGCAGTATTGCGTGATAGACGACCAATTCTAGCAATTAAATTATTCTCTACTGATAAGTTATTATTTCTTGGTTTTGAATAATATTTTTAGTCAGTATTGACAGATATTTGCTTCTTTCTAGCATACTTACATAAAATTATTAATATAAAGTTATGGAGATCCGGAATGACTTATTCGCATTTCAGTTTATCCCTTTCTCTATTATAAAACTTGTGAGACATAACACTGTATCAGTAATAAATGAAGGTGATGCGTCTTCCAATCATCCGGTATTATTTGATAGAACATAAATACTTGCATAGGCTGCGAAACCAAAAAGCTGCTTTCTTACAATAAAAAAATATTCATTAAGTTACATTACTTGAACGAGTGCCACATATAGATGTGATGTAATTAAATGAAAATGAATGTGATATTTGTATAGAGTGTATTGTATTGAGAATATACAGAATAGGTTTCCATTGTTTTTGTACAAAGTTTTTGAAGGAACATATTAAAAATATCGTGAGATGATATTACTGTGTAACTTCAACACATAGAGTAGATACCTCTGTGTCTTAGCGATGGCATTTCAGGAGCCGATAAAGCTCCATCCGGTTCGTCTTGTAGAAGGCTAACGGTTCTATCGCCGAATCTTTTATTCATACTCAATCTGAAAGTAAAAGATATGGCGGTTTACTGGAGTTGTAGTACAAAATTTGCTTAAAAGAGTTTTCGAAGTGAACTTACCTAGTCGTCGCTCTGGTATCTCTTGGCAAGGAATTGAATTTTGTGCTCATGTCGGTCGATGTCATCGAATTGTTTCTTCCTAATGTGGGGATTGTGCTGTGGGGGATCGCGCTTTGGTTCCTGCTGTGGAGTATTTTTTTTTTAAATTTTATTCAATCGGACAGGTTATTTCTACATATATAAGAGATTCTAATGTTTAATACATACAAGTTAGCAATATAGAAATCAGAAAACTGTAAAAAGTACGTTTAAAATGCAAAACAAAGAACAAATTTATAACTTTTCGTATTCTTATTTCAGAAATATCAAGATCAACAAAGGCACCAAGTATTTAAATTAAAATTATTTTTGGAATTACGTAGATCCGCTATTCAAGAGTTTTCCTCGTACCAGTAACGTTAATTTCCTTTATTGCACATACCTGAATGGGCAAAATTCGCTTCATGAAATCATATAATAAACTTAAAATTATTAATGTCTGCAAATTTTACTTTTCGTTACTGAAATAATAATGATAATGACTTTTCCAAAATATTTACGCTTTGAAAATAACAAATTGATTCATTCTTTATTACACTGTTTACTATAGAAATATATAGTACAATAAATACTGAATGATGATAATTCTATGATTATAGGAAATTATTTATTCCAGTGCATGTCTGTAATTTTATGCAAAAAATTAAACTGCTAAATGAAATGTGATCTTTGCTACAATGAAATAAATTTACATATTTGATTTAACCCTCTATGGCCCCATGTGACTTCAAAGGAACATACCAGAAAAAAAAAATTCTACTGAAATAGTACAGTCGAAAGCAGAAAAAAGTAGACAAGAGATCTTCAACTTTGTAAACTTGGCTTTATTTACTTGTCATTAGTGTCAAGTCATTATCCTATGGAATATCAAATAATTATCAAAACATCTTCTCATCTGATTAATACAAATCAAAATACTAATTAAAAAATATGAAGAAATATATGCATTATTATTGGTTATAGAGTCGTTTCTGTTTAAAACTTCTTGCAATCTACGTATTTGGAATAGAGTTATGAAGGTTGGTACAATTATTTTGATTTACATTCTCCAATGCTGTGTGAACTGTTTCTACCAGTTCTTCTCTATTTTGAGGTCTTCGATTTAATTTCTTTATTTCTTTGATCATCAACCCCCACACATTTTCGATAATATCTAAATCAGGACTTCTTGGTGGAAAATCTAACATATTCATGTTATTTTCTCTGACCCATGCTTTCACTCTGTTCGATGTATTATAAAATTGCTATTTGGAAAAAATAGCTCCTCTGAAGGTAACATCACATTACTTAGAATGTTGATATAAGACTCTGAATTCAAGTTTCCTTCTATTTCCCATAACACATCAGTCCCTTTAATTTAAATCCAACCCCAAAAACTTACTATGAAATTTTCTGGATACACATTACTAAGTTTACGTTAAATCGGGTAACTCTTGGTATACATGAATCGGTCCATTTTTCTTACTTTGAAATAATTATTGTAAAAATTACAGTTTCCCAGAAGTGTCTGTTATTTACAAGATGTTCAAGTGCATAGCGTACACGAGTTTCGTTGTGGGTCGTATTCAAATTAAGTTTTTCGGCAGTTTTATGGCACCGCAAATTAGCTTCCCTAATTCTTCGTCAGGCAGTAGAAGCAGAACCCGGAAAGTTGCTTACATTAGTTGTATTCACTACTGAAGAAAATTAATTTCACATTTGTGAGGTGGCGGTCTTGCTCAGCTGTTGATAGTCTTTTGCGGGCAGAACCAAACATTCTTCAAATTCTGTGGTAATCTCTATAATTTTAAAAGCTGCGCTTGTATTTATATTATTTCTTTCCGCAATTTCACGTGTTTTGAAACCGTTACTCAAATCTGCAATAACATTGACTTTAATATCTTCATTTATGGTAGGCATCCTTGTAATAGTTTAATATCAAGTGTAAGGTTGTCAATTTTGATAGATAACCAAACATTGACAAGTAACTGTGAAGCCGCTATTACACTAATCATTTTGAGAAAGTCTATGACAGAAACCTGTATTTTTGTCTACTTTTTTTTGCTTTCGACTGTAGTTTTCCATCCTTTACGGACTATCGTAACATTAAGGTAACATCATGGATTCAGTAAAGTCCCTAGATAATAAAGTACCGCAATTGGTTTGTCCCATTATAACAGCGCCAAAATGGCGGTGATTTGGTGACTCTTAGGGACTTTAGTGATTGAGTTGGTAGTGTCTGGACACGAGGAGCAATCAGCTGATCGCTGTTGACATAATGACATAAAGAGTAAGGTTATTACGTTATTACGTGCGTTGGAACCATGCCCAGTTGTTGTTTGAGTTGATGTCGAAACCGTGGCGAGAACGGATTTCGGTTTTTCCGAATACCAACACCAAATAATGATGATCAGCGTAAAGCATGGATTGCATTTATCAATCGAGTTGACTTGCCTGAACGACCTTTGTTATGTGAGGTAAGTATCCTATATTTGCTCAATTCTTTTATATTCTTGTTCACTTGCAGAATGTTACCTAATGTGAAGATGTTTTTTTTTTTTTGCAATTTTCAGGCACACTTCGAACTTGACCAATTCGAATTAAACAGTTTGGATAATCGGAAGTTGTTAAAAAAAGTGCAATTCCAACTATTAACACGAAATCAAGGAATCAAACGAAAACTATTAGGTAAGATGCCTTTTGTCCTGTTCCAATTGTTAATCATATCTAATTGCAAATGTTGCAGACCCGACTGCTAATGCGACAACTTCTCCAATTGTTACCAATCAGGATCAAGAACATTTAGAAACAAATTGTGCACTACACTACAGTGGGGTATGAACTGAACTGACTACAAAGTCATACAGTGCTGATGAAGTTCTGAAAAAACTATTTCAATACATTTAGCGAGCTAGTGATGTAGGTGTCACAGTGAAAACTATAATTTCGGGCATGGGTCCCCTAAATAGAAGTTTCTGGAGACTACTTAACATTTCAGCCAATAGACATTCTAAAATAGTTAATTTTTGTCCACATCCCTTGAACAAACAAGAAACGTTGTATATTATGCCAGACCCTGTTCATGTTTTTAAAAATCTGGCTACATCACTGATTACGCACAAAATTTTTGAAATTGATCTAGTAATTCAAAAAAATATAATCTTGGCAGTGTATGTATTGACATTGGAGCCATACGACCAACAACAATTATTTGATTTAGATTCAGAAATGAATTTAAAAATCACTCCAAGACTAAAAGGACACATGTTTGATCCTACCCACTTTGCAAAAATGGATGTCAGAACAGCACATTCTCTTCTGCACCATGATACAGGTGCTGGCATTGAATATTTCATTGCGAAAAGAAAAATTCATCAGGCTCATGCAACCACTGGCTTGGTTTTGTAAGACTGTGTTTAAATGGTTCAAAATAATTACCAGTAAACATACAAAACTTGCTTGGTCAAGCGTAGACGAGAGCATACATGAACACACTGTGGATTTTATAAAGAAATAGTCCATGAAGATGTGCCAGTAAGATATATTATGGCAGATCATAATTTGATGAATGAATGAAGGATGACAAGAAACCGTGTTGTAAATCTTTACTTTAATAATGAATAACAAATACTTAAACTTATTAATATATAATATTTATATGTATCTACTCTTATTTATAGTTCTATATTTTGTTATTTATATGTATTACCTTTTTAATATACATTTGTTGTCTTTTCTATTGTACATTTATTCTATACTTGGATTTTCTGTTGAGTAATAAATTATAAAAATCATGCACACACATATACACTAGCTTGCTGCTTTTCGATTGGTCCTCTTTGGCCAACGACACAATCACAATTATATTTTTCTAAAGTTTAATTAGACAACTTTCGTATTTCGTCAAGAAATCAATAAGCTATTTTACAATTTGAATACATTTTTGACATATTGTTTGACAACTATTGTATTTTTGTAGTTAAGAAAACTGACAGATTTTTAAATTTGCCGCTTCTTTGGCGCCAAAATGGAGGTAATTGCGGTACTTTATATATCTAGGGACTTTAGGATTCAGAAATATATAGCGCCATCTAACAAACATTTCAAAAAGTATATTGAAATGTAGCATTCACCCATCAGTAATGGCGTCTAAGTTGCATGTACTTGCTAACAGAATGGAAATGAATCGTAAAATAAAGTGAGAAATAATAAACCAAAAATATTTGGTGATTTCTACAGTGTATCATTATTGTGTGTGAATACTTGAGAAACCAAGAACTTGCTTATTTTCGTTCTGACAGAGAAAAATGGGTACGTTACTTCAAAGTTACAACGAGCCACAACGGACCAACAAATTTTTTTTTCTTTATAGCATAAATATTGATCCATCAGTCTTCTATGGAAAATATTCAAATACAAGAAATGTTCACGTGTTTACTAAATTACCACCAGATAACCCAGAAGATTCTGATGATCTAGACTTGAGTGAAAGCGATGAAGACTCGAATGAAGAGGGTGTTATATTGGCGGAAGAATCAGATTCTTTTCTTGAAGAAGACGATGAAGAACTAAAAAATGCTTCCTTTCCAATACCTGAATCGGACTTAGAGGAAAACAATAACCAATCTGATTAGAATACAGAGGATGAACTTTCATTGGCAAATTTCTCCAACAAACTCAAGAAAAAAACGAAAAAATAGAAAAGAAGAGTAAAGTGGACGTCTACGAAGGCGAGACAAATTCGACCAATATATCCCTGGAAAGGTCAATTACCACTCAGTGCGGAAACAATTGGCAGACCCTTGTGGTACTTTAGAAAGCTTTTTGATAAGGACATATTAATACATTGTAGAACAGAGTAACCTATATTTTCTTCAAACAGATATTACTCGGCCTCTTTCGCTTTACATTGAGGAACTGGAAAGATTTATAGGAATAACATTCTATATGTCCATTTATGGTTTGCCTCGAAGCAGAATGTGTTGGCAAAAAGAAACTCGGGTGGCCAAAATAGCAGAAACATTGTCTGGGAATAGATGAGAATAGATCAAATCAAAAATTCACTTCAACGATAAAAATCTTTTGGCAGGAGGCAAAGATAAACTGTACAAAATTCGCCCATTTATTGATTCGACAGTCAAAAATTTCAATAAAAATCCTATGAGGGAAAAATATGTGTAGATGAACAAATGATATCATGTAAAGGTCATCATTCTATAAAACAATACATGAAAGCAAAACCTAAAAAATGAGGATACAAAGCATTTGTTCTATGTGGCTCTGATGGCATAGTTTACAACTGGGAAGCTCTACACTGGAGCTATTGATCACAATCCTGATCTTCCAGACGTAGGTGTTAGTGTTAATGTGGTTTTACGGTGGTCAAAAATAGTACCTAGAAACTTGTATCATAAAATATATTTTGATAACTGGTTCAATGGTATTTAATTACAAATTGAACTACATAAAATGGGTATTCATAGTTTAGGAACTGTGCGTCCTAATCGTTTAGAAGGATGTGAATTTATATGTGACAAAGAAATGAAAAGGAGATGGAGAGGGTCTGTAGAAGAAATGAAAACACTGATAGAAGGTGTTGAACTAATAACTACAAAATGGTATGATAATAAACCGGTGCATCTACTGAGTTCCTTTGTCGGAGTTTATCCTACAGCACAAGTCAAACGCTGGGATGCTAAAACTAAAACTAAAATTGATGTAGATTGTCCTAATGCAGATGCTATTTACAATCAGTTTATGTGGGGAGTCGATTTGGTAGATTCCCTAATTGCGTTATATCGGACAAGAATCCGCAGTAAAAAATGATATCATAAAATTTATTTTCATGTTCTGGACCTATGTGTTGTAAACAGTTGGCTTTTTATACAGAAGAGATGCACTAAATCAGATTCCTAAAAAAGAGCAACTGGGCTTACTTCAGTTCAAAGCAGATCTTGCCAGTTCATTATGCGCCAGTGGTGGGGTATACAAAAAGACCAAAGAAAAAAAGGCCGTCCTAGCTGTTCAAGTTTACAACACGAAATTGAAAAAAATCTAAAAGAGATTGCCGAAATGCCAACATTAGATACACGAAGGGATAGTATAAGACATTGGGCTACGTTCCAAACGAAAAGAGATGTAAATTTCCACGGTGTGATGGTATTCCAAAATTTTGTTGTTGTAAATGTAAAGTACATTTGTGCTTAACTCCTTCGCAAAATTGTTTTTATAAATTTCATAATGAATAAATTTCGTTGAAATTTTTAAATTTTATTGCCCGATGTAACTTGCATGTAACATACCCCTAAAATTTATAGGGATGGGTGGATATTAGTAGTTTTAGGTTTTTAACAATAGTAGTATACTAGATTAATTAAAATAGCATTTAAATTTTTTTTTTGAAATGTTTGAAAATTTGGGCCATCGAGAGTTAATATCTGTAACTTACCTATAATAATAGTAACTACTTCGCGGTCCAGCTGTCGCTTCAGTATCACTAGAATAATCCAAACTGCCTCTGTTCCTTCTGGTGAGTATGCTAGTTCCAGTACCGTACTGACTGGCGGTGGGCGGAGGACCATACTTAGGTTGTCCTAGTGAACTGGGAACCGAAGGCTGTTCCACGTACCTTTGGTTATATCTGCTTAACGTTGATCCGGACTTAAGACTAGATCTGAGAAGACTGTGCCTCCCAGCTGGGGTTATACTCGTATAATCGGAATACTCGGTATGCGGAAGATGCTGATCGGAGCCTGATCTTGGCATTATGCGACGGGAACCGGTGCCTGTGTGCTGTACGTAATAGTGTGAAGACGGACTTTGTTGCGATGTGAGTCTGAAACAAATATATATACAACTGTAATAATTAGCCTGATTAATACCTTATCAGTATGTAGTCGGAAAATTAGATTGCACTCGCTAAATATGTTTATTCTATTTTTATCGAAAGTTATACTGAATTTCTGGTTGTTTTGTGTTTTCAACAAAAAAAACTGTTGAATCAATTGTTTTTTCACACCAGTGCTATATTTAACCATTTCTTTGATGGAATTGGGGGGTTTAGGCGACATATACCCAGACTTAACAATGACCGTATGTTTTCTGAAGTGACGAAAATTTTAAATGACAATCCATCGTTAGCTACCATACGTGATACTTTCACAGAAAGAGACTCATTATTCAAAAATAATGTTATTTTAATTTTTTTTTTGTCGCAGGCTGCGAAGCTTTTCTACGTGATCATCTTAGTCGATTGAGGTTGGGGTCATAGCTGCTAATTCAGTGCATTGACTGCGACTAGTTGTGGCTCTTACGGCACTACAGCCGGCGTTTGAGGTAGGTAGGTCGTCGGGGACAATAATATTAGTCTTAGTGCCAATTCCATGCTTGCTTCCTAAATGAGTATGTAATTCGCTTGTTGATCTTCCACTAGTTTTAATGACAATTGAACATAGTTTACACTTCGCTGATTGACGGTCCTCATATCGTAAAAAATTTTACCATACTATATTAGAACTTTTAAGTCTTTATACATAGTTGTTTGAAACACAAGCACAACTCAATATGTAAATATTAGGTTTTGACGGTTTTTCAAACCCGGTTTTAAAAAACCGGTTTTTGAAATAAATTTGTCACATTTGAAAACCGGTTTTTAAATTTAAAAAAAAAAACCGGTTTCAAAGAATTAAAATTATTATGTCAAAATTAATTTTTTACTTATTAATTTGATTTGCTATTCATTCTATGCCACGGACAGCAGACACATTTTACTTTCTTATACTTAGTATAAGGAAGTATTGTGATGATGAAAATTTAGGCCTCGAGATTTTTGCAGAAGTCCCCTGATACCAAAAAAGTGGTTTTTAAAGAATGTATGTGTGTCTGTCTGTCTGTGACCACGATAGCGGTCAAACCGCTATAGCTATCTATTCCAAATTTTGCATTTAGTAGTATAATCTCGCTCTTGAGAAGTGATTAGATTTTGAGCAAAATCGGCCGACCGGAAGTAGTAGTTTACTTCAGTGAAAAAATCAAATTTTGTCAATATTTCGTCAACTACTAAGTTACAAATTTATAAAGAATTCATATGTACTTAAAATTGAAATTGTGAACAACTTTATTAAAAAAGTTATCCGAAATTCCTACGAGAAGTAGGTTTTTACTCCTATCGAAAATCGTTTTTTGCAAATATTTTGCTAGTCATGCTTTTTAGGCAGGTACGTTTCGAGTATAAAAGTATTTAGACTTTAATTTTCGACACCTTTTGTATAAAAAAAAATCAAAATTCGGACCGGAACTAACACTTTTACTCTTATCGAATAGCGATTTTTGCAAATATGTCGTAAATTATGCATTCTATATATATTTCTGAAGACTACTAAAGTATTTAGAGTTGGATTTGGAATATTTTTTGTATAAATGAAATTTCAGAATTCGGACCGGAAGTAACACTTTCATACGTATAAGAAAGTCGTGTGGTGGCCACACCTCATTTGTTTCAATGTTGGGAGTTGCGTTGGCCAGTGCTTGTGCACTGCGCACATGCACAAACACTGCGCACTTATTTTATGTTAGTACATATGTGCAATCAGTCACGAGTCACAACAGGTTCGCTTGATCTTGTAAAGTGAAAACTGGAAATATAAATATAAAGTTGTTATAGTTGGTAAAAATAACGTTTCTAATTTCTAAGTTTGTATCTTTTATTTTACACTTTAAAACTTTAATTTTATTATATAAATTTCTTCTCTCAAAAATTAATGTAAAATAAAAAGTTCTGGCTTCTGTCTATTGGGATTTTAAATAAAACACAGGATGTTAAGTTAAATTCATATTTTCTTTCGCAACGTTTCAACATAAATTATGTCTTTATCAAGCTTTGGAATTAGATTAAGAAGATGCGTGTTTTTTCAAAATTCCTAAAAAATGTGTAGATTTCTTTAAATTACATTAATATTAATAGTTAAAATAATAAAATTATAAAATAAACTTCAAAAATATTTAAAAATAAAATAATTATGATGAACTTTAATTTCATTTTTAGATAAAAAAGAATAAGTCGGAAGTTTGGGATAGTTTCAAAATGTTAGGGATAGACAAGGCAATCTGCAATCATTGTTATAAAATGTTGAGCTGCAAAGGATCATCTACGAGCAATCTACATAATCATTTGAAAGCAGTTAATAAAATAATTATCGGAAAGAAATCAGAAACGATCGGCGAAGAAGAAACGCCTGGATTTTCCTCTTCTTCAAAAAAAAAAAAAACAAACGAATATTTTGAATTTTATGAAAGTGAAAAGGAGTAGTTTAGAAGAAATCATATCAAAACTTGCAGCAATGGTTGGAATTTCTACTAATAGCATTACAAATAGCTCATTCATACGAGAGTCTCTTCAACAACAAGGATATTCATTACCAAGAAACAACTCTAGAGTAATGGATCTCATTCATGCGTTTTATGACAATGCCAAACGTGAAACTATTATTGAATTAGATTCAATAAAAAAGAATAGGAAAAAATTCTCTATAGCTTTAGACGAGTGGACTAGCAAAAGAAATCACAGATATTTAAACATTAATGTACACCACGAATTCAAGAAAGAAGACAAGTAGAATTAGCAATTCTTTTGCTGTATTTGCAAAATCCACAAAACATTATCAGTTCAGCAAAGAAATCTAGTGTACTTTCTTTAGCTTCAAAAACCGAAATTATTAAGTTATCTGGAAAGATATTGTCTAGAATATTTCCAAATTTTTATGTTGAAACCGATTCTGATGAAGAGCAAATCGAAGAAACTACTCATCAGAGTAGGGCTTTTTAAAGGAAGCCATGGAAAAATCAATTCATAAGCTTCTGAAGAAAAACTTACAAATCCAAGGACACTGAAAGCTGAACTTTCATTATTTGAGGCAACGAATTAAAGAACCAAAAACTTAGATTTGTTATTTGATGCCCTGAAAACTATAAAACCAAGCTCAGTAACTAGTGAACGAGTATTTTCAATTTCAGGCAATATTGTGTCCAAAATAAGAACAAAACTTAGCCACCGTTCAGTATACAGTAGTGCTCACAAGGCTACGTTAATATAGAGAGAGGAGAATATAAGTGGGGGGTGTACATCAGACAGCGACGAACCTAAGAGGAATCAGTTGCATATAACCTGTGGGAGAGCGCAGAACAGGATGGAGTATTCATTAGCGGAAAAAGTACAAATCGTAAAGTGGTATCATCAAGGTCACTCGACTCTATCCATTAGAGGCCTTTTTAGAAATAATTTTGAAAATCGGCCTGTTCCTTGTATTGATACAATTCGCCGCTTTGCAAATAATTTTGATAAATTCGGATGTGTTTCACCTTCTAAACATAAGAAACCAAAAGAAAATGCGAACGAAGAAAATATTCGTTTCATTTAAAATATCCTATTTACATTGTATTTTATTTACTTTGATGTTAGGAAATAGGGACAAATAAAAATAACATTGAAGAATTCACATGACAAATGTTTTGCGTTGTATGTGAATACGTTCACCGCACTTTCTCGCTAGCCAGGGTGTTATAGTATGCGGCTACGCTAGGCATACCCCACCCATATTCCCCATTCCGTATATTAACGTAGCAGTGTGCGCATTACTGTATATTTTATGTTTTTTAAAATCCTATTTTCTTAGTAGAAATTATTATATTAGTGATATTTGAAAATATTTATTGGTGAAATAAATATAAGTATTATTTGAAATTTTTGTTTGAGTTTTCGTTATTTTGTGTAAGTAATGTGTAATCCTTAATATTTTTTTTATATTTTGACTTTGATATTGATTTCGTTTTTTGTTATTTTATATAATTAAATAAAATATTTTTCCCTATTCTATTTTCTATTAATTGAGTTAGCAGACGGTTCTTGGTGGAACATTACAATTTTCTCTTCAAATCCATTATTTCTAGCTATGGTTTTAATTATGCAACACAGAATTACGCATAATTAAAACCATAGCCAGAAATAATAGATTTAAAGAGAAAATTGTAGACGATATTATTAAACACAAACAAAGAGAAAAGCTCAAAATACACTTTTATCCTAAAATAATAGAAAAAGACAACACGAAATGGCACATTATACAATACATATTAATTATAAAATTAACAGAATATTTAAGAAAATAGGAATCAAAACAGTCAACATAAACAAAAACAATTTAGGTGCTATATTAGTCAATAACAAGGAAAGAACTAAGCTTACCAACAAATCAGGTGTATACAAAATTAGTTGCACAGACTGTAAAGCTATCTATATCGGACAAAGTGGCAGAAAGATCGAAACTAGATTAAAAGAACATAAAAAATCAATATTGCATAACATTAGATATACAGGCCTTGCCGAACATTGTATGGGTAATCTCCATTTTCCCGATATAGATAGCTGTAAACTTATGCTTAGTGTAAACAAACGACCGAAATTAAATTTATTAGAAATATTAGAAATTAAAAAAATCAATTCAAAGAAAAGAGAAAGTAACGAACACACACAGAGATTTTACTAACACACACACACCCATAATAGACACTTATGTACAAACAGGCAATAAATATAACGGCATATATAACACCCCACACACAAACTGACCTGTTAGTTTCGGCTCGAGAATGGTATGAAAAATACCGAAACATATGTCGCAAAGACTAAATAAAAATTGTGGAAAGTTTTCAAGAGTTTTATTTTTATTTATATTTTTATTTAAAATAGTTACCTACTATTCTATTTTTTTGACAAAAATTTGAAAACCGGCTAAAACCGGTTTTTTGGAAATCTGGAATTCGAAAACCGGTTTTTCAAAAAGTCGGTTTTTGTATAAACCCTAGTACATATATGACTAATAACTACCTATTATAGGTAATACAATATTGCTCTATACCTACTTTCAGGAAAACTGCAAAAAGTTTATCTTAAATTCCATTAATTTAACGTAGCGAATGAATGAAAAATTGAAGACTAATGAACTCACTGAACTGACCTCGCGATCACTATTAGTGCGAGCGAGACGTAATAACTGCAACAAACGTAGTACCTACTCACTGACTGTAATTCCCCGAAGGCACTGTGAATTACTAAGGCGATTTACCTACTAATGTGCGACGGTAAGTAACGGCGAGTCCCCATCGTGGATCGTTTTGAATACCGCGAAATTCGCATCCGTAATCTTGCTTTTGCGGTATTGAAAATTAGCGTGAAATTTCGCGAAACTGCGGTAACAATATAACGGTATATCGCATGGCACTAGACATGAATGGTTGCAAATATAGTACCAAAGTTATACTTATAAATTAAACTACCTTTATTATACAGTATGATTCAGATTAATCAGATTAATTAAATGAAAATTGTATATTAATTAAAAGAATATTGTATAATAATATTTGAGTAACCGAAAGAAACACTTTATGTTATAAGATGTGATAAAATGATATGAACTAGAAATGTTTTGATCAATTGAATGCTGCACGCATAGGTATTATTACCATATGGAAATTCCTATTTTCATTCCCTGTAAATTGCTTGAAAAAACAACAAACAATAACTTCGTTTTACATTACAAATTGATTCGGTCGTTTAATCAAATAGAAACCAGACTAAAACAACATCAAAAACCGAAAGAACAAAACCCCACTTTGGGTCGACAAATAAATAGCGGATGTTATCGTTTCAGCATTACCGACTCGGCAGAGGTTGGCCTCCGGCGGACATCCTTCTGCTAGGCAATCCGAACGAGTGGACCTTTTCCGCCAGGCTTTCCAACGTGTTCGGATAACTGCGTTCGTACGGCTGAAAATGCTGCATACTGCTCTTCGGCTGTTCCGTTATAACTGGCGGGGGTGGCTGGTAACCCCAAGTGCTACTCGCATCGGGCGGTCTCGAGTTGTAGTAGAGATCGAGGCCGTTGGTGTCCTGTCCAGACGACCTGGAATCTATCGTGGACAAACCGAGTCCCAATCGCGATCTCGATTCACTCATTTCCCTGCCATCACCGGTATGCCGTTGCCTCATTGAGTCCTTACTGAAACGAAAAGAGTCTGTATGATATTTCACATCATTTCAAGCCCACAAAAATAATAATTATCAATTAAAAGTGTACATAATTATAAGCAATTAAATAGTTATGAAAGTACTTAAGTATGTAGCAAAAAATATGAGGTGTGGCCACCACACGACTTTCTTATACGTATGAGCGTTTGAAATTACACTATTTTATGAATCTTTTTATAGAAAAATTATTCAAAATCCTATTCTAAGCACTTCTATTCTCTTAATAAATCTCTATAGAATGCATACTTTGCGAGATATTCGAAAGAAAGTATACTCGCTAAGAGTAAAAGTGTTACCTCCGGTCCGAATTTTGAAATTTCATTTATACAAGAAATATTGCAAGTCTAGTTCTAAATACTTTTGTACTCTTGAGAAATATGTATAGAATGCATAATTTACGACATATTTGCAAAAAATGACTATTCGATACGAGTAAAAGTGTTACTTCCGGTCCGAATTTTGAATTTTTCTCTATACAAAAGGTATTGAAAATTAAGTTCTAAATACTTTTATACTCGTAACGTACCTGTCTTAAAAGCATGGCTTGCGAAATATTCGCAAAAACTCATTTTCGATAAGAGTAAAAGACATACTTGCGGTACGATTTTCGAAAAACTTTTTTATCAATTCTTCTGAAATTTAATTTTGAGTACATATGAATTCTTTATAAATTTGTATAAACTTAGTAGTTGACGAAATATTGCCAAATTCAATTTTTTCACTGAAGTAAACTACTACTTCCGGCAGAGATTATTAGAGATCTGATTAGATTTTACTGAAAATCTAATCAGATCTCAAGAGGGAGATTATATTCGTAAACACAAGAGACATTTTTTAAAAACCACTTTATCGGTATCAGGGCACTTCAAAACGTGGACATCTGTAAAAATCTCGAGGTCGAAAATTTTCATCATCACAATACTTCCTTATACTACGTATAAGAAAGTAAAACGAATCAACCACTAAAAGTACATATTTTTAACCACATTTTGCACACAGTTTGCAGTGTTGAGAATAATAGTTTATTAAATTTTATTGACATTTTTTTTATCTTTCATAAAGAAATTGAATAATTGGTTAAATTTATGCTTCTAATAAGATGATCTCTGGGCACTTGTTGTGTATGTTATTTCTAAGCAATTCTAGAACACCATATAGCTGTTATAGGTAAGGATATTCTATGGGCGAATGGTCAAGTGACCGCGAGGTGCAATTAAGAATACTGATACACTCTACTACTACTACTGATTCTGAGTAAAACATTTTATTAATAATTTTAAGTAAAGGAAAAATTTGCATTTTAATGTGAGGATAACTTTACATGTTATGGCTTTTAGTATTTTTGCTTTCTTAGTAGTATAAGGAAGTATTATGATGACGAACATTTTCGAACTCAAAATTTTTAAAGTCACTTAATACCGTCTCTCTCTCTCTCTCTCTCTCTCTCGCTCTCTGACCACGATAGCGATGAAAGGGCTAGAGACTTTATATTTACAAGTATAATCTTCCTCTTGAGATTTGATTAAGTTTTCAGTAAAATTGGTAAGCCGGAGTGTTTTACTTTTACAGGAAATAAATCAAAATTTACTAATATTTCGTCAACTACTAAAAAAAAGTACTTTAAAGAAGGATTTAAAACATTTTTTTTAGAAATCTCCAGAAACAGGTCTTTTTGTCTTAGCAAAAAAAAACCAGTTTTTTGCAAGTATATAGCAAATTATTCATTCTATACAGATTTATCTAGAATACAAAAGTATTTAGAGTTCGAAGTGGAACAATTATTGGTTATAAAAATTTCAAAATTCGAACAGTAGCATACACTTTTGCTCGAATAGCAGTTTTTGCGAATATTTCGCTAGTTAAGCATTCTGTATACTAGGAGAGTTTTTTAAGTTATCTACCTATGAAAACAATGCAGTAATGTAAAATTTCCGTAATTTATATTTTTGGTAAATTACCGCGGTAAATTACTGCTCTTTTGAGAATTACCATGGTAATTTACTAAAAAAAATTAGTAAATTACGCAAGAATAAATCTTGGTAAAAAAATATAAATTACGGTAATTTTGCATCACTGAATGTCATACAAACGGCTGATTCACGGGCTTTTACATCTGCTAGAAAGGGACTTCCCCAATCACCGAGTGTGCAATGTCATACGTGTACATAGATGATGTTTTACTTTGTTTGTAATTTAAGGAAATTTTATGTGGTAATTCACCGTAAATGACGGTAATTAATTCGGTAATATACGGGGTAATTTACCGACTTACACCACTGGTGTCGCGACAATTTTCTTACTTGACGTTTCTGTGTCATTTCGAAGTCTGAAGAAATGTCATTAAATTTTTATCAAAAGAAGGCTGTAGCTCGAAGGATATCCTTGATAGAATGATGAAAAATGTATGGAGAAAATAACCCGTCCTATTTCAAAGTAACATTTTGGTGTTAGCAGTTCAAATGGAGCAGACAATCCATTCATAATGACCCAAAGTGTGGAAGACCTCTAGAAGTACGAACTGAAGAAATGATCAACAAAGTTGAAGGTTTGGTGTTATCTGACCGCCGAGTAAAAGTTTCAGTTATTGCTAGAGAAATAGGAATATCGGAAGAGTGTTTTTAAAATTCTACAAGAAGATTTGGATATAAGCAAAATGTCGGCACAATGGATTCCTCAGGATTCTCAGTTCCGAATAAAAATTGTGTAGACGACAAATTTGTGAAGAGAATTTGAGTCGTTCATCTCAAGACGAAGATTTCTTAAATAGATTGTAACTGGGGATACACCACTGGGACCCTCCCACGAATCAAGAGACAAAGAAGGGAAAAACGCAATTTTATGCGGGAAAAATGATGTCAACAGTTTTTTGTGAAGCGGAGGGGATTCTCTTAGTGCAATATATGCCAAATGTTACTACAATAAAGGAAAATGTCCAGCGTGACACAATTAAAAAATTGAACAAGGCTTTACGCGAAAAAGGACCCGACAATTTTGCTCCGAAAACTCTGCTTCTGCACGACAACTGCAGGGTGCATAAGGCACGAATTGTTCAAGCAGTAATCAATCAGTGCGGCTTTAAGGAAATACAACACCCACCCTACAGTCCGACCTCGCCTCCTGTGACTATTATCTTTTTCCAAAACCGAAATAAAACTCGATTTTTATCGAATGAAGACGTGGAAAACCAGCAAGACAGTTTTTTTGCGAAATTACCAAACGAATTCCTTTTCGAAGGCATAGCGTTATTAAAGAAACGTTGGAATAAGTGTGTTAGTGTTAGTAGTTCTTACGTTGAAAAATAGAATTTTGTTTGTTTTCTAACTCGTTTCATTCATAGCTAGTTAGATAATATAAAAAAAACTCCCCAAGTAATTCTATTATTATTTAAGTGCAAAAGTATTTAGAGCTAGATTTGAAAAAAAAATTTGTAAAACAAATTTTAGAATTTGTACCCGAAGTAAGACTTCTACTCTTATCAAATAGCAGTTTTATTTTGCAAATATCTCGCAAAATTGTCAGTGCATACAGGTTCGGTCTGTTTTTACCTTGCATGCGAACTAAAAGTCCATGTATTGAAACGGACGTTGTTGCCAATAATTATACACATGTGGGCAAGTACTGTTCGACGAGAGACGACAGGCCGATACGATCATTACGATCATAAGATTCCAATATAATGCATGTGTGCATGTTGCAGGGGTCGATATCTTCATTTTTAGGTATTATTTCCATTCGTATTATTCTTAAAAAAATATCTTAAGTTAATATTATAAGAATTCCTTCAGATTTATTATTTTTATGATTGAATTTAATTTGGTTTCGCTGAAGGTCTACTTGTCGGCTCTCGTATGTATATCTGTTAGGTAGGTACGGTTTGGCAACTCCTTTCGTGTTATGTACGGGAAACCGCATGCAAGATAATCGTATGCCAAACGTGTATACAGATTTAGTAAGAGCACAAAGGTATTTAGAGCTGCATTTAAAATAATTTGCTTATAAACAAAATTTTAAAATTTGGACCGGAAATAACACTTTTACTTTTCTCGAATAGTGGTTTTTTTCAAATATTTCTCAAATTATGCATCTATAGAGATTTATTAAGAGAATAATTTATGTATAAAAAGATTTTCAAAACTAGGACCGGTAGTAACAACGGAACGCACATACGTATAAGAAAGTCGTGTAGTGCCCACACCTCATTTATTTTAAAGTAATACAAGATGAATATTAAATATAAAATATTAGAACCCCCAGTATTTAACAATCAACTGACCATAGTTTCATTATAGCAAATGTCGCGGCTTTTCTACTATCTACATTAAGGGTGAGCTCTGTTTGTGATTTGTTGTAAGTGAGTTCTTTATCATGAATTTTTTAGTTTCCTACATAGCAGATTTAAACGTTTACTCTTTCTATCACGATGTAATAAATTAATTGTCTGTATCTATGATATGGTTATTTAATAGAATTTAGATGTTCTATTAATTTTGTTTTCATATTTCTACCAGTTTGCTCTGTATAAATAGTACAGTACAAATTTTATTATTAACTAATTGTTATAAATACCAAAACATAATTTAGAAAATATATTAGTTATTCAAGACAGTACCTGTAAACTTGGCAAGTTTATTATATACATATATGGTTAAATGAAAAGATGTTTAGGCTGTTTATATTAACTAATTAAGTTTGGAACTGTTTTTCTACAAAAATCATTCCACATGCACCTCTAAATATACTTTATACACTTATAGAATGCATAAAATGTGTGGATAAATGCAAAAATTGCGTTTTGTTAAGCGTGGAAGTGTTACTTCTGGTACACATTTTGTTTTCTTTTCATACAAAAATTGCTTCAAATCCAGCTCGAAATACTTTTGCCTTAGTAATAAATCTGTATAGAATGCATAATTTGTGGGATATTTGGAACAAACTGATGTTAGGTAAGTGTAACACCTATTACGTAAGTTTTGGGAAAATCTTAATGCTCTCTGTAGTACAGCAAATGTAATAAATTTAGTCAGCCATGAAGAAATTTGTTGATCGGTGTATTGTTAATTTATTTGACATTTCACATTGGTGTCTGTCAGTTCTGTAATATCGTACAAACTAAAAATTTATAAGGCCATTTACAGCCAGGTTGGACAGCTGCACAAAACATCAAACATCAAAAAGCACTATATAACGTACAATTTTAGAATGCGAACAAGGAATACTATGCATCAACCTTCCAAAAATAAGCCGTCCTCGCAAGCTAACTGGCTTTCAAGACAATAAATTATCCGAACGTGTCAAAAATACCATTGGGGTGTCTACCCGTAAACTTTCTTACCGTTTTACAGTTTCAAACGCTACGATTTCTCGATATTTATCACGAAATGGTTTAAAGTATAGGAAACGTAAGAAATGTCCCCAAATACACCGCTGCCACAATTGGTCAGAATTCATCGTTGTTGTCGTATTTTACGACGTATACATTTTGCTAATAACCGAAAAATAATCGTTGACGACGAGAAATATTTTACATTTAGTCATATTTAGAATATTCCAGAAACTTAGAGAATTTGCTTTAGAAAAGAATGTCCCATAACTTACGTAACAGGTGTTAAATGTGATAATTCCGGTTGGAATTTGGCGAAAAACTGTCTTTCGATAAGACTGAAAGGCTTCCTTCCAGTACAAATTTCGAGAAACTTCATTCCTCGAATTGACTTTTGAGTAATTTTATGTTGTTCAGAAATTATCTAGGCTTAGTACCTAGTTGACGAGATATTAGTAAAATTTAATTTTTTCAATGACGAAAACTACCACTTCCGGTTTACCGATTTCACTAAAAATCTAATCCAATCTCAAAAGAATGATTATATTCTCAAATTTAAGGTTTAGTATTGATAGCTTTAGTCATTTAGTCGCTATCGTGTTCACACACAGAGAGACAGGCAGACACACAAAGATTTTTTTCTCTGTTTACAAAAAACACTTTTTCGGTATCAGGAGACTAAAAGGACACCTACAAAAACTATTGAGCCGAAAATGTTCATTATCACAATAAGTACTTTTTTATACTACGAATAAGAAGTAAAAATAAATGATAAGTAATTCACTTACAAAAAAAGAACAAACAAAATATCAGTAATACATTCATTATATACAATTTTCTCAGAATTCGTCCATTATTTAGATAATAACCCGACAGTCTATTGCTAGAATTTAAATGCGAAATATTATTGCATCACTTTTCTCTATAAATACTCTTGCAATCATAGATTGTTATCCTACAATTCGTATTTTAATCAAATTGAGCTTTTACAATATCATTCTCCGTGTAATTATTCGTTATATGCATCTACACATATGTTACCACAAAACTCATTTGTACAAAAAGATTGTATAAATTACATATTGAACATATAACATGTACAAACTTAGAAATGTAATTGCTTTTTTTGCGCCGTGTGGCCCTGCTTGCACACTATCAACATTGTACAATCCTTTGTGCTTGTACTTTCGTAAGCAAGTTACGTTTCAGTTGTTCTCTCCGATATTCAAACCTTTACGTTCTGAATTTGCGTGGTCTATTACTAGCACAGTAAGCAAATTTCCATTTACTTGATCAATTTATATAGGATTCCATGTACTTTTCCAATTTTACAATAATTGTCCGCTTTAACTTCAATAATTACCCATTTAACTCTAATAGCTGAACTTTTTCAATAGTAGAATATTGAGTTTTGCTATTCATTTTTATTCGTTTTGCTTGCCTTTACAATCGAACTCCAGCCAAATATTACATTTCAATTCTTGGAGTGGAACATTTAATTGATAATTATCTGTTCTTAATAGAAAAAATATTTAGCTTAACCCCCTTTAATATACTCATATTTAAATTGAACCCTATTTGTTTGTACATCAGACACAACCTAACTTAGCCAAGAAGATCAACTACAGACGAGTTGTACACTGCATTGTACAGGGTGTTTCATCGGTTGGGGTATCGCGAATTAAAGTGCCTAAATATAAAAATATCGACTTCAAATTTTAACCACTTATAGAGCTTTTAAACCGCTACCAGCAGGTTAGGTTGTTTTTGATAATATTATTTTAATTAATGCGTAAATTAAAAAAAAACGTATTATCAAAAATTAAAAGTGCTCAAAAAATGTTCAAATTTGAATGGTGATACGTGGAAATATCACCCATATTAACTTCACAATCAGAATTTTTATAAACGAAACCGTTTGTCAAATAAAGTCAATATTAAATAATGTCGTTTTTCTTACGACAGATTTATGGTACTTAACTTTCTAATTGTGCTGTCCGCAAACAGGTAGTCCTTTTAAATTTATGACGGATAATAAATAAAAATTTATTATAAACTCAACACACAACACTGTAATAAAAAAACCATAAATTCTTCAACGTCCGCAAACAGGTAGTCCTTTTAAATTTATGACGGATAATAAATAAAAATTTATTATAAACTCAACACACAACACTGTAATAAAAAACCCATAAATTCTTCAACGTCTTGCCTTTAATTTTGAAATTATTGTAAAATATTCAATAATTGATTAAGTTTTAATTTTTTTTTTCAATTGCATAGTTGATTTTATAGACATATCTTTTTAACACCTGAATTTCAATAAAATCTGAGTACTTTTGATTTTTTGAACGAAGGTTTTTTTTTATTTACGCATTAAATAAAATAATATTATCAAAAACAACCTAACCTACTGGTAGCGGTTTAAAAGTTCTATAAGTGGTTAAAATTTGAAGTCGACATTTTTATATTTAGGCACTTTAATTCGCGATACCCCAACCGATGAAACACCCTGTACAAAGAACTCCCCCTAAAATGCTTCAAAGCAATTGAATTTCGAATCTTGTACATATTAAGTATCGAATTTTTATAAAAATGCCTGTATAATGTCAATTTGGTTTATAATATACATGTATGTACATACTTTGACTACAATATCTACCTGGATTGTACGAGTTCTCCTTCATCTGTTTCGTCTTCTCTCAAGTCCCTCTTGATGACCACGACAGGAGGCGGTTTGTGTTCGGCCCTGGGTTGAACGTTCGGCGATCCCTGACCTCCTTTGCTTCCTTTCCGCTGTCTTGTTGCTAATACTAGCCTCCGCGGTATCGACATGATGATGACGACGTCGTCCAAGCTCATTCTCGTCACGTCTACCAGATTTACTGCTAAAATTTCGTCTCCGACCTGGAATTAAAATGCCGCCTCATGAAGACGTGACGATTCGTTTTTGCCTAATAAGGAGTCATGAAGTTTACATTAAATGGTCTCATTCGTTTCCGTAGCCCTGGAAACATGGAAAAGCTACGAGGTGTTTATAGGCTTACTATTCAAATATAAAATTTTAGAACATTAAAATATCGTTTTCCCTTTTTTTTTTTTAGAAAAGTACGTTCAGTAATTTTAGCTATTATTTCGTCTTACATAACGAATACACTGAATTTTTTTGATTTTCCGAAATTTATAACTATACATGAAGAAAAATACTGGAGATTTAAAAAACTAATAATTTTAAACACAACTGAAAATAAATTATCAACCATATTAATAGTACGGAATGTAATAAGCAACTTGCTATGAAATATGATATTATTCAGTTCCAATGACTAATAAAAACAGTTTCTGAAAGTTATCTAATATATAAGATTGTATTATTGCTCTTTCTTTTCTCCCACGTCTGCCGACTTACGTCCCCACTTTGTACCGCAGCCACTTTATTGTGCTGAGCCTGTGTGGTGTATATCAACTCCAGTACTATTGTGTACTGTATTGTGTACATATCCCTAACCGGGTATTCCTTGAGTATCTCTGGATCTATGTTCGGTTGCCGAAAAATGCATTGCGTCATGTGATCCAGTGCCTCACAGTTTACTGAGATGCCTGTTTCTGGTTTCTGATTGCAGAGTCTGCAGTTATTGCCTCTATCCTACAGGCCCATCTTATTCAGATGCACTTTTAAGGGTGCATGGTCTGTTAGAGAATCAGTTGTTATTCGCAGCCCATTCCTATTTATTTCTAGTAGTTCTTCAGCCAGTTTATTAGAAGGTTAACCAATTGCCATGGTAATGCAGTCTTTGATGTTGCTTCGGGTCATATTTTTTGGTACCCCCATAGTCGGTTTTGGTCTGAAAAGTTTTGTTTCTGATCTCTCTTAATGAGTTCATCAGCTTTTGCGTTACTCTCGATCTTTCTGTACTCTGGAATCCAGATTAATTTCATTTTATGGTACACCAGCGTTTTTAGTTTTCCGAGGCAATGATTGTGCTAAGTGCACATTAAAAAATACTGAGCAGTTAATCCTATTGTGTATCATATAAAAGAGGAATTTAATTATTATGACTAAGCTTCGGATAAATATGCAATTGCATAACTGCATATTCTAATGCATAATTAAGTCATTTTTGAGTTGAAGTGCATATTTTAGTCATTTTCAGTTTTATTTGCATATTTCCCAGTTAAAATTTTTTTTTAAACATAATGTAATTGTTCTTATGGGTCCGAAAAATAATAAACAATTCACTCACTATTTATTTTTAAATGTCTATATTTAAAACACCAAATAAAAATATCATTGAAAATGAAATTAAAGAACACTCTTGAAACAAACGAACTATATATAAACTAAATTCAATAATACTTTAATTATTGAATCACAGTAACACAAAACTATTTATGTACAAGTTTATCTAAGAATATTTATGTGACAGATTTATGTAAGAGTATTTATTTGGTACACACGTATTTAAATAACCGACTCTGAATGAATGAATGAATGCTTTTTCTGTCCGGCTGCCTTCTTTTTATAGAAGTCCTATTATTCTCGAATTACATTACATTACAACAAATCCAATAGAACCGTCACCGTCCTTCGAAAATATATTTGGTAAATCCCAAACAGCTTTTATGACCGATTATCAGGTACCCAACCTGCAAGGAGTGGAATATTCCATAAATTTGTTGTTTGATTTTGAGAAGCGAACATCCCAGTGTTAAAAATGCCGAAAGAAAAACGATCAGTTTGTTACCAACAGCCTCTTCCGATGGAAACAAATAAGACGTTTTCCCACAGAACAAGTCCAGGCCCAATATAGGTGTACATGTTTTATCCCTATCTTATCCCGTTCCTCTAGAATAAATTAAAATCCCAATATGAAACATTCGTAAAGTTAGAGAAATTTCGCGTAATAACTTTTTAAGACACTTTTGATACGAATCATAGGCTCCGCCCACAACCAATTAGAACGCCTAAATACAAAATTTGTTCTACAAATTTCTTTTTGGATACGAATCATAGGCTCCGCCCACGACCAATTAAAACGCTCAAAATTCTAATACACGCAGAAGACGTAACCCTATTTGGGCCCCAAGGGAAATTACCGTGACATGAATACTTCTTTGTTCGTCACCTGCGTCACTGGGATTCCCAATGAAAAACGTAAACACATTTGGAAACCTATATAAGGTGGGACAAATGCCTATACCATATCGAGTCCTATCTCGGTCACCAGCCTGCCAACAGCAACCTCCTGGACCAGCAGAAAACAGGCCACCGATACCGAGCGGACTTTCCAGAAAGCCATCCAGCCGAATTGTATTACTGCTTACGTAATACAAGGGACCAAAAAGGCACTTTCCAGGTCATTGGAAGTACACGGCGAAACGTGTTCAGGAGAACACGCGGACCAAGAAACCACTAAGAATTCCGGAGGAATTCTTTATTTCGGACGGCTTCTTCATCGGAATCCAAGCTCATCGACGTCCGAAAATATATCTACGTGGTGGAACACATCCGACGCTTCGCCTAGTATTGACCGAAGAAGTTATAGGAGGATCCTATTACTGCTTACGTAGTAGCGGCCGTTTTAGTTATTTACAGTGCGCTTATTTCGTGTAAAGATACCAAACTTACGGTCCCTCTTTAGTGTTCGCCATAGTATTAACTTCAGTGCATCAGGACAAGCTACAGCTGCTTACGCTGTAGCAATTAACCGTAAGTGCAGTGAAAAACCTATTAAACCCGCGTTTTTATTTAACATTGTTGGTTGAATGCCAGCACCTCCACCAAAATACTTAAACTCAGTGTGCGCCTTCGTTAATGAATTATCATATTAACTTCACGTGGATTCATTAACGACATTGTTATTGCTAAAGTGTTAATATTAAATTCCACGCGTTAGTGAAACATAACCTTCAAATATCCAACCGATATCTTCCCTTATACATACTATTTGTTTATAACAATATTATTATCCAAGTTCGTTGTTACTGGTACCCATATGCAGCGTGTGTTTAACTTTTATTCCAGTAACAACCATTTTATTTGACATTGTTGGTTGAATTCCAGCACCTCCACCAAATTATTTAAACTCAGTGCGCGCCGTTATTAATGTATAATATTAATAAATTCACGGTGGTTCATTAACTATATTGTTGTATTCGGAGAATTAATATTAAATTCACGCGCTAGTGAAACCATAACCTCCAAATACCTAACCTATATTTATCCCTATGTACATTATTTGTTTATAACATTATTAGTATTCACGTGTATCGTTATTAGTACCCATATTCAGTGTGTGTTTGACTTTTAGTTGATAACTTGTATTTTTATTATTGGTTAATGCCAACTCCTCCATCATTGTTAAGCAGTGTGTGTATTGTTGCTATTTCATAATATTTAGTTGTTTCAAAGTGTACAACAACTATTACTCAGTGTGCCCGTTTGTATTTAAACCTCGACTGTTAACATTTGTTCGCGATACGACTTGTTTTTTGGTTATAGTGTCGTTTATTAACACAGGTCGTTATTAACATCGGGTATCATTACGTATTCATTAAGCTTTGAATTATTAAAATATTATAACGTTGTGGAAAATTATTGTTTTAATTAATAACATAACCCAACTTTAACCCCAAATTCAATTAATACTTCCTGGAGGAGTCTTTTGCCGCGGCCCCTTTGTTTGTTTGTTTGTTTTACAAATCCCCAGGAATAAGAGGAGGTATTAAGTTATGGCAATTTTAAACCAATTTGTCAAAGACTTCAGCGATTTTACCACTGATGGAAGTGTGCTGTTTTGTAAATACTGTGAAGTGAGTGTGCCAAGTGACGCAGCATTTATAAACCAGTAATCACCAAAAAAAGAAGAATCGAAGCTTTGGAAGTAAACAGCAGATGTTAGTACCATCTATATTAAAACCTGGTCCAAGTCGTTCACCATTGAACGAGGAATTGTGTGAAGCTCTAATTTCTGCGGACATACCGTTGGCGAAATTAACAAAATGAAGCATTTAAAACCTTTTTGGAAAAACATACCAAGCAAAATATTCCAGAGGAATATCTACACTACGAAAAAACTATGTTCTGCCATTATATAATGCTACAATACAAAAGCTGCGGGAAAAAGCTAAAGATAAAAATATTTGGGTATCTTTAGATGAAACAACGGATGTAGAAACAAAGAAGCATAGCAAATTTTGTTTTTGGTATTTTGGGAGTTGAAGGGGGAACTGCCGACTACCGAAATCAAGAGGTTAGAAATTCAACTTTTTCTCCGTTATTTTTGCAGCGATTTTATTTAAACAAAAACCAACAAATGTTTTAAGGTTTTTCTGAGGTACCTAAAGAATTAAATTTTATAAAACGTATTAAAATATTTATAGATGGAGTCTAGAAAGTGACTCAAGTTTACCATATGTTTTCTATATTATTTTTCTACAAATGGAAAAAAAACGACCTTTAGGTACCTTCAATAAATCTTACTGTAAACGTACAGCCTTAATTCAACTTAATTTACAAAATAGTTATTGAGAAAAACTTGAATTACAAACGTAAGTTTTGCCCTATTTCTGACTACAGATATCCTAAATTTTCATTGTTCCTCTCATAATTAGTCAATCATAAGATATACTTAACTTAAAACACACGAATAAATTACTTTCTTTTTGTATTTGTTCCACAAAACAGAAAATTACAACTCTCGTCAAGAATCTTACTGACGGCGGCAGTTCACCCTGAAGAAGAAAGAAATAAATCGTACCTGTTAACAATGAAAGTGCTGAAAAAAGTGAACCATTCAACAATTGCCACATTTTTCAATGATGCGCTAAATTTTTTGTGGCCAACAGGCATTTGCTACGAAAAAGTGCTTCATACATGTGTAAAGCAATGAGTGGTTTGAAAATACTTTATTTAAAAATGACTCACGTTACTTGTGTGGCGAATGGCTTACATCGAGTGGCCGAATTAGTGCGTTCCGTTTATACAAATGTAAATTTGTTAATATCATCTACCAAGAAAGTGTTTTTAAAAGCACCTTTTCGCGTTGCCAAGTTCAAAAAAAATTGCTGGTGGTGGGATTCCACTTCCGCCGTCCCCGATTCTTACAAGATGGGGCACCTGGATTGAAGCTGCAAGCTATTACGCTCAACAATTTGAGCTTATTGCCCGTATTGTGAACGATTTCGATCCTGAAGAAGCGAAAAGCATAGAAGATGCTCAAAACGCCTTTAACACAAAAAGGATTGCGCGAAGATTTGATTTTCATTATATTAAATTTTACTTGTATTTCCGAGGCAATTTTGAAATTGGAAACCAAGGGACTTCCTTTAGAAAACAGCATACAAATTGTTGAAAATGTTTTTGATAGGTTAAGTAAATTAAAAAATTGTTTTTTTGCAAAAAAAAATGTCGTCAGTTTTAGATAAAAATACTGGATATCAAATTTTGAAAAATAAGATTTTACAAAATGAGGAAACTGCTGTTGATCCTAGTAATTTGAATCTCACTAACATAGTGGATTTATCATTCACTCCTATTGTATCATGTGACGTGGAACGATATTTTTTAGAATTTAAAAATATTTTAGGTGATAATAGGCGTAAATTTATATTTGACAATTTATTACATCATGTCATAGTGAAGTGCAATAGTAAAAATCTGTAAATTTATTGTAAATAGACCAATATAACCTTTAAAAAATGTTTTATTTAAAACTAATAAACGATTTTTTAATGCATATTTAAATGCATATTTTTAATATTTTAGATGCATATTTGCATGCATATTTTGTACTTTTTTAATGCATATTTATCCGAAGCTTAACTATGACTATTCGCCTGATATGCGAATATAGGGCATTCAATCTTGCTAGTATCAAATAGCCCATTCCTATTTATTTGTAGTAGTTTTTCAGCCAGTTTATTAGGAGGTTAACCAATTGCCATGGTAATGCAGTCTTTGATGTTGCTTCGGGTCATATTTTTTGGTACTCCCATAGTCGGTTTTGGTCTGAAAAATTTTGTTTCTGATCTCTCTTAATGAGTTCATCAGCTTTTGCGTTGCTCTCGATCTTTCTGTATTCTGGAATCCAGATTAATTTAATTTTATGGTGCACCAGCGTTTTTAGTTTTCCGAGGCAATGATTGTGCTAAGTGCACATTAAAAAATACTGAGCAGTTAATCCTATTGTGTATCATATAAAAGAGGAATTTAATTATTATGACTATTCGCCTGATATGCGAATATAGGGCATTCAATCTTGCTAGTATCAAATAGCCCATTCCTATTTATTTCTAGTAGATCTTCAGCCAGTTTATTAGAAGGTTAACCAATTGCCATGGTAATGCAGTCTTTGATGTTGCTTCGGGTCATATTTTTTGGTACTCCCATAGTCGGTTTTGGTCTGAAAAGTTTTGTTTCTGATATCTCTTAATGAGTTCATCAGCTTTTGTGTTACTCTCGATCTTTCTGTATTCTGGAATCCAGATTAATTTCATTTTATGGTACACCAGCGTTTTTAGTTTTCCGAGGCAATGATTGTGCTGAGTGCACATTAAAAAATACTGAGCAGTTAATCCTATTGTGTATCATATAAAAGAGGAATTTAATTATTATGACTATTCGCCTGATATGCGAATATAGGGCATTCGATCTTGCTAGTATCAAATAGCCCATTCCTATTTATTTGTAGTAGTTTTTCAGCCAGTTTATTAGAAGGTTAACCAATTGCCATGGTAATGCAGTCTTTGATGTTGCTTCGGGTCATATTTTTTGGTACTTCCATAGTCGGTTTTGGTCTGAAAAGTTTTGTTTCTGATATCTCTTAATGAGTTCATCAGCTTTTGTGTTACTCTCGATCTTTCTGTATTCTGGAATCCAGATTAATTTCATTTTATGGTACACCAGCGTTTTTAGTTTTCCGAGGCAATGATTGTGCTGAGTGCACATTAAAAAATACTGAGCAGTTAATCCTATTGTGTATCATATAAAAGAGGAATTTAATTATTATGACTATTCGCCTGATATGCGAATATAGGGCATTCAATCTCGCTAGTATCAAATAGGATAATCACTCTCAACTTGAAAAATTTTAACATGCCTTTGGACGGATTTGAATAATTCAATATGGGCTTTATAGGTTGGAATATGGTTGCAAACCTATAAGAGAGGCAAATAAGATAGATAGCCTGCATGTGCTTTGAAAATTTCTACAGTTACAACGTATGAAGCCTTTTTTTTAAAGTAGCTACTTCGTACTCATGGTTACTAAACGGTAGCTTCATATCAAATAACATACCAGAACCCTTTAATAAAATAGAAACCTATACGACACCATCAGAAAATCGAAGAAAATAAGCAATTGGCAATAATTTTTGTGTATACAGGGTTGCTCATTAGTGCGTCAAAGTCCAATATAGGCGTTATTAAATAGTACTGAAGAAATTTATTTTATAAAAAGTGGCACAGTAACAAAAAACACACATTTTGATAATAATTTGAATTATACAGGGGGATGCGTTAAATTGGTACACATTCGATATTTTTTTAATGAAACACCCTGTATATCTTTTGTTTTTCCTTATCTACTTTAATTTGTGTTTTTATCGATATCTGGGGTTTTGGTTTTGGATTACGCATTGTTGAGTTATTAATGAAAATTATTAAAAAAATGGTCGCGACAATGTTTACCATAATAATTCTATGCGGTAGTATTACGTTTATCTAAGACAAAATTATTTAGTAAGTATAGAGCCAAGGGATGTGTTGAACCTACAAAATAATCAAACATTCTGATTCTTTTCAAATGGAACACCCCGTATATTATTAAATTTTGGGAATGATGCGTTAATTGCGCTTAATTTTTGATAATAATGTCCTATACCCAAACCCAATAATTTTGGAGTTATTTTCAATTTTTCATTACAAACCGCTAAATTATTTGTTTTCGGTTCGATTTAGTGTACTGGGTAAACGATTTGAGAAACAAAAACAAATAAACGACTAAAAGTATCAAACTTTAATTTTGTTAGAAGCAATAATTATAATAAATTTTCAAAGTGACCCCCATTTTGAATACGACACATTTGCCTTGACAGAAATGACCTATTGACGTGTTGCATGTTTTCAATGGAAACTGTTTCATAAGCACGTATTATACGTTGCCTCATATCGTCTTCTGTAGTTGGGGGTGTCCGGTATACAATATTTTTTATGTACCCCCATAGAAAAAAATCAAGTTTGGCCAAATCTGGCGATCTAGGTGGCCAACTAATGGCACCACCGCGGCCGACCCATCTACCTTCGAATTCTTGATTCAAATAGTGTCGGACATTTAGTGCAAAATGTGCTGGAGCACCGTCGTGCTGAAGTCACATATATTCTCTTAGAACTGGAGGAACGTTTTGCAGAAGCTGAGGCAAGTCATATTGCAAGAAATACAAATATTGCGCACCATTTAAATGTCCGTGAAAGAAATGTGGCCCAATTATAAAGTTGCCCATAATACCAGCCCAAACATTTATAGTCCATTGCCTCTGCTTATCAATCGCTCTTAATATTCTTGGGTTGTCTATTGCATAATGATGACGATTATGACGGTTTGAACTACCACTCTGGGTAAAGGTCGATTCGTCAGTAAATAATACCTTTTGGAAGAAGCTGTGTTATCCTTTCAATTTCTAATCCCCATTCGCAAAACGTCCTTCTAGTCTTTAAATCAGGCCCCAACAGTTCATGATGAAAGGAAATACTGTAGAGATGATATATATATTTTTTTAAATCTTGCTTGATATTTTGGTCGAACTAGTAGAGGGCTCCTCAATTACTGATAGCAAGGCTTTCAATTTATCTTCGTCACTTGTCCTCTTTGTCCTTTCAAGCTTTTCTTAACTCACATTTCCTGTTCTAATGAATCTTTGCTTAAGTCTTTCCAAACTTGTAACTGAAGGTTGTCTTCTGTCAGGATAGCTTTGCGCATAAATTCGCTTGGTTAATAGACAATTCTTTTGGGCAGATCCCATAATGAAAATCATGTCAACGAGTTCGTTACTTTCAAACTGCATATTGACTTAACTAAAAATCGTAATAATAATATGTGGCAAACAACAAAATACAAGAAAAGTACGTACCTACCCACTAATCCAATCAATAAATAACACAATGACAATATTAAACGCAGAAACTTAAGAAATCACTAATATTATACCTAATTAACAGCAACAATAAGACTTTAGTTTTTGACGTTTGTTGATGTTTATTTGTTTTTGTTTGTCAAATAGTGTACCCAGTACACTAAATCGAATCGAAAACAAATAATTTAGCGGTTTATAATGAAAAATTAAAAATAACTCCGAAATGATTGGGTTTGGGGTTAGGACATTATTAACAAAAATTAATCGCAATTAACGCATCATTCCAAAAATTTAATAATATACGGAATGTTCCATTTGAAAAAAATCAGTAAACGCTCTTTGACGATAGCCAAATTGATCGCATCGTAACAAACACCCTGTATAATAAAATGAATGTTTGATTATTTTGTAGGTTCAACACAGCCCTTGGCTGCATACTTACTAAGTAATTTTGTCTTAGATAATCGTAATACTATCGCATAGAATTATGATGGTAAACATTGTCGCGACCATTTTTTTTTATAATTTTCGTTAATAACTCAACAATGCGTCATCCAAAACCAAAACCCCAGATATCGATGAAAACACAAATTAAAGTAGATAAGGAAAAAAAAGATATACAGGCTGTTTCATTTAAAAAAAAAAATTCGAATATATGCCATTTTAACGCATCACCCTATATAATTCAAATTATTTTCAAAATGTGTCTTTTTTGTTACTGTGACACTTTTTATAAAGTAAATTTCTTCAGTACTATTTAATAACGCCTGTATTGGACTTTGACGCACTAATGAGCAACCATGTATATTACTCATATGTAAATAGAAATTCAAAGAAAGTCTATTAGAATCATACACTATTCATACTGTACTATAACAACATTATAATAATCTAATGTGCTGATGATCTTAATAGAATTTCAGGACATCAGCAAACTTTTCGCTAACTAAAATATTGGATTTCAATTTAAAAAGGAGGATAATTGCAGAGCATTAGTAAAACAATCCAACATAGCCGAAATAAGAGTTACATTTCTTAAGAATTACTTGAAAAATTCCCTGAATTCTCTTTTCCAGAGAAAAGTTATATTTCTCAATGAGATCTGAACATTCTCTAAGGGAACTCCAAGCCAGTCCTGTCATGATAATGATGTGCCAAGTGTTCGAAAACTTGAAAGTTATGATAGCATGCAACATATTTTAATACATGCTGGTTATAAATCAGGCTTGGTTCCAAATGTTGAGAGATACGTTTAGGTTGTGACAACGTTGACACTGTAATGATGTTAATAATGATGCAAGCAGCAGTAATTATGAAAACAGTGACAAGAGGCAATATAAAAATACTAAATTGTATTCTTTGTTTGTTTGGTAGCCACTTTATTTCTCAATAAAGTTCTATTATCATTTGTGTTTTGGCATATACTACATAGAGTACATTAAACTATTGTTGAATTTTGTTGAGTAATGAAAAATTATTATAACTTTCATATTCATTTTACAATTTACGTATTTATTTTATATGATGATGCAGGGGTCATTTTTGGCGAATTAACTAGTGATGGACAAGATAGATACGAGTACATTTTCAACGTGATTAGATAGGCTCGTGTTTACTCGGCTCTCGGGCAACACCGTGTTGGCGGACGGTTTTCCCGAAAGTCGACAAAACGCGAGTCTATCTAGTCTCATTGAAAATGTACTCGTATTCGCCTATCTTGCCCATCACTAGAATTAACTGTATACAGCTTGAGCGCGCGGGGTATGATCACCCGATGCCAGTCGATATTCTTCGGACGTATATTCGGCAAATGATCTCCGCCAGCTGTGTTCGCCAGATATAGATATATAGATTTATTTTTCCAAAGTTGTTATTTCGTTATATGTACTGGAGAGAATCTCTAATTTTAATGTCTATTTCAAGGGTCGTTTTTATGTTATTTTATGGTATTTCTGTTATACTTATTTATAGTTTTTTTTACCATGAAATTTCTATTTATTTATTTTTCTCTAGACATCTTAGTTTATTCTGCAGATGTTTCAGGCGGGTTGTTTTTATTTCATTCTAAAACCCAGTTGTACTGCTATAACTTTTTACACAACTACATTATTATTTAATTTCATAAGGATAATCATAATTACGTTATAAGTATTACAATCTTCGCGTTATTATCGACTTAGTTATCTAAGCAATCGTCATAACTTAAAGAGAAAATTTAATTTGTTCTTTTTGTCAATCTGCGAAAAAATAATCAGATCACTATGAGTTCGAATATGAGCAGGCAATGCTAGTATGTTGTGCCGTAACTCTAATATGTATTATGGGACCACGTTTAGATGCGAGTTTACGTATACCATCGGGTGATCATACCTCGCGCGCTCTTGCTGTATACATTTAGTTAATACCTTAGGTTAAATAGTAACCTTATACCGCGAGATCAAAAATTATATTGATAAAGGTTTGCCATGGAATGTAAAACGTCTGTCATAAGTTATATCATTAAGTGTCATACTGTCATTAATATTTGTCATTATATTAATGGCAGTTTGACACTTAATGATATAACTTAAGACAGACGTTTTACATTCCATGGCAAACCTTTACCAACATAATTTTTGAACTCACGGTATAAAAATTTATATACTTTTATGTTGGCTAAAGAGATCAAATTGAATTTCCTTAGGCAAATCTTCTAACTTAATTCTGTTGTAAAAAGAATACAAACTGCAAAAGTTTTTAATGGATATACCATAAAATCACAAAATTTAAGAAAGTTATAACCTAATAACAACATGAATTAATATCATATTAAGTTCTGTAACTATTTTTTTTTATTATTAATCTGCTTAATTTTCCCTTTTTGTAACTGATGTAAACATATCTTTGTTGACTGTCTGGGCTACTTACTACAAAGGACAAACGATATGTATGTATCAGAGCAGGGAAAACAATTTTAGGAGATAAAATTCTAATAAAAATGAAGATTTTTTCACACACGCATATTTGGCAACTTTTTGTATGGTTTCTATGTAGTAAATTTCGTTCCATCTTAACCTATTCAGATCAGATATACAGGGCGAGTCATCTCCGCGGGTAAGGCCGATTATGCCTTCATGAGTAAAGATATTTCGAAACGGTTTTCTTCTTGTGATAGCTGCTCATTAGGAGCACGTTTTAAAAATATTTTGTATTATACAGAGTGTTCCATAACTTGGTGGCTAACCATAGTTATAGTTTTTTAAATGGAACACCCTATATATTATTGCATTTTTGTATTCCCCGTATAATTTTTAGTCAAAAAGTAAAAAGATAGTATAGGCCTAAAACCTAAAGTTTTTGGCTTATTCCCATTTTTCTGAAAAATTCAATGTTTGTATAAAATTATATTTCTCGAAAACGACGTATTAGATGGACATTTTTTTTTGCAGTATCGTTTACAATAAGAGGTCCTCATAGAAGCATGTATTTTTTTTTTACAGTTACTAACTGCATCTGCAGAAAACTGGATTAAAATTAGATGACACATTTTTGCATAAAAGTCAATTTTTTTTAAATAGAACACCCTGTATATCAGTTCATTTCTGGATTTTTTATTAAATTTCACATCAAAAACACGTAAGACGTTAATACTTTAAAAGTGACTATTACTGAGCTACTGTCGTATTTTGATATAATTTTGTTAGTTTTTGTATAAAAGGCAATTTTTTCAAATGGAACACCCTGTATATCAGTTCATTTTTGAATTTCTGATTAAATTTCACATCAAAAACATGTAAGATGTTGATATTCTTCTTATGATATTCTTCTTATGTGCCCCATTAAATAATATCTTATTCCAGTCAACGAGCAACACTACTAACAATAATTCTACTCCCCAAAGAATAAACAAAACCATTTTCTTAGAGCCAATATCATTCTACGAACTTTCCTATATCATATTAAATAAATTAAAAAATTCACATTCATCTGGTCCGGACGAAATTCCATCATTTGTAATCAGAGCGATTTATACCTCTATTATACCTGTTCTATCATACCTCATTAATATGTCTCTCCAGCAAGGGAAATTCCCACATATTCTGAAAACTACTAAAGCAGTTCCTATACATAAGGGTGGAGACAAATCATCTATGGGAAACTACAGGCCGATTGCACTTACATCCTGTTTTTCAAAAATATTTGAATATTGCTTCTTAGATAGATTAAATAACTTTTTGGTAAAAAATAATATACTGAGCAATTACCAACATGGTTTCAGGAAAGGCCGGTCAACTACTACTGCCCTTAATGCTTTTTATAATTTTATTGTCACTGCCATTGATGATGGTACTTACCCTGCAATGTTTCTTGATTTAAGTAAGGCTTTCGACTGTGTGGACCACAGTCTTTTGATAAACAAGTTAGAGATCTTGGGGATCAGAGGTGTTGCTCTTGATTGGATAAAATCTTTCCTCATGGGTAGGAGGCAATATGTTAATATTACCTATCGCAGTTCAAACAGAATTAGTAGCCATAACTCTGAGATGATGACGAGTGGCAGAGGTGTGCCCCAGGGTTCAGTGCTGGGACCAGTGCTATTTCTGCTCTTTATTAATGACCTACCGCAAATTGTTTCAGACACCTTCATCACAATTTATGCTGACGATATTGCGCTGGTTACTGCTGCTTCAGATGACCAAATTTTTACTAAAAAATGCAACAGGATTTTGAACACTGTTTCTGAATGGTTGATGGAAAACAAGCTCATTCTTAACAATTCCAAAACCACCTATATAAGATTCCATCCTTATCAATTTCAGGCGGATAAGGAGTTTTATTTGAACCTCAATCTTAACGGTAATAGGATGGTGAGAAGTGAAAATTACAAGTTTTTGGGGGTGTGGATGGATGAATTGTTAAGTTGGAAACATCACTGTGAGACACTATTAGTAAAACTGAACTCATTTTGTTTCTTGTTCAGATCCTTACGGGCGGTTTTGACTGAGCAGCAGCTGATGAGCTTGTATCATGCATACATTGCAAGCAGATTGAGGTATGGTATTGGGTTTTGGGGTACTTCGGCATTGGCTGCTGATATTTTTATATGTCAAAAGAAGATTGTGCGAATTATAGCTGGTGTCGGGCCCTCTCGCTCTGCCAAACCCTCTTTTATTGACCTGAACATCTTGACTCTGCCATGTATATTAATAGAAGACCTGGCAAACCACGTACATAATAATAAACATGATTATACATTAAATCGTGATTTGCATGGTCTCAGTACGAGATCTGGGGATAATTTCGTAATACCTAAATCAAGACTAAAATTACATCAGTACTCTCCCCAGGTACTCGCATTAAGAGTATATAATAAGTTACCATCAATTATTAGGCATCTACGACCCAAACAGTTTAAGAACCGATTGCATCAGGTTTTGTCGGTGAAAGCTTATTACTCCCTACAGGAGTTTTTGGATTGTAATTTTAGAGTATAATCTTAAATACATGTACCTAGTTTTAAGTTCTACACTAGCAGCAATAATAAGGCTAAATCCTTTGTATTGAGTGATCTGTGTATTTGTATTTTTTACTTTTTAGTTTCTTTTTGTTACATGACTTGTCCAACGTACCAATGTATAACTTGGATTAATAAACTATACTATACTATACTATACTATTTTAAAAGTGACTATTACTGAGCTATTGTCGTTTTTTAATATAATTTAATTAGTTTTATGGTTTTAATTAATTTAGTATAGTACTGACAAAATTATATGAAAAAGCGACAATAGCTCAGTAATAGCCACTTTTAAAGTATTAACGTCTTACATGTTTTTGATGTGAAATTTAATAAACAATTCAAAAATGAACTGATATACAGGGTGTTCTATTTAAAAAAATTGACTTTTATACAAAAACGTGTCATGTAATTTTAATCCAGCTTTCTGCACATGCACTTAGTAATTGTAAAAAAATAAAACATGATTCTATTACGACCTCTTATTGTAAATAATACTGCAAAAATTTGTGTCCATCTAATACGTCGTTTTCGAGAAATATAATTTTATACAAACATTGAATTTTTCAGAAAAATGAGTATAAATCAAAAACTTTAGATTTTAGACCTATACTATCTTATTACTTTTTGACTAAAAATTATACGGGGAATACAAAAATGCAATAATATATAGGGTGTTCCATTTAAGAAACTATAAATATGGTTAGCCACCAAGTTATGGAATAATACAAAAATTTTTACAAATGTGCTCCTAATGAGCAGCTATCACAAGAAAAAAAACCTCTTCCAAATATCTTTACTCATAAAGGCATAATCAGCCGTACCCGCGGAGATGACTCATCCTGTATATTATAAGGTATGTTAATTTAAATATTATTGAATATAATATGGAGTACATTTCTATTGTTTATAAAAATATACAACAATTACATACAAACATAATTTGATTCTTGTATTATTTAAGTAGCATAACGGATCCTAGTTAAATAGAACATCTTACGATTGTTAAATATCTCCGATCTCTTTTAAGTACGTATGTATTATACCATATGTAGATTGCATTTCGCAACTTAATTCGTAGGCTAAATGGGCGGCAAACGATTTGAAATGGTGTATGCCTTTACGCGTCTCACTTATATTAAATTTGTATGAGATGTGTTGAGCGAGGTTTGTATATTTTAGTTGCATAAATTAACGGATTAATGGCAAAGAAATATTGGACAATAATAATAATAATAATAGGTATAGAAAAGTAATATTAAATAACTGTATTTATAATATTTGTAGCGGTATTAAATTGCTGTATGTAGTTTGTAATGTATTTTACTATGTTGGGACTATGAAACAGGTATGAAATAATTTCCTAATGAATTGAAGCCCTAAGCACTTTCAAAAATATAACAATTACGATAACAGCACGGGATAATACTGTTCAAAATTAATTTGCAACTGAAAACTTTGTAGGTATTTCTTACGACGCATATTATGTATGTGCAGGTACCCTTAGAAATGGACGAAGTTAAGGGATCAGAGGAAATCAATAAATAGTATGGGAAATCACGCATATTCACGTGAGAACTTGCTAATATTCGCCTCACAATAGCTCTTGAATTATTTATCACTAACTTCTAGGACTTCCTCTGGTATAATTTCTGTAGGCAAAATATCGAGTTTAATTATCTGCCTATCATGAATAAGCAGTTTACGAACACTTGAAAACATAGGACTCTAAATATGATTTGATCCATTTTTCGATGTATTTTCGACAAACTCACTAAATTAATTTACATTAAAAGACATAATTTGTGTATAGAATGATAGTACGAGTACATACCTACATTAATGAGATTCAAGAAAAAAAGATGATAATTAAGCAATTTCTATGTTTATGAAAACCCGTAAATGCCATTTCCTTCAAATTTGATAAACAATTTTTGAAAAATAGTGTTGTTTTAATATCTGTATATGTAAATTAATTAATTGCTGATGTGCAAAGGGATATTCGATTTTCCAAAAGGATGGAAATTGTTTGTAAAAAATAAGGAAACTACGTGCGATCGATGTGACAATAGAATTAGCTGTAATATTACTACTAGTATTTACGCAGAAAATACTATTGTTCAGCTTATCAGATCCACAAGAAAATATTTTTTGAAATTAGAAGTGGTGGCATTGCTGACATTATTGAGTATAACAAGCACGGTTAATATTTTCTAGGATTTTATTTTAAATATGCTCAAAATAATTCCCTTCAGCAATTATACACTGAGCATTCTCTCTTTCCACGCTTAAAAGCTCCCAATTAATCTTCTTTCGGAACACTTTCAAAATAAGCGTGAACTGCGGTATCAATCTCTTCTTTCGAGGAAAACTTTCTACCCCGTAAATAATCCCTTTAAAATAAGCGTGAATTGCGGTATCAATCTCTTCTTTCGAGGAAAACTTTCTACACCCCAAATTGCGTTTAAGCCCAAAAATAGCCAAGAGTCACACATTGCTAAATCAGGTAAGTACGGCGGATACTCCATTATTTTTATATATTTTTTGTACTCACCGCCTGTAAAGTGACATTTGGGGCATGTGTCGCTCGACCAGAAAAGAGTATTTCCCGGTCAACGCGACTATAAAAATTGAAAAAAACACTGGCTCTTTGGGACATTTAAAAAAAAAACTAACTTGATAGTAATAAAATTCAGTCTATAAAATACTACTTCCCTCGACTATTCTTCACTAAAAGTTGGGGAAGTAGGAGTAATAATTAAAAATTCTTCCAAATTTGTGGCGCCATCTATTTGACGACATCTTAAGCGACATTGTAAGCAACATTCAAGCGCCATCTATTTGGCCACATCGACATTCATATTGGCAGTTCGTAATAAATTGTAATTAAACCAAAAAACGCAATAAATCTACTATAAATTTATAAATATAAGAATAAATACCTCATGTTTGCCATGTGTAAGAATATAATTTTAGGGAAAGGTGAGTAATAGTTACGTATATGAAATGCTTAAATCAATTAGGTAATCTATTTTAGGTTAGGTATGATACAAATGACATTAATCGGGGGTAATACCATAAGAGTTTGTGTTTATCCGGACAAACTTTCATTTTGAACGAAAGCTTTGTTGCTTGGTAACTGACGAGAACAAATAACATGGTAAAACCGCGACACCGAAGGTGGAGCGGTTTTACCTTTTGTTATTTGTTCGAGTCGTGTTACCCTTAAGCAACAAAGTTTGAGTTTTGTCAAAATGAAAGTTTGTTCCGGAAATAAACACAAACTCGAATGGTATTTGGTAAGACAATTTAATGAATCATTTAATTAATATTAATAAACCGAAATATTTTTATTTAACATTCCTTTGAATCTACATGCAGTTTATCCGCTAGCAAACATGCAGTTTATCCGATGGCAAACTAACACAGCGTGTATTAAAATGTCATGTTTTTGACAGATGAATTAAATTGTCAACAGTAATTACATAAGTGGTGATAATTTTTTGATAATTTTAACTAGATGCACGAACCTTTGTTGCTATAGAAATCTCACGAGTGGACGAAGTCCACGAGTGGGATTTCTTAATAGCAATAAAGGTGAGTGCTAATCTAGTTAAAATTATCAACAAAAAATTATTACCACGAATGTAATTCGGCGTGATTATTTTTTAAACTATGTCGGAAAATGTTAAATAAGTACGTATAAGTAAAATGTCATACATCATTGTCATCGGAATAGACAATGATGTATGACATTTCATGATGACATAAGCGTTAGTTAAATGATGGTTTCATTGGTTAATTTGACACACATGATTAGAAATAGACCAATTTGATTGGATTTCTTTTTAATCAAAAAATTATCGCTGTAATTTGCTACTAGCAAATAGTCGGTGTAATTGTGATGTTATTGGTCGATTTCAAACTTTTTCTCATTACGATTGGCTGACATAACAGTTTAAAAAATAATCAACAGTAATTACATAAGTGGTGATAATTTTTTGATAATTTTAACTAGATGCACGAACCTTTGTTGCTATAGAAATCTCACGAGTGGACGAAGTCCACGAGTGGGATTTCTTAATAGCAATAAAGGTGAGTGCTAATCTAGTTAAAATTATCAACAAAAAATTATTACCACGAATGTAATTCGGCGTGATTATTTTTTAAACTATGTCGGAAAATGTTAAATAAGTATGTAAGTATCTTTATTAAACAATTCGTAAAATTATATTTATCGCTTATGTCATCATAAAATGTCATACATCATTGTCATCGGAATAGACAATGATGTATGACATTTCATGATGACATAAGCGTTAGTTAAATGATGGTTTTATTGGTTAATTTGACACACATGATTAGAAATAGACCAATTTGATTGGATTTCTTTTTAATCAAAAAATTATCGCTGTAATTTGCTACTAGCAAATAGTCGGTGTAATTGTGATGTTATTGGTCGATTTCAAACTTTTTCTCATTACGATTGGCTGACATAACAGTTTAAAAAATAGTCACTTATAATACCATGAGTAGTCAAAGTTATGTCGATTATTTTTGTGGTGGTTACACGAATGTCTTTCATGATTGCATTTAAATACTACGAGTGCGGAGCACGAGTAGTATTCGCAATTATGAAAGACATGAGTGTAAAGCACCACAAAAATAGTAGACTCAACTTTGACTACGAATCGTATTCGAGAGACTATTCAATGAACCAAATCAATTTTTCATATTAAAATGACTCAAAATTTAGTTACACATGATTACGTTTCCATGTCAACAAAAAAAACATTTATGTTTGTCATTAAAATTTTTGGAATCGTGTTCCTATTTAGTTCGTTTCGTTGAATAAAAACTGGTGTTTCTAAATAATGGGAACTGAGAAAAGATTTGGCACGAAATCTGAAGACGAAATCGATGCTGAAATTTGCGAAAATATCGCTTGGAACACGAAGAAATCCAAAGATTCAGTATGGAGACAATTTAGTACATTTTTAACAGCAAAAGGCTATAAACTGGATCAATCTACTTCTCCTGTGGACTTAAATGTCATCTTAAAGTCGTGGGCATGTAATATGAAGAAAAAAGATGGGTCCGATTATAAAGAAGGCGTCATCAAGCACATGTGGAACGTGACGGCGAAAATGGTTCAAGAAATGTTCTTCAATAAGTGGAAAATAAACGTAAACCCGTTTTCTGATGCAATATTTAAGTCAGCACGTGACGCCAGGGATGCTACAAGAAGAAAACTGCAAGCGTGTCCTGAAAAAAGAACCAGCAACGCGGCGGCACTTACAGAACCAGAATACTTAAATATGATACGCATATTAGATGAGAGTACCCCAGACGGTTTACAGAAAAAGTTTTTCTTAATAGCATCTTACGAACTAGCTTGGCGGGGAGGAGAAGGGAGCAACTGTTTCACCTATTACTTCAAGGAGGAACTCGATAACAAGGGAAGAAGAACTGGTAGAATTGAGTATAATCCAGTATTTTCGAAAACTGCGCAGGGGGGAACTAAATCATTGACAGGCAGCAAGTGGTTGATAGAGAATAAAAGCAATACCGATATGTGTCCAGTTAGGTAACCTATTTATATTTAATTTCAAGACGGTATAATTAATATTCTTCTGTTATTTAGATTGTATTATCTACTGAAATCGAAGAGAGGAAAAAATGTGAAAACAGAAAGGATGTTTTTGACACCGAATCCGTTTTGGGATAAAGTTGAGAATGCGGTGTGGTATAAGAACAGTCCAGTTGGTATATGTGAGATCAGTAAATGGGTGAAGTTATTAGCTGAGAAAACTGGATTAGATGTTAAAAGAAGGAAGATATCAAATCATTCGGTACGCTCTTCAACTGTATCATCTCTGGCGAAAGCTGGAGTCGGAGAGCAACAACTGATGAAAATAACGGGACACCAAAATCTGAATTCCATAAAATCGTACTTGCAGCTTGATGATGAGCACCACGAGTCGATTATCACCAAAATGCGAAGAAATTTTACAACAACAAATGTGTCATGTACAACTTCGACATCTGTCAGTAATAGTGACGGTATTAAGCTACAAGAGAAAGGTACTCCCTCGGGTACTCCCAGTGATAGCTCTGTTCCAGAATGTCTGCTGCAGCACTGCAGTAATGTTAGTTTTTCTAATTGTACCTTCAATATTGTTTGTAAATGAGTTACATTAATAAAAACTTTCACTTGTTTAAAATATCCACTTGAATACCTTCTAGGAAGATATAATCGCTGAAATTTCCTGTTGCTATGATACGAAAGTAAATATTTGCTATTTTATTGGTTCATATTTGAACAATGACAGGTGAATTGAATAGTCAATAATATTTTTTTAATTTAATGTTCGTATAAAAAATATTGTACAAACCACTCGCGTGAAGACATCTTCCACGCATTCGCGCAATCAAGTGACAAGAACGAACTAAGAAACTAACCAGCAGCGTTGATTGTTGAGTGTTAAATAATTATCCCAACAAACAATTTCCATAACCTTAAGTATTTGCTAGTTTTATAAGGGTTTTATTCAGGTTGCGAATTTATATTGCAGGTTTATAAAGTTACTAATACGTTACGAAGTTTTATAGGGGTTATATAAAATCACTAAAAGGCCGAAGAGCTTTCGGTTTTATAAAGTGGTAACAGAAACATTTACATCACTGACTTGAATCACTTTTAGTAACGGTTGCTATAGGTTATATAATGAGTTTTTATAATAGTTGCAGTTACCAATTTTTAAAACCAATAGTGTTCAGTTCTCATACAGTTGTTTACTGTGATAAATAACTTACTGTCCCTATAGAAATAGCAGTTACCTTTATAAAATCTGGAGATTATTGCTGTTCGAAAACACTGCAATAAAATTTCAATTCATATGTAATTATGTAATTTTTAAGTTGATAACCACGGTTCCTTTTATAAATCAATATGAAGCCATTGGTATCGTATAGAAACGCTTCGTTACTAGTAGGTCACAGATACGGGTTTAATTGAGTAGAGACGTACATGTGCTTTGGTGTTTAATAGCGCAAAATGGAAAAAGTAACTTGGTAAAAAATTAAATCCAGTAGTACTTTCGCCCAAATGTGCAACGAAATTTGATCCGAATCTTGCATTCTGTACCATCCGTATCTAATGTACAACCTAAGAGAAGAGATGACATAACCAACAAATCCGCTATTTTCAATGGTGATTATGTTGAAAATAACGGTAAATTCTAGTATGTGTTCAGATGGTAAGTTTTATAAAGCTTGCCTTTCACCACTTCCGCCTAATAATATTGACGAAGATGACGTTGAAGAAAATAGAAATAATTGGGTGGTTGAACTACTTGATGAAGATGATCAAGAACCAGAATCGATGCAAACTTTGGAAGTGAACGTACGAAAAATCACATAGTAAGAGACAGTCTAAAAATTTGAACGAGCGAATTCAACATCCGGCAGTGTGAATCTAGCTGACGGGCGTCAATACTCGCACCAAGGCTTTGCATTATGTCTGAAGAGGTGTTTTTCGAAAATTGGAAACCTCCTAGCCGTTAGTGTTAATATTAACATCGATGGACTACCCATATATAAGAGCTTATAAGACGAATTTTGGCCAGTTCTATTCAATATTCACGAAATAGAGTGATAGTTTAAATCCAGGTTCTTTTGTTTGCACTATTTGAAACGGCATTTTCAAAAAAAAAAAACTATACGCAGATAATTCGAGCATGGCACGAAATATTGTTTGAGGTTATGATACGCCTGTTGCCCGTTAGCTGGAACTTGGAAGTTATATAAATATAAGAATGGTGGTTTTTATTTTAAGAGATTATCGTCACTTGTAGTAATACGCGTCATCATAAGTTATATAGTATCACTATTGGTAACTGTTAACACTCAATAAAGTTATATAACAATACCTTTGCGCTGTAATGTTCCTCAAAATTATCTTAAAGTTTCAGAGCAGTTTTCAGCGCAGTAAAATTTACATATTGGTTTTATAGTGTCCGTTTGTACCTACGAGTAAAGAATAGAACAGGAGAGAGTATCCTTAAACATAATATTTGTCAAAAGTGGTAACTCAATATGGCCGCCGTAATGCATAGGCGTGCATAAATATCTTGTATAGGTATATGTACACTTCCTGTGTTCTCGATACTCATTTAAAATAGGTTGTTAGTCCAAAAATAATTAAATAAATATCGTGAGTGTATTATGTTTTCAACTCTTTTCTTCTTTTTAATACATTATAAACGAGTTTAAAGGAAATCTGCGTCAAAAATATAACAAATATTAAATGACTTGGATATGTATGTTACGCCACTGAACACATAATCAGACATGTCAGATATATGACAAGTTATTTAAAATAACTTTTTTAAAATTATTATTATCTATGTTGAATGCCAATGAAATAACTTACCGATGAAGAGAAAAAGTGATATTCTATGTTCTTGCCGTTTTAGAACGACCACAAGTCACACAATTCACCATTATAGAAACACTAAAACGTCATTTTTGACATAACAGGATATAACTGACCTCCCTTAAAGTGGTAACTTCCGTCTAAAAAATACCTATTCCCCCACCACGTTATTTTCTCTCCTGTTCTATTCTTTACTCGTAGGTTTGTAATATTTTAAACGGAACTTTCAAAAACAAAAACTATACACAGATAATTCGAGCACGGCACGAAATATTGTTTGAGGTTATGATATGCGTGTTGCTCGTTAGCTGGAACTTGGAAGTTATATAAGAGTGGTGGTTCTTACTTTAAGAGATTATCGTCGCCTGTAGTAATGAGCGTCACCATAAGTTATATAGTATCACTACTAGTAGCTGTTAACACTCAATAAAGTTATATAACAATACCTTTGCGCCCTAATGTTCCTCAAATTTAAATTAAAGTTTCAGAACAGTTTTCAGCGCAGTAAAGTTTACATATTGGTTTTATAGTGTCCGTCTGGCACTTAAATATACCGAGGTCGACATATTTTAATTTCTGATAGGAAAGTGGTAAGAGGAAAAGAGCGCGACGAATTAAACTAAAGATAGACATAAGCGAGGCTGCCACACTGGACATTTGTAAGGCGTGGGGGTCGCCCGCCACTACGTTGCTCTCCCTCCACTGTTAGCAAGCAGGCATCGCTGTATATGATAAGATCATCTTCTGCATATGATAGAAGTGCAAACCGAAATTAAAATTTGACGCTTACGGTATATCCGCCATATTTACGATAAAAGATTCAAAATTTCATTTTTCTTGAAGAATCGACTTGTCGCCTTACTCTGTATGGATTCATTACGAAAAAGTGATAATTTTTAGAAACAGAGTAAAATATTTTTTTATATAAAAATCTAAAATATTTGCAATATTGGCGGCGTTTTAATTTCCTGGAGGTACAAATACAAATTATACAGTCCAGAAGAAATTGCAGTAAAATTTTGACGATTTCAAATGTTCCAGAGTCTCATTATTATCAATATATTCTGGTATTACGTATACTCCATAAGCGAAAGAAAAGGATAACATTTCTCGTTGGAAGAAAAGGAGATGACATATTTATGTTCTCACTTAAAATTTTACCACCAACACCGAAAAAGAAAGAAAAGGATAGTGATAAGAGGACGAGCAAGGAGGATATCCAATAACGTAAGACGGTTGGTTAAACGTTGTGATTACCATTATAAATAATGTATATAAAGGTTGCGGAACCATTCTCGTTACTTGACAAAAAGTCGCATAAGGCCTACAAGGAGTTCACAAGAAGTTATATAAGGGTAACAGTTATATCTCTATAACATTTGTTATAAAACTTGGGGTTATATAAAGTTACCAAATAGTGGTAACGGCAACACTTATAAGATATGCCATTTAAGCTCTTTAAGAGGTATATGGGGGTAACGAAATCGTTGTCATCAACAATTTATATTACCATAAGTTTTATAATGAGGTGATTGTGATATTTGGAGTATCCTTATAAAACAAAAATTGTTTGTTGGGTATAGTACATTCAAAAATTTTTTAGTACATACAAGGAATAAAAAACAAAAATATGTTGAATCTTTATTTTACTTATTACAACTGAACGTAACAACATGAACAAGTCAAAATGCAATACAACTCAAATTTCCTGTGTAAAAAATAAAAGTAAATTTAAAAGCCGACCCAAGTTAGCGATAAAATTGAAGCATTATGGTTGGAAATAAACATGGATTTTTATTTTAAAACTATTAGAAAGCGAATTTCATGGAATAAAGAAGTCTAATTTTTTTAGAAATGGATCATTAAAACTAAATATGCTTTTAATTTGTTGGCAAGCGGAAATCATAAATGATCGACAACGAGTCAGAAAATGTGTAATTAAATGGGGATGTTTTTTTACATCTTCGTTCTGAAAAAGGTTCATGACATGTATGCCGAAATATATATTTTTAATAAAATTAATAGAATTTACGGTTGGTTCTTGGTGAAACATTATGAATATTAAAACGAATAAAACACTTGGTTATATTGTTTCACTTAAGGACAGATTTATTGTTCTCTGACACTCTTAAACTGAGTCTGTAAACGAAGAGTTTAGAGACTTAAACTGAGTCTGTAAACTCTTCGTTAATTACCGAGAGGTCGAAACACGTGTCAGAGAACAATAAATCTGTCCTTAAGTGAAACAATATAAAAAAGTGTTTTATTCGTTTTAATATATATTTTTAATGTTTAAAAATGTTGTTTCATTTCATAAATCCCCTTTCCGCTTAAAAATAGTAACTCCGTAAATCCCCGTTAATAATATATTCGAAATATTTGGCTTTACTTATGTATATTGCAAGAAATATGAAATTATAGTATAATGTGCGTACTATATCTACTTTAAAATTTTATAGTACATCGAGTTGAAATTATAGTACAAATACTATAATTATAGTACAGTTGGCAACACTGAGTCAAAAACATGTTTCTGTAAATCTGTATGACTCTGTAACGTGACCCAGACGCGGGAGTGAGGCGCTACACATGCGCCGTGTCACTAAGCCAGTGGCGGGCCAATTCAAATGTGTTGGCGGGCCATTTCATGGTCCGCGGGCCTACTGTTGGGCACCGTTGGTTTAGAGTCATATCAAACTGTTTACTACATTTTAAGCTACGTGTTCAGGGTTTTAACGAGATATTTGTATCACTATACTAAAATACCCCTCTTTCATAGCCCAATTCATAGAAAGTCAAAATCGAAAATTTAATCTAAATATATTATTTGAAGGATTAAAAAATCATATTTTTGCAAAGACTGAGCTTAAAAATTCGGAGATATAAAAAAAGTATAGGTAAATAACTAAATGTATTTCTTACATTAACCGCACCCTATACATAGATATTACATGTACGCAGGGCTAGAAGCTTTTGAAGAAAATATCATACATACACGCGCTCACACACACTCACGCATATTTACATGCAGCCAAATATCGAACGCTTCCGGCAATAAGCGAAGAATGTGGTTTCCCACAACGTTCGCCGGATCTAACTTGAGAGAATATTCAGACGTAGGTATGAGATATTATTATAGAAGAAATTTGTCTTGTTTATGTTTTTCCACGGTAATACGTAGTTTTTCATACATAAAAAAGGAACATACGAAGTTATAACAGCAAAATACATCAAACAAGCTTGATTTTTTTGATATTATAGAATTTTGTATCCCGTAATCGAGATATTTCATGAGGAAATGTTGATTTCTTAGAAAATCTTTCCGTTTATGATTGTTAATAAAATACAAATATTAAATAAAGATCAAGCTCTTATTGGATTTAATAAATTTCTATACCGTATGTGTCTATTTTCATTAGCTATAGGAATTCAATCTTTACATGCGATTTATACGTATACAAATAATACGTGGCAACGTGTGTCTCCCGGCAACAATCGACATCACAGCGACTTTCACCGATCTTGCCACTTCTACATTAAATGTTCAGCTGCGAACACGTTCCGAGATATAGTCTGCAATAAAATCCGTCATCATCAAATGGCCGGCGCGATCTACTTGTTTATTATTATTTTCAGAATCCTTTTTTAATTACCTTATTTTTAATTTTATTAGAATTACGCTTTTGTTTGTGTCATGCTTAATAATTCTCTGCATTTACTGAAAGGAGAAAGAAAAATCCTTGCAAGGCGTAAATATTATTTCTAAGCGCAGTACAAACATCCAAGTCAATAGTCCAACAGCTACTGCTAACTTGAGCTTGCAGCGGTCGCGCTCGCATTGAAGAGAAAAGTAGGGGGTGCCATGTTGTCACGTATTGCATGAATTAATCGCCTATGGCTAATGAAAATTGACACGTGCTGTATACGTACGTTTATAGCTTAGGATTATGAATACAGGAATTATACAGGTGCCCTAGAACTCGCGCCCCAGAGAAAAAAGAGCAATCACCATTAAAGGACAAATAATAATAATAAGTCATTGAAAAAATGTTGCATCTTGAACGGCATTAAAGAAAAGAACACTTCAATTCAACAAATCAGAGCGTTATAAGCCATCTAGAAGGTCTTCTTCATAATTATTGCTAGGTTACATAGTTAATGACGTCGTCAATCAAGTGGTCGACTACGGAACTTTTGAGAATCGTCAGTGTCAAAGTATCTGTCAATTTAGTACCACCATCGTGTTCAACCGTGCTCTTTTATTATGCATAATGCCGCCAATTATATGGAAATGTTGATAATTTACGGAAAATGTCGAAGGGAAGGTCAACATTTTGCGCCTTTTGTCGATGTCATCCTTTAGTTGTTCTTATCGACATATATTTGTATGCTATAATTTAATTTCCCCATTGAATTGATTTATTGATCGGTTTTTGTCCCTAAATTCATTTCACTAACTTTTAATTAACGTAAGTCTTTGAACCTTTAATTATTATTTCGCGTATTTTCTTTTGTACTTTTGGTCATTGTCTGGACAATTCTTGTGTATTATGTTCAAAAACTGTAGACTTAAAACTTGTACATTCTGGAATTAATAATTTTTGATAAACCACTTTGGTGTAGAAGAATGATTTTAAAAGTATTATCTAAAAATGTTTTTTGCTGGTTTCTTCCACATAGTTCTGTCAATTATAATATTGTTGCCGGTAATTGTTAGTTATGAACAAGATCAGAAACTTGGTTGAAATGTGAATATTAAAAGCAATATTACTATTCTCGTTGTTGTTTCTTGTGCCTTGTTGCTTTGAAATATTTTAAGTTCTTTTATTTGTTAATCGTAATTTACATTACATCTCCGTGAGATTCAGGGAATTACTTAATAGCCCCTTAGCATTACATTCTGTTTAAAGTAATTAAAAACTTATTAAGACATATAACAATTATTTAAAATTTAAAATAATAAATTACTATCTTTAACAAAATTATATTAAATGTTCGCTGTATTTTTGAACATGCGTACATAGACCAATTCTTTCCGCAGATATTTCTCAGCAAACAGTTATTCTTGTTTTTATATTCTCTCTTGTTGTTGGTACTTCCTCATAAACTTTCTTTTTAATATATCCCTGTAAAAAGAAATTCAACAGGACAAGATCACATGATCTCGGTAGCCATTTTATGAAACCGAAGCAACGTTTAAAACTTGACGGATATTGTTATGGTAATGTCCTAGTCCTCCATCATGGAGCCACATTGCGTTTCTAGTAGTTATTCACTTACGAATCATAAATGGATACCTCCGGTTAAATGCTCTTCAAAAAAGTTGGGTCCAACTATTCATGCAATGCACCCAATGCGGATTTTCCGTTGAATAATAATACAAGTTCATTTCTTTTGAAAGTTGCTTCATAGGAATAAAGTACCAGGTTATAATTACCGTTGATTTGTCTAGTAATTGTGTTACAAAAACGAATTCGGCTTTTAAAATCTCGAGGCTTTAATTCCTGATGCAATTCTATGAGATATGATGAATGAAGAATATCCAACTCTTTTCGTCTGTAGTAGTGTGTTTATTTATTACAGTTCTTTTAACATATGTACTTTACTGCTCTGTTAGCATCAAAAGCTCTATTCGAGTAACGCATTCGGTAAATCCGTGAAGCAAACAAACAATTTTTCTGCGTTGAAGCCAAGATATAGACCATGTCAATTAAATTTTCCATTGGAAAATTTATTATTATGAGGATAAACTATAAATACACGGTGAGTCATTAGTAGCTGCTTCTTCGATTGCTCTTTTATGTTTTAAATAAAACAAAAAATAATTAGTGGAAGATTCATGGTTGCTTGGGGCGCATATTCTAGAAACACTTTCAGCTCGGACGCACTTCCGGTTTCACCGAAAATGCATGGAACTTAATTTTTTTAAATTACTCACCCTATATATTGTTGGATTTTCTAGTACTGCTTTAAATTGTCTATTTAACTGTTTTTAATTTTTCAAAATGAAGTCAATATTTTTTGAGTTATTCGTCAAAAATTTCCAAAAAAAAATTTTTTGGCGAAAAGACGTGTTCAGAAAAAAAAAACGTTTTTTTCATTGTTTTTAAAAGGAAAAACATTAACTTTGTTGTGCTTATAGCCCAGAAAATTCTGCATCATTTGGTATAAGTTCCACTCAACAGTACCTCAAAAAACATTGTTTTTGAAAGCCTATTTCTTGAAATTTTCACATACCAAAAACTTATTTTTTTTACATGGAACAATCGGTATATTATTGTGGCGTTTTGTTTCCTTTTTTATTCTCTTTCGTTTTTGTGCATCGAAATATTCGTCCAATAAAGGCTGGATTGCGCCCGACTACCTGAGTCAACTGTTAAAGAAAGTCGGTAAACATTTATGTCAAAATTATAAAAGCATCCCTATTAGTTATCGTCCAAATGAATATTTCTGATGAAGAGTTAATAGATATGATTGACGTTTTGGGTGAATCTGAAAGAAAATCTTTTTTACTAGCATCCAGACTTTATGCACAGCGATCCCTAGTAGAAGTCAACCAAGTATTGAATATGAAAAGAAGAGCAGAAAAAGCCAATAACTGGTGAGGATAAGACGTTTATGCTACTTGCGAGTGTAGTCGAATACCCCCATATTAGTACTACGAAAATTAGTCGTCAGTTATATGTAAGTCAAATTTGAGAATCCAGAATAATCAGAAAATATGTAATTCATCTAACAGGGTTAGATGAAAGACATTTTCAGAATTGCTTACATTTTTGTCAATGAGCAGCATATAAATTATTCCGACTTCCTCAATTTCTTATTGTTTACCGATGAAGCTACTTTCTATTAAAGTGGATACGTTCATCGTCACAATTTTCGTTATTATAACACGTAAAAACCCCCACATTATCACACCTGCAAACTTTCAAAATCGTAGGTCATTAAATGTGTGGGGAGGAATAGTGGGTAGTTACATAATTAGACCTTACTTATTTGATGAAAATGTTAATGGAGAAGAGTCTCGTCGTTTTCTACAGACGGATTTTCAAAACTTTTTGAAGACATTAACATTAAAATCAGTAAAACGTTTACAAAAACACGTCCAAACTTTTTACGCAACGTTAGTACTTCTTTGGAAAACAGAATGCTCACGTGCATTGCACAATTCATATTCTTTAATAAAATTTATTTTGCTTACTTTTGATTGTTTTTACGTTGTTCAATAGCTTTAGGTTATTTAAATTGCGTTATTTTGTTGCTAATTTTTTTCTATCCGAGTTTTAGGATATCAATTCATAATTTTGAAAAACTACATCCAACTCTTATGAAGAGCTTCAACAATGAAAGAATGAGAGAGGCAAATTAAACTGAAGATAGCATCATTGTTTCATGCACCTTTTAGTGGGGCGGCATCTTCAAATATGTCAGTAAACATAATGTTTATTTTATTTCGTTGTTAACCAACGTGTAAAAAATGAAATACTGCAAAAATTTCATTCTATAAAATTATTAATTTTGGGATAGTTGGATTTAACCTTTACTTTGTTTGACAGCTGACTGAGGAAGTCGGGCCCCATTCCTGCCTTCCATTAGTTGAACGAATATTTTGGAGCATAGAACAACAGCGCTCGTAGTTCTTTAATTGACCGCTAATTGCTCCTATAGTGATTATCTCAGAAATTGCAAAAGATGAATGAAAGAGAATAAAAGGAGGAACAAAATACCTCAATAAAATACTGGGTGTTCCATTTAAAAAAAATAAGTTTCTGGTATATGAAAATTTCGGGAAGTAGGCTTTGAAAAAACAAAGTTTTCTGAGGTATTGTCAAGTGCAACTTATACCAAATGATGCAGAATTTTCTTGGCTATAAGCACACCAAAGTTAATATTTTTACTTTTAAAAACAATGTAAAAGGATTTTTTTTCTGAACACGTGTTTTGGTCAAATATTTTCTAAAAAAATTAATAACTCCAAAACTATTGGCTCAATTTTGAAACAGAAAAAAAAACTTGAATAGACAATTTGAAGCAGTACTAGAAAATCTAAAAATATATAGAGTGAGTTATATAAAAAAATTAAGTTCCGTGTATTTCCGGCAAAACCGGAAGTGCGTTGGAGCTTTTACAATATGCGCCACAAGCAACCATGAATCTTCTGCTAATTTATTTCTCTTTTATTTAAAACACAAAAGAGCAATCGAAGAAGCGGCTACTAATGACTCACCCTGTATAATGTAGCGACAAAAAGCAAAAACTAATAAAAAGAACACGAATACAAAAAAAAAAGAAGAAAAAGCAATAATAACAATAATAATACGTTTAGAAATGAATAATAATACTTTGCAAGTAGTTTAACAGATGCATTACTATGTATAATTTTTACTGTGTCAGAATAAGATTTTAATATAAATTCAAATATCTGATAAAATATGAAAGATAGGTGTAGGGCATACTATACAATGGTAAGGTGCATATATAGCAGGTGTCTGTAATTGATTTATTGATCCGCCAATTGCATTTAAACGAATTTTACGTTTTATAATTTTTGTCTCTGTTAAATTCAACATAAATGTCAAATTTGACATTTGTTTGGAGTATAACGGTTTTCTTTAGATGACTTTGAAAATTATCGGCATAAACTATTCAACTTCAATATAATATATATTTAAAATTACAAGGCATATGATTAAAAAATGGTGATTATTTTGTAAGTTAAATATTTAGGCGCTCGTCTGATTAAAGAACCAATAAAGGACGACATTTCCAAGTTACCACCTGTATAACAGGACAATTTATAAATTACAATACGTAAAGCAATTAGTTTGCTTAAGTGGAGCGTTTACCTATCGAAAACTAAGGCATCGCCGTTTCGCGTTTTTTGAATTTATTTTGTAATTTTATAATCTCAAATTTGGGTTAGTGATGCAAAAGGCATCAATTTATAATGTCAAGGTTAGTTTTTGTACTAATTTATTTTCTTAAAAAATTTGTGTCTTTTAGAAATAACGACAAAAATGCATGAATTTAATTAATGTCTAGTAACTAAGGTTGAAACGCAAAAGAAAAAAACAACTTCCACGCGCCAGCTGCACATTTGATGAACGATATAAAAAAAACTTTCTGTAATTATTTTTGAAGATAAAAAACATTAAATAGTAAACATTGTCACACATATTTCACACGAAGTTTTTCCAAGCTATTGCGTCGTCTATCCCCACTTTACGGTATCTCTACCGGTCCTAGCCAAGACGAAAATCTATCGGAATCGGTCGGCTATTCCAGACTTAAGTCAGAGTGACAGTTTGTAATTAAAAAGAAATGTCATATATACCTATAAAATTCGAGTGTTTAATAATATAAGTTATGGGCAAGCGAAAATTGGCTTATTATAAAACATCAACAGTTCCGTAAGTACTCATTCTTTATACATTATGTTTCCCATCTATAGTATTCCTTTATCTACGACAGAATATGTGAACAAAACCGAAGCGCTGTAACAGAACCGAATATCGTCTACCTCCACCTACTCACACCCCCTTGCGTCTACCCGTCCCGCGAGTAATATAAGTTGCATAAGGTTCTATTTGTTAGTAAACGCCCCTCTTAAAGCGCCTGATAACTGGATAAAGTCTGCGATATGATAAAAATGACTGCACGAAATGAATGTGATTTTAGAATCATCACTTTTTTTACCTTATCGTTGCAGTTTATATTCCTAGAATATTCAAATGAATTCGGTTCAGAAGAATGGAAAATTATAATTGATTGCTTTACTATTTTAATTGTTCTCGTTTTACAGGTATCAGAAAAGACAACCAGTTTACTTGTTAATTTCACAGACAATTAAGATTTATTGATAATTTAAATAAGATTTTGCGATGTCAAAATTATAATCATTAATTATTCTCAGTGAAAGGTTTTAATTTCTATACTTTTGAGAAGTATCTGTATTTCTTTTTGTTTTGCAACGTTTCGCTGTTTCTCATTCATTCCTCTTTAATCATGGATCGTCTTTGTCTCATTGTTTTGATACTTTCAATTTAACGTTGTATAAAGCTCGCACGTTGACAAAACCATTAAAAATGATCACGCAAGGAAACGTTTTTGTTTTATTCATAATTATTTTATTAATGAAAAAAATTAAAAATAATCTAAGATGAAAATTGATTAAATGTCGAGAGAATCAACTTATTACAAGGGTTGTTTCATCAATCTTGGATGCTGGCTGAGATAAACGAATGCCATAATTTGATATTATAAATAATTGTTGAAGTTGTTGCTAGAAATAATTAAATTAGAACTATTCTGTCTAGACTTAAAACAGATCCAGAGTGAACACTAGAATTATCTAATAAAGAAGTAGCAAAGCAAGTACTCATTCGTATACTTTGAGAAGTTTCATACGAAAATAAGTTTTTCTACTCCCATACTTTAATTGTATTATTCGATATGCTGAACCTATACTTTAATGATGTCCATTTCGATACAAATTTTCATTATGATACAAGTTTATATCCAATAGGAATACAGCTTTTCATTACGATACAAGTTTATATCCAATAGGAATGCGACATTCCAATATTCAAACAATATTCAATATGGCGACTGCATATCTGACAGATATACAAATTAAATAAATGTGACAATTCTCTGCAATTTACAAGTAAGTACTTAAAATTTGTGCTTTTTTGAAAATATAAACAGTAAACATGAGGTATAATGACAGTGAAGTAAAATTTGAGTCCACCAGAAATTATGGAACAAGCCTTAGTAACCACGAACAATTTATTACCAGCTAAATTCGCAAAGGTGCATGGAAAATTTTAACCTTAATTTATGAAATGGAATGTTCAAAGAATAATGTTTTATTATGGGGTCGTAGAAAAAATAGTGTATGCAACTCGCATTTAATGGCTATTAAGACACTCGTATTCATTACAATACTCGGCTTCGCCTCGTATTGTAATGTTCTTACTCGTGTCTTAATAGCTGTCATTAAATGCTCAATGCATAATATACTATTACTATAATATCACAGAAAATATGATTTGCCAGTGTATAATGATTTTACCAATACAACAACAATGGCTCTAGTAATTCCTGGCAAACGCGACGTTCAGGAATTAACGGACTGCATGAATGAGAAGCCTGCTCTGCGTAGAATTTTGAATAATAATAAATAGATAGTAAACAAATGTTGTTTCATCGAGTTATCAAAGTTACAGTCAGAAAGTCAGACTAAACACTAGAAACTAATACAGTAGAACCCCAGTTATCCGAGGTAACGTAGGGGGCACCCTCCTCGGATAACTGAAAACTCGGGTAATCCGGATTTAGTTTTTATTCATTCAAAATATAAACACCAATACTTTAAACGATTTATTAACGTTTTTAACATGTAAATAAGAACATATATACATTATAAAACAGTGAAATAAGTATCTATCTGTTTCACATTGCATCGTCTTTTTCTCGCAGCCATGATCCTCCATCTGTTAAAAAGAAGCAAATCCGCTGGTGTTGCCTCTGATTGTTGTTCGATGTACCTCAGAGCTTTTTCCATAGAAGCAAAACCTTCTTGATGGGAGATCTTAGTTGGAGGCTGTTCATCCACTGCTTCCTCATCGTAATCGTCATCTGATTTTTGCGTTTCCTGAAAGGCATTAATTATTTCTTCAACACTTCTTTCTTCTTCGAAATCATCTGCTATAACCCATTCAACAACGTCTTGTCTTGCCACATTTTCGCAACCTTTAAGTTTTGCATTAATTCAAATAAATTTTGTTCTTCGTCTGCCTCGCTGTCACAGCTTCTCCATTTCAAAGCTATTACATTTAATGGAATATCATCTTCACTGTCATTATAGTTCTCAGTATCAATAACTTTCGTCCAAGATTTATGAATAGTGAAACCACGTACAGAATTCCAAGCTTGGTTTAACCAGTAAATAACATTTTTCAGTGTAGTATTTTTCATCCCACTAAGAATATCTTCTCCTTTTTCTGAGTATTCTAACAGATGTTCAAGATATAAACGCCTATATTTTTTTATAATGTTTTCGAGGACACCTTGATTCATTGGTTGCATTATGCTGGTTACATTTGGAGGAAAGAATTTTACAAGAATTTCGCCCACGTGAAATCATTGTCCAGGGTGAGAGGGAGCATTTTCCATTAACAAAATTGCTTTAATAGGGAGACCGTTTCTCTTCAAACATTTAGTCACAGATGGCACGAACTCTTCTTTAAACCAGTTGGTAAATAAGGTGGCATCCATCCATGCGCTTTTCTGACTTTTGTAATAAACCGGCATGGCTTTGGGTGAGATGTCTTTTAAAGCTCTTAAATGTGCAGACTTGCCAATCACCATCAGTGGGAGTTTGTGTTTGCCAGATGCATTGGAACATGCCATTATGGTTATTCTTTCCTTACTTCGTTTGTGCCCAGGAGCTGATTTTTCCTGTCGAGATGCCAATGTTTTTGAAGGAAGCATTTTATAATTGAGACCAGTTTCGTCACAGTTGTAAATTTGATCGCATGTGTACCAATAATCTTTGATTTGCTTTTTAAAGTCCTGCTTAAATTTTTGAATTGATGACACATCAGCAGAAAGTTTTTCTCCACATACAGTCAGTTGTCGTACACCATACCGTTCCTTCCAGCAGTCAAGCCATCCAGAACTGCATGTAAACTTATCTGTCTCTGGGAATTGCCTACTAATCATTATTGCTTTCTCTTGTAAAATTGGACCTGACAGAGGCACTCCCTTTGATCTTTGCTGGTTAAACCACATGAATAAAGCTTTGTTAATTTTTTCGTAGTCGCCTGTTTTCATTGATTTTCTTTTTGAGGGCGAAGAGGCTTGTCCTATACACCACTCTTCCATTTTAGAGCGGTTTCCAATCTGCAACTGTTACCTCACCACACCACACTCCATAATCTCATGCAACAACTTTTATTGTCTCTCCTGCCTCAATTCTTCTGATGGCTTTTAATTTTTCTTCAATAGGAACAATACTTTTACGCTTATTTTGTTCCATTATAATACGGCAAGTTTTTGTAAACACTGCTGTCCATGTATTCGACAAACATTTTCATAGTCCACACTATATGAAAAATAGAGGGTCGTTTAAACAGTACGCAATATAGGGATATACTAGCTATTGTCATGTTGCCTAGTGTTACTATACTGCGTGACAACTGCCTGTTTCAACAAAATAACTCACCGGTACATAAATCCAGTGTGGTTCAGCAGAAGATCGAAACTGCAAATATTGAAACTCTACCCTGGCCCAGTAGAGGTCCAGATTTAAATCCTCTGGAAAATCTCTGTGGATTTATAAATAGGAGAATTTCTGAGGAGGGTGGACACACTATTAAATAATTTATATATTCTGAACATAAAATTTATTATTTCTTTACATTTTTTGTCTTTACTTTTTATTATCTTTTGTTTTGCTATATTATTTTTTAAGTTTTGTGTAAATACATTATCTCATTTCCGAATAATTTCCAAAACTATATAATATGCCCTACGCAAAAAATATCAGCGAAACAGTAAATCAAGGAAAGGAAATATAAATTCTCTTATACATGTGTATATCAATCTCATTAGTATAAATTCATATGAAACTAAACACATAAAGCACAATATCCACATTATTCACTATGTGTGGAGGTATTATTCCTGAAAATTAGAGACGGGTACCAATTTAATCGGATTGAAGTTTTTGTCGAAACCTTTTTTTGCAACTAAGTGTACTTAAAAGTCGACGTAATTATATAGGACACATGCACAATAATTCACGCTGCAGCATATGTTTTATGGATGGTGAAATGATATACTGGAATTCGATGGTTGAAATATAAATTACAAAAAAAATTAACGAGTTCATGACAAATTTAATACAAAAAATTGCCCACTTGTTTCAAATAAAAAATTACAGCAATACATGGATGTACAGCATTTACTTTCTATTCTCACGTTCACATTACATACATACATATTCCTAACTCTCCGTAATATTTACCATTACCATCATTCTATATTTATAATTCAGTTCTAACTAAAATATTTTATTCATTTCACGTTAGAGAGGAGCATTACTTCGTTCACATATAATAAGGATTTACTTGGAGTTCAGTTTTAGTCGGACAAAACTCAAGTAGCAGCGAAATTACGATTATTACTAACATCTCAAAGCGTAATCGCTGTAATAGCTCATTTAGTAACAATCAAAGGAAGGAATCTCTTAATCCTATTGTATTCGTGTAAACACACGAGTTCTATCAAACCCACAGCCGATGACAACGACATACGAATGCGGAGTCAACAAATGCCAAATAATCTGGAATTTACTGACTGCGTTAATAGGAAGCGGAGCTGTGTTTCAGGAAATTGCCTAGTTGTGCCTGATGAGTTTCATAAAACAGTGATTAAAAATTAAACGCTGTACTAATAATATACAACAAAGCTTTTGAGGTGTATTTAAATTAAAAATTTAGTACTTTGCCTTTCAGAAACTGTTTATTAAGTGCAAAGCCCAAAAAAAATATTATTTTGTTTGTAGTTATAGAGTGGAACAAAGTCGAAATGTTTGGCCTTGCAATTTGAATAATCTATATATTGATATGTGAAGGAAAGACTGTGTCCCTTTACAAGCAAATTCCGCGCACGGAGGAGCATGAGATTTGGCATAGTTAAAGTTCATATGGAGAAAGAGTGCAGAATGATAAAATTTATGTATAATATGTGTTACAAATAAAACATCAATATATTAATACGTAAAGAAAAAAACTCTTCGGGTGATATACAAAATACGTCAATGTGAAACACATATTAGCCTGTGGTCGAACAGTCGCACAGAGCAGAGATTGTCTCTAAGGAATTTATACGAGTAGATAGTATATAGTATTAATAATACATTAAAAAAATAAAACATACGTTGCTAAATATCTATATTTTAATAATTAATACGTGAAGAAAAAACTTTGTACCCCGTTTTTAGCATATTGCGCCCACGAAAGAGTGTAAGATTTGGCTTAGTTGAAGTTCATATGGAGAAGGAGTGCAAAAAGGTAATACTTACGTGTTACAAATACATTAAATTAAAAAAATAAAACAGTCAAATTTCGACCACTGGGAGACCACTAGTAATAATAATACTAATACATAATATATTCATTAAATGGAACGAATCATCATAGTTCCAAAAATATGTTATGGAAACACCGTATTTAGCTATAACGTCTATGTATATTCTTATGACAAATTTCTTTACAATGCTACACTCACTTGATCGTTTAGAGTCTGTCTTGTCAAAGATATTCTAGCAGAGCAAGGCGAACACTGAACACTCAACACTAGAATTGAGAGTGGTGTGAGAAATGGATGAATAAATACATACTACTGGTTTTTAAAATCTTTCTTATTGGTTGTGGTGCTTATATTTCTGATCATGATAAAATGGTGGAGGCGCCGGGTATGTTTACTTGCACATTGATTATATTTTGATCTAATTTAGCCAGGCAACTTAAAATAAATCTCCTAACTGTCCGATGTTTCAATTGAGCAGAACTGACGATAAATGGAAGAACAATGGCCACCGAAAAGAGGTCGAACTAGTTACAATTTAAATGAAGACTGAACAATCGTACCCCAGTGCGTTGCTTTGCAGCATATAGTTTTTCAAATAATACAATATATTTTTGCTCAATAATGTTTTTGTAAATAGTAAAATCTATATGACTACGACTTTCTACCACCAAATGTTCTATATGTTGGAGTAAATATTTTGCTTGAAAGGAAGGGTAATTAGTGTACAGGAAATTGTACTATTTATTGAATATAGGATATTTCTCAGGGCTATTAGGTACTCATTTTAACGTCCTGTCTCTTATTATATAATCTAGTATGAAAAGTGTATGAATGAAGATTTACTTAATAAAATTCCCTAAGCTTGTTTAGAAATTGCCTACTTTGTGATCCTTATATGAATGGAAAGTTTTTCTTTTTACATTAATAGTTTGGGTTAAAATAGTAGAGACACGGCACATCTTCTTTATATTTGTTAATTTATAGTACGGTTTAGTTGCCCTATGTTAATATTCTCGAAACGAGCCTATCTGTACCCTTAGTTAAGTTTATCAAACTGCTGGATACTAGATAAAATCCAGTAGCGTCAATGTTTATTCTAGCACAAATTGAACTCCCATAAACAATAAATGGTTTCAGTATACATAATTTCAAACCATTTCCATTCACATCAATGTATCTGTGATGGCCGGTACATCTCAGTTTTGTTAAATGTTACTAAGTTAAAACGAAAATGAAAAGTGTGAACACATGGATGTTAAAACTAACATCAAGCAGTAAATAATTACTGTGACTTACTTACCTTTATACGTAAAACGTATATGCATATATGCATGTGTTTGAGATACACACATACATTAAGTGCTATTGTCGACAATCGAACGCACAGGCACCGGTGTTTCGACCTATGAGGTCTCATCAGTGTGCGTGGAGATTCCCGACAATAGCTTCAAGACTTAAATCGCTGCTTATGTCATTTTAGCGTGTTAAATGCAGTGAGAGTATCACAGCGACATCTAACACCCAAAAGATGACACAGAACAAAGCGATGGCTTCTGACGGCATGTTCTGCTATACAGAGGCCTGTATGTTAATAGTGTATGTCATGTAATAGCTAAGGCTCTATTACATGAGATACACTATTAACATACAGGCCTCTGTATAGCAGAACATGCCGTCAGAAGCCATCGCTTTGTTCTGTGTCATCTTTTGGGTGTTAGATGTCGCTGTGATACTCTCACTGCATTTAACACGCTAAAATGACATAAGCAGCGATTTAAGTCTTGAAGCTATTGTCGAGAATCTCCACGCACACTGATGAGACCTCATAGGTCGAAACACCGGTGCCTGTGCGTTCGATTGTCGACAATAGCACTTAATGTATGTGTGTATCTCAAACACATGCATATACGTTTTACGTATAAAGGTATATATGTAAGTCACAGTAATTAGTTACTAAATTAATTTATTTTGAATACGAAAGCCTTATATAAAATTTCTGTTAATTCAAACGGATCCACGCAGACTCGCCGATATAAATATTGTCGTGGTTGCTTTATACCAGATAAAACCAGTTAGTGGTGCGTTGTACTAGCTCTGCTGTTAATATGTATTCAAGACTAACTGAACTACATATAAATAAAAATATAAATAAATTGACAAAGTTGACTTATTAAATCTAACCTTGAATTTTATAATATTATTTTATGGTTTAGCATTTCCTTTATTTTGGAATCATTTATATTCTACATATAAAGACAGTAAATCGGTTACTAATAAGTCGTAGATTTACACGGTTGTCGTTGATACCTTCTTGGTTTCTGCTTCTACTGCCGACGTTTCGTCCACTATCTTAAGGGACATCTTCAGGACTTCTGCTGCTGCGATTCCCCAGGAGATAAATTGGTTAAATGTTTGGTAATATTTTGAAGTTAAAACTTCAAGAAAAAGCAATTCGTCTCATGTGCCATTGAATCAAGTAAATAAAAAGCGGTTGTAGGTCAGGTCTGTAAAGGCATCTTAATATGCATGTAAATCAAAGCTTAGATGAGCCATTTTCATATCTAAAAGAAATTTTTTCATCAAACAATAATTAAATAATAAATTTGTTAATAGAAAACGTTTCACCACTAAAAATTATGGATACTACTAGGAAATTCACTACTAAATTCATCTCACAAATATAATACTCCTTTATATTTGCTTAAGATCATTTATATTATGAATGCACCAAGAACATTTGTAACATTGCGTATTTTGCATAAAAATTCATTTTGATAAACATAACCATATTTCCGGAATTATCAAGAAAACCCGACCCGACCCGAGAATGATGATATCAAGACGAGAGAAGAAGTCTTGATACTACCTAAACTGAAACAACGTCCATATTGCTTAAGTACTCTTATTTGTGTTACATATGGGCGTCTTGAATTATATAAGATCTTGCTGAATTCAGAACGAACTAGTTGCTTACAACTTTTAACAGCGTTCAACATCAAATTTGCTGGCTCATAGGGGAGCGCCACTTTATTGGCAAAGCATTGATACAGAATGTATTAATTGAGTACGGCAAAATACTGTACATCAGTGTATTACTTATGCAACGTGTTTAAAAAAGAACTTCATCAAGTTGTCCATAAATTTCTCCTATAAATTATGACCTAGCGCATTCTTGAATTGCGATACAGGTAAATAGTACAAAGGTTATCAACCTGTCACTGTCAAAATTTATCATCGAGCGATATGGTGATGAAATTAATAACAAGTACAACAACTGGATTATTAATTTATTTAATAAGATAACTCTAAAGATGATATTAATCGAACAACTGAGGTAAATAACTTATTTGTAAAAATTTTAATTAATTATAATTTATAAAAAGTGTTCAAAATGGTCACCATTCTCTTGAATACATAATGCAGTACGACGTTTCATGTTGTCAAAAATATTCTGCAATACATTTGGTCTTACATTTAATTGTAATAAAATTGTATTCATCAGGTCATTTAAAATATTAATTCTTGTCTTATATACTTCATTTTTTAGCAATCCGAAAATAGAAAAATCTGACAGAGTAAGGTCTGGTGATCGCACTGGCTCAACACCTCTGCCTATAACTCGATGAGGGAAGCAATGTTCTAAAAGTGCTAAATTTTCACGAGATGTATGTGCAGTAAGCCAAATCTTGCTGAAAGTAACCCCCATTGAATGCGTCCTGTTGCACTTGATTTAAAAATGGTGTTAATTACTGTTGTGGTCCTACTATTATACGACGAGATACAGCTAACCATACTCCGACTAACAGGATGTAAAGGAACTTCGATGCCATTGTTTGAATTATTTATAGACCATGTTCTGTAATTTTGTTTATTTACGGACCCGCTTAAAAGAAGCCATGCTTCATCAATAAAAAAAACTTAGATCTAGAATATGCAAGCGACGCCTCAAAATTCTATGAACGGTACTAGAAGATATGTTTGTTCGAAGTGATAAACGACGAACTGATGTATGTAGGTTTTCTCCAACAAGTTTTGTAAGTGGTCAACAATATTTTCCTATGTACGTGGTCTACCAGAACGTTTGCCTTTTAACACATATCTTGTTGCCCCAAACTTCTCCACGGCTAGGCGAATGTGATGATGTAAAGCGGTATTATCAGCAACTCTACTTGAAAACTGCATGTTAAACTGTCGCTTACATTCCGCGTAGGAATATTGCCATTCTCCATTAAGAAATTGTGCACTTCTGATTGTGACTGTTCCGGTTGATGGGAATTTGTAGTGGCATTGAATTCGTTCGTACTTTGGCCGTGTCGGCTGCTAACCCGATTCAACATATATAATAGTTACTTGTAAGAAAGGAATTCGGAGTTCTAATCTTCGTTAATAAGGCTGCATACTCAAGAGATTAAAGGTAACTGAAACGGAGAAAAAAAATCAACCGAGGGGAAGTGAAGCTCAATAGAAGTTGAATATAGGCTGCATAATCAAAAAAAAAATATATGTTGGTTTGCAATAACGTAGGGGAACAGAAGGCAAAATGGCACCCTTAAGAAAATTCTTCAGTAAAAAAAAACTATAAACTTTATTTATAAAATAAAATCACTTTTCCCTAACGTAACATGTCTTCTTGCATATAAATATGTAAAATTCAACAATATTCGAAAGTATAGGTTTAAAAAAAATAAAACAAAATATTTGCGTTTGGGCCGTTCTGCCCACACGTGAAGGCACAATGGCACCAGTATGAAGGCAAAATGGGCTTGAGTAAAAATGTCTAACTTTGGCAATTTTCACACGTAAAAACAGCTTCGTCATCCTCATCTTCAACTCCAGCGCATGAACAATGTGCCCAACTTAGGCACTGGGAACACTGGATCCACCCTTCTGCAGATTCAGAATAGAAATAATGGCAGTACAAACAGTCTACGTCACTATCTTCATCGGAAGAATCATGTTTCTCAGTCTTTTTAATTGTCTTTTTCTTCATCTCTTTACTCTTCACGGTATTATCAAAAGCAACTTTCCTCTTAACTTTACTTGCATCGATTTGTGAGCCTTCTAGTTCTTTGTAATAAGGTGATGAAGTAATAATTGCAGTTTTGCCCATCTTTCGTGTGACTCTTTTCGTTTGTTTAGCTTTGGGTGTTGGCATGATTTGTGCAGGGGACACAACAAAACTACTAGATGCATTTGAAGAATTCAGATCACAGGCAAGACGAGATTGGGCAAATTATTCGTCGTCAGATTCATTTTTTTCATGTTGTTCTACAACAATTTTCTCTGGAGGTAACGATCTCGAACAACCCGGCTGAGGTTCTTCTATAATGTTCTCTTGTTCCTGGCGGTTTTGAACGATGTTAGTTGTATCTGCTGCTATAAAATCTGCTTCTGTAAATACATCTGGGTCTAGTGGCCATATTCCTGTTGCACGAAAACCGTTATGTGCTGTAGGAATTGTAGCTGACTTTTCAAACGCTTTGCCAACTAGTTCCGCAATTTGAAATTGAGTAATCACTCGTCCTGGATTGGTTCTCAACCACTGCTTTGCGGCATCTGTATAATATGCAGAAAATGGTTTCATGAACGCTACATCCAGAGGTTGTAGTCTATGTGTGCAATGCGGGGGGAAGGAAATGATGTGCACACCATGTTCGCGAGCTAATTTAATCACATCCAAATTTTTGGCGTGAGTTGCATGGCCGTCCAACAGCAGCAACACTGGACTGTCTTTGGAAGCTCTAGAAAATGTAATAAACTTCTGAAACCATTTTGTAAATATATCTTTTTGGATCCATCCACTTTCGTGACACTGCGCCTAGGACCCTCGAGGGGCATTGTTAATTAGCTCTGGTTTGAATCTCTTACGCGGAAACACAAACATCGGAGGCATATATGACCCATCAGCACTAAAGCAGCAAACAGTAGTGACTAGTTGGCCTCGCTCAGCAGAAGTTAACATACCCACTTGTTTTTTCCCTTTGGTACTAATTATTTTTGGCAAAGACTTTGGTACTGTTGTCATCCCAGTCTCATCCACGTAAAAAATGTTATCAGGTGTCAATTTGTATTTATCAGTTACCTCTAATAGCAGTGAAAAAAATTTCTTTACCGCAACTTGATTAAAACCACTTGCCCTGGCAGCAGAAGTAGCTTCTGGTTTTCGTAAGCTTAAATCTGGATTTCGCTTTAAGAAATTTTCCAACCAATACCTACCAGCCATTTTTGTGCTGCGATCAAAATTATGTTTTATATTATTTCTTTCTGCTAGATCATATGCCAAAGATCTCAAATCTTTGGTTGTGAGACCAAACAAGCGAGATTCCATATTTTTGACGTAAGTGGCCAGTTCTTCTTCCTGCTGTTTATTAAATACAGTAACAAACCGACCCATCTTCTTCGTTGTTACTACAGATATATCATTATTTTGATTTCTTTTGTATATCTCCACTCTGCGTTTTAAAGTCGTTTTCGGTATGTTATAAGTCTCAGAAGCCTTCCTAAGGCCTAAGGCTTTGGTGAAAACCATTTGAATTGCGTGTTTCATAGAGTCTTCAGACGTCAGACAAATTTCTTTACAATGCTACACTCACTTGATCGTTTAGAGTCTGTCTTGTCAAAGATATTCTAGCAGAGCAAGGCGAACACTGAACACTCAACACTAGAATTGAGAGTGGTGTGAGAAATGGATGAATAAATACATACTACTGGTTTTTAAAATCTTTCTTATTGGTTGTGGTGCTTATATTTCTGATCATGACAAAATGGTGGAGGCGCCGGGTAAGTTTACTTGCACAATGATTATATTTTGATGTGGTGCTTATATTTCTGATCATGGCAAAATGGTGGAGGCGCCGGGTAAGTTTACTTGCACTTTCAGTTCTGTCTATCTGACTTCCTTTTGTAGTTACTGACCATGGTAGCGAATAATGAAACCTAAAATAAGAATATTGAATGGCTCTTTTTTATTTAAGAAGGCAAAATGGACCACCAGAAGGCATAACGGTCCAAGTGGTCCGTTTTGCCCGGTCCGTTTTGGCTTTACACTATCTCGAACAAAACGCGATAGTTGTGAGGTTATGTAAACAAGCTACAGAATAATAAAATGGTCTCTGAGAAACTAAAACAACACTGTTTCAAACAGTACAGTCGATTACTCTCTATAATGTATGATACAAAAGTATAGCATGCTTAGAAAAACCGAATTTTACATGAAATGATATTGAAAAGAACTTACTTGCTAAAAAATGCCGGGGCGTGTTAACTGACTTACTAGTTTAGTGTCCGAAGTTGCCTATTTACAGTACATTTTAGATCCACATGCTACAGACAGATGGCGTTATAAATATGTAAAATTATTAAATGGACCATTTTGCCCGCTGGATCCGTTTTGCCTGCGGTTCCCCTAGTTTTTTTTTTAATAATATACCTACTATATTTTTGCTAAATAATAAAATTCGTAAATAGTAAAATCTGAGGGACTACTATTCGTATAAGATCAATATGTTGAAGTATATTATTTTTCGTGAAAACACGGGTAATGTTAAGGCAAGTTACAATATGAAGAATATATTTGATATAGGATACACTTGAAGTTATTAAGCATTCACTTTCGCGTAAGGAGTCGCTTCTTAGTAGACGTATTAAAGAAACAAGTGAGCGTCTCAGAGATATGTTTTATGGAATATACAAGTGAATGTGATGTGAGAGCTAAAGGAATAAAGATGCATTAACAAGGGCTACCGCTGTTTGAGATTTAACCCCTAGCGATCTTAATTAAAATAAGAGAGTTAAGCACTATAAAGACTAAGAGGTAACTTTTCTTACCTTAATGATTAATTGTCGCGATTAATCACTTATTTGTGTATATATTTATTATTTTAGAACAAATTTGAACAAATGAGTGATGATTCAGATTCCTTACCTGGCAATGAACGTCTTCAGTCGTAAAATATTTAACAGTCGCCAAGTTGAATATATCTTATTACGCGTCAGAAAACAGTAATAATTTATAAAAATTGTATTTACATTGTAATTTTGCAGTTCTTTAAAGAATTTAAATTGTATCATACGAATTGCTGTACCTAACATATCTGTATGTAGTATGATTATTTAATATATACTAAAAAGAAGATATAAAATACAGACATATTTATACAAATATCTGGCAATGAAAAACTGATTTATGGGATATGATGAATTGATTTTAATTGTACTCTTGGTGCTAATTTGCAATGAAATGGTAAAATAGTAAATATGCGTTTTTCTACACTTTTCTGCTTGATAGGCTTATTTCACAAGAAACGTTTCAGTCACTCTTTGTTCAAGGTCATCATTTTCCCACGGAACCTTCTAATATAGGATTACCTTATAGTTGACCACTACATCCGTCTGCCATGTTGCTAGATTACAGTAGTACGTCATGGTCCTAATGTAGTATATTATATTTGCGCAATAGTTGAAACGAAATGTCCGCCGAAACGTCTGTTAGCACAAGCAACATGTGCTATTTCCATAGTTTGAATTTTTTAAAGTATACCGACGTTTCGGCGGACATTCCGTGTATCATCTTCAGAGTAGCCTTATAATATACTTATGACATTTACATATTTCAATGTGACGAATTATGTCATACTTGATCTGAATCTGACCTGTGTGGTATAGTATTAGTTAATGTGTTTATGCTCGGAAGGAGTAGGATGGGAAAGAAGAAGAGAGAAAATAACTAACACCTTAAAATTGAATGGATATCCCGTATTCATGCTGGCCAAGGCAAGAAAGAGTAGGGTAACACCTACCAATCCGAATCCAAACCAACCGGAGACAGTATGTACTACAACCGTTTCGTACATGAGAGGCGTATCGGATATAACATAAGAACTGAGATTAGGAAGCCAGGCAATATGAACCAAATAATGGACGACCATACATGGGAATAATCAGGAGGCCCTAGAAGTAAGAATCAAAGAACACAATAAATTGGTTCGCCTAAGAGAAACTGAAAAATCCCCCTTGGAGCAACACGTTTGGGAAGCAAATCATCAAATCAAATGAAATAACGATTCCAGTTATTCATGAGAGCATAAACACTTTATCTAATTACACCACACTGATCAGATTCAGCTCAAGTATGACATAATTCGTCACATTCACATATACAAATGTCATAAGTGTTTTTACAAAGTTCACCTCACAAACACAAATTTAATTTATATTTTTGGCAAAAAGCAGCCCTTCATAAAACTATCCTGAAGACTTTAAAAATCCAAACAATGGAAATAGCATAAGCAAACATATCAAATTAAACTCCATCGTTAATAATTACAGTCATGTATTTTCACATTATATTGACATGTCTATGAAAAAATATTCTCGGATGAACTTATATTACTTAATAAGTAACATTGCACCGAATGAATTGGACGTATAGTTTAGAATAGGGTTATAACAGTTAACACAAAATACATTATTACGTTTGAATTGTCCAAAGATTTAATAATATTCGCACAAGTCTGTATAGTTATATTATGCTATATTTTTCACACCATCTGATTTGTAAAAGCAGAAAAAATCACGTTCCTATACCGTAGTCGTCAAATTTTAATTTCGGTTTACACCATCCCATGCAGAAGATGACCTTATAATATGCAGCGATGCCTGCTTGCTAACAGTGGTGGGAGACCAACGCAGTGTCGGCGGACCCTCACGCCTTACATTTGATAGGAAACGTTTGTCGAGTGTACTGTCTTGGCAGCCTCGCTTATGTTTATCTTTAGTTTATTTCGTCGCGCTCTTTTCCTCTTTCTACTTTCGTATCAGAAATTAAAATATGTCGAATACAGTATAATTAAATTCAACATGGAATTTTATAAGATTTCTAAATTGTTTCAATAACCAAGGCATAAGAAAATATGCAGAATCTCACACTAAGGGGTAGAATCAGTGGCTAAACTATACCGCCGCATGCTCCCGCGGTGCGGTGAGGCCCTAGAGTCGTGGAGCGCAAGGGTCGTAAGAGCTCAGACCAGAACCATACAAATTTAAAACGTGCCAAAAACAAAGACTGTAATAATCGCATAATGGCATATGTAAATACAGGCGATTGAATATTCATTCGGAAAATATCCATATTATGATTATCGGAATGATTGTTAATTCACGTGTGGTTTTTATTTATGGATAAATAATCGTGTTAAGTTTATTCCGTAGATACATCTATTTGTATAGGAAACACCAACGTAATAATTGGTTAGGTTGAGCTGGATGTTGCGGGGGGGGGGCAAATTTGTAATTACTCCACTGGTTAGAATAAAACTATTTCAATGCACTATTAATTGCTCTTCGATGTGATATCGATGCCATTTAATTTTACAGAATTGAAGAATATTTTTACGAGATAGCTATTTTGTTGACTGAATATAGCAATTTATTTATATTATCGAAAGTTGTTGTATTAGTACACGAAAAATGTATGAATTAAGCCATTGTAAACATGGTAAATTTACTAGCAAGAGCTCTAAGAGTATCCCCTTTTCTTAATTTTATAATGCCATCGAAATAAATTTGGATAATGATACTTTTTCTCTATTGTGCTGCTTCTTCTACTATAATGCTTATACTTGCTTGCTTACACTGTTCAACACAAAAACTGAGTTTATAAAAACTTGATTTATTTTTACAATGGTTAAAGTTAGACCGACAGAAAATGTTACACATTGACAGTATGAATCTGTTTAATTCATCTCGTTAGTTCAATAATATATAAACTTATCATGAATTCAATCAGCGATTTGAGTCGATAATTTATAGTTTTATTACAATAGAGTCATTCCCTTTTTTCTTGGATTTTCTTCCAAAATAAGCAATTGTGGCAGCAAGCTATTCTTTTCCCTGCTATCTTAAACATTCAATCATCAATCTTAAACATTCAATCATTTAACTATATATAAATTTATCAAAATGTTTGATATCATAAGTCTGCTTAACAGTTCGCAAATTATGTAACTAACATGGTATGTATCCACCAAATGCTAAGCAAAACTAAAAATTTCAGACACTGATATCTAAAAAATCTAATCTAATCTAATCTGAATTTATTACGATATATTCAATAAGTGAAAGTACACTTCTATCATTACATAGAACAATTTACTAACTAGTAATTAAAAGGCTGATTACAAACATAACTAATGCAACAACTAACAAGGTTCATAGTTCTGAATAAAAAGATGTGATTTTGGCAGGCAGTATGATTGTCATTATCAGATATAAAGAGAAAATATTATGAGAATAGATTACATAGCATAAGCTAACTCAAAAATTACGTTTTAATTTGTTGAGAAAATAGTGTCCCTCACTGTATTGAACGACGATGAAGGTCGTAGGCACCATATTAATTAACCTCTCACCTTTAAACATCCACTGTTATAAACCGCAGATTCCAAGGCTATTCTCGATATGAAGACCCCATCGCTCCTGTCGATACCGTTTCCTTCTCTGATGTAAAGACCCAACGTCTGACCCGGCCTCTTGACAATCTCAACGAACTGCACGGTGTGTTTGGCATCCTGCATGGCCATAAAACGTTTGGCGACTTCGCTCGCCGCTCTACCCAAATGTCTCGCATCTAGGATTCTCACGATCATTTCACCACGTCGTTCCACATGCTGTAACAATTTGTCTTTAATTAGATTAAGGTGGAATTGAATGTCTGTTCAAGATGTTCATGATCAATGGATTGCATGTTCGGATAGGTAATATGTACCGTAGTAACGAACCAGAAATAAATGATACTGCATTAATTATACAGAAGACATTCACAAGTTGCAAGTTAATTTACTGACAGAAGAAATTGTAGCAGTGTGTATATAACATTATTTAATAAAAGAATAAAATTAAGTAATCATGACATAGTCCAAAATATCTATTTTGTAAAATACGAAATGATGGATAAATACTAAACATAAGGAAAACCGCTGATTTAAATTGACAACTACAACCATGATATTACCGAAAGAATACCCAAAGTTGTTTTTTAGTGAATTCAACATTACGAAAATTACGATATCACGAATTTATCGATGGATTTGTAGGTTTACACAGAAAATAGGATGTAGAATAAAGAAAACGCATGGAGGTACAAACAAACAATATTTCAGTAGATTTTTAAAAGATAAACTTGTGAAACTACAAATACTACATGGATTTAGCATGTGCTTATTAAAATAATATATGTAAAATTATATTAGTGAGCATATAATAGTGATCGTTTCATATCAACTTACACAAAACACATAAATTAAAGCTTTATAATCACAGTCGTATATAATTACATGTCAGGTTGTATTACATTCCGACATATAATTTTTTATGCATTTTCAAACTTATCAATGCAAGTATAATTATAAATATATATTCATTGTTTGTTGGGTTTAATATGCTTTTAAATGCTTATTATATTATTCATAGGTAATTAAATTCGGTATTTGAACAGTCATGTACGAACACAACACGACATCGTTAGAAATTAATTAGTAAAGTTAGTGTAAACCACAACAGTTGCTGTATTGTGTCAGTGCGTTAGTAATCAACCAATAATAATTATAATGTATTTGACAGGTTACTGGTTGATATGAAACGTGGCAATACTTGTTTTCTGAAAGTTCAAATATTACTTAAATTATAAAACAATTATGTCACGCTGTCAGATCTGTAGTAGTATAGAGGAAATCAGAGAAGATGAGAAATTGAAAATTTGAATCCAGAATTTTTCGTTATATTTCTTTAATAACTTTCATGTTTCGAAAAGAAATCTATTGTTATAAATATAGCACCCTTATATTCGACACCATATATAAAATCCACTTTATACCCTTGTATGACTTGGTATTACTTTTACTATATCTAAACTTTACCGCTTTCAAAATATTCTTCTTTCTCTAATTTTCATCACAAAAACGAATGAGGTCACCACACGACTTTCTTATACGTATGACCGTTTCAAACTATACAATTTTAAGAATTCTTTTATACAAAACTTATTTAAAATCCTATTCTAAGTACTTTCATTCTCTTAATAAATCGCTATAGAATGCATATTTTGCAAGATATTCGAAGAGAAGTGCTACTCGCTAAGAGTAAAAGTGCTACTTCCGGTCCGAATTTTGAAATTTCATATACAGGCTGTCCCAGATAGTGTGCTCACCATTGGGATCTCGTGAACGGTAAGAGATAGAGAGTTGGTTAAATGAGACAAAATGTACGTGACACCTGGGTTTATTTTTTTAAGCAAAAAAACTTTTAAAAAAGTGAACGATACGTGCGCTATAGGGGAAAAACTAAAAATCGGCAATTTTAATTTCGTCGTTTAACTTATTTCATGTAAAAGATACCGAAATACTATTTTGACATTATGAAGGTACTTTTTTACGCAGAATTCAAATTTGGTATTGCAACCTCTGAAGCTTTTATACGTTTCGAGATTTTTATACAAACTTTCTTATTTTAAATACAAATCGTAGGCGGCTTTGACTGTATCAAAAAGAGCATAATTTGCTGATTTCAATGATGTATAACACTTTGGGTTTATTTGTAGAAATAACAAAGTTATAATGATATTTGTGCAATTTTTGGTATCCTTATGAATGCATAGGCTATACATCAGAGGCAGCATTGAATTATTAAGACAATAAGTAGTATCTGTCAAATTTATTTACAAGCAAGTTACGTATCCGTTTATTTTTGTGTTATTTAGTCTGCTATTTTGTTCGTTTATTTAAAAATCACCGCATTTGTTGTTTTGGTTCGTTTTATTACTTGTTTATTGTTGTTCACGTTATGGAGAAATTTAATAATGAAGAGAAATATGATATGCTTCAAAGTTACATATTGGCTCACAAAAATTCAAGGAATGCAGCTAATCATTATTTGGAGTTGTACCCAGATCAACGGCAACCACACGAAACTTTATTTCGAAGATTAGAAGTAAATATAAAAACATACGGTGCCTTTAGTAAACCGAAAAGAAATAGAAAAAGATTAGATGAGGAAACCCAAGTTATTGTATTAAATCATTTTTTTAAAAGTTTTTTTATTTAAAAAAGTAAACCCAGGTGTCACGTACATTTTGTCTCATTTAACCAACTCTCTATCTCTTACCGTTTACGAGATCCCAATGGTGAGCACACTATCTGGGACACCTGTATACAAAAAATATTGCAAATCCAGTTCTAAATACTTTTGTACTCTTGATAAATATATATATACGTATAATGCATAACTCACGACATATTTGCAAAAGATCGCTATTCGAAAAGAGTAAAAGTGGTACTTCCGGTCTGAATTTTGAAATTTTTTTTATAACAAAGATATTAAAAATTATGTTTTAAATAATTTTATACTCGTAACGTACTTGTCTAAAAAGCATGACTTGCGAGATATTCGCAAAAAACTGATTTTCGATGAGACTAAAAGACCTACTTCTGGTTAGAATTTCCAAAAGCTTTTTAAGACAATTTGTCTCAAACTTAATTTTAAGTACATATGAATTGTTTATAAATTTATTTAAACTTAGTAGTTGACAAAATATTGGCAAAATTCGATTTTTTCACTGAAGTAAACTGCTACTTCCGGTCTACCGATTTTACTGAAAAACTAATCAGATCTCAATAGGGAGATTATACACGTAAATACAAAATTTGGAAGTGATAGCTATAGCGGTTGACCGCTATCGTGGTCACAGGATGACAAACACATACAGACAGACAGACAGACACACAGACAGACAGACAGACAGACAGACAGACAGACAGACAGACAGACAGACAGACATCTTTTTAAAACCACTTTTTTGGTATCAGGGGACTTCAAAGCGTGGACATCTGCAAAAATCTCGAGGTCGAAAATTTTCATCATCACAATACTTCCTTATACTACGTATAAGAAAGTAAAACAAAGTCAATGCTATTACACTTTCTTAATAAATTATAAACTAGGAAATGTCTACAAAAATAGTTTAACAATATTAATCTTTCTAACCAAACTTTCGAGAGCGTAGCATAAGGCCGGATAGATAATTTAAGGTTTTACATCATAAGTATATTAGATTAAAAAAGTCATTTCGGTATTAACGGAATTTGAAACATGGACATCTGCAAAAATTTCGAGGTTGAAAATTTTCATATATAATACAACGAGTAGTCAAAGTATGCTCGATTATTTTTGTGGTGGTTCACGAATGTTTCCTTGCGCTTGAATATTAATAGGACGAGTGCGTCAGCACGAGTCCTATTTACAAGCGCAAGGAAACAAGAGTGATAACACCGCAAAAATGATCTACCATACTTTGATTACGAATTGTATTCGAAGGACTATTCATCGAATGATTCATTCATAAATGACGAACTGAGTTTTTTAATTTTCTAAAATTAAGTAGCTATTGCGTTGGTTTCCATAGTAGTATGTTTTCAACAAACTACTGTCAATGTAGAAAATTTTCTACGATTCGAATTTAATAAGGTATTTGTACGTTATTGTTTCAAAAAATAAGAAAATTGCGACATATATCTGTCAAAAATATCCACCGATACCACTAGTGGTGATTTCAATGAAATACCCACTAGTGTAAATACGCAGCAGTATTTTTGTTGCTAGGACACAAAAATGTGATTCTTTGATTCTTATTGGTCATATTTTTACAAATGACACATGAGTTGAATAGTCGTCATTACAATACTTCCTATAATTAACTACACTAAATATAAGAGAGTAAAACTAGATGCATTATAAATAATATACTACGATATTATATTTCAAGATAAATGGTCTACACATCAGATGAACTTGGTAACAGGTATCCAATAAAAAGTTATAAGATATTATAATATAGTGAATAAAAACAAATAATATATTTTCTATTACATATTTTCGTATATAACGTATGGTCCTAAGTTTTCGGAATTTTTTTAGATGATTTGTAGCTATTTGGTTAAGTTATAGCTGGATGCCACAATTAACTTGTTTTATTTATAACAGTTTAGTTTTTGTGATGTGGTTCAGCAAAATATCTTATAAACTAGATATTCGTAAAAGCATTTACAATCTAGTTGGGCGGATGCCCAACCGTGGTATTGTTGCCATTTATAGTGAACAAGATATTCCTTTATCAACAATTTATCAAACCATAAAGGAATGTGAAGAGGAAATTCCATGCGTTAATTTGCCCAAAAGTGGCCCACCAAGAATTTTGATCCAAGTAAGGAAACGAAGAATCCTTGAAGCCCTTAAGGACAGAGTTGGAGTTTCACAGCGAAAAATATGTCGAAGATTCGGCGTTTCAAAGTCCACAGTTTTTCGAAAAATTTCCCGAAATAACGTGGTATTTCGAAATCGAAGGAAAGCACCAAAATATGCAGCGGTCAAGTTAAAAAGAATAATCAGGTGTTGTCGTGCGGTAAGGCGCATCCATTTTGTCAATAAACCGATTGTAATGGATGATGAGAAATTGTGACAATGTCAAATTCGAAGGTAAATCCAAATTGGAAGACAACATTTTAGTGTGGTGTGACATTTCTGAGGCCTTAACTGCACAACTTTACATTCAAAGATGCCTTTCTAAATTGCTTCAGATTTTAAATACACATCATGACAATCATGGTATCACGTTTTGGCCTGAACTAGCTTCATGCCGTACGCTAAACTTACTAGAGACTGGTATAACGTAAACAACATACACTTTGTTCCTAAGTTACACATTCTTCCCAGTGTACTTCAGGTTCAGCCAATAGATGAATTTTGGTCAATATTGACCAGAAAAGTTTATGAAAATGGATGGGAAGCTGTAAATGAAGACTGCTGTTGTCCAGACGTTTTGATGGAACAAGTAAGAAAAAAACTGGGGATCAGCGAAGATTATCAATAATTAAAAGATTAAGTATTTATTGCTGTATTTATTGTTAATTTTTGAAATATATTATAGTTTATAAAGTAATACAATTTTGAAAAAATTGTCAACATCTAAAACTTTTCCGAAAACTTTAGGACCATACGTTAGATATTTTATTATTATGGAATTTTAGTTTCATTTAATTTTGTAATAAACTCTATCAGTTTCCACATTGGCAAATTGAATAAAAAAAAATATTTCGTTCGGAGATATCATTTCCGTTAATCGTCGAAGTCTTAATCAACTCCTCCTTAATGACGTCAAAGTAAAGTAACAAAGCCTTCGAGCACGCTTACTTAGGCTTAAGACCAGTAAAAGTAGTGCACAACAGAAGGAAAAATCAAAAATTATATAAATCAAAACTTTTATTCATTTACATTAGAAATCCATTTTATCCAGGAAATTAAGCCTGTCTTACTCTCACCAAATGAGATCCTGTATACAAAAAATATTTAGCAAATAATACCAAAATTTATCTTCTCAATTGTAAATTTATTTAATTGAAAATTTTATAACTACTACTAGATCAAACATGAAAATACTAAAAGATATATTTAAATTTTATTTAGCGAAATATTGCATATTCTTCTATGAATTTGACTATTTTCAAATACAAAACGTATCGATTGTTCTATTAATCAAATAAGGACCGTTAAATTTAGACCGTTAGTCTAACAACAGTTAATTAATATCAAGTTCAATATCAAAACGTCATATTCATGGGTTATGAAACTACTGAGGATCTGAATTACATAAAAGACTCCCTTAAATTAATTAAAGCCTAAGACGTGAAAAAACTCCCTCGAAAACTTTAAATTGAACGGGACTATTAATTATAAAAGGAGATAATAGAACCGATAAGGTATCGAAGTATCAAACGGAAACAGATTGAAGGCTCTACCCGGGTAAGAAAGGTGCTTTATGAGCACCTACATATGAACAGAAATTGGCTAGACGCTTTAGCGTAATTAAGAAACCTTTGAAGACTGTCTACAATAAATGTTTTAAGTAATTGAGTATGATGAAATATTTGATTTCTAAAAATTGTACTAATTTAAATTAGCGCACATAAAGTTTACATTTTCGTGTTAGCAAATGATTCGTGTTCATACCTCACGACAGTCTCGTACCTCCGTCCGGTCCAAATTAAAGAGAAAAGATATACTGAAAAGTTGTTTAAAATTAAATTTAAAAAACGTCTATAGTGATAATTAATTTTCTTATACTAATTTTCTGATATCGTCAATAGACAGTTCGGTTGTCAACAGGACATTTCTAATCTCCAAATGAAAGTTCTATTATTCAAAATAAAGTCCGCTATGATCAAAGGAAAGGATAGTTACTGTCAGTTCGTTTCATTTTGGTGACACTAGTACATTTAAAAAGTATTTGATATAAGTTTTGTTGATTTTTTAAAAGGTCTTAAAATTCACAACACAATAGTGCTTAGTATGTCAGAAATATATTAGTGGTCTAGGGTTAAAGGACCAAGAAAAATTAGATGATAAATTGTTGACTAAGCAGCAATTTACAGTGGCTATGACAACAGCGAAAATTAAGAAAAAAGAATGTGAAATCACAAAGTAAAACGCACAATTCACGTGATGGACATAATAACACAAACAATAGAGGAACCTTTCGAATGATTTCTTATACGTAGTATAAGGAAGTAGTGTAATGGCGAAAAGTTTTACGGAATTCCTACCGAAGGTAAGCCTTTTACTCTTATCGAAAAAGAGTTTTTTTGCGAATACCTGGCAATACACGCTTTCTATACAGATATATTACAATAGAAGTATTTAGGGTTACCGCAAACATGAAAACCGATAATTACAAATATAACAAAAACAACAGTCCGAAGAAGAAATTATGCGCAGGCAAGAGGCACCGCTGGCGGTCAACGAAAGAGTGATTTAAGTTCCCCCACAACTACCACACGGACGACAGGTTGATTGGCAGTTCACATGACGAGCCAACATTAACAGCCAGTCGCATTCTACGAATGCAAACCGAAAATGCTCGTCCAGAAGAAGATGAGTGCGATCTTATTGAAACGCCGACCAACCAGCAAAAACAGACCTTCTTGGGACTAGCAGCAAAGACAACGTGGTTCCAAATCCGGAAAACCACAACGTCATATTTCGACCGCGGAAACATCCGAGCAGCCTTTTGCCTTTCTTATACTTTGTATAAGGATATAGGTAGTTTGATGACGAAAATCTTGCACTTCACGTTTTGAGGTCCTATGATACCAAAATCATGGTTAATCATCTCTCTACGGTATATACCCTGTCACAGAATAACTATTCCTAATTTTCAGAAATGATAGATAAGTGTTTTTTATTGATAAACTGGTGTCCGGAAATTATTCAGTATCCAGTTAAAGAAAAATTGAATCATAGCAACCTTTGAAAAACAACAACCATTTTCGTCACAAATTATTCCTTATTAGAGAAGTGTGTTTAATTGACATTTTATGTGTCACAAATTAATCTTTATTAGATAAATTAGGATTTGTTTGAAAATGCATCATATTATAAATATTGAATTAGCAGAGATGCATCTTGCTTACGGAGCAGCTTATGGTAATGCTAACGAAACGAGGTGAATTTATGCGGAGCGACATCCTCGGCATCACATTTCCTGACATACATCATTTTCAAGATTGGATCAGCGTATTCGAGATACTGGTGAATTCCAAGCAAAGAAAAGAGATGCGGGAGTCAATTGTACTATCCGAAATGTTGACTTTGTGGACCAAGTTCAGCAACAATTTGAGAATAACCCGAAAACAAACACTCGTGCCATTGCCCAGGCGATGCATCCAAGTCTTACAACTGTATGGAGAGTACTGAAGGAATACCAAAAGCATCCGTTTCACATTCAAAAAGTGCAAATATTAATTCCAGACGATTATCCCAACGGAGTTCAATTTGCCGAATGATACTTAAATAAAATTAACGACGAACCAATATTTCCTAGGAGTGTATTATGAACAAACGAGGCATGTTTTACAAGAGATAGTTATTTTAATACACACAATCGTCACATTTGCAGCGAAGAACATCCTCACGCCGTTCACAGGCTACATCATCAAAGAAAGTTTTCGGTTAATATTTGGGATGGGATTGTTGACTATTATTTAATGCGACCATATTTACTTCCTGCACGGTTGGATGCTGATGTGTATAGCATTTTTCTTCCAGAATTCCTTAAAAATGTTCCACGAAGAAATATTGTTTTCCAGCATAATGGTGCACCAGCACATTTGGAATAAATTACCGAAATTATCTAAATGCACAGTTTTCAAATAGGTGGATCGGAAAAGGAAGAGCGATTTCTTGGGGTGCACGTTTACCAGATATCACTCCAGTGGATTTTTGTATTTGGGGTCGTATTAAGTCACTGGTTTATGAGACACCAGTTAATTCAAAAGAATAGTTAGCGGCTTGAATTATTCTAGCGTTTGATGATATTTATGAACGTCCTCAGCTATTTCGAAGAATTCTGCATTCGATTGCAAATCGTTACAACTTGTATATTAAAAGTGGTGGTCGTAACTTCGAATAATTTTTATAAAGTTTAATACAGTATTATTTCTAATAAAATGTTCCTTAACTAATTGAGATTGTTATTAAAGATTTATAGCTTATCTTGACACCGAGACATTTCCAGACACCAGTTTATTGTGATAAGCCTGGTCCTAAGGCTTACCTCTACTCGATCGTCATCTCGATTGGCTCTCTTGAATCGGATCGAGATTGGGAATTGATAAGAGGATTTTAATTAAAACACATCACCACGTTAACTATCTAAATCTATTGTATATATTCAATGTACAGGGTTATTGACTATATTTGGACCAATAGATAACTTTGTTATTTGAAGGATTAGAAAAACGTTTAAATTAGGAAAGTTGTAGGATTTCACTCAAGGCGCTAGAATTTGATATCAGAAAAAACAAACGAACGTCGTAAAGCCATCAAAAACGGCTAACTTAGTTTTTTTTAAATGGAATACCCTATATAATGTTACATAATCTGATTCCAAATAAAATTTCGAGTATATTCCATTTATATAACATATACCTACATTCAAGTGTTTTCGCGCTATCGCTGATTGAAAATCGTACTACTAATATGTTTTCTACACCCTTCGTATATGAATTTACGTAAGTCATTACGGGGTTTCTATGGAAACATAGTAGTAGTACGATTTTCAATCAGCGATAGCGCGAAAACAGTTGAATGTAGGTATATGTTATATAAATGGAATATACTCGAAATTTTATTTAGAATCAGATTATGTAACATTATATAGGGTATTCCATTTAAAAAAAACTAAGTTAGCCGTTTTTGACGGCTTTACGACGTTCGTTTGTTTTTTCTGATATCAAATTCTAGCGCCTTGAGTGAAATCCTACAACTTTCCTAATTTAAACGTTTTTCTAATCCTTCAAATAACAAAGTTATCTATTGGTCCAAATATAGTCAATAACCCTGTACATGTTCGGATTGAAGTAAAAATATTATGAACGTTAATGGATAATAATCGTGAATGTCCTTAAAGCTAACTTACACTTCTATACAAATCCAAATTAAGTGTTCACCATTGGTAACTTTGTTATTATTAAAGATACAAGATTGTTTAAATTAGCAAACTTGTAGTACTTTTAACGCTCTTTAAGATGGAAGAATAAAAAAAACAAATGAGCAACGCGTTTTCGAGTCTTGCCGAAAAATATTTTTTTTCAAATGGAAACCCCTGTATATTATATCATTTTCTGCTAGAACTTTAATTTTTAAACAAAAAATCTTATAATAATTTTTTTACTGGGATTAAAAATACTTGAGTTATAATGAATAAACGAAAACAGCTAAATTAGTTTTATAAACTTTATTTTATACATAAACTTATCATTAAAAGAAAATAAAAATCACTGATTTTTTCATAGAAGATGTTCAAAAATACCACCTTGTAGTTCAATACATTTGTGTACACGCTTCCGAACTTCTCGAACTGCCTTCAGTATGGTCCTACCATCTATTTGGTTTATCTTTTCACTAACTGCAATCTTTAGGGCGTTTACGTTTTCGTACCTTTGCTTATAAATCTGGTTCTTTAAATAACCCCATAAAAAAAAATCAAGCGGCGTTAAATCTGGCGATCGGGGAGGCCACTGAATAGGACCATTTGTTCCTATCGATGAAGTGTTAAAAATAGTATTTAGAAGTTGATGAGTACCTTTGTAGTTGTGCGCAGGTGCGCCATCCTGCTGAAAATGCAGATTCTGTCTACTTGTGAGATCCAGATCGTCTAAGAAATTATTCAAAATTTCAGTCAAAAATTCTATGTACCTTTCACCAGTTAGAGTGCCCTCATAAAAGAAAGGACCAACAATCCATGAACCGATTAAACCGCACCAAACATTAAAACTGAAACGGCATTGTGGACGTCTTGGATTTACTAAAAGAAGATTTTCCTTTGACCAGTAATGATGATTTTTTTTATTGTACATTCCAGAATTTGAGAAATTCGATTCATCGGTCCATAAAATATAACGAAAGTTGTTTACATTTTGGCGACAAAAGTTAAGATACCAGTGGCAAAAAAACATTCTTCTCTCTGGATCCCCTGGCACAAAAACCTGAACTGGTTTGTAGTTATAAGGAATGAATTTGTGTTTCTTCAGAATCCTATGCACAGTACCGTGACTCAAATCAGATTCATTGACAATATCTAGTATGGAATTCTCATGGTTGGCCTCAAAATATGCGATAACTGCAATTTCCGTGGCCTCGCTTTTTATAAAAGTCCTTTTTGTCCTTGTTTTGGCAAAAACACTCTCATTGCCTCTAAATTTTCGGTAAAGTATCAGAAAATATTGCTCATGTGGTTGTGTTCGGAGTGGATATAATTCAGCGTAGTGTTCTTTTGCCCTCCTAGAGGATTTTCTGCACACTAAATAAGATTCTAACATATCACACTTTTCTGAATGGGTAAAAATCATTTTTTTGTCAAATTAATAACTAGCACAATGAAACTTATGAGTGAAAAACTAATAAAACTGTACTAATATTTGACGTTTGGTAGAAAGACTTATCGTCGTTTTCATAGATACATAGAAATGCACTTGACTTAGCTGTTTTTGTGTATTCATTATAACTCAAGTATTTTTAATCCCAGTAATAAATTTCTTATAAGATTTTTTGTTTAAAAATTAAAGTTCTAGCAGAAAATGATATAATATACAGGGGTTTCCATTTGAAAAAAAAATATTTTTCGGCAAAACTCGAAAACGCGTTGCTCATTTGTTTTTTTTTATTCTTCCATCTTAAAGAGCGTTAAAAGTACTACAAGTTTGCTAATTTAAAAATCTTGTATCTTTAATAATAACAAAGTTACCAATGGTGAACACTTAATTTGGATTGCCCTGTATATAACTTATTTCTATATTAACCTACTTAAACTATTTACGTCGCCGGTGCATCGACATCATGTATTCCCATATATGGGCATTGGAAGAAATGCTTACGCGTGCATATGTATATGCTCGGCAATAACCTTTGTCTTGAGTATTGCGTTAATAATATTTTGTTAAATTATAATAAATGTACTGAGTCTAGCCAATTAGTGGGTTATTACATTATTAATAAAAAATATGTTTATTTAAGTGCCTTCTACTATTTCTGAAAATTAGGAATAGTTATTCTGTGACACCCTGTATATACATATATATGTATATTAAAGTAGTGTTGTACATTCTGAGGAAGCAAAGATAAATATAGACATAACCTCTAACCATAATTCGACAAAAATTAACTGTCGAACATATTCACTAAAGCAACATAGTATAAATTTGGCTTCCGCTAGTGCTCTGCCGAATTAAAAAACAGAGTATAGTTTTTACTTTCTTATACGTAGTATAAGGAAGTATTGTGATGACGAAAATTTTCGACTTCGAGATTTTTGCAGATGTCCACGTCTTGAAGTCCCCTGATACCAAAAAATGGTTTTTAAAAAATATCTGTGTGTCTGTGACCACGATAGCGGTCAAACCGCTGTAGATATCTATTCTGAATTTTGTATTTACGTGTATAATCTCCCTCTTGAGATCTGATTAGTTTTTCAGTAAAATCGCTAGACCGGAAGTAGTAGTTTACTTCAGTGAAAAAATCGAATTTTGCAAATATTTGGTCAATTACTAAGTTTAAACAAATTTATAAAGAATTCAAATGTACTCAAAATTAATTTGAGACAAATTGTCTTAAAAAAGTTTTTCGAAATTCCAACCGGAACTATGTCTTTTACTCTTATCGAAAATTAGTTTTATGAGACTATCTCGCAAGTCATGCTTTCTAGACAGGTATATTACGAGTATAAAAGTATTTAAACTATAATTCTAAATATCTTTTGTATAAAAAAAATTCAAAATTCGGACCGGAAGTACCACTTTTACCTTTACCGAATAGCGATTTTTTGAAAATATGTCGAAAATTATGCATTCTATATATATTTATTAAGAGTACAAAAGCACTTTTACTCTTAGCGAATAGCACTTTTTTTCGAATATATTGCAAAGTATGCATTCTATAGCGATTTATTAAGAGAATGAAAGTACTTAGAATAGGATTTTGAATAAGTTTTGTAAAAAAAAATTCTTAAAATTGTATAATTTGAAACGTTCATACGTATAAGAAAGTCGTGTGGTGGCCACACCTAATTTTTTTTCTCCAAATCAGTTTTTTATATTATCTTTTAATTTTTACTTCAAACCTGTACAAATTTAGGGGTACTAGTAAGAAACAAGTAGGTTGTCATAGCAATAAAACAAGAGAAAATACGGATGGACAAAAACGTCAAAATTTGCACAATAATAAACCAAAAACTTTTATCTAAAACATATCTTCCTACCTTTTCGAAATAGAAGGTTACAGCCATTATTTGATTTTTTGTTACATTCTGTATGTGCGTTACTTTGCGGTGCCATATACAACAGCAATTACACACGGATTTAAGAACTACTCGTTCGACAACGCAATAAATCTTGTTAAGTGTTAAGGGGTTATAAACATCGGTGTAATAGGTAATAAAGCTGAAATGTTACCCATGAAAATGTTAAATTAATATTAACGAGTATACACCGGTCAAGTATATTACAGTGAACATGGTTAAACAAGTTTGAATCATAATAATTATGTCTGCCAACAAAATAAACGAAAACAGAAAATATTTGAGAGTGATAGTGTCACACTTGAAACGGACAGTCTCCTTACTGATCCCATTCATTCTCCCCAACCGTAATTAGTAGCACGTCGTATGTATTTTCCACGGGAAAGTTGACCGTAAAATACGAGAAGTTACTACCTATAAAAGTTTTGCAACGTCCATTTCGTGGTTTCATTCTGTTCGTTCCTTTTTTCCACAAATCTATAGGTTTTGCTTACCTCCAATGCGGCCGCCGTGGAAGCGTCGTGCTCGTTTTCTACCGTTTCTATCTGTTTGAAAATTTCCGAACTAATTCCCGAAACCTAGAAATAAGAGAAATACTGAAATAACAAATTAATACAACATTTTTTTATTTTATAATTTTTTTCCATTACAGGTGGTCATTTGCTATTTCCCTTATGAGTAATTTTCTTAATATTGAATATTCAGGATCGGCTAAATTAGCAAATTTGCCTCTAAATTTGAGAAGTATTTGATAGTATTTTCAAATTTAACATTTTTGTCAACTTTTGAAGATATCTTACAAAAAATGAAAATTGCCAAAATTTTCAATTATACATATCTTCGAAACTATTTAAGATAGAACTAATATGAAAATGTTTCTGGTAGTAATTTTGACGTATAATTTAATAATCTTAAAAATTCATGGCACACTTAATTATCAAGATGTAACATAAACTTATGTTTTTTAAAATGGCAATCATAGTTGGCCATGACTTCATAAAAATGCTTATTTTTTCCGTTTTCATAGAAATAATAGTTCAGTCATTTTAGCAAAAAAAAAAGTGGCCAACCTCGGAATGAGAGATAATAAGCTGGAAACTCGTATACACCTTCATTTTGGCGTTCTTAAAGTTTTTTCAAAAGTCCCCTAAAATCTTGTGTCTGCGTCGTAAGTTATTCAAGGTCAAAGGTAGCAAAAATCGGGTTTTCGCGATTATCTAGGTTTCTATAGCTCCAATGATGTTAACATTCATTATAAAAATTGTAGAGCATAAAATTTGCCACAAATTTTTTCCTACGCTCAACCGTTCTTGAGATAGAGGGCGGACGTACTGTAATGCAAGGTCAACTATAAATCTCGGTGAATAATACCTAGTATAAAGTTATTAAATCATTAAAATATCATCAACAATGGATAATTTGTATTATTTATTAGTTAATACATTGTGTCAATCAGCCAAGACAAGTTTTTGTCAAATCGATATAATGAAACAAAACTTATTGATATGCTCATTGAAAAGTTAGAGAGTGTAAATATTACAACAAAACAAGCGAGAGATGATGCTGATGTTCTTATCATAAAAACAGCTGTCGAAGAATCTAAACATGAGAGGACGTCATCATAGGAGAAGATATAAATTTGCTCGTTATTTTAATTGGACGCACTCAATTCCATCAAGAAGATATTTTCTTTAAAAAAGTTGGGAAAGGCAATATCAAAACACAAATCTATTCTTCAAAAAGTTTTGACAATATCCCCTTTCTAAACACATATTTTATTTTTCCACGCATTCAGTGGCTGCGATACAACTTATGCACTGTTTAAAAAAGAAAAAAAAACTTTCTTCAAATTACTACAAAAACTTTCCAGTTTCGACCACCTGGCTCAAGTTTTTCTACAAGAAAACTGCCCTGTACAACGATTATACGAAAATGAAGTACGCATCTTACTAGGGATATAGGGGAGAGTTACCCAAGATGGGACAGTCTCCTAAGAAAGGACATGTTAATAAATTGATAAGTTTAGCACTACAGCGCCATCTAAATATTTGTAAGTTAACTCCCCACGGTAGACACACTTATTTTAAAAGTTGCCTCAGTTCCAATATCCATAGCCGGTAGTGATGGTAGTTTGGCGATTCTTGTAAAAATATTAAAATATTTCGTACGATACAAAAGAGAAAATAACATCGAAAACGAAAGTTACCTTTAATTTATCTAAGACCGTCAATCAGAGCAGACTTTAGAGTGTAGTTTACCATAAATTCCCTTTACATTTATCGCGTTAATATTTTTAGGTTAAATCGCATTCATAATTGGCAACATTTCTCAAGATGGGACATAGTCGAGATTCCTAAGTTGGGACGTCCCATTTTGAGAAACTGTTCTTATGCAATACAACAGTTGATCCCCTCCTTTGTATGTCGTAATTGCAGATGCCTAAAATAGATCGCTACTACAAAAGAAAAACAGATCGTGGAAAATGGTCGGCTCAAGACATGTTAGAAGCTATTAAGAAAGTTCGCAACAAAGGGTTATCAGTTCGACAGGCCGTAGAACAGTACAATGTTCCGAAAAGTACATTGCAAAGAAGAGTCACAAACAAAAATAAAATTGTGACAGAAAATGAAAAATATCTAGTACGATTTAGGCAGGTCTTCTCTGAGGAACAAGAAAACGAGATTATGGAGTATATTCTCCAAATGGAAATGAGATTTTTTGGAATTACTTATTCAGAACTCCGTCGATTAGCATTTGATTTTGCCACTGTCAATAATATTCCTAATAATTTCAACAAAGATGCTAGAATGGCCTCTAAGAAATGGATTTACGGGTTTTTGCGCAGACACAAAAATATTTCTCTAAGAAAACCCGAAGCAACATCTTATGCTAGAGCCACGGGCTTTAACCAAAATGCAGTTCGAATTTTTTTCAAAAATCTTGAAGGTATTTATGAGAAATATAAACTCACGCCAGATCGAATATGGAATATCGATGAAACCGGTGTAACAACCGTTCAGAAATTACCAAAAATTCTTGCTCAAAAGGGTAAAAAGCAGGTAGGTGGACTTACGAGTGCCGAAAGAGGAGTGAATGTTACTATTGTCAGTTCTATGAGTGCAACCGGAAATTTTCTGGCACCTGCGTTCATTTTCCCCCGTAAGCGAATAAAAGCTGAGCTGATGGGCAATGCACCTATTGGAAGTCCAGCTTTTCCACAAGACAAAGGTTGAATGGATTGTGACGTCTTTTTGCAGTTTATGAAATATTTTGTTGAGCAAACTAGACCGTCGAAGCAGCAGCCAATTCTTATTATCTTGGACGGTCATAATTCGCATACAAAAAGTTTAAACGTCATAAACTTTTGCCGTGAGAATAATGTCATTTTATTGTGCTTACCGCCCCACTGCACACATAAAATGCAGCCGTTAGACGTTTCGTATTTTAAATCGTTTATGAGCTCTTACGGTATCTATATTACTAGGTGGTTAAAAAATCATTGTGGTCGCACTTTCGGACTGTATCAAATCGCATGAGCTGTTGCAGAAGCTTTTGGCAAAGCATCAAGCGTACAGACTGCCGCAAACGGTTTTCGCAGAGCCGGAATCTGGCCATTCAATGACCAGGTATTCCAGGACTGGGAATTTTCTGCGTCAGAAACAACAGAAAAAAATATTAATTCGACAGACCAAAATGGAGAACCAACACCACTGCCTACTTTAAATATAAATCCATACGAAGATCCTACTCCTTCTACCTCAAGGGTGCATAATATTTCACCTACACCTGGAAAACATCATAACAGTGACTCTGAAGAAGAGCTTCCATTGTCAACCTTTGTCAGTAAGCGTAAAATAAAAAGCATTGATAATATTAAGCTTTCCTCTTCTAAGATCAAAATAATTAGTCCCCTACCAACGACAAAAGAAAAACAGAAGAAGAAGGCATCTTCTAGAAGGTCCTTGAAATCTACGATTCTGACAGAATCACCTTACAAAAATGAATTAGCAGGTTTGCAGACCCAAAAATCCGCGAAAAACATCAAAACAATCAAGAAAGTAGTTGTTTTCAAAAGCAAAAATAATCAAGGCGTAAATAAATCAAATTGCAACCAGAATAAGTCTAATATCCATGAAAGTGTTGATGATTCAAGTTGCATCGTGTGTGAAGAAAAGTACGTGGGTAGTGCGGAGGACTGGTATAACGGCCATGAATGTTTAGAGTGGGCTCATGAGTCTTGTGGAGTCATGGATGACCTGTATTTCACATGTGCCGGATGTGAAGTGTGATGTCTCTTCTTAGGTAACCCATTGACCCATCTTAAGAGGCTGGTCTCCCAAAACGGGCCCCTTGCTTTGTTTTTTTTTAAGGTAGAAAATAATACATTTTGTTTATTTGTGATTAAATTCCTTACCAAAAATTGTTTGTGTTTGAAATAAATGTTTGTTTACTTATCACAATGTTTGTCTCTTATACTTAGTTTTTGAAATATTGATTTTCGGAAAAAATCGTCCCATCTTGGGTAACTCTCCCCTACAATGCTCCAAAATCTGAGGACAATATCGATCATCTTCGATATACTCAGTTCGTTAAATCTACAAAGCGTCATAAACCTGTCCAGTTGTCTAATCTTCCACCAACAAGTGCAGCAGCCCATCAGCATATAAACCGTGTCTATTACCAAGTTCAAAAATGGTTAGGGCATGATTTAGAACCCCAGGAATGGGTTGGTTGCTGCAAAATGAGTTCCTGGAGCCAATAACAACAATATTACCACCAGCTCCAGATGAATTACTTAATACTATATTTTGTAATTGTAAGAATGGGTGTGGTCCACGCTGCGGGTGCAGAAAATCGGGGTTGCAATGCACTTCAGCTTGTGGCCAGTGTAATGAGTAAGCTTGCCTCAATGCTGTTTCACTGCAAAGCGAAAGTGCATTTAATCTGGAAATGCTAGAAGGCCTGGAAACAACGATTCAGGACAACGAAGATGATGACAATGAAACAGAAATTTTCAATTGCTCGCCATATATATAATACTACTATATTGCGTGTGTTGTATCTTGATAATGTGTAAATTTTCGTCCCAACTAAGAGAGATAGAATTGATCGCATTGCCTGTTCTGCGCATGCGTCGACTGAAATTGTCCATTTTGAATTTTTCGAAATGACAGATAATCAGAAAACATAATTATAACCTCTGATTTAAATTGACATCTATAACTATGATATTACTTTAAGCATACGCAAGGTTGTTGTTTTTATTGAATTCCGTTTTGTGCAAGTTTAGTGTATCGGTGAATTTATAGAATTACCCAGAAAATACGTGGCAGAATAAATAAACGATATGAAGGCTGATTCCAGTGAATTATTAACAGAAAAACTTCTGCGGTGGTTTATACGTGCTTACTGGAATATGTGAAATTATATTATTAAATGTAAATACCGATCGTTTCATTTCGTCTTATTGAAAAGATTTTGAACAGAAAATCTTGTGTACATTGACTTGTACATGCTTATTGGTGTATGTGAAATTATTGAATATAAATACTGCTTCTTTCATTTTGATTTACAGAAAACACATAAATTAATGTTTTACATACACAATCGAATACATTCAGGTATGTTTTATATAAGTCAGATTATATTATTTCAACATATAGTTTTGCTATGTATTTTTAAGCTTAAGAATGCAAATAAAATTTCTTAAATTACTGTATTTAGTATTTTGGCTATATATAAGAATAAAACAACATCTATTTTATATTTGTCTACGTACATTATTCAATATAATATCGCCTAATCAACAATGTAAAGAACTATTTAAATTCCTGTTGTGTTCCATTATTTAATTGTTGTCGAGATATACACTGAAACATGAATGTTTTAGCAAAAGTTGTGGAATTAATCAGCATGACATTTTTGTGATTGAATATAATTTTTATTAATAATAAAGCGTAATTTATGCCCATATGGTAGCAAAGAATATAAACAAACAATTACTCTGATACACTTGAATTTCTGTAGTGTATCTAATAGCACATTCATATTCAATACAGTTTTCTTGAGTGTCTATCTCATAAACTGAGATGAGTAGAAATGAGACTTGCAAATAATTTATATTATTGCTTGTAAAAAAGGTATGTTGATGTTGTATTTGATTCAATAATTACATCAAAGTTCAATTTCTACTTACGAAGTAAAACATCAAATTTTATTTTATTTATGTTCGGAAATCTATTTTGTTTAACTTCCTTAAAACAACAAAAAATTATTATGAAATATAAATATTTGTATGAATTAATAGATACATACAAGTTTATAAAATGGTTAAAAAAGATTTAGAGAATGTAACAATATCATAAAAACAGGAATACTGTTTGATGCCGTGCCTACCTTGCAGTTCATAACACTGCAGTATTTACTTCCACAATGTTGGGAAAAGTTCAGAAGAACTTATCACACATTGTCTTGGCAAAATCCAAAATGAATATTATCTTTATACATACTGTACCATCTACAAGTTGTTTTAAACTAAAAGATATTTTATTGTAAATTTAAATATAAAATATATTCTATGTGCTTGATTACAATTTAGTGACAGAAATTACGATACATATTTAGCAAAGTACAAATTAAAAAATACAATTCACTATCTTATAAGTAATGTGTTCATCCTTCAAGTTATTTTCACAATCAGTGTTGCATCATAGCTTAAATTCCAATACCGGCCCAATCTCTTCCCAAAATACCCAATTTCGGCATATTATTATCTCATATCATATGGGATCTGTGGATTCCGTGGTGGACATGTCAAAATTCTTCAACTTTCTATGAACACATTTATGATCTATTAGACATATACCAAAAAAATTAGAAGGTCATGGCAAAAAGATTGGTATGTGTCTCTTCTAAGAGGTTTAATAGAAGCCTTTTTATTATGAGCAATTCAAATATTTTAATATGTAACATAATAATACAATTACCTAATTCATGTAAAATTTAATGTATTCTTTCTGTACATTGCTCCGATGTAGATGAGAGTAATTCTCGATACAAGAATACCACATTATCTAATTCATTGTTATTCTTGCATGTTGAGTTGAATAATTTTGGTGTTGTTATTATATCACAAATTTTTGTACATGACCTATAGAGGTGTTTTTCTATCTGTTCACGATATCCCATCATAATATATTCAAAGAAACACAGTTGCAATGCAATTGAACTGATTGCTGGTTTGACTCAATTAATTTACAATATTTACGATGACATAACCACAATTCGTACAACTTTTGACAAATGTATTTCTTCAGTATGATCGTTTGTTTATCTTTGATTTGCACATGATGTCACGACGATATTTCTTCATTCATTAAGGGAAATTAAATTATTTTTCCACTCTTGAAAAGGCACAATTATTAATTATAAAGAGGTTTGTCGATTTTTAAACTATTTATACTTGTTTAACGATGTACAAATAATAATCAAGTGTTTATAGTAATGAATCTATGTGATAAACAAACAGACCTAAATTTGAAAAATTATTTGTAACGCATGCGCAGTTTGGACAATGCGACTCTAAAACGGCTTAGCACCATATGTTTTATTTCACAATGCTGGAGCGAAGTTTTCCTTGTTTACACGCGATATAGTAGTATTATATATATGTTGCTCGCACGATGACGACGATCATGATGAAGAAGAAGAAGAAGAAGAAAATTAATACTTTTGTTTTTTTAAATTATTAAAGATTAGTAAATTTTCACTTCACTTCAATTTAAATTGTAAAAAATATACAGCTGCTAAATAAAGAAAAATTTCAGATAAATTTACTCTTTTTATTTCTACTTAAAATCTACTTTCAATAAATTAATAAATAAGCATTTCATTTAATGAGTTTTTAATTACACAAAATAGGTAAGTATTATTAAATGAATATATTAGATATATGTATAATGTTATTAAATACAATGTATTAACTAATAAACAATACAAATTATCCATTGTTAATGATATTTTAATGATTTAATAACTTTATACCAGTTATTATTCACCGAGATTCACAGTTGACCTTGCATTACAGTACGTATAGCAGAGCGCTGCGCGCTCTCCGCTCTCTATCTCAAGAACGGTTGAGCGCATGAAAAAATTAAATTTGTCGCAAATTTTATACTCTACAATTTTTATAATAAATGTTAACATCATTGGAGCTATAGAAACCTGGATAATCGCGATTTTTGTGACCTTTGACCTTGAATAACTTCCGACGCAGACACGAGATTTTAGGGGACTTTTGAGACAACTTTAAGAACGCCAAAATGAAGGTGTATACGAGTTTCCAGCTTACTATCTCTCATTCCGAGGTGAAACGCTAAAATGACTCGACTATAAGTTTTGCCATCTTTTTAAAATTTTCTTAAGCGAGAGTAATTCAACTTTTGTTAATTTTTGAGGAAATAATGAGCAAGTAAGCTTTGAAAAACTATTTTAATATACAAGTTTGCATTAAAATATACGAATAGAATATTGTGAAATATGACCGAAATCCAAATTATGGTAAATGGTCACGTTAACAAGCAAAACCTAAGATACTGGAGTGATGCAAATCCTCATGTTTTTCGAGAAGGTCGTACGCAATTTCCACAAAAAATCAATATGTGGGCGGAAATACTGGGCAAACACATAGTAGGACTATCATTCTCTTCGAGAGTTACGTTTAAAAATAGTAACCGTTTGCAGAAATATTGACGTTGAGAGCTTTAGAAAAGTGCGGGAGGAAACGCTAAACAGATTGCATTTGTGCCAAGAAGTTCAAGGAACTCATATGGTACATCTAATGAATAAAAAAAAAATAAGTAAAACATTATGTAATTTTTTTTCAGTTAAAAGAACTTTGTGAAACTTTGCCATATACTCGAGCAAATAAACCGTTCAAAATGAGGTATCACTCGCCCCTTATTCCAATTAATATATTGATACTATATGGCCCCCTGGCGTCAATTCATAAAACTATGTAGAAATGTTACCTACAGGATGTAGTGCATAATTTTTCCTATCTATGGCCCAAAACTGGAACCTCTCTATTAAACAGTTCAAAAGTTAACAGGTGGGAGAGACTTTAGAGCCGGACTGTATAATAAATAATATGGTTTCAACAGTTCATAATTGCAATAATATTTAAACATGAATAGGGAAAAGTTTCGTGGTTAATAACTAACCATGAATCTAAATCAATACTTGAATGATACTATTAAGGTGCCCGCACACTGAGGCGAGGCGAAGCGAGGCGAAGCGAGGCGAAGCGAGGCGAAGAGAAGCGCATTTATTACGCCTGATAAAAATGCACGTAATCAAATGGGTGCCCGCACACTGAGGCGTCGCGTGCCGAAGCGAAGCGAAGCGTGGTCGCGAGAGAAGTTTCCAAAGCAAGCAGGCGAAGTAGTTCGCTGCGCTTCGCTTCTCCTCGCCTCAGTGTGCGTTACGTAAAGACCAAGGAGTATAAAGATATAATAGGAGCAGTTACTCGGGTAATGCAGCGGTTCAGGTAAAGCACGCATTGTGCGAGAGAGATGTTAAGACGAAGACGCTGGAGCGGGGCCTCCTGCCTTCGGTTCGCAATTTTCGGCCAGCTCGCAATTTAATCCTAGTTCAGTTGCATTTTGCCATATTGCATGGATGCGTGCGCGTGTAACCGTTTTACTAGACAGTATTTCTAATAAGATGGGTAAAAAGTGCTTCGTCCCTAATTGCCGCTCTGGATACAAATCATGTTTAGAAAGGGTGTCTTTATTTTCTCCTCCTCGAGACAGTGAGAGGTTAAAGATATGGGTAAAAAATATACCACGTGCTGATAAAATGTTATCACAAAACGACAGAGTTTGCGAAAAACATTTTGAAGCACAATATGTTATCAAATCATGGTCTGATGGGTTAAATACGGTAAGTTTGCCTATTTTGTAGATTTATTACGAGTATCATTTCTATCACGCTTTCATTATTTTAGATTATGTTGGAAATGCCGCGTTTATCGGATGATGCAGTTCCCACAATTTTTCCGGGTTGCCCATCATATCTAAATATTAATACCAATACCAGAAAGCGACCATTAAACAGAGATAATATTTCTGAAATGCGGAATAAGCGCCGAAAAATGTGTGTTACTAACCCTGTTACTAATGCTGCTGATAATGCAACAACAAGTAATAATATTGAAACCACATTTTGTAATACAGTTTTAGTCAACTCATTTGAAAAATTATGGGAAAATAACTGTGCCTCAGTTAAACTGCCTAATGAACATTGGAGCTTCCACAAAATAATTGATGAGTCTGATCTTCGCAAAAAGTACATATGCTTTAGTAAAATGCTTGTAACAAAACAAACCACTTTGGCAGATATCGAGAGACAGGTCGTAATTGACTCTAATTTTGGAAACAAAATAGGTATACTTGGAACAGAGATACATTTGCCCGAAATGTCAGGAGATATTGTTAAAAATGAACTCGAGTTTATACAAAACCTTCTTTTGAAAATTGACAACTTTAAAATATGTCCAGGGGGACCTACTTTTTCTAAATTTCATCCGTCGACCACGTACAGCGAATCCGCGATACCGAATCATGCACTAGAAATTTGGAGACACATAAAATGCCCTCTTGTCCAGAATTCATTACAGCGTTGTAAAATGTGTCTCACCCTAAAAAACACAATGCGCGTTCAACAAAACAGAAAACGCAAGGCTACTTTAAAATTAAAAGTACGCACGAAAGGTTTGTTGACTGCTAAATCGCAATTGGAGAGTTTACGTAACATGAAAAATAAACAAAAAAGAATTAGTTTCAGAGCTATGATGAGATTAGAAATGTTACAAAGAGAATTGGCAGATATTCAAAATAAAATGAAAAATATCAAGGAGGAAAAATTGGAAACTTATTTACAAGGCTCTAATTTACCTGAACAACAAAAAATATTGATAAAAGAGTGCATTAATATAAGTAAAGTGTGTAATAAAAAGGGGAGACGATATTCACATGATTGGTTATTATATTGTTTGTTGTTGAACATTCGAAGCTCAAGTACCTATGAGTTCTTGAGACATAATGATATTTTGCCTCTGCCCTCGTCAACCACCATGCGTCGCTATTTGACTAGGGTGAACATGAAATGTGGGTTGGATGAAGAGTTTTTTAAAGCACTTCGCTTAAAATTATCTCGAAAAAACAAATTGCAAAAGCACGGCGTCCTCCTTTTTGATGAAATGCAAGTTAGAAAAAGTGTCAAAGTTAATACAAAAACAATGGAGCTGGTTGGAATAGAGGATTTTGGCGATGATGTTGATGACAAAAAAAACACGTATGAAATGGCAGATCACGCATTAGTCTTTATGTTTTGCCCCGTAGCGGATAAATATACGCAACCAGTGGCACTATATGCTTCAAAAAATGCAACGAAGGGTGTCATTTTGGCATCTCTCATTGTTAAAGTAATTCAAGAATTAGAAAAGGCTGGAGCGTTCGTCGATGGCATTATCTGTGATGGAGCGTCTACAAACCGCCGTATGTGGAAAGAATTTGGAATATCAGGGAGTTTGGCTAATCCAAATAATAAATGCGTTCATCCTGTAGACGAAAAGAGGATGTTGTTTTTTTTTTCTGATACACCTCATCTGTTCAAATGTATAAGGAACAGAATTCTTCAGAAAGGATACGTTAAAGTAAGTATATATAGTATACTACTTGTATATACTGTATATTATATTTGTATAATAATTATTTATTAACTTTTAGTTATCCAAAGGGAAAGTTGAGTGGAGACATTACGTTGCTTTATATAAAGAAGACTTAAAAAATCGTGGAAATTTGAAGGTTTGTCCGAAGTTATCATACAATCACATTTACCCAAGCACTTTTCTCAAAATGAGGGTAAAACTTGCAACACAGGTCAGTCATGCGTTCTTGCACTTATGAAACATATATAACACATAGGGTCAATAAAAGAATAAAATCACTTTACTTATGGTTACATAGTGGTGTATACCAAGGGTCTATACAAAATAAAATGTCAGCCATTTAGCTATCTTGGCAAGGCGGCAAAAATTTAGCCTACTTAGTTTATTCTTTTATAGACACACACATACTACACCCTGTTCTTCCTAACCTACAGATATTTAGGATAGTTTTTCCTACATTATTTTAATTAAAATGTTATAGCTTTTTAGTAACTCCGTGACAGAAGGTCTCATATATTATAAAAAAAGACACTTGAAAGAATTGGACGACGCAGATGTGACAATTTTATTCACAAAAAAAATGAACGATCTTTTTGATTCTCTAAATTCGAGTAAGGGAATAAGTTTAGATTCTGCAGAAATGAGGGTAACCTTAGGACATAAAATAAAAAGATAGCAAGATTTATTTACTACGTTGTAGATCATAACTGAAGGTCTGGAATGGTTAAATAGTTGGGAACAATGTTTAAAGGATGAACAAATTAAAAAAGATGAATTTTTATCAGAATCGACTGCGGAAGGTTTTAGGGTCACCTTATTATCTTCCTTAGATATTACCAAATACCTGATATCGAAGCAAGGTTTCAAATATGTGCTAACAAGAAAATGTAATCAAGACCCTATAGAGGTATACTCTTATAAAAAAAAGTTGATTTAGTTTTGTTCAAATAGTTTTGTTTTAGCACTTTTTTGGAGTGATTAGACAAGCGGGGGGTTGTAATGACCATCCCTCATTTCCTTCGTTCATGCAGTTATACAGGTTGCTGACTGTTTATAAGTTAATCAAGCCTCCTCGTTATGGAAATTGTACAGTTGAAGAAGTTAATTCTGGTGTTCTTGATTTCGAAAATTTTAAACTTATTTTTGAGCAAGAGAAAACAAATCTTGTTCAGAATATTGAAAAAAAAATAGAAGAGGTTTCGTCTGTATTATCCGACGAAGAAGATCATGAAATACTGCTCGATCAACTAATTTGCAGTTACAGTAATGATGTTAGTGATGCTGTACTTTATTACATAGGAGGTTTTTTGATCCGAAAAATTTCGAAGACAACTACCTGCTTAAACTGTTTAAATGGCTTATCCAGTAAAGTAACTTTTCAAAATGTGCCCGTTGCTGACCTCGTTTATTTAAAAACGAAAGGATTTTTAACTCATCCCGCAATTGAGATGTTTCATATTTTTAAAAGAGCAGAGGAAATTTTTCTAAGACATGTAAAGTCCAAGTATCTATACGACAATACAATTCATGAGTGTATTGATAAGATTCAATTTAAATTTAGCTGTGAGGTACATAAATTTGAAATAGTATCTACCGCCTTGCATCTTTTTATTTCAATGCGAATGAGACAGTACTTTAAAGCGGAAGATTTAAAAATGAAATCAAATTTTAAAGACAAAAATAAATTGTCGAAACTACAGACAAATTAAGAGCTCGTCTTCTTTTTAAATAATAAAAAGAGATAGATTATTTTTAAATGTTACTTCAAATTCATAAAAATAAATAATAAAAAATGTAATGTTATTTTATTGCCTGTAAACTTGCAAACATTTCTTGTGTCAGCCGGACCTCCTGCAGCGTCTCACTCTAGCATCCGCCTCGCTCTTGCGCGTGCTTTATGTGAACACTGGCGGAACGAGAGCGGTGTAGGTAGTCGCTACTCCTATTCTATCTTTATACTCCTTGGTAAAGACGCATAAGATCACGTAAGATCAAGTTTTTGCGTTTTCGTTGGTTATCGGACATTTCCGCTGTCCGATAAGAAGCTGGTAGGCTCAGTTCGTACTTTGCTTGAACAGTTTTTAAAATAGTATTATTTGCATATTTAAGTTTAGTATAGTGTAAGAAAGAAATTGCTATCAGGATGGATGATAAAGCGCTAATTTTTCTTCTGACATGTGAAAATATTTGAAAAATTTCTTTTTGTCTTTTCGTAAATCCGAGAATTAGTGATGAAATTCACCAAAACTGTCTGTCTTTTGATTAATTTCATGTACCCAAACTCTTTTGTTTGGTTTCTCCTCTTCTTGCATAATAGCAATTAAACCAAGAACAAATAACTTTTCCTTAGATGAGGAACAACTTATGTTGATCGGATCACTTCTACACACACAATGATTAATAACTGTTGTAAATAATTAAATGTTGTATCACGTACATGCGCACTAAGCCAGGCGACTATTTCGTCTCGCTTCGCTTCGCCTCAGTGTGCGGGCACCTTTTTACATTCAAAAGTTGATTCGTTATTGAAACGTGTGCTTTCTTGTTCACAAGTTTATGAAAATTGTAATTTTGAGCTTAGGCACTGATAATTTAATTTAGTAAATGTGGTACAAAAGCACTAGGGGTGAAATTCTAACTCACGATTGTTGGTGGCCTTATCACCGGACTACTAAGGTTAACTAATAATTTTCAATCTTTAAATGGCACTGAAAACATATCAAGCAGTCGTTAAGAGAAGCCCGTCGTCAAACGTGTTTACAAAATTTTAAATAATTTTAAAATTAGTTTTTACTTATAATTAAAATTTTGAATATACTCTGAAAAAAGATAATTATAATATTATTAAAAATTTAGTAAACACGCTTAACTGGGAGTTTCTCTTTCCGTTGCTTGATATGGCTGAATAAGATTTAAATTTTTAATTTTTTATAATTAAATTTACCAAATTAAATTATATGTTACTAACTGTATATATTTAATACTAATCCTAAATTTCTCATCTACTCATTTATATACTTGGTACCAGTATTTGATTTTTCTCCTCCGTAATTTTAATGAATAAAAATTATAATAAGGCGGAAAACGGTTTAATTTAGTTGCAATGTCACATAATAATATTTAAATAACAAACTTTATTATATATTAGAATTCTTTTATAATCAAATATAAAAATTAAAATTCGATTAATATGTGTCATTATTATTGTCACCTCAATATTATTGCAGCATATATTGTGTTAAAATAATGCCGTGTTGACTAAATTTTTTGTAACTTTTAGAAAGCGACATACGTACGCTTTATTTAATTTTTTCTCTCGATTACCGTATATCTCTTTTAGATTTAAATGTTTTATTCACTTCGAATTTCTTGCTTTCTTATTAAAATGTATGTGCTTCTAATGTAAATTTTCTCTGATATAAAAAAAGCTTCGCACGTGGTGATCTAAATCTGCGATCATCTGCTGCGTTTTCTTTCAATTTTTAGAATTATATAAATTATAGATATCTTGTCTAATCATCACTTGCTATACCTACCGTTGTTATTTTTTTAATATAATTAATATAGACCGGACACGAGACGCCGATGACTCATCGCTCATGGGCGCACTATTGAAATATATTTTTAAAGAGTTTTAGTTTTGATTATATAATTGGATAACAAGTGGGTGGTGATCTACAAAATACGTTATTATTTGTTCATTTTGTAGTTCAACTCGAGTAAAGGAGTATTAATATTTACTAGCAATACTTTCTCAAGGTTCTCTTCTGTAAGATTTGTTCTTTTTGAATGAAGTACATCCATGTAGATAGAAAACGTCCTTTCTATATCGCAACTGGTTATAGGTACATACTGGAAGTATTCTTTTATTTTAGCGTATTTAGCAGTTAGATTTTGTGCATTGGCCCCCATACACAACTGCCGCAACGTTATTAAGTCTGAAATTCTATTAAAAACTGCGCCTAATTTTTGATGAAAACTACATCCGAAGTCACTTATGAAATTATTAATAGCCACATCTAATTTGGTAAATCCATGTTTTAATTTGAGATTTCGAATTTCAAAGTATGTGATTTGTTTAGGCAAATTTCCAAAGTATTCCTGAAAGAATAACAACTGATTTTCTAAATTTAGGATTTGTGTTAGTTCCTTGCACTCAGAAATACTTCGAGCATCGTCATTTAAACATGTAACGAAATTTTGTAAACTATCGAAATTCTCTGCATAAAAACTAGTAGCTACTCTCAATGGTGCTTTTCTGAAAACTTTTTTAAAAGCGCTGATTACAATGGTATAAGGTTTGATATGGTTATTTTAGAAAATAAAGAGGATATAGACATTTTTATGGTTTTTATGGAAAACAATTGAATTTCGAACTGATAAAATACAAACCAAACGAAAACTTATTTTGTAATCTTATGTAGTAATAAAATGAAAACTATAAGAACTTTTATTAAGGGCAGACAACATTATTAATTTTCAAAGATACCTTCATTATTATTAATACACAAATTGCATCTCTTCACAACGGAATTTGTAGCATTGTGTACTTTACGCCTATCGATGATATTAAAAGCAACTAATACAGCTTCTCTTAAATCGTCGATTGTTTCATATGTTCTTTTGTATACTGTGTCCTTTAGTACACCCCACAAGAAAAAATCCAAAACTGATAAATCAGGGGATCTAGCCGGTCATTCAATGGGTGCATTTCGTCCTATCCATTGATTAGGGAAAGTTCAAATTTAAATAATTTCTAACATTCAGTTGATTGTGCGGAGGCGCTCCGTCATGTTGAAACCATTGCAGCATTGCTCGGGTTCTTAAATTTAAATTATTTAACATTTCCTCGAAATCTTGTAAAAAATTAAGATAACGATTGCCAGTTAGTGATCCATCAAAAATAAAAGGAGGAAGAACAGTTGATCCTATAATACCACACCAAACATTAAACCCAAATTTAATTTGTGGTCTCCTATGTTCAATGTGAAGTGGATTTGTTTGAGACCATATGTGCTCATTGTGCCTATTAAACATTCCACAATTTGTGAAACGAGATTCATCAGTCCATAATATTTTCATTGAAAAGTGTGGATCGTTTTGATCCACACTTGGTCTTTAAACCATCTACAAAAAGCTATTCGTCTGATGTTATCACCTTCATGTAAAGTTTGTAATACTGAAAATTTGTAGGGACGAAATTTATGCTTCTTCAACACTCTGACAATAGTACGTTGAGAGGAGCCCATTTCTGTTGAAATTTGTCGGGTCGATGTAGATGGATTCTGAGCGACACATGCTAATATGTTTATTTCTCTATCTTCATCCATCCCTTTTTTTGATTTTTGTTTAACGAACGAACCATAATCTGCCAAATTATCCCATAATCTCTAAAAAGTAGGTAGAGACGGCTGACGTCGATCAAAATAACTTTCAAAATAAACTTCAGCAGCTCTAGCAGCATTTTTCTGGCACTGAATGCAACATTCAACCATATCACGCTTTTCTACGTTAGAAAATTCTATAGCCAATGCAAACTAATGATTAACGGCCGTTTGCACCGCTTATAGTTAAGTTACAATTAAATTAATTAATAGTTAATTGTCAATGTTTGACAATTAACTTGACTTAAAAGTAAAAATTAACAGCTCTCACTTCTGTGACTCAACGTGAAAGCAATGTTAGTATATTTATCTCGACTGCTCCAACGAACACTATTGTAACTCAGATTTTTCGTTTTTTGAATTACAAAACACCAAACATTTTTTTTTAAAGTTTATATCTTATAAAGTCAACAATCATAGAAATGTCTGTATCCTCTTTATTTTTTAAAATAACCATATCAAACCTTATATCATTGTAATCAGCAATAAATAAGCTTTTTAATGATTTCAAAACCAACTATGGTTTCCATTTAAAAAAAAACACAAGTTTGTGTCATAAGTCGATAATGGTGAACGAAAAAAAAATATTAGCTACATAGTTTTAATTGGCGTAAAATTATCTAAAGCTTTTGTCTGAACATTTTTTCTCTAAAATTACTATTAGCGATGCTAAGCATGTTTAAAGAAAATCGTAAAATTTAGTTTTCTTTGAATATCTAATAAGCCATGAAAGTTATCGGAGAAACAAAAGCAGTTTTAAATCAAACTCGTAAAACTGCGAATCTTTCCCCATTTAAGCGTTTTTCTATCTCCAGCAGTTTCTGAGATACCAATGCTAAACATTCAAAAAAAAAAACCCACCCTGTATATAGATGCAATAATTTTAAATATTGCATCTATTTTTTTTTCGTGTGAGCCTGCAAATTAATTCCATTTAATATGTTCGAATCAAGCCTGGAATTTTCCGTGGTGTATTTTTATATTCATTTCTAGGTACTAATGTGCAAGTGGCTTGAGTTGGAAAAAACTCCCATTTGCACATGTGTTTTAGGGAAATTTACCATCAGATGGAATCTGAAGAAAGCAGACTGAGCACACGAAAATAGAAGGAAGTTCCACATTTTTTTTTTTTTTCTTGGACTCATCTTCATACTGTGGTCAGTAATTATTTTAAATTTGCTACATGATACTTGTTTTCATTTATTTTGCAAATGTTGATTATGTCTTACATAATTTAATGATGTGTAACTTAATTAAATTTATCTTCATTTTTTTTTGTACATAATTCTAACAATTCAGACACTTTGTATTATATAATTTTCTTACAATATATATGTTAAAAAAATAAAGAGTCGTTTTCTTTTGCTTCGCATCACACCTTCCTAGGTGATGTACTGCTTCGCTTGTCTTTTTCTATGAAGTTTGTTACTTCTATTAAAATGTAACAGGCGTTCAAAGTTTACCTTAATTCATCAGAACCAGTGCGTCGTCACCAGGCAACCACATTTGGAGACCCGACCCTGTCTACTCTCAAGTTCATGTCCCCTACTTCCGTCAGACAGCAGGGGTTACAACCTAATAGCTTACATTTTCACTTTCGATTTACATAATTTCAAGTTATCATTTTAATTTTAATTTATTAAGTGACATTTAACACACAAGTCGTTATTGTGGTGAAGTTAGGTTTCGTCCCTGATAAATCAATTATCTCTTATGGAAGTTGCACCAATGATATGGCTACTCTATATCTAAATGTTTACATTTTCTTTTTCAAATACACAATTTCATTGTTTTTATCTTTCTATGTTTATATATTTAGATGTATATATATTTAAAAATGCTAATTTAGTCCAGAACATTAAATAATAGATACTTTCGTTATTCAGGCACTAAATGGTGACGAATGTGTAAGCTTCTCATGAATATTTGCTTTTCCCATTATTCCCTACCAAGATTCATTCAAAATAAACATCTTCACCCTATGAAAAGCATCACTCCATTAAACATTACAAAAGATACCCACTTATAGGGACTCGTCTTATAGGTTTTCATTTACACCAACAGCACTTGAACGAAAATGGCACCCGCTAGTCACAAAATATTAAATAAAAAATTTACCTTCCTGAAATCCCCCTGTATGACCATCGGTGGGGGATGATTGTTTCTTGTCTGTTGGGCCGGAGGGGCTCGTAATGGGGATGCCGTGAGATCCAAAGCCTCGCGACCATTATCCTGTAAATAGAAAAAGAGAGGGAATAGTTTTTTCTTCTCCTAAATATTTATGTAAGGAAATTACTTTCTTATGCTTTACATAATGATTTTTGCACGATCATAAACGGAGAATAACACGTAACTCGAAAACTGAAACGACAAGCATTGACGGGCATTATAATGCAAAAAAAGGACGATTGATTGCTAAGAGGGAGTGCGGGTAGTCGCGGGGGTAGAAGGGGTGGTAAATGGTCTATTGTTGCTTACTGGTGTTAATGGAAAATTGTTTGTGGGAAATTCACCGCTCCAGGGAATATTGAATAGGTTTTGTTTTGTTGTAAATGTGAAGTTATTGTTTGTGCTTTTTTAATAACGTGACGCTTAGAATTTACCCTGTACAGGTATACACTTTTTAAGATAATACGTTTTTACGCCTGTGTAAACCGGTATAAATTTGACAAAAAAGTTATAAACATTTTCTGAAAAATTCCACATAAAATTTTCGTACATTTTTGGTATTGGCATTTGTATGGTTGTCATTTAAGACTTTTACCACAGACTAAACAATCCAGACCGGCAACTTACTCATAGATTTTATCCAGAGTACTCATCCTTGTTCAGCAAACGTAAATTTCAATACTCTACCATCTTTGTCAGATTCACTGAACTTGGAGATGAGATGGCGCTAGCGTCAATTGAAATGTTTGTTATGCTGTGGTTATATGTCATTCAAAACTACATTTCAAGTTTGACACGTTTGACATATTTTTGCAATCCTTTGTCGTACATCGTACCTATTAATTATATGTTGATACAAATATGGTGTCCAAGTGTTTAGTATGCGGGTTTGGGCACGATGAAGTTAACAAAATGGACAGGTTTCCTGCAAATATCGACTAGTGAGTATAAATATTGTAAAGTTGTGCTTTAAATATGCATATTACAAAATTTCTTAGTCATCATATTATATTATATTACAAGATTTGTATTATTTTTGTCTTCTCGTTACTGGTTGTGTAATTTAATTTTACTATGTATTGTATAAGTATATGTATCAATAAAAACTATTATTATTATATCCCTATGTTTACCTTGGCAGTTTTCACTTGATTATTATATTTCTTTAAATCTTAGGAGTTTATTGTGTCTAATAGGTCACCGTAAGAGCGATGTTATAATACATGTAAGTAAAAGATTAATATTTATATTTCGTATCACATATTTAATATGTAACACCACAAAATTACACATAAGATGCTCAAACTATGGCTATAATTGTTACAGTAAGTAATATTTATTACCATAGTTTTAGTAACTTTTGTGTATGTTTCTGTTACATAAATAACGTATTTAATAGCGTATTCTAAAAACAAGTTCATTTCAAATTCCGCGCCAATATGCTGCTAGCGCCATCTTCGTACCAAGTTCACTGATGTGTGACAAGGATAGAAGATCTTGGATATTTTGTTTTCAAGTAGTTGCCGGTCTGGGTTGTTTAGTATGTGCTTTTACTGCAATCGTGTCTAAAGTAGGTACCTTTAAACAACCTTAGTTTCCAAATATTTACTGACTTTATTGTATTGACACCAAGCTACGAACAACCGGTACTGCGGTTCATAAAACCCTATTAACTTCTATGGTAAAACATTAAGACTTACTGCTTTTGCTATTTTAGCTAGATCGAGTGGAATGCTTTCTATCCGATGATACTACTTCCGTATGTCAAAACCAAATAAACCATTTTACATAATTTTGACAGTTCGTCGATTATTATCAGTGGCGCCAACTTAAAACTACTTTCAATCAATCTACCAATTCTGCATCAAAATAAATTAAACTATAGACCGTCTCAACCTTAGTATTCAGTACAGTTCTCTTATGGGATATATACCCCTTTTACTACCGTAAACAATTTGTAATAAACTGTCTTTTTTTATTTCAAGGCAATGTTGTCAGTTCGATTTATTATGTTTACGGTTGGTATTGTAGGTATTATAGTATGGAAGGCGTGTTGTGTTGTTTAAAGCTCGTGCTACCATTTGAAAACCTTCCCATTCGACCAAAAATAGCTATTTTACACAGTAGTTGCATAAACAACTATTATTAAAAGTCAAATAGTAAGTGACAGTAAAAGTGAACTATAATTTACTGCTGATGCATAAAGTGTTATATTCACTCGTATAGGCTACGACTGTCCCAGTCTTGTTGTCAATGGTAGTAACTTAAATCTTGTATACAGCATGTGTCAATTTTCATTAGCCATAGGCGATTAATCCATACAGTACGTGGCAACATAGTACCCCTTCTTTCCTTTCCAATGCCAGCACGACCGCATACTCGTAAATACAAGTTAGCGTGGTTAGCAGTAACTATTCGACCACCGGCTTGGGTCTTTGTAATGCGTTCAGAAATAATATTTACGAGTTGCAAGCATTTGTTTTTCTTTTTCCTTTTAGTAAATGCAGAGAATTATTACGCTGCCTTCACGCTGCATGACACAAACAAAAGCGTAATTCTAATAAAATTAAAAATAAGGTAAATAAAAAAGGATTCTGAAAAAAATTATAAACTACTAATCAGGAGATCGCGGCGGCCATTTGATGTTTCCCGTTCCAGTAATAAGACGGCTTTTATTGCAGACTAGATCGCAACGTGTTCGCAGCTAAACATTGAATGTAAAATCTGGTCGGGAGAAGTGGGAAGATCGGAGAAAATCGTTGTGATGTCGATTGTTGCCGGGATTGGTGACGGACAGTAGGGGTGCCACGTTGCCACGTATTACTTGTATACGTATAAATCGCACGTAAACATTGAATCCCTATACCTAATGAAAATTGACACATACTGTATGTGAGAGTGATGGTTTTTGTAAGGTAGGATAATGTACTTATTTTTTTTTTCGATTGCGCAATGTAATTGGAGTCAAAATTTAACTTTTAAGAGAACATTATTTATAGATAATTCAACTTTATTAAAGGGTTTAAAATACGGTTAATATATTGCACTGTAATTCAAGTTTATTTATGTTAATTTAGGCTTCACAGGTATTAACTTGTTGTGTAACGTCATTTCTTAATTTTGTCGTTTATACTCATTTGATGTTTAAATGTTGATTAACTTGTTCATAATAACAGACAGTACTATACTGTGCTGGCTTAATGTATGGTTTTTGTTTTACGAAATTTTACACCATTTGTGTACTTCGAATTAAACTTTGTAATTTAATTTCATGATTAGAAGTAATATATAGAGAATTTTGTACGTTGCTATTCATATTTAAGGTAGTGTAATGCACCTTAAATATGCAGGGCAACGTGCAATTTCACCTAATTCGACTCATCTTTCAAATTAATTGCATATATGATTTTTTGCGACTAATGAGATCTGTTGATTTTCAACACGTCAAGCTTTGGCATTAAAGATAACCCAATTTAATTTTATTTAACGGATCTTCCCTCATGCTCAGTTTTGTCGTCACGATAAATTAAGTTAATTACAATTTGAATGGATTGAATCAATTTGACTAAGTGCCAATTGGCGTTTATTTCACCACTAAGTTTTTTTTTGATGTAACCTCTGTATGTTTTAAAATTTATTTCATGTTAAACCTTTCAACTTAGTTTTAATTAACGATATAGGATTTTCAACTAGTCACAAATTTAACTTTCTCTTGTTTACAGTTGAATTGATTGTTTATATTTACTTTACACTCCCTCTGTGGTGAATAAACCTTGTTGATTGGTGTATGTCTGCCTTTCTGTTATTTTCTCCTTCTTTCTCATACCCAGAGTACCTTCCGATCAGATATTCAGTCCGGAGCCTGATTTTTGAATTAAGGGGATGGCCCGTTGTTTATAGTCCATCATCTAACAGATGTCGTTAGACCCACGACCGTCTCCACTAGAGTCAAGCGGCGACAGAGCTATCTGTATTTAGATCCAGGAGCGGAAGAGAAGTTTATAGTAAGGCGATAGATACTTTTATGGTGTCAATTATGACATATTTACTTGGTGAATATGTAAGAAGAATTAGTAACTACCGCCTGAGAGGTTTAAGTACTGAATTTTCCCGGTTAAAAAATAGATGGACTTTAAGATGAGTTGCGCCAATTTTGCTCACCCTTTTAACTAGCTAAGGAGCGCAAGATGGTCTATGGTTCGTACAGCTTTATTTCATTAACTCTTTTCCACATTTTTAACAAATAATCTTCGTTGTAACGATAAAAGGAATAAATAAATATAATAAAATAACATTATTTCCTTCATTTAAAATAACGTCAAAAAAGTTCTAAATTAAGAAATTCTAAGTTTTAAAGATTTTAGTTATAGATATATACAAAAAAATATAACGAATTATTTCAATATATAAATAATGTTACATTTATATAAGACTTTTTTTAATTCATTGTCCTATATCCCAGGTAAAATATTATTGTTATAAGAGAGTTGATCCTAAAATAGTTATTGATGAGATATAAGAGTAAAAGTAAGTTATATTGGGAAGCATAAATGCTTCTTGCTGTAGTTCTACAATGACGATCATAGCAATGAATAAAACATGCTCTCACCAGTTCATTTACTTCTTTAATTCTGTTTTTTTGCATCTAACAATGTATTCCAGATAGCATTTTCGCGTGTGCAGTAGCTAACAGTAAGAAAATATATATTTACATTTCATTTTAATATACGGTGAAAAATATACCTACATTGACATTTCTACATCTCCACTGCTTTCTACTCGACAGAGATGAATTTATGTATTTACTCGTACATGAAATGAATAATTAATCTACCGGTGTGTTTTAAACCGTAATTATCAACTGGAGAGTGAATTTAATGACAAACGACCGCCAAGTTTCCCGCAACAAATAATTACTACACATGTTTATGGCGCGCTTCAATCTCTCTAACTTTAACCATTATAGTGTAAAACGTTGATTATAACAGTATCTAAATTTGATAACTAATGTCATTTCGAACTGCTATAAATAAACACTCAGTTAAGAATATTTCTAAAAATGTAATAATTTTAATGAATCGTTATCTTTTTTCTAAGTGGTGGTTTTTCTGTAGTTTCCTACACTTCTTGCTGGGAGATGTAGTTATTATTATTGTTTGTTAATTGCAATTTAATTGTAAATATTTAATATCAGTAGAGTAGTGTTATGTTTATATTATTCATAATTATCGAGCTACTAGAATATAGATCTCAGTTTTCATTGTGGGCAATTTCCACATTCAAATTTCTGTTGTAATACCAATAATTTTTAGACATTCTTTTCTTTGGTATTACAAACAACTTGTAAATCATTACGTTCACTCAGTGATCAGTATTGGGATATAATTAATAGACCTAATGTGAAAAGTAATTATAATATGTTGTATTTTAATTGTAAAATTAACGCACATGCAGTAGATTGCATATTATGATATACCGCATGTGTCAATTTTCATTAGGTATAGGGATTCAATGTTTACGTGCGATTTATACGTATACAAGTAACACGTGGCAACGTGGTTACAGACAGACAGACAGACAGACATTTTTTAAAAACCACTTTTTCGGTATCAGGGGACCTCAAAACGTGGACATCTGCAAAAATCTCGAGGTCGAAAATTTTCATCATCACAATACTTCCTTATACTACGTATAAGAAAGTAAAAGAGTAAGATAGTGTTTAGAAAGAGGTGGTGAGTGTTTGGAAACTTTATTCGAGATTATTAGAAACTATTATTAAGACTACTTCCTCTCGATATTGTGTAGTTTTCATTTAAATGTTTTAGGACATTATTAAACGATGACTTGTTTTGTTTTTATTTATTTACATGAGTTTCCATAGCCTAACTGATTACACAAAATAATATAAAATAATAAGGACTTGATACATTTTCCAAAATACTCTGAAACTAGGTCGTTTAGTTATAGGGAAGTAAATACATACTGCCCCTAATTTTGAACGTGCAATCCAATGAAGTTGAAAAAAATGTAGGTTGTTATTTAAAAATAACAAGATATTGATATTTTCTGGATGAAATGTTTAACACGGTTTTCTGATCACTCTGTATTATTTTGAAAAGTTTATAATACCGCATATGAAGTAGTATACTTTCCAAAAAGATTACCTAACATTTTAAATATGTGCATGCATTCAATTATTGGGAATGTTGTTATGAGTAACAGTCTGCACTTGTCAATTTTTTTACAAAAATTAAAACACTTCAAAAATGGCTAACTTTAGAGGCAAAGTTTATCAGACAAACTATCATTAAAATTAAGTTGGAAATACGAATCAATCATAAAAAATGGGGTATTTTATTTAAAATAAAGAAGTTGATATCCATTTCCGGTGTAACCGGAAGAAGCAAAAATTCAAAACTAATATTTGCGAAATTACAAAACTCAACTCTTATTAGTTTTCTATATTGTTTTAACGAAATCTCCTCGTGATATACCCTGTATAGGATCCTTAACAGTCAGCAATTCCATTTCAATACAAGAACTTCGTTGTATTTGTTGTTAAATGGGCAGTATATTGATTGAATTTCTTCGTCAACTAAATCCAATAAAAGCCAATTGTAATACAAAATGAAAAGTGCAGTCATTAAATTTTATTAATACACTTATGAACGCATATCGCAAGAAAATATCCAATTTAATCTATATTTTGTAGTTCAGCTATATATTCATATACCCTTGATTCAATTTTAATTAATATGATAATACATCATTTTCAAAATTAACGAAAACTGTTGCAATGTAGTCTCATTTTGCATTATACAATGTATAATGCTGAATTCTTAAGAAAAATGGGCTTAGAAAAAGCATGTGTAACTGTATTTTTCCTAAAAAGAATTAAATTAATAACGAAACTTCTAATAATTATTTTCACAACCTTTTAAATATGTGTGATTAGGTTGTGCCTTATTTATCTATTCATATAGTACAGTTACAATTTGTGGTTTTTTTTTCTTTACCCCTTCTTTTTAAATAAAATATGTGTTTTTTCTTGGGTTAATTGGGTATAATAATGTACACAGTTAAAAATATACGTTCATTTACTTTAACGTTTCGATGTCAACAACATCTTTCTCAAAAAGTCATACATAATTAAAACTACGAATAAAATAACAAATATAAGTATAAAGAATGGCACAGAGGTGACAAAAACTTACCTCGCAAATTCCATCACTTTCACATATGACAACATTAACTATAACAGAACACAGCGAGACATTACACGCAATTTTATATTAGGCTTCTTAACCCTTTTCAATTTCATTTTAATATGGCAATTGAATTATATTTTACAGTTGTGCATCAACATATAGCTATTTTAAAATAATAATATTATTTGCGGGCTCCTCAACAACTGTCGACATCATGTTTATTGTTTTTTGTGTCTTTATTTCTTATTTGCTGTTTTTGATTTTTGTTTAGTATATCCTCCCATTTGGCAATTAACCCAACTGTATTTTACGATAAAATGATAGTATTATTAAATTTGTAACACGTAAACGTTATTATATTGTTAATTTCATATACAAAGACTCTATACTGTATGATCAGGAACCGGGAGACGTACAAAGATTGTTGTTACAGGATGGGAACATAAATGTTAGCTAGGTTTTCTGTATCTGCCCTGTCATTAATAGCATTCCTATTTTTTTTGATGTGGACCATTTCCAAAAATTCTCTTGCCTTTGAATTATATTCTTTATCAATAATTTTCACACTTCTGAAGTCAAAATTATGGTTTGTGGTGGCTATATGTTTTTTTAAGGCAGTAGTATTCTTACAGTATTTGTGTCCATTAATTCTATTCTTTAAGTATTGCTTAGTTTGTCCTATATACACGCCACTACATTGTCCGCATGGGATTTCATAAATTACATGTGTTTGGAAGTCCTTGGGTGTTTTCGTTTTGAGGTTAGACCACAACTGTTTTAAATTATTTGAATTTTTGTTCGCTATTTTGATGTTTAGAGGTTTGAATACACTTTGTAACTTTTCAGATAAGGTTTTTATATATGAAAAAAAAACCAACCAACCAAACCAAAATTTTAATAAAGATTTAAACATAACAAAAACATTCATTAAAAATAATCCACAAATATGCATACTCAAACCCGACAAAAGCAATAAAACAGTTGTTATGAATACGGTTGATTACGAACAAAAAATGTTAGCTTTACTTAACGATAATACCACTTACGCCCAATTAAGAAATGACCCCACCCAATTATATCAAACACAAAATAACGATTTAATCAAATCTTGGGAGCAAAAGAATATAATATCCAAACAAACTGCAAATACATTAAAAATAAATAATGCACATGCACCGAAAATATATGGGCTTCCAAAACTCCACAAAGACCTTATTCCATTACGTCCTATTGTTTCATGTATGCAATCACCGTTTTACAGCTTATCTAAATATTTAGCAGATGCTATAAAACCTATTATAGGCAAAAATAACTACTATATCAAAGATTCGTGGAATTTTAAAAAATTTATTGACACTGTTTCAATACCGGATAATCACAAATTAGTTTCTCTTGATGTCACATCACTCTACACAAGCATTCCTATTGACTTTGCAAAATCTTTAATCACAAAAAAATGGAACGAAATCAGTGTATACACCACACTAACCGAAAAAGAGTTTCTCAATGCCATAGAGCTTACCCTCACTTCTACATATTTCCAATACAAAGATAAATTTTACAAACAAACTTCTGGGTGCGCAATGGGTTCACCCATATCGGCGGTTATCGCACAGTTAGTATTGGAGAGTTTGGAAGAGGCGGTAATACCCAAATTACATATAAATTTACCTTTCTTTAAGCGATATGTGGATGATTGCATCACTGCAATACCTGAACAATTCATAGAACAGGTTTGTCAACAGTTTAACAAGTTCCACAAAAACATCCGTTTCACCTTCGAAAAAGAAAATAACTCAGTATTGAACTTTCTTGACACTACACTGGTAAGAGATTATGGAACCGGTAAAATCCAAACTAAATGGTTTACAAAAGATACGTGGTCAGGGAGATATTTGAATTTCAATTCCAGTATGCCGATGGCATATAAAAAAAATGTGGCTTCTAATATCATAAACCGAGCCCTAACACTTACATCACCCATATATCGTGCAGAAATTATTAAAAAAATAAAGCTCACACTGGTCACTAATAACTACCCGCCAACTTTGATTGATAAATTAGTGAGGGAAAAAACGTATGCATTATACAATCGTCAAACAAACCAGCATAAAGACAAAAAAGAAAAAGTAAACACTACAAATAACACACACTACATAACCTTACCATATATAAAAACCTTATCTGAAAAGTTACAAAGTGTATTCAAACCTCTAAACATCAAAATAGCGAACAAAAATTCAAATAATTTAAAACAGTTGTGGTCTAACCTCAAAACGAAAACACCCAAGGACTTCCAAACACATGTAATTTATGAAATCCCATGCGGACAATGTAGTGGCGTGTATATAGGACAAACTAAGCAATACTTAAAGAATAGAATTAATGGACACAAATACTGTAAGAATACTACTGCCTTAAAAAAACATATAGCCACCACAAACCATAATTTTGACTTCAGAAGTGTGAAAATTATTGATAAAGAATATAATTCAAAGGCAAGAGAATTTTTGGAAATGGTCCACATCAAAAAAAATAGGAATGCTATTAATGACAGGGCAGGGATACAGAAAACCTAGCTAACATTTATGTTCCCATCCTGTAACAACAATCTTTGTACGTCTCCCGGTTCCTAATCATACAGTATAGAGTCTTTGTATATGAAATTAACAATATAATAACGTTTACGTGTTACAAATTTAATAATACTATCATTTTACCGTAAAATACAGTTGGGTTAATTGCCAAATGGGAGGATATACTAAACAAAAATCAAAAACAGCAAATAAGAAATAAAGACACAAAAAACAATAAACAAGATGTCGACAGTTGTTGAGGAGCCCGCAAATAATATTATTATTTTAAAATAGCTATATGTTGATGCACAACTGTAAAATATAATTCAATTGCCATATTAAAATGAAATTGAAAAGGGTTAAGAAGCCTAATATAAAATTGCGTGTAATGTCTCGCTGTGTTCTGTTAGTTAATGTTGTCATATGTGAAAGTGATGGAATTTGCGAGGTAAGTTTTTGTCACCTCTGTGCCATTATTTATACTTATATTTGTTATTTTATTCGTAGTTTTAATTATGTATGACTTTTTGAGAAAGATGTTGTTGACATCGAAACGTTAAAGTAAATGAACGTATATTTTTAACTGTGTACATTATTATACCCAATTAACCCAAGAAAAAACACATATTCTATTCATATATATGTACATCAGATTAGAAGTCAACAAGTCAGATACATCAAACTTATATAAAAACTCAGAAAGTAAATATTTCATAAATTGGGTAACCTAAAAATGTTTTCAAAGCATGCAATGCTAGGTTTTCAGTTTGAATCTCTAGTCATATTGGGTGACACACTCTAAAACTTATCACAAAATCACAGAAGCGGCCAATCAATTTCAATGACCCGGTACTTAATTCCTAAATTAAAAACTTCACTGAAAGGGAAGGAATGTGACTCTATTCTAAACATCTGGCAAATGGAAAGGGTTCTTAACACCCTTAAGGAAGAACATTTTCAGGAATACTTGCAAAAGAGGAAACACCGTTATAGCCTGTATGTGCTGTCATTTCGAAATTATCAGCTCAGCTTTAAAACTTTCTTCTCACACCTCACAACTGATATTAGGTTTATTAATTTGAAATATACACTTTTGCCTGCTCACGCCTTGTAAATAATATAAACGTAGTGCCCTCGTTCTAATTTGTCTTAACATAAAAAAAACAGTATGTTTTCATGACAGGAATCGAAAATGTTTCGAGATCGCGTAAACGCATGCGAAATATTCACTCGAAAAGTGAATAGCGTAAAGCAAAGCGATATAAAATATGACAATATCGCGGCGTGAAAAGCTGAAATCGATATGCCCGGCATAAATTTCAAAGTCTAAAATAGGGAAAGAGTGCGGTCTATTAAAATTCAAACAGCGTATTACAAGAGGTCGAGTTTGCCGAGCATCAAGCACATCACTTATATTTTGTAGGACACACAGAAAGGAAGAGACTAAGTTTCGGCCTTCCACAAATGACTACGAAGTTTGCAAAAAGGTTTTTCTTGTGTTTGAGTGTGTTTGATTGCGATAGTATGTGTGTGTTTGTGTGTATATGTATGATACTGAGCCAGAGTATTTCAAAAGCTTTTGTGTGTTCTGAAACTTGCGAAACATACACTAAATTTATGTCGTACGCTTAGCAAATAATAATAACGTTTCCTATTTGAATGTTCGCAATCTGTTCCTTCTAAAGTTATGTCCTCATATATACTATGAATGTACAATTTCTCTTTATGAGACACTACATATTCTCATCAGATAACCATTTTAGAGTAAGAAGAGGTCAACTTTTATATGCGCGGGCTGGACATTAAAATTAAAACGATTTTTAAGTATAAATCTATTGGTTTTAAATACAAATTATCAATCATCTTGTTACACCAATATACACTTTCTCACAGGAACAGGGGCAGTTAATATATAGGTAACAGAATATTTATCAATGTCTTTAAAAATACAAAAACTATAATTTATAAAACCTAAATATTAAACAATTAAATAAACAACAAATTATAAAAATACTCTTAAAAATAGTTGAGATGAAGGTACTAACTCGACAAATTTCTAATATGACACTGATACTTTAAATTATTATGTTTAGAATGCTCAAATTTTAAAATGCTGGGTACACATCAATTATACGAAACTATTTGTTTGCCAAGCAACACGTTTGATGTGTTCAGCGTCCATTAAATATTTCGACCTATGAGTAAAGAATAGAACAGGCGAGAGTCTCCTTAAAAATAATATTTGTCCAAATGTGGTAACTCAATATGGCCGCCTCAATGCATAGAATATGTATGTTACATGTCAGATGAAGTGTCAGATATATGACAAGTTATTCAAAATACTCATTTTATAAACTATGATTGGTCAATATGGCCATAACGACCTGCCTTAAAGTGGTAACTCCGTCTAAATAATACCTATTCCCCCCACCAGTTTATTATCTCTCCTGTTCTATTCTTTCCTCGTAGATTTCGACATGTTTGAAGGTGATGGGCAACAATCAAGCAAAATGTTTGACAAACACTTTGAACACATTTTTAGCAAATTCTAAATTATATAGATATAATAAAACCGGGACAATAGTGGTAAACTGGGAAGCGAATGATCTGAGAAACTATGAAATTTACGGTTGGATCGAAAGTGCAATACCAAGGTGTTCTCATTGCCCTAGGCTATTTTTTATCTCTTCAAAACGAAGGCAAAATCCCGGAAAAAATAAAATCCTGGCGACGTACGGTAAATTAATAAATATATACTAACGTAATATGTACAATTATAAATGTCAGATAATAGTTATTTATGTAGGGGAACTCGGGGCGGAATGGTATAGTGGGGCAGCTCTTTTCTCAGCTGGAGAGCACTAGCGCTCGGTGGAGATACGTTGAACAATGCCTACAGGTGGCTAGAAAGACGCAGCAGCCATCTTGGACAGTTTGAGCCGCGACTTCCTAGTGAACCGATAGTTGGTGCTGTTTTTTCATAATTTTAGTAACTTGTAGGTATCTTTAAACGAAGGTAAGTTCGTATCTGTTAATGCTACGCTATTGTAAGTTAAGTAATGTTAAAGTCCGTGTAGTTAGCTATACGTTTAGGCTATAGGCTAAATAAAAATACATCAGGTTTTGGTTCGGTACTCGCTCACAACCTAAAACGTGCTTTCGGGGCGGAACGGGACGGGGCAGAATGGGCTAGAATCCCGTTCTGCCCCTTTACACTTTCGTTGGAACTGGTCGGTATAATTAATTTTTTTATTTTATTACAGATGGTTCGAACTTATGTTAGGAAGAGTGAGAGACAAAAATGGGATTCAAATGCAATGCAAATGGCAATTGAAGCGGTTTTATCATCTTGAAAGATATGTAAAAAAGGTAAAGAACAATCTTGACTACAAAGTAGATAAATCAGATGGAAATATAAAAACGTTTTCACATCAGAACAGGAAGAAGAACTTGCTTCGTATCTTAAAACGATGGAGTGTAGACTTTTTGGCCTCACAATGAAAGATCTTAGATCACTTGCCTATGAACTGGCAGAGAAAAATGGTATGGCGCACAGATTTAACAAAGACACGTGCCTAGCAGGGCAAGATTGGGTTAAAGGTTTCCTTTCTAGGCATCCTACCTTGTCTATTCGTACTCCAGAAAATACTAGTGGCGCACGTGCTATGGGGTTTAATAAAGTTTCAGTTGCACAATTCAATTCTCTTCTAAACAAAGTTATTGCTGAGCACAAGCTGACTGCTGAAAAAATATTTAACAGCTATGAAACTGGTGTTTCGATCAACCCAAAAAGTCAGTCTAAGATAATAGCACTTAAAGGAAAAACGCAAGTTGGATGTATAACATCTGCAGAACGCGGAGAGACAGTGACAGCGGAGGTATGCATCTCGGCATCTGGATTGTACATGCCTCCAATGCTTATCTTCCCAAGAAAGAAGAAACAGCAAGAGTTCGAACTGGGGCTGCCTCCAGGAGGTTGGTGTGAGGTTCACCCTTCGGGTTGGATGACTGCAGAATTATTTCTGGTTTGGTTTCGCAAGTTTATTGGGTTCTCAAAAGCCACAAAAGAATCACCAGTGCTTCTTATTTTGGATGGGCATTCTACCCACACAAAACACTTGCAGCTGCTTGAAATGGCAAGAGAAAATGGAATAATCCTTCTATGTCTCCCACCTCGCACATCGCATAATCTGCAACCGTGAGATGTCTCATTTTTCAAACCCCTTAGTCTCTACTACAGTGATGAACTCAGAAAATGGTTAAAAAGTAACCCAGGAAAAGTAGTGACTCTTTTCCAAATATCATCAATCTTTGGTGCAGCATTTGTCCATGCTGCAACAATGTCAACTGCTATCAATAGATTCAGAAAAACCGGAATATGGCCTCCTGATCTGAACGTTTTTCAAGATGCAGACTTTCTACCAACCGCAACAACTGACATTCAGCTGGATGACACAGAACGCTCCTCTGAAAAGTCTACTGACGGTCAAGTTCACAATAATTTGGCAGCTAACTCTTCAACGCCTAATGAGCCACCACACAAGAAGAAAAAGAAACCAAGGAATTTCCTCGAGGCCTAATGTGCCACAACCTGGGTGTTCATGGATGCAAGATTCCCCGAGCACATTTGCGAGCTCTCAGCTAAAGTCAGCAGCTTTTCAAACCTCACCTGAAGCGATCATACCGATTCCTATAATAAAGCAAACTACAAAACGGAGTTCAAGGAAGAAAGGGAAAACTGTTATAATGTCAGAGTCTCCATACAAAAACGGAACTGGCAGATGCTATGGCCCTGAAAGCTTCAAAAGAACAAGAAAGAGAAAGAAAAAAGAAAGATAAGAGTTTAAAATCCAAAGGTAAAAAAAAACTGCTAAGAAACGCCTCTTTCCTGAATCAAAGTGTTCAAACAAATCAAAGATGATGGTGAAAAAGGTGAGCGATAGCGAGTCAGAAGATGATGACGAAGAATGTCTTTACTGTGGGGAATTTAATTCAGTGTCAAATGAAGGATGGATCGCTTGCCAGAAATGTTTGAAGTGGGCGCACGACAAATGTGCTGGTGTAGACAGCGAAGACGATGATGAAATTTTAATTTGTGAATTTTGCCAACAGGACAAATAGACTAGAGTGGTTTTGAAGGATAAAACAATTTGTAAATTAATGACTTTCCTCCCTCCAAATTGGCAAGGGATTACATTTTTGTCTGGAAATAATCTAATGTATTTTTCAATAGGCCTAATTTTAGTTTTTTACAGTTAACTGTTGTTAAATCAACTTGTTTTATCGAGTTTAAAAAAATGTTTAGTCATTTTTTATACTTCAAAAAAATATAACAAAAAAAATATAAACTCTATCCCATTCTACCCCATGTGTGGGGCAGAACGGGAAATTTTCTGACTTTTTTAAAATAATAAAAATTAAAACTAAAAGGATTTTATAGTCTCACCTTTTGTACTGCATATGTTACTTATGTAAATAAAGCATTGTTTTATAAGCTTGCCATGTTTTTATTTTTATTATCAAATTGTTTACAAATAGTTAAATGTTAAGTATCCCGTTCCGTCCCGAGTTCCCCTACCAAGTCCACTAAAGTGGTGCATACAAAATTTTATAGCCAACCGCAAAAATTCGTAATTTAAAAAATAAAGGTATAATGACTTATGACATTTCATGACAGCGACAAACGATTTATGTTTAATGTCATACAATCGTGTCTGTGTTGACAGATATTAGCGGCAGGTAATAGTAGTTTATACAACGAGTCAATAATAACAGTTACTATTCCCGAGATCCGAATTTACGAACGGAGCCGTGAAGCGGCGAGGGAGTAACCCGGTTAGAGGGTATAATAGTCAGAAAAAAATCAGAATAATTAAACAAAAATGTTAGATTACTATATCAATATGAAGTTTGACGATTTGACAGTTAGTAAAATGGCGGACTTGTCTATCGTTACTACGACAACTTTGGTAACGTTATGTTCTTATTGGCGGAATGCAGGGAATAATGGTAACGATATGGCTCATTATTTCCCGGTCGCATTTTATTATTCCCTCCGGGTATTGTGAGTGCTATTATTAGCCAATAGTGATTAATATAATACCTACTTTATTGTTTAGTCGTCGATTGTAGTAGTTTATACAATGAGTCAATAATGACAGTTATTATTCCCGAGAGCCGAATTTACGAACAGTGAAGCGGCGAGAGAGTAACTCGGCTCGAGGGTATAATAGTCACTATTTCGACTTAGTATACACTACTTTATCTACGACTAACTGTAGATTACTAAAAAAACAAAATAATTAAACGAAAATGTCAGATTATTATATCGATATAACGTTTGACGGTTAGACAGTTAGTAAAATGGCCGAACTTGTCTATCGTTACTACGACAACGTTGGTAACGTTATGTGCTTATTGGCGGAATGCAGGGAATAATGGCAACTTTATGTATCATTACTCGCCGGTCGCATTTCATTATTCCCTCCGGGTATTATGAGTCCTATTATTAACCAATAGTGATTAATATAATACCTATTTTATTGTTTAGTTGTCGGTTTACTAACTGTCTAACCGTCAAACGTCATATCGATATAGTAATCTGACATTTTCGTTTAATTATTTTGATTTTTTTTTAGTAATCTTCAGTTAGTCGTAGATAAAGTAGTGTATACCAACTCGAAATAGTGACTATTATACCCTCGAGCCGAGGTACTCTCTCGCCGTTTCACGGTTCGTAAATTCGGCTCTCGGGTATAATAACTGTCATTATTGAGGCATTGTATAAACTACTATTTTATTGTACAGTATGATAAAGTGTTTGTTTACCTCCGCAAAACGCTATGGTAACGCATCGGTTGGCGATAAAAAAATTTAAATTTGTATCAAATGCTCAAACAAATTGTTTCATAAAATATTTTGGGCACTCGTTCCTTTAAATACTCCCCGCAAGTGACTCGTTTTCTTAATATAACCTCTAGTGGAAGAATCATGTCTTATGAAACTTGTATTTTAATATAATATTTCTTTAAATATGTAAACATATGCATATATCATTTCGCTTTAATTAACAGTGTTTATATAAAAATAAATGTTTACTTGGAGCTCACAGTATTTTCTAAAAAATTCTACGTAGTGGATTTCTTCAACTACTTTATTTGTTCCTCTAAAAACCGTTGCATGTTGGGTTTCCTATTTGCAATGAGATATACTTAATGTTATCTATCACCGCACCATATAATTCATTTCTTCTGCATGCCCGTGCTAATCCTAGCACTAGTTTTACCAAAACATAAGAACGCATTCAACTTTTGTTGTCATATTTACCATTAACAAATGAATAGTACCAAGTGTTCTTGAAATTACAGAAATACCTCACTCAAAATAAAGAAAATTGTAGTTTTAGAAATTTGAAACTACTTTAGTAGCTTTGAGACACATAAAATTCTGTAACTAAAGGGCATTCAATCACTCATAATACAGCAAGTATTTGGATTTAAAAACACAGGTATTAAGATCCAAACAACGGTTTTTGATTTAATCTATTATATTTTTGCGTAAACGTTTATTATGATTTTTTGAGTTTTATCTATGCACATACGTAACAAGCAGCGATAAAGAAAACAATATAGAAATATGCGAGTACTAGAAACAGTTGTGATATAGGAGTTGATTAAACCTATGTACATATAGATTTTGATATTTTTGTGAGACACTGTTGTTACTAAAAATTAATTCACTTGAACTGTAACAAATGAAGACAAGAATTAGAATTAAAAATAAACTGTTTGTAACTAATAAGGCTTGGTTTAAAACGAACTCAGTGTTAATACGACGTTTCATTTAACTCCTCCGGCAAAAACAGAGAATATATATATGTTAATAGAATCCATTCGCATCTGCATTATAATAATATAACCAACAAACAAAGAAAAGGGCATTAATAAATATATGTGCCACTAAATATAACTATCATTAATATACAGTGCTTGAAAATTTTAAACATATTTGACAATATAAAAAGCATCACAAAGCCAAATTCTATATTATTAATCCATTCTATTCCTTGAATTTATACGGTTAACCAAGTATCTCTGCAACGCGGTTGTCGTGTTATCAAAGAAGCACCTTTATAGAGAGCTTCTAAAAGATGTAAGTAGATGCGATGAGACGATTCAAGCACGAAGAGATTGATGGACTGCTAGTTATACTATATAAATATAAATAATTTATGGATTAAAAGGTCATCATAGGATGCTTCTTTAAGTGGCTACACACATGCAACAGAAGAACATCGTACTGTAACTCCGCCGCGCAGCATTCCTCGTCCCGCGACGAAGTTACGGTGTGATGGCATTTTGAGATGCTACTGAACATCGTCGCGTAACATCATCGCGAACATAATACCGTCTCATTCTTCTATAATCAGTTAAGGAATGTTTTCCAAGCAATGTTTTTAAAACGAAAAGAACTTCCTGATAGAGCTTGAGTCGATTTTTCAAAACGGTAAAACTGTAATTTTGTAGGATACGAGTAATATAACTATGAAATATTCCAGCCCTCTGCCGTAAAAATTCTTATTTCAAGAAGTTACGATTTCCAACGTCAAAATAGCACATTAAAAGAAGCTATTCTATAAAGTTTGTAGAAAAATCAATATTATAGATCGTATTTTATTATCAGCTAATAATAATATATGTATGTATTGTAATATAGATAGTACGTCTAACGTTGCCCTCACGTCATTTCGTACATACAAATAGAAATACGATTGAGACTCGCGGAGAGCGATTGCAAAGTGAACTTAATTAAAACTTTTTAACGAGCATGAATATACAATATACTTTAAGGAAGTATTTTCATTTAATTTATAATTCCGGTAGATGGAGCAACGCAGTGTAATAACGTCGTCTAATCAGAGCTTGCACTTAAAACTTTTTTTTTTATTCCACAGGGTGCAAACGACAATGGCAGAGACAAAATAATATGCTCTTTGAAATTATATCTGTTGTTGAAACGTTTTGTAATTCACTTGAACATTAAATTTGTAGCGTTTCCTTCGTTATATTTCTAGACATGCATTAACATGTTCGGAACTCGACTTTTAAAGCAAACAGCAAGAATTAAAAAATTTGCACACAATGGTAAAAAATCTGTCAAACTTATTACGTTACGTATTTTCCCTATACAGTGCTGAGTTCCAGTTCATATGATATTCAAAAACGTGGTGGGCCAAATCAGTGGCCTGTACGTTTATGTATATTGTGACTATGAGTGATTAATATTACATTAGTACATACTTCCCAAACATACAGCATTATTTCATTTTAGTATAGGATTTATTTAAAAATTGCCCTTTTTTGTACTAGTCAATAATATGATATATTATATGAGATGCTATTTCTGAACAATATTATGTATTTTAAAATAATGTTGTAACGCGACGGATAATTTAACCTACCTCGTAGAATCATTTATATTAAGTGTCTAGGGCATAGTATCTCAGTATTAAGAATCTTAACTCGTAAATCAATATTCAAGATTAAAAAGATAAATGTATTCCTTTTTAAACTGACCTCGAATTATGTTATTTGGTAATTTAAATGTTAAATCTAAATTTATATTAAAAATAAATTCACTTGTATGAAATGTAATTTTATAAAATCTGTTATAAATGTTCGTATTATTTGTACATCTACATGGACTGTTTTATATAAGTATTGTACATATGCATGACATCATCGTATGTGGAAGTGTAGACAACATTAAGTATTGTCTTCACGAACACGTGTACTTGGCATAGTCCAGAATAGGGATGGTCGCTTGAGAATTTACGGCGGCAGCGAATATCATTGGTTACGACGCTAAAGAAGTCTTGAACTTTCCAGAAAGCTAACAAGATATGAACAATAGGGGGAAGGACGAAAAAAGTAAAAGAATTCATTTCGTGGAATACCGGCCTAAGGGACCGCTCCGAATAAAAAGATGTATGATCAATGCCGGCTAAGAAAGCGTATTTTCAAAAGTGTTTAGAGGCACTGTACCAATGATACCAGCTTTATAAGTGCCAAAATTAATTAGCGAGAGTGCTTACTTGCTAATCGACAGAGTATCGGAAACTGAAGTGGCAAAGGAAGCCCCGTTTTCCCCTCTGCAGAAGTGCCGCCGAGAGTGCGACCAAGAAATAAAAAGTACGAAGAAATAAAAGCTGATTGGGTCACAGAAGCTCCCGATAGCCTCGTGAACCTACGTAGTAATTAAGAAGGTACCAATTACTATTTAATAGCTAGCTAAATAGAGAGCTCATATAAATAACATATTTTGTTCAAATAAAAGGCCACAATAATAGTAAGATTTATACTAAGTTATTGTTTGTTAGATTAAAAGTAAAGTCAATTTTTAATGTAACATAAATATATCTATAGTAAGATCCTAAGTAAGTATGAAGTAATGTATGTAAATTCCTCTATTTTTTGATGTATTGAATATATGTATTGATTCAATTTTGCGAGTTTTATTTAAAATATATCAGTCTTGTTATAACTTGTAGAGAATAGTTCAAAGTAAAGGAAATAGAAGGAATACATTTAGACAAAAAACCCCACGAACGCTGCGCTTTGAGGGCCGGTTTCCCGGTATCTATTAAATCATAGGAATACGAGTTTCTCTTGAGTAATCTCTCCGACCTAATTAGAGCTACTGGTAAATAAAAAAGAAAATTCAATTGTATAATTAGTTTGATGTTTTTCTAATATACTCATTAACCATAAAAAACATCTGGCGCCCCGGGTCAGATGTATTATCTCAATATCGCGATCAGTTCCAATATTCAAATTAATTATAAGTAAGTAATTAAGTTCAACATGTAATTCTTTTGACTCGCGGATAGTTATAAACGCGGTTCTTTTCATTGTTATAATACCCAAGAACTAATTCAAAATATAAATGTCCGGTGTTCAATACTCATTTCAAGACAGAATTATAATTAAAATTCATGAAATCAGAAATAGTGCCGTATTACAAAATATATTTTGTTGCATTAGGAGAAGTTGCCAGTGTTTTCATAGCATTAGCTTTGTTTTGATGAGACGCCGCCCTATGCGAAAATTCTCGGTAGTGGTAGCTAATAAGCTGTGCATGGGTGCATACATGTCGATTGGCTGATTGTTCAAATTTTATTACTAACCATTAGTGTTTTAGGTAAATCCGAAGATAATTTGAAAAGAAACACGAAAAAACATTTGTCCTACAAAATCGATGGTTTGACCGAAGCGCTCGCCACCCCCAACATGTACAAATAACGAAGCCAAAAAAAAATAATTACTAACCAGCTGATTTTTTTACTATTTTTTGATAAATATTTTTAAAATGAAATGGCCATATTCTCTTACAAATTGAATGGTATGTTTTTCCAGTCCTGCACTCCGAAATTGTCAGTTGCACGGTAATACTTTTTTCATTACTAACTGTAGGACAAAGATAACAAAAAAAATTGGTATGTATCTCTAGTCCGACAAAAATTATTTTAAATAACGAATTATTTTATAATTGCGGTTTTGGTAAATTAATATACTTTTACTTAAACGGAATTCTGATATCTACCAAATTTTGCACATAAATTCAGATTATCAAAAAAAATTTTCCATGACTTTAAACCCTACTATGCAAATTTAATTTTAAATCTTCGACTACAAGACCGAATTTTTTTTTTATGGTTCTAATGTAATACAAATTTTAATGTTTAATCGTTAGTTTAATTAAAAAATAACATAATTTATATGAAAAGTTTCTGAAAAAAAGTGAGAAAACCATTAAAAAAAATTATATCATAAAAAATATGCATAGTTTTCATATTTGAATAAATCCTTTTTATTGTATAAAAAATAATAACAAAATTTTTATTTATGCATATAAAAAAAATAATCTTGATCAGATTCATCCGTCGACCCTTCTTCGTCACTACAAACATCATTCTCCTCATCTTTATCTTCCTGGCAACTATCATTTTCATCCTTTATGTTATCTAACTTTAATAAAATTAAAAAAAAAACAGAGTACAGAATTACCAATAAGTAAAAAAAAGTATTAAAATGGTACCTTGGCACTCAGAAAATAACTCTTCAAAAGATGAACTTTGAGGACTATAACCAATAATATTTGTATTTGCCATAAATTATTGTCCATCCATAATTTTTTGGCGTTTTTATCGGTGGGGCTGCGTATGTGTGCATTCCCACCATACACTGCAGATGTACTGTGTTCTCTTGATTTGCTGCAACAATTCTTCTTTGATTGGTGCAAAACTAAAGGCATCGTTTCCTACGATATTTCTTTTACGTTTTCATTATAGCTTTATTCAAACAATTCGTACCGTCATTTTAATTAATAATCATTTAATCTATACAACACACACTCTTCAATGATTTGGAATACCTCGCTCGATCGTGTAAATTCAGTACTTCAATTTTGTCTTTCAGGTATTTAAATTTCAACATTTCTTTAGACAGATTTTTCAATGTTCTCTCCTTTTTCCACACAAAGTAAATTGCATAAAAAGTATTCCATAATCACTCTTTATTTCGTATGAATAGACGATACAGCAATCATAGAATATCGTCTGCACGCTTATGGCCTGGCCTAGACTAGCTGGAGGCAGTGCCCGCATGATTCAAATTTAAGCGACAGTTTGTATTTTTTTTATCAATATATGCAACTTTTTTTGCAGGACATTAGTAAAATTGTGTTCTACACTTTATTCTCAAAAAAAAGAAAAAACTAAATTAGGTTGTTAGTAATGAGAAACGTGTTACCGTGGAACTGACAATTTCGGGGCGTAGGACTGAAAACATCCATTCAATTTGTTGTTGTTTGTACATGTTGAGGTTGGTGTTTCATATCAAATAATCTCCAGATTTAACTAAAACACTAACGGTTAGTAATAAAATTTGAACAATCACCCATTCGACGTATATGCGACCATGCGCAGCTTATTATCTACCACTAACGAGAATTTTCGCAAAGGGAATAAATAGTTGAGCGTCTCTTCAAAACGAAGCTACTCACGAAAATTCAGCCTGTGAGTAGTCACTAAAAAAATAAGGTGTGGCCACCACACGACTTTCTTTGCATTTGAAATTACACACAAGTTGTTCTAAATTGTTTTAAATACTTTTATTTTAAAAAAATGAACCGAAAATTAAATTTTAAGAGTTTTTTTTTCATATAAGAAATATTCAAAATCCTATTCTAAATATTTCAATTCTCTTAATAAATCTCTATCGAATGCATACTTTGCGAAATATTTGAAAAAAAATGCTACTCGCTATGAGTAGAAGTGTTACTTCCGGTCCGAATTTTGAAATATGATTTATATAAAAAATATTCCAAATCCAGCTCTAAATATGTATACAAGGTGTCTAAACTTAAGTGTTCACCATTGCTAACTTGCGAATAAAAAGCACTTAAACTCTTTGATTATCATTACTTTAATATGTGTAGTATTAAAATAATGATAATCAAAGAGTTTAAGTGCATTTTATTAGCTTATTTTTTAATTTAGGACGGTAGTGTATTACTTACTTTTTGTTTAGAATTTTAACTCTCTTTCAAAGTTTATCGAAATATACAGGATGTTCCATTTAAAAATTTGTTGGTTTTGTGAATATCTCAGAAACTAGCTCTTCAATTGTTTCTCTGTTTTGACTAACTTAATCAGCAAAAGAAGTCCTCCTAGTTTGCTAATTTAACCGACTTCGTTGCTTCAATAATAAAAAAGTTAGCAATGGTGAACACGTAACTTTAGACACCTTGTTTATATAGAATGCATAATTTAGAACATATTTGCAAAAAAATCGCTATTCGATAAGAATAAAAGTGTTACTTCCGGTCCGAATTTTGAAGTTTTTTTTTATACAAAACTTATTGAAAAGTGAGTTCTAAATACTTTCACACTCGTAACGTACCTGTCTAAGAAGCATGACCGGTAGAAATTTCGACAAAATTCTTCAAAAATTTAATTTTGAGTACATGTAAATTCTCTATAAATTTGTTTAAAATTAGTAGTTGACGAAATATCGGCAAATTCGATGTTTTCGCTGAAGTAAACTACTACTTCCGGTCTGTCGATTTTACTAAAAATCTAATCAGATCTCAAGAGGGAGATTATACTCGTTAATACAAATTTGGAATTGATACCTATAGCGGTTTGACCGCTATCGTGATCACACACACACACACACACTGATACACTCACATAGAGAGACTTTTAAAACCCACTTTTTTGGTATCTTATACTACGTATAAGAAAGTAAAAAATGAGGTGTGGCCACCATACGACTTTCGTATACGTATGAAAATGTTACTTCCGGTCCGAATTTTGAAATTTCATTTATACAACAAATAATCCAAATCTAACTCTAAATACTTTTGTACTCTTCATAAATATATATAGAATGAATAATTTACGACATATTTGCAAAAAATCGTTATTCGGTAAAAGTAAAAGTGATACTTCCGGTCCGAATTTTGAATTTTTTTTTTATACAAAAGATATTGAAAATTAGGTTCTAAATACTTTTATACCCGTAACGTACTTGTCTAAAAAGCATGTCTTGCGACATATTCGCAAAAAACTGATTTTGGATAAGAGTAAAAGACCTACTTCCGGTAGGAATTTCGAAAAACTTTTTAAATAAAATTATTCTCAATTTTAATTTTAAGTATATTGGCAAATTCGATTTTTTCGCTGAAGTAAACTGCTACTTCCGGTCTACCGATTTTACTGAAAAACTAATCAGATCTCAAGAGGGAGATAAATACAAAATTTGGAATTGATATCTACAGCGGTTTGACCGCTATCGTGGTCACACACACACAGACAGACAGACATACACACACAGAGACACAGAGACATTTTTTTAAAACCACTTTTTCGGTATCAGGGGACTTCAAAACGTGGACATCTGCAAAAATCTCGAGGTCGAAAATTTTCATCATCACAATACTTCCTTATACTACGTATAAGAAAGTAAAAGGCGGCTGTACTACGGACTCGAACTATAAGCAGCTGGTCAACGTGGGTATATCTGAGCACGAACGGTGTACTAGACTGTTATGTACAGTTGGTTCAGCAGAGGCAGAACACAAACTCAACTCCGGTCATCAAATTCTATTCAAAGATGCCAAAATTTCTGTCCCATGATTCGCACTAGAAAAATCCGTGAATAAATTGAAAATCGCATTTATTCCCCTAATCTTCTATTAAACTCTTACGACGCATACGACTGGTAGCACCCTCACCATCTGACCCGACCGCTATATAAGTTCAGTCCATTGCAATAGTGGACGAAACATCGGTATGTACGCCAAAGTTGACGGCGTTACAACCCGGATCTACAATTAGAAAACGACCGCGTTAGTCTACTCTCTCTCGCAATTATTACATGTTTCAACTTCGAAAATTAAATAATCAACAAAAATAAAATAAAGTTACCTCTGATTTTGATAAAGAATGTATTTTAATTCTAAATGAAATGTATACACACGAAGGAAGTAGCAAAGAGACAATCCAGGAAAAAAACAAGGTACATAAAAAAAATCTAAATGAAATGTATACACATGAAGGAAGTAGCAAAGAGACAATCCAGGAAAAAAAACAAGGCACATAACAAACATGACTTTAATTAATTACCAAAGAAAAAATATTTGTATTTTCTTCTAACCGGTAATTAAATACTGAAAACAGCCATAAAAATTCAAGTGTTTTCATTTATTAAGGGTTCTTTCTTTTCGGCTCGCGAAATATTATTACACTTTAAATCGAAAAAGAAAATTACTGTACTAATGCAAACAAATCATATATTTAAATATTCTAAGTCTTGTGAGCATTATGCGTATCAGAATTCAACATCCGTAACTTACCATTTTGTAGAAGTTTGCCGTTTTAATTTTTTGCCTTTGGTTCTGGCTTTACATTTGTATTTCTCAAATTTATTTTGTAAAACATGCCAGATCAAGTAGAGAATATCTCTACGTGATGCCAGATTAGGGAATTTTTCCCTATTCTAGGGATTTTTTTGTCAAATCGGGAAAAAGGGAATTTTTGGAATTATCTAGGGAATTTTTGAGAAAAACTTCAAAAAAATCCAAATGCATTACAAAAGACAAGAAAAGAAATATCATTCTGAAGTAATTTAGTAATTACTTTTTTTATTGTTTCTATATATTAAATTATTTGTTTTTATGTTTAATATTTAATGCCATCTACTGGCTAGTTATATAATAGATAAACAAAGAATCGGTAATATAGGGTACAACAAGGAGTGAAAAAATCGCGAATCTTTTGTTTAAAAGAGGGCACACCAAAAAATCCTATTTTTTTTTAAATGTTTGAAACAAAATTATCAAAAATATGTATATGAACGTGGTGATTCGCCCGTACATAAACATTTTCATGAAATACTTGCTCTGTTTTCAACTAGTTACATAGTTTTCTTAATATAATCATATCAACTATTCAAAATAACAGACGATAATGGGAGAACTTTTCCCTCAGTCTGGATAGGGGAAACACAGTGTTGCTTCATTTGGTTTGTGGGTTTATAAGATAGAAAAAAATATTAAGGGGATTTTTTGAAGAATATAATGGGGGAAGCACATAATATCGTTTAGAATAGACGTCGAAACACGGACAGATGATTTTAGTTTACCGTAAACACAAGTTAAGGGTGTTGTATAGCAAACTAAAAATTTCGACGTCTTCGCTGCGGGTATAGGGGGGTTCTACTCAGGGGTGGAGCTTGCCAATACCCCACTACCACGTACTGTTTTGCTAAATGCTATAGTAGAAATCTAAATTGTATAGTTCCCTGTTTATAAGTACCGCCCTTATGGAGCGATGCATTCGAAATGACATACGTCTGATGCGTTAAGTGCTAATTGTCTCTTTTCAGGCTACACATACTCTACGTAACGTAGGTGCTAGTAATATTTTGTATGATTTATTTAGTCTGGTGTCTAGGCGCCACAGGAATGTAGATTGTAAGTTTTTTTAGTCTGACATGTGTTCAATAAGTTAATATGTATGTAAGATGGAATTCTGATTAAAAGAAATATTACTTAGTGCCTATGAATACTATATAATAATAATAATATTTTGTTGAAAGGCACTAATGTCATCGTCTTGATTATCATTTCCATTGGCCGTATTGAAAATCACAGGATAATTATTTATATCTATAGGTACTATTATAATACAAGGTGGCCGGCAAGGTATCCGAGAAACCTCGTACATGAATTCAATGACTAAAGGGGCCCACACACTGCGGTTTTGTTCGACAGACTTGTTCGTCGAACTAACGATTTATCAAATAAAATAGTCTCGCATATTTTTTTTCCAAAAAAGATGCAGAATGACTGTACTTATAATATCATGTATTGAATGAAATTTCATTGTTTTATTATTATATATAAATTATTTAAAGTTTAATGTTTATTCATTATTATTCTGTAACTACATCTGTAAAATAATAAGTCCTATTTATGTCTGTTCTTTATTTACCATAACACGAAGAGTAATGTAGTTAAATTTTTAAAATAAAAGATATCCTTTCCGAGCAATTTCTGATTTACTTCAAATCTTTTTATAACTGTCCGAACACTGAATCCTTTGAGAGTAATTTTTTGCTAGGTCGTAAATTACTCTTTTGAACGTCTACCAGTCTGGTACAATATCTGACCATCTGTACAGAGGAAGTAGGCACCATCTATATCCATCTCATTTTCTATATTAGTTTTACATTATTTTTAACTCACTTATAAATGTCAGTAGTATTTTATCTTGATAAATGTAAAATAGTGGGAGAACTAAAAAAGCTAGTATTATTTATGAATCATATGTAATGTTTTTGTTTAAGTTTGTATTTATGTAAAAGTTATAAAAGCCTGCCAGAGAATGTGTACAATTTTATGAAATGTAATACAAAATAATATAAGTAAATTTTACAAAAAGAAAATATACATTCATTTTATAAAGTTAAACCAAGGTTACTAGATAATGTTTTCAATTTTATGAAATGTAAAATAATATAAAAAAATGTTTAATCAAACACCTACTCAAAACCGTAATAACGATTTCTGTATTCCGAATATCGCTCGTAAAGTGAATCCCCACCTAAACAAAGTAACACTAGCACTAACACAGTCTTGGATTGCAAGGATATATCAAATATTTGACTGCAGGTGGCGTATTAAAGCAGTGCCAAAAATGCATTTCGTTCTTATCAAATTACACATTTATCTTAATAAATACGAAAAAATGTTGCTAGAAATTAATGTTCACAATAATATGTTATACGTCGGTACGCATTTTATTTTTCGATTATCTATTTATATTTAATTTTTTATAACAATTAATAAAAAATTGAAAAAACAAAATGCCTAGGGACGTGTAGATAAACATTATAAGAATATTTCATCTAAATCATTTTTGCATAAAGTTTAAAGATAGCCTGTAATCTGTAAATATTTGAAAATGTACCTATACAACACCCTTAAGAGAAGACGTGGGCTATTTTTTACTATCAAAGTTTAATATTTAGTGCACATTCAATATGAGTTCAGAAACATCTGACGATGAGTTATTGTAAGTTTAAGCTAATATTTTATTTTTATTTATTTACATAAAATTATGTAGATATCAACCTTCTACTTCGCGCGCCATGACTCCTGTAAAAAAAAGAAAAATTAGACAGGAAGCACCTAGACAACATGTATACGCCCAGAAATTTAAAATGGAATGGCTTGGAGATCCTCGCTTCAGAAGTTGGCTACTGGAACATCCTAAAGACAAGTTCCTCTGCAAGTGCCAGGCATGTTATGTTGAGCTGAAGTGCGGGAAATCAGATTTAGAAAAGCATGGAGCAACCGCAAAACATAGAAAGAATATTGGTAAAATACAGGGCGTGCAAAATGTTAGCACTTTTTTAATTAAAGAAAACCTGCATAAACGAAGCATTACTGAAGCTGAAATAAAACTTTCAATTTTTTTCGCGCATCATAACGTAGCATATCAGGTTGTAGAACATCTAGTTCCTCTTTTAAAAGAATGTTTTCCGGATTCAAATATATTAAAGCAAATTCATTTAGGACGTACGAAAGCTATAAATATTATTAAAAATGTAATTGCTGAAAAGGAAATTCGAGATTTGTCTAACGAATTACAACAAAAATATTTTAGCATTCTAATTGATGAAAGTACCGACATTTCAATGAATAAACTCCTATGCGTAGTTGTTAAATATGTAAACAATTTTGGCAAAATTTCTGATAAATTATTAGAATTAATAACTATTGATGCTAAAAATTGTAATGCACAAAATTTGTATTCGGCATTTAAAAATTGTTTGCAATCAAAAAATATTCCAGTAAAAAATATCATAGGCTTAGCTTCTGACAACGCGAATGTAATGTTAGATGTAAATAATTCTTTTATGACCCGACTGCAGTCTGAAACTAATGCATTAATTATATTACCTGTATGTCACTCTGCAGCTTTAGTGGCTAGTAAAGCATATACAAAATTACCACGCACGCCTGAAGAATTAGTACGTAGTATAGCTAGCTACTTTTCACTTTCTGCAAAAAGAACTGCACAACTAGTAGAAATGCAAGACTTTTTTAAAGTAGAGCAAAAAAAATGTTAAAATTGTCAGCCACGAGGTGGTTAAGTATGCAACATGCAATTAAAATACTAACTGACAACTGGCAAATTCTTTTGGAACACTTTAGACTTGCTAGTTTAGAAGAAAACAGTAAAATGGTACAATTTATATTTGATGAATTAAATAATAGTTGTACAAAAGCTATATTACTTTTTCTTAATTATATTTTAGATTATTTCAACTCTTTCAACGCCTTATTCCAAGGAAAGAAACTATTAATTAACCAACTATCATCCGAATCAAGAATAATATTTAAAAATATAATCAGACATTTTGTATTCCGCAGTATCTACATGATTTGAAAGTTAAATGTACAGATCGCAGAAATTTTGTATAATTAAAACTAATAGATTTGGGACTCGAATGTAATTTGTTTATTACAGACTTACCTGAGACAATCCAAACGTCAATCCGATAATCATGTTTAAAATTCTTTATAACAGCATCAACTGATTTACACTCACGATTACCGCTTACAGATCCATTTTTTGATTGCTTACAATTTTTAAAACCAGAAGTTGCGTTAAGTACTACCAAAAATGATAATTTAGCATCTCTGCAACTGACACATTTGATAAACAAAAAGTTGATACTGAATGGAAAAAAATTGCTATATGTTTTAGTGAACAAAAAGGAATTTTTTGAAACTTTCTGTTGAAGAATTTTGGTATGCCATTAAAACATATAAAAATTTTCAAGAGCAATATGAATTTTTAAATATTGCACATCTAGCTAGTCTATGTATGTCTTTACCGCATAGCAATGCACACACCGAGAGAGTATTTTCAGTTGTCACTGATGTTAAATCTAAAAAGAGGAATAAATTTGGAAATGAGGTACTAAATGCTATTTCAGTTATTAGATTTTCCTATACTGGAAATGACCATTTAAAACTGTTGCAATCAACGCAATTGTATAAATGAATAAAAATATACATTATAGTTATTTATTTTTTCTATATGTAATACTCATCATTTTGAAAATGTATGTACATATTTAATACCTACTATTTGAATAAACTTTTCCTGCTTGAATGTTTGTTTTTCTTATATAAATTTATAGAAAAATATTTAGGGAATTCTAGGGAATTTTTGAGGGACAACGAGGGATTTTTGACTATGGTCGTCTGGCATCACTGTCTCATGCATTCAATATGTTCCAAAATTGAGGTTATAAGCCAGCCTGACGAGTGTTAATAAATACGAAACCGGTTGTGGGTGCGTTACAGTTGCAATAACATTTCTTTACGGCATAGCTTATTTATACTTGGGATAAGCTGAATTTATCGAGATTAAGAAAATCTAATAGACTGTGAAACACAATCATACAGTGTTTATTTAGATCAACTTTTTACCTGTCATTTGACATTTAGTTGTTGAAGTTACGTTCGATATAACTCAGCTACTTATTTTTTAAAAGAAAAACAATGGAATTAGCCAAAGAGCACTTTCGAATCATAATTTACTATGATTCTAAGAGAGGTTTAAGTGCTTTTAATTGCAAAGAGAGTTTAGATTCACACTGTAAAAAATTTTAGGAAAATTACACAAATATTTACGTAAAAGTTACACAAAGAAACGTGTATGTGTTCCAATGTGTAATTTTCATGAAAAGCAGATGCAAATATGCACATTCGATAGTAAAATTACGTTCATATTGACTTTTATTCTTTTTTTGTAAAAAAAGTTAAAACCTATGTAATATTTCGAATCCCTACGTAATATACATATATATACACTCACCGGCAAAATAATCGATCCACTCAAAAAATTGATGAAGTTTGTTCGTTAATAAGTTTGTTATTTTAAATTCAATTTAACTCATTTTTTTTGCATATTGTAGGTAAATTTAAATGTAATCTATCACATCTTTGGAATTTTAAGAAAATTTGGCATACATCATTTTATACGGGTGACACAAAGTCTGTTTTTTTTAAATCAACTTTAAAACCACATATGGATTGTCAAAGTTGCTCCACCTTGTATTTTCTTATTTTGTAAACAAGACACATCATTTCTTTACAATTTCTTCTTTTATTTATTATAATAGCTTAATTTTTGTAAAGATACAGGGGTTTAAGAAAAATCTTACATTTTTACATTTTTCCTATGGTACTAACAATAAGTTTACGAATTTAACTTAACACCGAATATAATGAAAAGGAAATGAAAAGAAAATGAAAAACATAAAACATAAAATTAATACGAAGTGTTTCCTCCACATGCACGGATAACAGCTGCAATTCGTCTTGGCATACTCTCAGTTAAGTTTTGAATGTAAGCCTGGTTGATTTGATTCCATTCTTCAGTTAGAACGTCACTAAGCTGCTGTAAATTTGCAGGCGTTGGTACACGAGATCGTATTTTCCTCCCAAGTGCATCCCAAACATGCTCAATTGGGTTTAGGTCTGGGCTTAGAGCAGGCCAATTTACTACTGGGATTTCAACCTCGGCTACAATTCTGGCAACATGCGGTCGGGCATTATCATGCATCACCATGAAATCATCTCCGATGAACGGTGCAAAAGGAACAATATGTGGCTCTAAAACCTCTCTTATGTATCTATCGGCTGTCATGGCTCCCCCGTTCATTATAACCAAGTCCGTCTGAGTTTCAAAATTTATGCCACCCCACACCATTACCGAACCGCCTCCATAACCTACTCTAGAAAAACAATGGTTTTGAAAGAAACGTTCACCAGTTCTCCGGTAAATTCTTTCACGTCCATCTGGTGTTCTAAGACAAAATCTTGACTCATCCGTGAATAGGATGTTGCTCCATTCTTCGTTACCCTAATTTACATGTTCTCTAGCAAATCTAAGGCGTTCAACTCGATGGTGTCTCAATAACTCTAGACCAGTTGCAGGTCTCCTAGACCGCAGTCCAATATCAAACTGCCACCTTCTTATTGTTCTATTACTTACTTGAACTTGCCTTACGTCCTCTAATCTGTTTTTCATTAGTAACTTTTCTGTCCCTCAAAACATTTAACGTTATAAAGCGATTATCTCGCTCACTAGTAATTTTTTTTCGACCACAATGATTTCTTCTTGTGTATACACCAAATTCATTAAACCGTTTAACAGCTCTTTGAACTTTACATCGTGAAACTCCCAACACTCTGGCCACATAATACTGTGACCTACCATCCTGAATCAAAGCAACAGCTCTCGCTGCGTCAGTTACAGAAAGATATATTTTAAATTACTATTCGACAAGAAACACGTTCAAAAGCGTAATTGACAAGTTTTAGATTTCACAACTGACAGTATTTCAATAGCCCTCTATGCAAAAACGATAAATTCGTAAACTTATTGTTAGTACCATAGGAAAAATGTAAAAATGTAAGATTTTTCTTAAACCCTTGTATCTTTTACAAAAATTAAGCTATTGTAATAAATAAAAAAGGAAATTGTAAAGAAATGATGTATCTTGTTAACAAAATAAGAAAATACAAGGTGGAGCAATTTTGACAATCCATATGTGGTTTTAAAGTTGATTTAAAAAAACAGACTTTGTGTCACCCTGTATAAAATGATGTACGCCAAATTTTCTTAAAATTCGAGAGATGTGATAGATTGCATTTCAATTTACCTACAATATGCAAAAAAATGAATCAAATCGAATTTAAAATAACAAACTTATTAACGAACAAACTTCATCAATTTTTTGAGTGGATCGATTATTTTGCCGGTGAGTGTATTACATATACATCATTATGTAAAAATACAAACTTCAAATGGAATATCACAAATTAACTTTTATTAAAATACACATTAGTGTGTAATTTTACATAGTGATGTAATTTTACGTGATAATCCATGTGAAATAGTTTCCTATTATAGTATGTGTAATTTTACACAAAAATTTTTTACAGTGCAGTTTTTAGTGAACAAGCACCTTCCTTGGCTACAAGAAAGGTGCTTGTTGCAAGGAGGAATTTGAACGCGAAAGGAATTCTGTTCAGCATTAAAAAGGTACCTCCTACGACTGTTATCGACAAAAACATTGCTGGTGTTTGAAAAGTATTTGAAGAAGACAATAAAGCCGCTTGTGCGGTAATAGGGCATCGATTCATAATTGGATACTCAGCTGTTGAAACAATCACACACGATCACCTGCGTTTAAAAGAAGTGGTAAGTCGTTTTGTGCCACTTCACCTTCCTCACTTCCAAATAGCAGAGCGTGTGAGAATTTGCCATAAAACTTTAAATTTCTGAAATAATGGCGGGCATCATTTTTTCCCCAAAATAGTGGCAGATGACAAAACTTTTATTCCCTTTTTCGACCTTACTACCCGCCAAGAAATTCGTGCATGGATTCGCGAAGATGAGAAAACTTCTTCAGAAGTACGAGATTAGTAAATGCAATTAAGCTAGATGGACAAAAGACAGTTACACTAAAATATGTTTTTCTGAAGTGTTCAATAGAGTTCCAGGTAAGGGAATTATGCTCCATCATGATAATGCATCGTCCCATACGGCTCTCCAATTTTTGGCTGAAAAAATACAAAAGTAATAGAACAACCGCCATACTCACCTGATTTGATAATCTGTGACTTTTAGCTATTTTTTCGGCTTAAACGCAATTTGCGAGGTAGCAGGTTTTTGTCGGAAGTTGGCGTGTTTATGTTGAAGATATTCCGAAAGAAGATTCGTTTAGGGACTTTTAAGCAATGGAAAAAAGGAATGGTCAAGTGTATCATTGGTGAAGGGAATTACATTGAGCATATTTAAAATAAAAACCTCGAAAAGATTAACCGTGTTTTTTATTCTCAATAATTTCAGCTTGTCCATCGTAGTGATACTATAATAATAATATCGTGCAGTCATTTGCAAAAGTTTAAGACCATTAGCGGATTTTTCCTCTTGCCATAAACAGTGCTGATATGTAATTATTCAAATGACTTAAAAAAAAACTTCACTTACGGTTGCAAAGAAGCAGAAGTTGAATTTTCAGAAATTAAAATAACTTTGAGGATAATTATGAAGCTGTCAAAGAATTTAAAATTCCGGAAAAAAATGCGCATCTTGAGAGAAGCGGTCCCGCGCGAGAAACGAGTGTTTATGACGATCATGTGATAAGATGGGTAGATGGACATACGATATCTAAGAACCACCTGCAATAATATTACTCACTCTGGCTGCAAGGTGTACCAACGTTAGTTAGAATATTATTTTATTTGAACACAGATTTTACTTTATTATCCTATAAACCTCCAATCTAATTTGTCTATAGGTGGTCTTAAATTTTCGCAAACGACTGTATTTCTTTTTCCAGTAACATATGTAAAAAATACAAGGATTAAGTAAGAAGTTTGGTAAAAATAAAACGAGGAATAATTCTGTCGACAAAAAGACAGCGGAACGTCACAGGTCATATGAGAAACCATAGTCGTTAAAAAGGGACAAATAGATAAACATTCGGGAAGACTCCCAATCAGCTTGAAGCGCTCACAAACATACGCGTATGTTCGAGAATATTCTAGTTGCCTATTGCGGCAGGTATATAAACCACTCCGGTCAACAAACGTATCAGTTCATTTTTTAATTCAATTCGTAGTGAAGGAAAAGAATCCATATACATAAGATATCTGGTGTAAAAAAAAAACGAAAACTGGACACACTGTGCAATGAAACAATTTCTGTTTTAAAAGAATACGTATAATATCAAGCGGCAGTATTCCAGTAAGCATTTCGCTCAACATAACTCACTCGCAGGTAAGTTAAGAAAAGATAAAATTCAAAAGCGTATAACTGATTTGGGTAAACAGCAACAAATGTTCCATAAACAAAGATTCCATCTGTAAGTGTTGTTAAAGCTAGCTTTATAGTTAGTTCCAAAGTAGCGGAGGCATCGATGTCATTCGCTGAAGAAGAGTGTGTCAAAGAATGAATAGTAGCTGTCGCAGAACTTTTATGTCCGGAAAAGAAAAAAGAATTTGAGAAAGTAAGCTTAATGCGACGTACTGTTGTTCGGCATATAGATATGATGACTGGTGATATCAAAAAAACGTTAGCCGATCGTATGGCTGCTTTCCAAGCATTTTCGATGGCTTTGAACGAGAGTACCGACTTATCAGATACAGCCCAACTAACCATTTTTATACGAGGTGTTGATGAAGAATTTACTGTGACAGAGGAATTACTGGCTTTACGGTCGCTACAAGTGATCACTACTGGAAAAGATATTTCTGCCGAAACGTAAAGTACTTTTTGTACTCGCCGCCTGTAAAGTGACATTTGGCGCATGTGTAGCTCGACTGGGAAATACGTTTTCCCGGTTGAGGCGACTGTAAAAATTGAAAAAAACACTGGCACTTTGGGACATTTAAAAAAAAATCTAACTTGGTAGTAATAAAATTTAGTCTATAAAATACTACTTCCCTCCACTATTCTTCACTAAAAGTTGGGGAAATAGGAGTAATAATTAAAAATTCTGCCAAAAAAATTGTGGCGCCATCTATTTCATGACATTTTAAGCGACATCTTAAGCAAGATTCAAGCGCCATCTATTGACATTAATCAATAATATTTCTTTAATTTAATGTTAGTACAAAAAATATTGTACAAACCACTTGCGTGAAGACATCTTCCACGCATTCGCGCAATTAAAAGCACTCGCTTCCTGCGGTCGCTCGTGCTTACACTGTGCGCTCATGCGGGAAAACAGTCTTCCCGCACTTGGTTCGTAAATAACTATTTGAACAGTATGATTTGCAGAGGTGTAAATTACTTGGAGTTTGTGCAGATGGTGCACCTTCTATGGTGGGTTCACGAAAAGGTTTTATCGGAATACTGAAAGAAAGAGCAACCGCTATGAATATGCAAAATGATGATTTAATAATTCTACATTGCATTATTCACCAACAAAACGTGTGCTCTAAGACCATTCGACTGAAGAATGTTATAAATGTGGTAGTAAGCGCTATCAATTTCATTCGATCCCGCGGACTTAACCATCGCCAGTTTAAAGAATTTTTGGATTAACTCTCTTCAGAACATGATGATGTGACATACTATTGCAAAGTTTGCCAAGCAAAGGTCTTCTTCTTCTTCTACTACTTAGAGATCTGTCGATCTGTTAATTCTGAAGTTGCCCCTGCGTCTTTTCCTGAGAGGTAGATAGCCAGCTATCTCTCCATCTCTTAGGTAGCCTTCCGATAGGTCTGTAGCCGGGCGGGTTGTTCTCTAGGACTATCTTCGGAAGTCTGTTCTCGTCCATCCGTCTTACATGGCTGTACCACTGCCTCTTACGCTGTCTTCCCCATCTCACAATGTCTTGTATCTCGCATTGTTTCCTGATATCCGAGTTTCTCACCCTGTCTCTTCTTGTCTTCCCCACTATTGTTATCAGTGTTTTCATATCGGCGACCCTTAGCATGTGTTTCGTCTTGTTGGTGTCTTCGCGGACTTCTATACCGTACGTCATAATCGGTCTGATGCAAGTCCTGTAGATTCTAATTTTGCTATCTTTTAGCATGTACGGGTTTGACCAGACTATATCTCGTAGGCATCCAGATAGTGCGGATGCTTTGTTAATTTGGCTCCTCAGGTCTTTAACTGGGTCGTGAGTACTTGATATGTCTATGCCCAGATATCTTAATTTCATCAGCTGTTCTATGGGATTATCCTCCACCACTAGCTTGCATCTGAGCGGATCTTTCGTGATTGTCATACATTTCGTTTTGTTGATAGAAATGTTCATATTGAGTTGGCGGCTCACTTGGAAGAACCTGTAGAGTTGTTTCTGTATCTCGTTTTCTGATTCGGCAATAATTGCCGCATCATCGGCGTAACACACCATACCAATTCTTTTGTTGCCCAGCCTATATCCGAGGTTAAGATCTGTTTGTTACTTTGTTTATAATTTTATCCATAAGAAGATTAAACAAAAAGGGACTTAGGCTGTCACCCTGTCTAATTCCTCCCGGTGTTGGGATGTTGTCAGTGAATTGATTTCCTACTTTAACCTTTGTTACGTTATTGTTATTCCGGTTATGGATTATCTTTGTTATGTTCGCCGGTGCCTCATTTTCCATCAATATATGCAGAAAGTCTCCCAAACGAACCCTGTCAAACGCCATTGTTAGGTCAATGAAACAAATGTACGCTGGCATACTGTACTCTATAGCCTTTTCTTTGATTTGTTTTATTGTGAATACTGCGTCTGTTATTGACCGCCCCTTTGTGAAGCCCTGTTGTTCTTCAACAATCTTAATTTGCATTTCCAGTTTGTCCTTGAGAATACTCGTGAATAGCTTCATTGCTGTATTTAAGAGGGTTATTCCTCTTTAGTTTTGTGGGCAGGTTTTCAGCCCTTTCTTAAAGAAGGGTATGGTGATGCTATTATGCAATTCGTCTGGTGTTTCCGTCTCGTCTAAGATTTTGTTAAATAGTTGCGACAGTTTCTGTGTGAGTTCAAGGCCTCCATATTTTAAAAGCTCGTTGGGGATGTCATCCGGGCCGGGTGATTTTCTGGTTTTTAATTTCTTGAGTTTTGCTTCTATCTCCTCGTCAGTGACTGTGCCATTCATATCTGTTTCGTATGGATTTATATTTAGCGTTTCTTCGGCATCGTAAAGCTGTTTGAAATGCTGTTGCCATGTATGTATTGGCACTTCTTTGGTCTGCACGAACTCGTTAACTTGTTTTTTTCTGTTCCGAAGCATTTTCCATACTTTCCTTTGAGCGCCATACAGGTCGTAGTCCATGTCGCTAGTAAATTTAGCCCAATGTTCTCTTTTGATTGATTTTATTCTTGCGTTTACTCTGTTTCTTACTTGGACATATTCTGCGTGAGTGTTTTCCGACGGTGCGCTTTTGTATGTTAGGTAGCATTTCCATTTTAATTCAGAGAGTTCTTTTGCGTCTTGACAAAACCACGGTTTGGTTTGGTTTGTCGCGTTCATATTAATTTTACGCTTGCCAATAGCTTCCTCTGCTGCTTTGTTGATGCATTTCTCAACAGTTTGCCAGGTCTCTTCTACTCCCCATTCTGGTTTTAAATCTGCTTCTTTTAGTTTGTTAGTGATCCTGTTCTCATAAAGGAGTTTTGTGCTCTCCGTTGTTAACGACTCCATATTGTACTTTTCGATGTACTGTGGGGGTTTTCTCTTTTTTTGTGGACGTTTTAGTAGTATCTTGCATAAAACAAGATTGTGATCGGTCCCAAGGTTGGCCGATGTTAGGGCTCTAACCTCGAGTACTTGTGGGGGTGTTATCACTCGGTTTGTGAGTATGAAGTCTATCATCGATCCAAGCAAAGGTGAAATGCTAAAAAGGTTTTGTGACCTTAAAAAGGAAATGTCCGATTTTATGGAAATTAAGGAAAAACCATAGTGCTGGAAATATGTGATCCGGCATAGCTGTGTGACTTAGCATTGCTGGTAGGCATCACAGGACACATAAACGACTTGAACTTGAAGCTTCAAAAACAAAGTGAATTGGTAAACGAGTTGTACAGCCAACTAAAAGCGTTTCAAAACAAAATTCGGGAAAGACAAATGAGAAGTGAAAACTGTTTTCATTTTGCAACACTATCCAGTCACGAAAATATTGTTTACGGTCGCTATGCTGAAGAACTGAAACTGCTGAAAACACGTTGAATGTGAACAGTTTTTTTCAATTGTGAAAATGAATAATAAAAGTAAGCATTGCATTAGGCTTACAGATGAGAATTTAGAAAACACTTTGCGTCTATGTACCAGTGGAATTGACCCCAATATTATCATGTTGTTTCTGAACTTCAATCTCAAGCCTCTCATTAATTTCTCCTTGTTTATCTTTTTTTCATTAAGTAGCTCTTGTATTATCTATGTATTATAAAAAATGTGTGAACTTTTATCGCTTTTTATTTACTACTACTTATTATCTACCTACGGCCCGCGACTTGATTAATGTCCTGTAGTTAGGCCCACAACCAAACAAACGTTGACCATACCTGATCTAGATCATCATTTCTACATTGAATAATAAAACATAATAACCTACATATATAACATACAGTTAGGTATGTATTACTTTTTTTATAAAGTAACTACATTCTTAAGTACTGACTAAGCTCTTATATAAATAATAATCTGTATTTATTGCTATTTATTAAAGTAAGAGTCACGGAAAGATGTACATATATATACTTTTTGCGAAACCCAAAAATCTGTCAGCATGGAAAAGATGACATCTATAGAAGATTACATTTTTCTCTATTTTATTAATTCAATGAACATTTATTAAATCTCATTGTTTAATACCATTAAAGAAGATATACGATTGCATGATAACATCTGAAACATTTCGTGCTCTAATTCTGAGCAATTACTCGTTAAAAATGATCTACGACATCATTTTGCGACCATTTATTATAAATAATGTCCAACTTGCAGCGCGATAATCTGTTTTAATTAACAAAGCAGCAACTCTTGTGTCATAAATTCTCCTTCTTTCTTTCATTGACAGTCTCTGGTGAAAGCTCGTTGGGGAACATGGGACAAGGCAGCGCGGCGTCTCATATTATTATTAATAGCCGAATTCCAATGATAATTTGACAACATCTCAGGAAATATATTATTTAAGATACAATCGATCCTTATAGAATAGAAATTAGGAGTTCAATCTTAATTTTTCATAAGTAACTAAACGAACGAAATATTAATGGTAACTACGCTTTCTACAAGAGAGACTATTTATCACATCTTGTCAAGTAGCCAAATTCATATAATAAAGCTTAAGTGAAGGATATAGGGCAATAAAAAGTTGAAAAGAACAATCAATAAGTCAAGGGGGATAATACATCTTTATAAGTTAACTGCGTATGTGTTTTAATACCAAGTAATATAATGTCTTTGTAATTAATCTAGGATTTTTACGTTTTGTAATTTCCACCCCCGCATGACTTCAAATTAATAATCAAATTTAACATTCAAATCCCATACGCGCAGTTTAGAAGGTTTTCTAGCAGTGACTTTGAAAGTTGTCGACATATACTAATTATTCCGGGTTACTAATGATATTTCATCATTTTGGCAATGATGTAGTTGCACGTAAGCATGATCATATGATTATAAAATTAAATTTATTTTGTAAATTAAATATTTAGGTACGACACTGGCGGTAGAACAAATTGGAAACTTAGAACGCTTCTAAGTTTCCAATTTAATAAAATAAAAATTTCTAAATCGTAAATCAATTACAGATACCCATTACTATATAAGTTAGAAATAACTCACACTTTGTCTTGTATGATAAAAGTCTTGCTTTTTCTAAGTAACAATGACTGCGAGATTACAAGATTAGACCTGCATTGACTTTTTGATGGGGAATCCTTAAAAAAATAGTGCATAATAAGCACAATTTAAAGTTGCTTTCCAAACGATCATTTCAGAAATTCTATTGAATGTTAAAAAGTCATCTACATTGAAATTTCGCTTGGGCATTGAAAGAAACAGACACCATTTTGAGATTTTGTTGTTTTCCGACTGATATTCATCATTTTAATATTTTACATCAAGGGCCGGTCTTTATCTGCCATTAAACCTCCTAATAAGTTTATTTAGCAAATAACTTATAAACTGCTTGAACCTCATATTTCTATTTAGTAGGTACTTATGACGCCGCGCCGGCGTGGACGTCTCGTAGTGATTAGCTGACCAGTAATATACGCTTTCTGTCATTTATTAGACAGCAGAGTTAAATTTAGTGATCAGCTGACCGGTAATATACAGGGTTAGTCAAAAGTATAGAATGGACGGTTTATTTCCGTAATATATAAACTTTATAACAAATTGTCTGTAACATAAGTTTTTTTTCTAATTATTCTCCATTTCTTAGCTTACTCTTTGTTTTTGTATGCAAACGCATTTCCATGGTAATGCATTTTTTTTAAATGGCAAGCAAGCAGTTCTTTTGCTGATTTTCATTCCTCTTGTTTTTCATGAATTTTTTTCATACACTTGAATAAGAAAATTTCTGTGTAAAATCAGAATTTCCTAAAAACGGCAAAATGTGATATGAAAACAGATTCTACAGTTTTTAATACTCCTTTTTATTCATTTGAGCCTCTGCCTCGCTAGTCATTAATCATGTCATTGTGAAGTACAGCTCAACACATATAAGTTGAGCGATCATCGACGCAGATCAAGAAGAGAGAGAATGCACGATAGAGATGCATACATCTGTAACAAATGCATGCATGTACATCCCGCTATTACCACTATCCCCCTTGTCAGTAAACAGTAAACACTGACACTGAACTTCCAAAATAAAATAATCACGTTGTTCTATCACTTATCACTCTCTTACTTATTGGAGGTATATAGCAGTTTATCTTGTCTATCAAAATCCATTTGAAGTTGTTTCGGACAATTTTACCAAATTTCTGATACCAACATAATAAATATTTTTGCATTGAACGTATTTTGCCTAATATCGCCGAGTCGTTTTGGCAACCGACACGGTCAAACTACAAACTAAAGACGACGATTCAATACCTACCACCACAAATTTCGATCGGCCGCGGAACAATTTCAAAACAATAAAATTAAACTAATTAATTAATATTTCAGGATATATACCTGCCCACAGTAAATACTATTACATAAAAGCCAGTTACAAATTAAATATTATAAATAAAGCTATTAAATACCGCGCGATCATTTAAATTCTAAATTAGAGCAGGCTGTGAAATTTAAATTAAGTTGGTATATAAGTACTAATTTACAATTTGAATTGTCAAAGTGACGTTTCAAAATGTTAATTAATCAATAATTGACATTCTGGACAACCTAATAAAAAAATCCCGCCTACTATAATTTAGAATTTAAATGATCGCGTGGTATTATTTTTTCTACACCTACATATATTTTATATAACATTTGGCTATACTGTTTAGGAGGCAAGCATTGTTGACAACTTTAAAATGTTTAGATGACAATTATAATAAACGTCAAAAGAAAATTACGACGAATGTCAAAAGATGTATGAATATTATTATGTTTGTCAGTCCTGAAATGGTTTTTGTAGGTTATATTATTTGACAGGCAAAATTTTGCAACATCTCAAATTTGACGCCATTTTAATTTAGTGGCGCATGTCGGTTGCGAGAGCGACCCAACATTATCTGATTACACATTACCGACACATCAATGTATTGACTATCAATGTAACCTGAAATCGAAAATTGTCATTACCATTATAACTTCCATATTCATTTTATAGGTTACAGTATTTGTCATGACTGCAAAGTGTTGATTTGAATCATATAATGTCATATGGTGAGCGATGGCGCAGGAATCATCTTTGCTGAATTAAACTGTATGTATTTATTTCAAAATTTTAAAACTCGTTAGTAAGATTTGACGTATAAATTACTTAATAGTTAATATAATACATTTCTGCTAGAGTTCATGAAATGCTCTTCATTTATTAACCCACAACCCACATAGAATTCGGTTGTTATAGGTGAGTTATTACTAAAAGAGTAGTTAATTAAAAAAATGCACCTTAGATATAAGAGTACATGCATTATTATAAATAAATAAAAAGCAATTCAAGAATTCACCCATGCGTAAATTCTGTTTTATTTCTGTAACAACGATCATAGCAATATGTATGTATTGTAACATTTTCGGGGTCGAAATAAACAACTCGTGCAATTCTTTTAAAACAGTCTGTATATTTTCACGCTTAAAACTAATCACAACATAAAAATATAAAATAAATGTCACGCACTTAAAACTACTACGAATAAATTAACACACGTATTTATTTCTATTACTGCTATTTATGTCTGTAATATTTATTTACTTCTTGAACTATAATAACACTGCACCATTCACTGTATTTATGTTTATTTGCACTGTACGAATACTACTGAATGAATTAATCTTTCTGGGCACCGGCCGCTTTTTATATCGGCATATAAGACTCTGGAAATATACGCGAAAGTTCTCTCTTTCTTCTCGATGTTTGTAGTAAATACGAGAGAGACTTTCTGTCGCTTACACATTACATATATGTGGATGATTTATGACTTGTTTACGGTGCGTCGCGCCGATGTTTACTTTTCTTTTGTGGCCTTATTTCTTTACAGTATGTATATACGGTTGCGGCCAATAAATATCGGGCAGCAATTTTTTTGATTGTAAACATTGTCATTATTAATCCGTCATCTTATATGTCATATTATTAATTTTTCATCTCGAGAAAAGTCATGCCTCCTCATTTATCCTCCGTAGAGAAAGCTAAAATTGTTACCTTACTTGAAGAAGGTTTCATGTAAAAGTCATTAAATGTCAAATAAGTGCCCAATATTTATTGGCCGCAACTGTACATAAATACATGAAAATGCGGGTAATATAACCGAGAGTCTTCTCCAGCAAAATAAAAAAATCGAACGATATATTATATTCTTAGAACGTTATCGTTTTCTGAAAAAGAAAATACAATTTATACACGACAACGAAACGTTTTCATTCATAAACGCCAGCGTTGTGAATAAATTAAAATTTTAATCAACGAACAATGAATGTTTCGATCCGAAAGCAACCTTTGTAAGTCTACACGGTCACAGTGAATCGATAATATTGCAACCTTAAAAATTCTAATCTCTTACATACACTGCGTTATAAATCTTAGTTCAATTAACGAAACGAGTTACGTCATTAACAGCTACTTCGGTCCAAATATCATAAAATTATAAAAATGACTACTAATTCTAGCAATACTCTTGATTAAGTGAATATAATAGTATTATGTTACAGTTACTGTGCATAGTTGCAATATAAGTTTGCATGCATTTCATTTCTGTCAAATGTCTTTTGTGAACGAGTTCATTTTCATATTTACTAGTTTCATTTTCACTGCATTTATACGTTAATATTATATATAAATATCAGTTTCCACAACTAAACCATACGTAAATGAGCAAAAAGATCACTCACTGATTAACCATGTATTTCGAAATAAAAAGTATAATAATGGACCCGTTAGCTGTTCAAGACGTAATATTTTCTATTAATTATATTATAAACATTAATATTGTTATTATAGAAAGTAGAAAGTGCTTTAAGTGTCCATATTACAGCAGTAAATAGAATTTCAGCTACGTCAAAACATGTTTAAGATTTTACTCATTACGCAATTAGAAATACAGTATATGACATGTATAAAAACAGTATATTTTAATGATGATCCAGTGAGGACGCGCGGGTTGGAACAAATTCATCTAAAATGTTTCGTCTTGTTTTAGGGAAAAACTCTCGGATAATTCGATTTTTATTTTTAGCTGCGGTTTTTCTGATGGTAAATTGATGTACAAAGGCTGGTTCAAAAATAAGTTACGATGTCATTTTTTTTTTCAAATGAAAACATGTTTTTTATTTAATTTGTTAATTCTGCATCGAATTCTAAGTATGTTTCATGTACCATATCCTATACCCAAACTCAACAGTTATCGAAAAATTTACAATTGTACATATCAATAACTCAGACCGTATCCCACAAAATTTTGTTTTTTGTAAATCTAGCAAAACATTAAAATCTGTGTTTCTTTGCTTTTTTTTTTTGATTGTTGACTTGTCACCGTTTAGTCACATGGAAACTGTATGACAATGTCACTTAAAATATGTACTTGTCAAGTGCACTTGCAAAGTTTGACAGAATACCGCGTTTAACTGAGAAACAACGTATAGACATTTTGATGATGGTAGGATATGGCGACAAGACTCGAACTCAAGCTGCAGTTTGTGATTTGTTTAATGATAAGCACCCGGAGATTACACGATCAGTGGTTAGTAAGGTAGACAAAAAGTGTAGAGTCTTTGGCCACGTAAGAGACAATTACAATACCAACAATGTTACAGTTCCAGAAAACACATAATAATGCTTTGCTCGATTTACAAGAAATTCCTCACAAATCAAGTCGACAAGTAGCTGCAGAACTGTTAGTAAGTACAGTTCACAGACTGAGACGTGGCCGATGAGATGCCCCTCCCACAAGGTGCGCAGTGGATCCTTATAATATTAAGATAAGCACGATCAGTCAGGAAAAGTTGTCAAGCGTTACACATATATGTATCTCTTTCCAGTATATTACAATTTCTTATCTGCCTTTACTCGTTCGTCCGGCTAATGTATGCGATGATGAAAAAATGTTATCATTTCTTTTTCCGAATACTTTCTCTGTCACGCACTGACCTATAAATCTGCGCGACCTATAGGTCGGGGTCCTCGCATCGGCCAGGACTCAGTCTCTGTACTGTAAACCTTCTATTTTAAAATATCTATGTTGGATCAGTGTGGTTTATGTGGTGCAGTTACGCCATCTAGGATGGGCAAGTGACACTAGGGAGAGACAGTGGACAAGCGCGAAGGGTAGATCGTTCGGGGGTCAAAAGATCAATATAAATGTTATGTATAATATGTAAGATTAGAAATAAATGGTGTTTGAATAAACGAGTGTTTATTCTTTTCTCATAGAAGCACGCTAACTAAACATGGTGGCAGCGGTAAATTCGTAAAAAGAAGGAATAAATAAATGGAATTGGTAAATAAAACCAGGAAACAAAGAAGAAATTAAGCAATTAAAGAAAATGGCGGACGAAAATGCAGGATCAAATGCAGGAAATACGACAGGGTCCTCAGTTATTGGAAATACTGGGCTTTGTTTAAACGTAGTAACTCCAGAGAAATTCAATTTTTCCGCGCCAGGTTTGTGGCCACAGTGGAGGAAGAGATTTACTCGATACATGGCTGTATCAGGACTAAATTCCAAAAGTGAAGAAGAAAAGTGTGATATCCTTTTATACATTATGGGTGAGGAAAGTGAGCAAATTGTTATGCAGTGGCATACGAAACCAAATACATACCAGGAGGCACTGGATAAATTTGATGCATACTTTATGCCTCGAAGAAATATTATTTTCGAGAGATACAAGTTTAACTCTCTTAAGGGCGAGTCAGCTGATGCTTTTATAATGTCCTTACATTCATTGGCTGAGTATTGTGAATATGGTACTCTGAAGGATGAACTGATTCGGGATCGAATTGTTGTTGGAATGCTGGACAAGAGAACTAGTGAATGTCTTCAACTACAAGCAAATTTAACATTGGAGGATGCTGTAAATGCTGTTAAGCAGGCTGAATTACTGTCCAAAAAAGGAGTTATTTTGAGGCAAGGAAATCCAACGGGTGAGCTTATGGCAGTCTCGGGAAAACTGGGAAGACAACCGAGTAAACCGGGTTATCAAGAAAGAAAATACAGCACAACTCAAGGAACAAGTAGTTGCCACTACTGCGGGAAAGAATTGCACGCAAGAGAGAAGTGTCCAGCAAGGAAGTCTACATGTTCAAAGTGTAAAAAGGTTGGACATTGGAATATAGTATGTAAGGCCAAAAATATTAAAACTGTAGAGTGTATCAAGAATCAAGAAGGTATAAGCAATGATCATTTTATTGGTTTAGTTTTAGGTAACATATTAGATGTGAACGAGACATCTCAGTGGTATTGTTTATTAAAGATTGATACCATTGATAGTCCTGTTAAGTTTCTTATTGATTCTGGAGCTGATATCACTTGTTTGCCATACAGCTTGTTATCTGAAGAAATGAAAACTCAGTTACAGAAGTGTCATGATGTGATATCAAGCCCAGATGGTAGAAAGCTGGATGTAATTGGCAAAATACACACTGGAATATCATATCGAGCTGAAACTCTTTATACTGAGGTATTTGTGTTGAAACATTTGCAGATGCCTCTCTTGGGAAGACCAGGTATTGTGCGTTTAAAAATACTTAAACTTGCAGGTAATGTAAGTAGAACTGAGATACAGGGTGGGTCTCAGGTTCATCCCTTTACAGAGTTTCCTTCACTTTTTTGGGAAATTGGGCAATTTCGCGATGAAATTGAAATTAAAATAAAAAAGGATGCACAACCTTTTGTGCAAGCAGCTCCGCGTGTTGTTCCTTTACCACTTTTACCTAAATTGAAGTGTGAGTTGGATAGGTTACAAAAACTTAAAATTATAGAATCTGTAGAAGAACCTACACTTATAGTTGTGCCTAAGGGAGAAACGGTGCGGATATGCTGTGATTATACCAGACTTAATAAAAGCGTGTTGAGGTCACATTTTCCAATCCCTAAAGTTGAATCAGCTTTGGCACAATTAAGGGGATCCAAAATATTTTCTAAGTTAGACGCGAATTCAGGATTCTACCAGATTAAAATAAAAAAAGGAATGTCAAAAATTAACAACATTCATTACGCCATTTGGGAAATTTAAATTTACTAGACTTCCATTCGGGATTTCATGTGCACCTGAACACTTTAGTATAAAATTTACAAAAATTTTGCACGGCGTAAATGGATTAATTACTCATATCGATGATATTTTGGTTCACGGTAGTACAGTGGAAGAGCATGATAAAACACTTCGCGAGGTTTTGCGCAGATTAAATCGGGAAGGAATCACTTTAAATAAGAGAAAATGCGTTTTTGGGGTTCGGGAAATCAACTTTTTGGGACACATTGTTTCCGAGCATGGGGTGCAAATTGATCCAGACCGAGTTAGGGCTATTTCGGAATTTAGTATACCAAGTAATAAGAAAGAACTGATGCGATGGTTGGGAATGTTTCGCCGCTTGATTTATACCGAATCGTTCGGAAATTTTAGGACCATTGAATTACCTTTTAAAAAATGATGTAGCTTTTGTCTGGGGTGATACTCAACAACGTGCATTGGAAAGGGTGGTCGATTTATTGAAAAGCTCTTCATGCCTTTCTCATTATGATCCGCATAAAACAATAATTGTTAGTGCTGATTCTTCTTCATACGGAATTGGGGCCACTTTAATGGCACAAGGCCGCACACAGCACCGTGAAATTATTGCTTATGCATCACGCACCTTAACTGATGCGGAAAAGCGATATGCGCAAATCGAGAAAGAAGCGTTGGCATTAACGTGGGCATGTGATCGATTTTTTGAATATGTTATAGGTCTAGAACACGTCGTTCTGGAAACCGACCATAAGCCGTTAATACAAATATTAATGACTAAACCTTTGGATGATTTGACTCCAAGGTTACAGAGATTTAGGGTAAGACTTATGAGGTATAATTATACAGTAACATACACTCCTGGTAAAGACTTAGTTGTTGCGGATGCTCTTAGTAGAAGTCCGATTAAAAGTTCGGGTTCGGGAGAATTAGCTTGGGAAGCGGACGCATATGTAGCTTCAATTATTAAAAATTTACCAATCAAAGATAGATTTTTGTGTGAAATTGCGTCAGAACAAGATAAAGATCCAATATGTAAAAAGATAATGGAATTCGTATTATCAATATAGAACCGACTTTTCGGTTAATGAACATTTTTTACTCAAAGGATCAAGAATAGTAATTCCTCCATCATTACAAATGAGGGTATTGGAATTTTTACATTTGAGACATCAAAGGATATCTAAAACAAGAGAACGGGCAAAAATGTCAGTGTGGTGGCTAGGTTTATCCACACAGTTGGAAAATATGATTAGAAACTGTCCTAATTGTATAGAGGAACGAGTAAACTATAAGGAAACATTTTATAGGGATGAATCTGCAACTCGTGCTTGGCAAAAAGTGTCTGCAGATTTATTCAAATGCAAGGGTGGTTGGTTTTTTATAATAACAGATTATTACTCGAGGTTTTTTGAGATATTCCCGTTATCGAATATGTCACAAACTTCAGTAATTCGAAGGTTTAAGGAGGTTTTCTATCATAATGGTATTCCAGAAGTAGTCAGGTCTGGCAACGGGACACAATTTCAGTCCGAGTTCGGGCGATTTGCCAAGGAACTTAAGTTTGTTCATACTACATATAGCCCACATTACGCGCAATCAAATGGGGGAGTAGAGGCCGCGGTTAAAGTTGCGAAATCGCTTATAAAAAAGAATGACGATATTTATTCAGCTTTATTAGCATACCGAACAACACCTTTGGCAAATGGCTTTAGTTCGGGGGAATTGCTTATGGCTAGGAAGTTGAGAAGCTCTTTGCCTATTCTTCCAAGTAAATTAAATGATCTGATAAACACCCGACCTTCGATTCTCGGGGAGGATGTTAGGAAGGAAAGGCAAAGGGAAAATTATGATAACCGTCACAGAGCAAAAGATCTTTCTGAATTGTCAGAAGGTGACGGCGTTTGGATAACAGATATTCGGTGTTATGGCAAAATTGTTGGGAAGCTGGATGAACCAAGATCGTACGCGGTACAGACTAATAGAGGCTTGTATAGGAGAAATAGATGGTTTTTAATTCCGGCTCCTTATGTTAATATTCACTTGTTTGAAAATACTCAAACATCATCACTAGCGCCTAGTCTGTCTGAGCCTAGTAATGTAGATAGCAATGTTTCGGATCTCGGTTCTGATAGTGATTCAGTAGGGTTGCCAGAGGCAGCTATTTCGGATTCTGTTGTTAAACTAGAGGGTGCTCAAACAAATGGAGAACAGTTCCTAAAAAGCAGTCAAAACATGACATGCGAAAATGGCATTCGTAAATCGGGCCGTACCATGAACAGACCGAAATGGTTGTCTGATTATATTACCTCCTAGCTTACCTTTGTGTGTTTGGAAGAGGGGGGATGTTGGATCAGTGTGGTTTATGTGGTGCAGTTACGCCATCTAGGATGGGCAAGTGACACTAGGGAGAGACAGTGGACAAGCGCGAAGGGTAGATCGTTCGGGGGTCAAAAGATCAATATAAATGTTATGTATAATATGTAAGATTAAGAAATAAATGGTGTTTGAATAAACGAGTGCTTATTCATAGAAGCACGCTAACTAAACAATCTACACAAGAACAAATGCCACCCATAAAAAGTGCATTTAGTTCAGGAACTTGTTGAAGACGATCTCGACCGCGGATTAGAATTTTGCGAAATAATGATGGATAGATGCAATGCCAACCCACAATAATTAAGTAATATAGTTTTTTACGACGGAGGCAACATTTTGTTTGAATGGTTCGGTGAACAGGCAAAATTTTCGAATGTGGGCATCAGAAAACCCATATTGGAGAATGGAGCGTCAAATACAATTCCCCCAGAAAGTAAACGTTTGGGTCGGAATTATGGGTACCGCAATTGTGGGTAGGATTTAATTCAACCAAGGCGCATATTTCCCAGAAACATGTTTGTTTTTGTTATTTACTAACGTAAAAGTCGTTTCTAAATGTCGAACCGTGTTGATAACTACTGCAAATAAATCCCTTGTTACTTATAATAGCTTTTCTTCAGGCGCATAGTAATCCATTTTTACATAACAAACGTTACTCAGCTACCCGAAACGCGATTTACAAATGTGCTAGTCGGCTGGCTATCGTCCGTTTCTAGCAAACGAAATTCAAATGAAATGCGCAAGTGCAACTACTCTCCTTGTTGCACTGATTAACTTGCTTGCATGTTACACACGTTGACCTGCAGATAAAATGTTTGTTGTATTAGAAAAGAACGTTGTTTCTTGTTACATCTAAAGTATTAAACAAGGATAGTTACCTCTAATACACTCGACCAAAAGAACAGTTTGTATATTATTGCTTTCTCGTACTAACTCTTAAAATCTCTGTGTATCGTCCTTTTATAACAATAGTGAATACATCCTCAACTTGCAGGCAAGCCATTGGTATGATTTCTACCTCATATATTCGCTTGGAATGGATCCAAAGTTTCGTAAAGGCGTCTTTAAGCATTTAAATGGAAATACTATTTTTTCACACTAAACCGTCTATCGTCACGTCTCGTTCACGTTCTATGGTAAAATTCAAAAACGGCCAGTCTAATAATATACAAAAGTAGATCATGCATAATACAAAAACAGCTATAGCATACACCAACATTGATCTAGCACCCAATATAATGTCGAATAGATGCTATAAGTAACTAAAGTAAAAATTCACTTCGTCATCAAAATAGTAAGTGAAGTGATTCATGTTTTATACTGGGTGCGTTTTTTTCATTATTTGTATGGGGATCTCGAAAACCGTAAGAGATACGCATTAGGTTAAATGGAGAAAGATTTGCATCTTTATAAGCCTCATCCTGATACGTTTTTGTCATTTTTGTCAATTTAAGAAAATGAATGGTTTACTAGATATTTGCAAAAAATAAAAGTTCTCCAAAACCTTTTAAGTGCTATAACTCTTCTATTCTTATAGTTAGAAAAAAAATTTTAATATTGTTTTTAAGAAATTCAATTTCAAACAACATCTTCTTAAATGTTTAATTTTGCTTAGCATTTTTAAGTTAGCAAGCAAAGTCTACTTTTTTTAAATGGAAACCATAATTGGCTATGACATATTCTAATAGTGAATTTTTTTCTGCTTGCAATGATGTAAGGGTTGTAGAACTTATTTTAATAAATAACAGCACAATACACTATTATTATGTTTAACAAAAACCATGTCTTGCCATGGAAACGGCGATATTAATTATTGAAGCATTATGTTTACTTCATCATTGACAGTTCGTTCATTATGGTGACTATAGTTGGTTTTGTTAGTGATTTAGTTGCTTTACAAAGTTAGTTATAGTGTACACAAATATTGAGAAACTTGATATGATTGAATGTTACATTATTTGTAACAAAAATAGTAAAGAAGCCGCCGAACGCTATTTTTTATTGCATTTTGATCGCCCTCAACCATCGTTAGACACCTTCAAGAACTTATACAATAATTTAAAAGAGTATGGAAGTTTTGTTAAACCTAGAAATAAGGGTAATATTGGTGAAAACACGCAGATAAATGTTTTAGCTGCTGTTAATCAGAATCCATCAACATAAACGCGGCAAATTGCACAAGGCGCTGCTACTTCACAACGCACAGTAGTGAGAATTTTATCAAAACATAAGTACCATCCTTATAAAAAATTAGTTGGTCAAACTCTACACCCTGGAGACGATGAAAGACGATTACATTTTTGTGCTTGGTTCGTAAATATGTGCCATGAAAATAATAACTTTCCAATGCAGATCTTATGGACCGACGAAACACGTTTTACAAACTGCGGCATGTTAAATCGCCATAATGAACACCTGTGGGCGCAAATAAATCATCACCGTTTAGAAGAAAGGCGACCCCAGATTAGGTTTGGCTTCAATTTATGGTGTGGTGTTATTGGTTCGCAACTTGTTGGGCCATTTATTTTTAATGAAACTTTAACCGGAAATCGATATTTGCAATTTCTTAGGGAAGATTTCCACAATATCCTGGATAAATTAAATTTACAGACCGGTACAAATTTACGGTGGTTTCAACACGACGGTGCCCCACCTCACTATCAGGCACAGGTCAAAAGATATTTAGATGAATTATTTCCAAACTCGTGGATCGGCAGAAATAGTCTTGTTTTATGGCCTGCACGTTCCCCAGATCTTTCACCGTTAGATTTCTTCGTCTTTGGAGCAATAAAAGATCTCATATATGTGCGATCATATGCAACCCAAGAGGAGCTATTGGAAGCTGTTATTAATGTATTTGATAGCTTAGATGGGCGCAAAATTAGGAGAGCTATTAACTCAGTGTTGAAAAGGTTCCGTATGTGCGTCGATAATAATGGTGGGCATTTCAAACACTTAATGTAAATTTAGCGTGTTACGTGTTGTTAATAATTAATTCGTTTAGCGTTTTTATTGTTTCTTGTATTACATTGTATATTATAAGTTTCTTTTCTTTTCCATGGCAAGACATGATTTTTGTTAAACATAATAATAGTGTATTGTGCACTTATTTATTAAAATAAGTGCTACAACCCTTACATCATTGCAAGCAGAAAAAAAATGCACTACTAGAATATGTCAAAGCCAAATAATTCCATTTAAGAAAATTAGACTTTGCTTGCTAACTCAAAAATGCTAAGCAAAATTAAAAATTTAAGAAGTTGTTGTTTGAAATTGAATTTTTTAAAAACAATATTCAAAAAGTTTTTTTCTAACTTTAAGAATAGAAGTGTTATAGCACTGAAAAGGTTTTGGAGAATTTCTATTTTTTGCAAATATCTAGTAAACCATGCATTTTCTTAAATGGACAAAAACGTATCTGCATGAGGCTTATAAAGATGCAAATCTTTCTCCATTTGACCTAATGTGTATCTCTTATGGTTTTCGAGATCCCCATACAAATAATGAAAAAAAACTCACCCTGTATGTAATGCGCGGGTTGTCTTATTAACTTTTATAATAATACACACAAGTACTAAAATAGGTTTGTTTATTGACAGTTGCCATACAGTTCAGCCCCGCTAGCCTCTCTCGCCTCTAGCCTCACTACACTTCACAATGACTCAAGTTCAACGTTGTTGGTTCATTTTAAATTCTTTTTTGTACTCACCGCCTGTAAAGTGACATTTGGTGCATGCATCGCTCGACCAGCAAGGAGTATTTCCCGGTCGAGGCGACTGTAAAAATTGAAAAAGACACTGGCTCTTTGGGACATTTAAAAAAAATCTAACTTGATAGTAATAAAATTTCGTCTATAAAATACTACTTCCACCGACTATTCTTCACTAAAAGTTGGGGAAATAGGAGTAATAATTAAAAATTCTTCCAATAATTTTGTGGCGTCATTTATTTGACTATTTCTCAAGTAATATTGAAATTGACAGTTAATTGTAATCAACCCAAAAAGCGATAAATTCACTATAAATATAAGAATAAAAACGTCATAAGCAAGAATGTAATAACTTAAACTAAATTTAAATGTGAGTAATAAGTACAGTACGTACAAGAAATGCTTAAATTAATTAGGTAATCACTTTAATCAATAATATTTTTTAATTTATGCTCGTACAAAAATTATTGTACAAACCACTTGCATAAAGACATCTTTCACGCATTCGCGCAATTAAAAGCACTCGCTTCCCTTCGGTCGCTCGTGCATTTAAAGTGCGCTCATGCGGGAAAATAGTCTTGCCGCACTTGGTTCGTAAATAACTATTTTAATTGTTTAAAATTAAGTTTAACATTAATTCGATTTTGCTACCTACATTAATCTGAAACAGGTAAAGGCGGTTATAAAATTAGAGCACTCTCACACAAAAAATATAAAAAAAGGTCCATTACGAAACCGATACACAGAATTATTTAAAAGTAACAAAATCGATAAGACATTAAAAGCTATACGTCCATCCATTGATGTTCTCGTTTGGCAAACAAAATTTGTGCGTTACAATGTTTTGTCAAACGTCATGTAAATAATTTACGTTCGAAGGTAATGTAAAATTGATGTTCATTTTTTTTTTACATTAGTTCACATCGAGAGTACTATTATACGTATTACGGCGACACTTTTATGAAGTGGAAATTTAAAGACATTCTTGGAGTTATCGGGCTATGGTCCCCGGTCTCGACAATGTTAGTTTTTGGTCCTTTTCTCGTGTTTATTCTCGTCCTGTTCCACACTAGATATAATAAAGAAACGGTAAATCATAACTGGTACTTTATAGTTTCAGGAATGTGCAGAAAGATATAAAAGTCTGTTCGAAGAAAACATTATTTCAAAATGTGATAATAAAAGTAAATTTCTGACCAAACAAAAAATTCAGATGTAATTTTCCGGAGTAATAGTTGAACTTGAGTTTAGAGGTGCCTTTACATGGTCAAATAATATCATAAACTTTATGAACTTGAATGTACTGGAACGTATAAAGCGTAAAATTGTGAATTTATTTTTTGTCAATAAATTTCTGAATAAATTACCTAATTAGAACAAGCTCTAATTATTCAGCCAGTCTTTATGGAATTTTAGTTACATTTCGATTTAAATGTTAAATGGTGTGATTTGATATTTATGAAGTAGTATTTTAATTATGTTTGGAGTTTATAATAAGGACAGGAATGAGCCTAAATTGTAATTTATCATTGCCGACGGACATAAATCACACGGTTGACATTCGAGATAACCTACAGATCAAGTAATGTAAATAGAATTTAGGAAGTGCCTCCATAGCCGGCGCCGGTCGCCGTTTTGTATGCATATTGGTGCCGGCTACGGCATCAAGAATTGCGGACGGCAGCCGGCTTCACGTATTGTTACCGGCATATCAACCTCTGTTTTCCACATTGCGCGCGTGAACGGCTTAACTTTTAGTGTTAATTTTCTTTAATTTATCTAAATTCGCAGGTATGTTTTTCCCTGTAGCTATGCTTTTTGTTAAAAACGATGTTCTTCTAATTGTAGAATGTTGAAAGTGGGCGATAAGTTTGAAAGTTACAAGAATTTCAACAAGCAGTTACAGAAATACAAAAGTGAAGTGTTCAATGATTACTGGATTAGAGATTCTAGAACCATCGAGACGCAGGCTAAAAGATTTCCTGAAAGTGTGGCAGCTCAAGCAAAAGAAGACTTAATTTACCATTATGTAAGAATTGCTTGCATTAAAGGTGGCCGAATGCACACTCCTAGGAATAAAACAAGAAACACATTTACATTTAGGCAGAAGTGCCCAGCCGGTATGTTTTTAAAATTAACTTCTTGTGGGAAATTTTTAGAGATAAGGGAACTGAATGAAAATCACACTCACCCGGTATCACAAACTTTATTTAAAAGTTTACCCCAGCAAAGACTGAACATTTCAAATCAGCTTAAGGTTAATTCAGTAGCAGCATTGCAGGCTCGCGCCAACAAAAAAATCGTACAAAATAATATCATTAATGAATCCGGGTGCCTTGTGACTTTGAAAGACTTAACAAATCTAAACAGAAAACCACAGAACAGAATAAAGTTTGATGAATGTGTATTAATTTTACGAAATACTTACAAATGTGACGTTCACATTAACGTTGATGTGGAAGCAAATTTGAAATGCCTCTATTTTCAAGATCCTGAGATGAAACATATGTTTGACTCTTATCCAGAAATAATTTTTGTAGATGGTACCTATTGTCTACACAGCAGTAGAGCGGCCACTTATTTAATTATGGTTGAGGATGCAGAGGGAAGTGGTGCAATAGTAGCAGTTGGTATATTACTAAACGAAACGCAAGAAAATATCGATTGGTTCATAAAAACGTTCAAAAATTTGAATCAGAGAACATCAGATATAAAAGTGGTGATGTCTGACAAAGACAACAAGGAGAGAAATGTTTTTAAAGAAAACTTTCCTGACGCCTCCTTGCAGATATGTTTATTTCATACTCTACAAATATTTAATAGAGAAGTAAGTGTGAAGAAAATGGGATTATCCACCACAGAATGTGAAGTCGCTGAAAATTACTTGCAGAATTTAGCCTATGCTTCATCTGAGGAGTGTTTTCAAAAAACCTATTTGGAAATGAAACAGAATGTTCCTGAAGTCGTTATCGATTATTTTGAGAAAAACTGGGAACCCATTAAAGATGAGTGGGTATTGTACCTGACTTTCGCAAATCTATCTTTTCTGAACAAAACAAACAACAGAATTGAAAGTATCAGTGCCAAATTGAAATCTGTCATTGCCAAATTTTCTAATCTGGAGGATTTCATCAAAAATTTTTTTGTTATCCTCAATTCTTCACGAGCAGATAGAAATATCAAAAATTCTAAAGAATATCATAAAGTTACTACCAGGGCATTTACGTCAGGTTCAGCGGCAGATTTGTATTCTAGACTTTTAACGAATTTCGCCTTTAAAAAGGTTCAACAGCAACTTGAATGTATGACTAACTGCAAAGATTTTCAATTTATTGAAGAAGAAAAATGTCTCGCTCCTACTAGTGAAGGTCTTCTAGAAGTAACACCTTATAGTTGTCAGTGCATGTTTTGGACCTCCGTCCAGTTACCTTGTCGCCACATCCTCAAACTTCGATCTATGTGCAACCAGTCCCTATGTGATGAAAACATTTGCTTGCAACGATGGAAGAGAACCTATTTTGAATCACGTCACCCATTTCTTTCATTCCTCAAAACTAGCCAGTTTGAAGAGACGCCAAATACTAATTCAGAACTTGAGGTTAACTTAGAAGTCACGAATGATTATCCATATAAATGCAGACCACTAACAAATCACCAAAAGTTCAAAATAATGAACGATGAATGTTTGAGATTGTCCCAGATATGCAGTGAGATTTCATCCGAGACTTTTTACAACAGGCTGAAATTCATTAAGTCTCTTGTTACAGAATGGTCCAATAATAGTTATAAATCTACTTTAGATAACACTAACGGTGCAATTGAAATTGATAACCTTAGTAGTTTCCCCAATAACGATGATAAGGAGGCTGAGAAGGAAACTGAAAATCAGAGTAACCCCAAAATGCATATGAATAGGAAGAACTTTGAAAATAACAATAACGATAATTCAACTTCGCAGTTAAACCAAATACAAGACACCAGTTCTAATTCCGTGTGCTGGGATGTTGACCGAAATTGTGCCATTAATATTATAAATTTAAGTACACAAGATAATCAATCTGGTGAAAGTTCTTCGAAATCAAAAGTCATCATAATTTCCGATGTTAAGGTACCTACTTAGTAAGTTCAGTGTTTTGGCAAAGTTTGTTAAAATTTTATTTTTTAAGATACCTACTGTGAAAATTAGACGCCGGCCCAAGGGATGCGGAAACACAGTTATTGGTTTAAAAAAAGAAAGAATATCTACTAAAGAATCTATTTAACAACTTTTTTAAAAATTAATGTAAATTATTAATGTTTACATTTAGTTTTGAAATAAATAAATTATTCTTCTATATTTATAGTATATTATTTATATCATAATGTGTGTATTAAATATAGTATATTATTCAATGAGCGTATTATGACGGCTATAACCCACGAAGAGGACTTGCACTTGGTGTAAGCATCTGAGTGCGTTATAGCCATAACACGTGAATCGAATATTATATGTACTTTATCTACAACTTTCACGGAAAGAAACTGGTGTTGACATAGCGATTGAGTTATGACCATAACTCAATCGCTGTCATTATTATTCAACTGACTGAATAATCACTGTCATAACTTACCAAAATCACGTTAGTAATTCATAGATTATGGGATAGTTGTAGATAAAATTTTAAAATTAGTTCGAAATTTTGAATTATAGGTATTGTAAAACAGGGTGGAGATTCAATCACATATGCACATAACCGCCGGTAGCGATACGGTATGCCGGTGCCGGCAACCATACTTAAAACCGGCGCCGGTGACAGTACGCAACACCGGCGCCGGCTACGGAGGCACTTCCTAGAATTTATACCTACCATCACGTGATGCGGTAGATAAGGCTAGAAAATTTTAATGTACCTATAGTTTCTAGTGGTGTTTCATATGTAACTATCCGTTACTAAAGTAATCGTTACTCCATAAGATCCGAAGTAACGAATACTGGTTTCAAATAATCGTTACTTTTCCAAACAGTTACTCTCATAATGTATAACTAAGGCGCGGACACCTACGGTTGATGACTCATCGCCCATGGGCGCACTATTGAAATGTTGTATTTTAAAGAGGTTTTAATTTTATTTATATAATTGGATAACAAGTGGCTGGTGATCTATAAAATACAAAATACCTTATTATTTGTTCATTTTCTCTTCTGTAAGACTTGTTTTCTTTGAATTAAGTACATCCCTGTAGATAGAAAACGTCCCCTCTACATTGCAACTGGTTATAGGTGCGTACTGGAAATATTCTTTTATTTCAGCGTATTTTGCATACACAATTGCCGCAATGTTATTAAATCTGGATTTCTATTAAAAACTGCGTCTAACTTTTGCCGAAGGCCACATTTGAAGTTACTTGGAATACTTTCGAAATTATTAATAGCCAGTTAATGTGGTTAATCCATCTTTTAATTTGGGATTTGATTTTCAAAATATGTGATTAGTTTAGGCAAATTTCCAAAGTGTTCCTGAAGGAATAACAACTGATTTTTTAAATTTGGGATTTGTGTTAGTTCCTTGCACTCAGAATATTTATGAGTAAAAAACGCCGAAAGTTTATATTAACGTGATAATCACTCCAACAGCAATATACAATCCCGCGGCTAAATGAACGTGTATGTGCGTGTAAATGTGAATGGGAACCCCTGAACTTTGTGGAAAGCGGGGAACCCCGGACATTCTGATATAAAAGGGAAATACGCGTGAGAAACGAGAGAGTCGACAGCAAGATACGCTAAATATCGTATCAAAAACCTAACTCCTAATATTAGACTACGCATAAGAGTCACTGTTAATATAGCTTCAATACATAATTACTACCGAGAAAACGTAGTAAAGTAGTGGTCAAAGTTGCACCTAAGAAATAATTGTGCAACGTGTTATATAGTTAAAATAAAGATTGTATTTCGAGTGGCAGAACAAGCAGATGATGCCGTTGAAAACATCGTAGAAATAAAGAATATTTCGTCGATAATCCCGAAGTTCCTGCTGGAAACAGTACAAAAAAGAAGATGAATAAAATGAATTTAGATAAGGTATTATTTAAATGATTATTGTTTAATGACTGTAATGTTTTATGTAATAAAGGAGGAGAGACTGTAAAAATAAAAGTTCAAACAGAAAGTAATTAAATAAATATCGTCTAACAAATATATGTGTAAAGTAACTTGATATGTTCACAAGTATCGATATAAACACGTATAATATAGAATGTGCATTGTATGTAATAAATTCTGGCGTTTATAGCTTACGATTGAATCGAACAAAGGACCTACAGAAACGTTTGTGTTAGTTTAATGTTTGTAAAAAATGTATTAGAATTGTTTTTTAAATATGTGTTACTTCTTGTGTTGTTTGTAAAATTATAGATACAGGATTCATTAATTTTAATATAAGAATTATTAAAATTTTTAAATGGTATGTTTTTTGTTAATGTACAGGAACCCCTTTTACTTAATCATTTCAATTAATTCGAATCGCCCTGAGATAATTTGAGTTGAACCGGCAAAACAAATAATTTTACATTTAATTTCTAAAGTTTAACTTTAAATTAAATATCTTAATTTAAATATAGGGGTTGCTTTGCATTGTGCCACCCAACTTTGTGGTGGTACCTATACACGTTATTTAGTCTTTGTTGTGTAAACCACTTTTTAAGATATTGGTCAATGTTCAAAAATAGAAGTACTAATTTGTTCATAAAGAAACGGGATTTTATTATAACAAGAAACCATAGGAAAAAGTTAAATATGACCATCACCGTTCAATAAGTATTAGTCATTCTTCTATGGTATAATAGAGTTTTTTTACTATATTTATTTATTCTATATGGTTAATGTGTCAGTTTTATTTGCCAAACACAATGGTTTTGCTTTTACGAGTTCGTATTGGCCTCATTCTGTGTTACTATGAATGCAATAGAGAATATTACAGCGCATTGAGAAGATCTCGTACTATCGGTAACATAAAAAACTAGGACAAATATTATTTCAGATAGCCATGAATTTTGCTAATTGTGCTAATGTCATTCAGGCTTTTGGCACTTCTGTCACATAAAATAATATGTAATTTTTAATGTCGGAAAATACCGCGCGATCATTTAAATTCTAAATTAGAGCAGTATCTGAAATTTAAATTAAGTTGGTATATAAGTACTAATTTAGAATTTGAATTGTCAAAGTGACGTTTCAAAATGTTTGATTTAGAACATAAGATTTTTCTTACTGAAAGTTATTTTAAAAACGCCGAACGACAAGAGAATGGTGAATGGACATATTCCGTACCGCACTGCATCAATGATTTTCAAAATGCCTTCCCTAATTTTCCTGCGGATTATCAAAAATTAGTCCAAGAAATTTACACATGTGTGGCGAAATTTCGTAATGTTGGAACTGTAGGTAGGAAAGCTGGTAGTGGCGCGCCCAAAAAAAGGACTCCTGAGATTGTGGCAGATGTTGCAGAAAGAATGGAACAGTCTCCCAAAAAATCTCTTCGCAGATTAGCCCAAGAAATAAACCTTCCATATGGAACGTGTCAAAAATTTTTAAAAGAAAATTTAAATCTTTATCCCTATAAGATTAACGTCGTTCAAGAGCTATTCCCTCGAAATTTTCCTGTACGAATAGAATACTGTCAGTGGTTTTTGAATAATTTAAATAGCAACAACACTTTGGATTTAACATTTTTTTCTGACGAAACATGGTTTCACCTATCCGGCTATATAAACAAACAAAATATGAGTATTTGGTCTTCGGAGAATCCTCATGAGTTTATTCAATCGCCTCTCCATCCGCAGAAAATTGGTGTTTGGCTAGCGGTTTCTAGAAGGCGTATATTTGGACCTGTGTTTTTTGAAGGAACGATAAATGCTGAGAGATATCGAAATAATTTACTTGAACGGTTTTTACAAAATCTTCATGATGACGAACTTATACATGGGTATTTCCAACAGGACAATGCAACAGCTCACAAAACATGGGAAAGTATAGCTCGAATTCGCGAGTTTTATGATAATCGAGTCATTGAATTTCCGGCTCGCAGTCCGGACTTAACGATTCTTGATTATTTCATTTATCCGTATCTGAAAAACACATTTTTCAAAAATAACCCATAAAATCTTGAAGAACTACAAGAGGCAATTTCTAATGCATGTAACGCTGTAACTGTTCAGATGTTGGCAAATGCTCTTGAAAATATGAAACGGAGGGTTAACAGTTGCATTGCAACAGGGGGAGAACACTTTGAACACCTTTTGTAATTCACAATAAAACTAATTTATCTTGTAATGCTTTCATTTCCATTAAATTTAAATCGATTACACATAAGATTCACAAATGTCACAAAGTATAACATAACCGCAAATTTCAATTAATCAAGAATTGACATTCTGGACAACCTAATAAAAAAAATCCTGCCTGCTATAATTTAGAATTTAAATGATCGCGTGGTACAATTAACAAAAGCAAAGAATAATAAAATAACAATTAGTCATTCCTTCGTTTTTGTCGGTAACACTCTATAAACGACGAGGCATGGAAGATATTAAAAGGTCTTATTAGATTTTGGTCTTGTTTTCGTGTATTCCATGTGCCCTCAATTTGTTCTTCTGCGGTTACCGGCTGACGATTTATTTCTGATTTTTTATCATACAACACCAAACATTTTCGAAGGAGTTTCGAACAGGACGATGTGCAGACCATGGCATTAGTTCAATATTCTTATCTTGGAACCACGTGGTTACATTCCGTGCAAAGTGTATAGGACAGTTGTCGCTGTCGTTGTTTTTCTAGATGTAATTATTTTTGCCTTATCAATCAAATTGACTTGCGGCATGACTAATGACAGCATCAAACAATTTCGTTTTAACTGACAGCTATTGATATCCGTCGATTTTACACAGCCAAAACAAAGTTGTCCTAGTTTCTTGTGTTAGCGATAGTACGTTACATGGTTTGAGAAATGGACCCTGTTCTTTAAAATCATTTCGTTATCTTGTGAGCATATTTAAGGTAACTGGTTCTCAGTTACCGATAAAAAAACGATCGGGTATACCGAAATTAATTAATAACGCGGTGAATGCAGCTGTAGTTTTACAAGAAGTGAGGGAAGTTAGTTAAAATTCAGCATATAATGTTTGTAGTGCTAATAACGTGGTAAAGCGTTTGGAAATGAGTTACTCTACAGTGTGGCGAATTATGAGAAGACAGCTTTGGTTCTATCAATATAAAATAGAAATGTTATTTGAACTCAAAGAAAGAGATAAGCTAATTCGCGTAACTTTTGCTCTGTAAATATTAGCAGAAGTTCAATATATCAGTGAATGGTTGGACAAAGCCTTGTGGACAGATGAAAGACATTCTGAGTTAAATTGAGCTGTTGACATACACATTTGCAGGATATGGTCGAATAATAATCCAAATACGATTGTTCAACAAGGATTACATGATGTCAAGGTTACTGTCTGGTGTGATTTTACATCAAATTTTATAATAGAACCATATTTCTATGGATAAATGGAAAATGGACAAATGAGAACAGTAACGGTAAACGGACAGCGATATTTTCGAATGTTGCAAGACTTCGTAATACCAGTAATACAGAATCATGATATTGAAAACATTATTTATATGCAAGATTGAGCTCTGCCTCACATACACAATACCGTAAAACATTATTAAGTAACACATTTGGTAGTTAGTAGGTGTTTTCCAAACATTTGATCTGCTAGGTCACCAGAAATCCTGATTACTAGTTATGGGGTTACCTCAAAGAAAGGGTATACCACAGAAGAATGACTGCCACGTATGAAACGTCATAAGGCCTGTGGCAATAATGATATGGCGCTGGGTAAATTTAAATTAAAAATTCGGAATAATTACAAACAAAATTTCCAGACGAGTCGTAACCTCTATGCCTACCAATCAGCTGTTCTTGTCACTTAGGGAGCCGCCGTCGTGATGCAAATTGTAAGGGCGCCATCGCGAAATTTAGGCCTATCGAAGTCAACGAACGCGGAATCGTAGATGAGAAAATCAGGTGGATATAGATTAGAGCAACTCAACAAAAACCAAATTTCAAGCCACAAATACTAACTTTAATTCAACAAAATTGAAAAGACACCATGATGTATAGAGCATTATGATGTTTCAAAGAACATAAAAATATGATCAAGGTGAGTAAGTCACAGAAGTTAAATTAAAAAAAAAACAAAATATAGGACAAGGACTACGAATCGCATACAGGTAAATGCGATGAATCACCCTGTACATAAAGTCACGTTACTCGACAATCCTTGAGGATTTAAAAAAAAAACAAGGAGGCATCTATCGAATCACCCTGTATGACACAAAAATATTCAAAATTTGAAGCTCAAAGAAAAATTAAGTCTAAAGTAATAACAACAATTCAACAAGGTTTGAAGGTTATAAGAACTGAAAAACTCTTAAATTTAAAATACGCACAATATGTAAAATTTAACTGAAAGTTCGAAGTATTTGCAAATCTTTCGTTACATCAAAAGTATAAAATAGGACAAAGCGACCAAACTTACACAATAAAATTATCCTAGATCAATCAAGATTACGATAAGGCAAACGTGGCTTATCTCTTTTACAAAAACAAAATAAACATTACAAAATATATGTCAAAGTTACTAAGATTTATTCAATTACACCCTGTATGATGGGGCTTCTACGTAGAGAAATTTAGGTAATACAAAAAAAAACTATTCAAAATCTATGGTCTGAAGGACTATCTTACAACGATAGATAATAATAACCTGCGTATTCCAACAATTAATAATACGTTAATTTTCAAAATTAAACTAATAAGGGGTCATTTATTTGGAACCAAGGGACCTCCACTGGTTGAGATCTACAGCTCTAAGGTAAACAATGGAAAACAGCAAAATAAAGATATTAGACTGTAATTTGCTCTTCCAGTAGGATTTTTAAACATCTCAAAAATTACTATTCCAATTTTTACCCTCTCTGTTTTCTCCAAGGTAATAAATCCCTACTATTTCACATCTCTACTATTTCCCTAAGTAGAAAGACTAATTAATTCTTCGCATAAGAAAATGTCAAAAGAAAAACAAACACGTGGGATGGTGAAAATGAGATACTAACAAATTTACATAAATGAATAAATACCTGACAAAAAAAAAACGTCCTAATAGGCACTTTAATGATCGTGTATGCTGTCACATGTACCAAGACCTAACATCATGTGGATTTAACCAAACTTATTCCGACATAAGCCGATAAATAGAAAACTTGCGCTACCAATAAATCCAAAACCAATGGCAAATTTTCTTGATACAGAATCCCATTCAAAAATACTCCGCAAATCAACGATGCTTATGGATTTTAATCCATCCAATTAATTGAATGAAGATTCAACGGGTTAACCACACGATTAGCTTGTTACAAGACTGCAATCAAAACCAGAAATGACATCTCATACGGAATGAAGGTGTCAATTCAACCGCGCCGAGTGTACAGCGGTAAAGACGAACAATATAGACAAAAAAACTCTAACAAAGCCGAATTAATTAAACTTGATTTACAACTTAAATGTTAAAAGTTATTAAGAAATAAATTATAAGAAATTAAAACAATGCGAAGTCTAATAAAGCTGTGCCGACGATTAAATTACAGGTAACTGCACCAACACTACGCTAGCTTATCGACTTAAGACAGAATCATTTTTAAAATGATTCATAGATGGCCCTACCATACCGAAATATACAAAAGTGACACTCACTTTATTTGACCAAGACAAAAATTGTACTAATTTTACTACGATACATTAACAAAAAAAGTAATTAACCCGATGATTTTTCCTCTCGTTATAATAAAATCCGGTTTCTTTATGAACAAATTAACGCTTTTGTTTTTGTACATATTAAAAGTTTGCCAACCGTATTGGCTATTTCAAACTGGGACCTCATAAACTATTTACAAAGAACCCAACAATTTTGCTACGTGTTTTTAGCTTGCAAAGTTAGCTTCCTGAGTAAACCGTTTGCTTTAAAAGTACTACCACTGTTCGGTACGTTACTTAGTCTTTGTTGTGTAAACTACTTTTTAAGATATTGGTCGACGTCTTCGTTCTGAGGTATTCGTATTTTTTTAACCTTACGTTTTTACATTTCACATGCCAATCGCAGGTCCTATCTCTTCTTCCAAATTGTTCCTATCTCACGTACAATTTCAAACTTTTCTTTTAATGTAATAGATTTTCTATAAACTTTAGACATTTGCACGACGAAACAATCGAATTTTCATATTCTACTATAGTCCGGCTCAACCCAATGGGGTACTGCATAATGATGCAGTACAGGTTTAATAGGGATATTGCATCTCTTATTATCTTTAGTAGTCTCTTAATAACGCCATCTTTATATCCGGTTGCCTTGTTGCCAGTTCCATTATGTATATGTGTATATGAGTAATCGTTGCTGTCAATTGTCAGTGTTTGCCGTAGTGTGTAAACTTTTATATTGTCTTTAATTTACCTATATACAATTTCTGTTAAATCGTTCTTTTTAGAAAGCATATTATCTTTTTCAAGCATTTAAAAGTAAGTATGCATACCTATATTTATAATTCTGATAAACGTGATAACCTATATACATATACATATACTTTTTACAGATTGCTACAAGATATGGGTTTTGAATTTCAAAAAGTGGGACGAAAGAGTATTCTTATTGAAAGAGATGATATCATTAGGTGGAGACATAAAGACTTACGAGACATCAGAAAATTCAGAGACGAAGGTATAGTTTATTATTTAATTTGTTATACTTTTATGTTCATTACGCAATTTATTATTTGCTTGCGTTTGATTGTGATTGTTTTATTTTCAGGTAGAACTATAATATATACCGATGAATCATGGGTGAATGCAGGACACTCGGTAAATAAAAAGTGGACTGACGCTACTGTTCAAAGCAGTCGACAAGCTTTTACACAAGGACTCGGCATTGGTTTAAAATCACCAAGTGGTCTTAGGCCTCCATTTGCATTAATTCATGATGGAGGCGAGCAAGGTTTTGTTGTTGGTGCTGAATGTACATTTCTTTGTAAGAAAAATACTGCTGATGTTCATAGCGAAATGGATGCAGATACATATGGAGATTGGTTCAAGAATATATTGCTTCCAAATATACCAGAGAACTTGGTTGTTGGTCTTGATAATGCCTCATATCACACGAGAAAATTAAAAAAGTTTCAAAAAGTAGCACGGAGAAGACCAAATTATTGAATGGCTTACTGAGAAGAATATACCACTAGATAATGACATGTTAAAAAGAGATTTACTGGCTTATGTGTCAGAGGTCAGGTCTCAGTATGACAGAAACAAAATTGATGAATTTGCAAAGAATAAAGGGCATTACGTTCTTCGGCTTCCACCTTATCATTGTGAATTAAACCCAATTGAAATGGTGTGGGCACAAGTTAAGCACTACGTTGAAATGCACAATACGACATTCAAACAAAGAGGATATTGAACAATTAATTGTGGAGAGTTATCAGAATGTAACAGTGAACAACTGGCAGAATTACATTGGCCACGTAAAAGACATCGAGCAAAATGTGGATAGTAGATAACTTGCAAGACGATGTTGAAGAGTTTATAATTAACGTCACACATTCATCATCAGATCAAAATTCTTTAAGTGATTGAAGAAAAATAAAACAATATGTGTACCTACTTACTTTGTATGGTCATGGTTAGTTTTTTCATAAATGTTATCATGTTCATTGTTCTTATAAATGGGAAAATATGTTTTTGTAAAATGAATTTGTGAGGAATTTGTGTCTTTAAATGTGTATAACGGAATGTAGATTAACATATTAATATTCAATAAGACTATATAAGTCATGTAACATATTAAAAAATAAAAGTATATGTGTATGTGTGGTTATTGTTATTCTTTTCATAAATATGTATTATTTATGTTGTTTTTATAAATAGAGAAGTCTTTTTATAAAAAATAAATTTGTGATTAACTTTGTCTTTGTCTGAATTTATAGTAGATAGTAGATTAAGATGTCAATATTCAGTAACGAAGAAAATTGTATACCTTAAGTGTTTCTTTGAAATATTAATTAATAATACTCTGGCCTACTATATTCAGTTAGATTTTAAATAATTTTCTACAGAACAATCCCAAAGGATTATATTATTACAAATATTTTAGCTAATCCATCTTCCCATATATTCTTTCCTTTTAGTGTTTCATGTTACTATTAATTTTTTGTATGCATCAATTGAATGACAAACAATCGTATAGGTTATGTTTTTATTACAAAAAATGTCAGATATTGAACCGGAACTGTAACAACATTATACAATGAGACGATTTGGCAACCATGAAATCAATTGCAATAAGACCTGTACTGCATAATAGGGTTGAGACGGACTATAGTGTCTTTATATTACAAGGCGACGCTCTCACGAGTAACGCAATACGAAAGACACAAAACTTATACCGGAGAATTACCAACCAAGGTTATTCTTGCGTTATAAGGCAAATTTCGTTATAACCGATGAATATTTCATTAACGGCGGCTCTTTCAGGTTCACTATATCCGATGGTTCGTTATATCCGACTTCGTAAAAACCGACATATTTGTACAATGTTATACAGAGAAAAATATCGGGACTTGGAATGAAGTTAATTTTAACCGGTGATTCGCTATAACCCATGTCGTTATAACGGAGGTGTACTACGCTTTTGATGAAATCCTCATACTAAGTTTCAAAATGTATTTGAAAATATAAAACTCTCCCAGTTTGTCTTTGACAAATGGATTAAATTTATTAAATTAGACCACTGCTATTTCAGGGTTGATGCAATTGTTTCCACTTCATTCTTTCGAAAAAATATACTCAGTGAAATGATGTGTTACAAAATATCGGATGTTTGCTAAACTAGAAATGCTTGCGGCGTATGCCGAACCCTTAAAATTTTAGTCTATACGTTGCAAGGTAGCAATATACATTTTGCACAGGTCATCCTTTATAGGAAACTGCAGAAAGTTCTATAAATATCATGGTGTCCACTACGCTCAATATTATTTAGATTATTACACTACAAAAGAAGTTTTGTATATTTTGCTCATAATGTTACGTAATAGTTGCTTGAAGATTTGTCAAGAGACTAGTTTGATCGTAGTGGTTATATAGACTGACCATTATAGTTTTTTGAATCTACTACAACATATTTTATTTATAGAGCTGGTTCAAGCGTAAAAGTAGACAATGGGGTGTGTACTTTCAATATTACATCTTATATAAAAGGAACAGAAAGGTTATGGAAGTACTTTGATTTTCGTAAATATGAATATTTGCAAATTCGTTGAGGCATTTTAAGTTTATTAATTTCGGGAATTATTTGGTTATAATTTATTTGCAACATATTCTCTGTACATTTAATTATTTTAATTGAGCTTTGTTTCTGAAAGAATTATGAACTTTATAACACAAATATATAAATGATGTATCTTAATTTAGATAAATCTGCTTTAGGAAAAGATTACAGTACTAATCGTATGTAAAACAAGTAACCTTCATTAATAATTTTGCTTATAAACGTGACACATTTTAGAATCACTACACATTCTTTCAAATTCAATTCATCAACTCCTATTTGATAGTTGGTAACGTTACTTTACCACGTAACAAATCACAATGTACTATAAAAGTCGGCGCGCGTAAATCGCTACATTTAAATATACTATAGACTAGACACATATCAGACGTTTCTCGTTTGAAGACTTCGAGCGACGATGTGAGAAACCTCGTGTTTTAAATCTAATTATCTGTCACAATTTGTAGGTTAGATCCACTATTTCGTGTGTAGTTCGACAAATACACTATTTACTATAAAGCGTTTTACTCGTATACTACTATGCAATACATTCATATCAAACCTTGATCTTCATGAGATACAACACATAAAACACACATAAATTTCGCATGAATGAGACCTGGCGCCAATTTCAAATGATCGTGCAGAAGAAGATCTAGTTACACAAGGAATTAAATAGCAAAGACTTTACCTTTCTTGTGAAGAAACAGCCTTTGCCATTTTTGTCGCACATTAACTAATTCGACGGTCCGAACCACCGACTCGGTTTCGTTTCTCCCTTGGTATTGATCTTCCGCCCGTGACGTCACTTACTAGGAGGGTTGCGCGCGCATTTCAAACACCGCGATACCATTGGTCTACGTACACTTGGCGCCAACTTTTATAGCTTTATTCATGACTGATTTCACGCTAGAAGACGGGCATGCGATTTTGATGGATTATCGCTTTCAATGAAGAGTTTTTAAAAGACAGGGCATCTGTATAAAATTGAGAAAACAATGCCATAATATTTTGTATTTGTTATCGGTCCCGACCAGGGGAACAAAACAAGCGATAAATAAAACTACCGGAAATTTTTAGCCAAATGTTGCGGTACTGTCGACATCTAGTGTTCCAACGTTGACTCTTAGAGAAGATATTTTTTAAATGAAATTTTTAACATAAATTATTTATAGGTATAAATTCTTCAAATTTTAAAAGGAAGGCTTAATTTTAAAATGGCAGAAGTCAAACAATTACTATTGACTGCATTAGCTAATTTTAATAGTGCTAAATTGAGAAAGTGTATAAGAGAACATGTAATTAAAAAGGAAGAAAATATGAGTATTAGGTGGCTTAACTGACAATATCGTGGGGCCATTTATCATTTCAACTGCAAGTGACAGATAGTAACAGCGAATAATAAATTGAGCATTTGCATAATTTGAAGTTTTCCTATAATTAAACACGTGTCTATGTAATAATATTCTGAAGTTTTCTTAGTTAAAGTACTGATTAAGGGATGTATAAATATTAAGTAAATCTCTTGTATTATTTATAGATATTATGTACATAACTAACTCACCGCCTTGACCAAAATGCAAATATTGTTGCCATATTTTAGTACAAATATTCCAATGTAACTGCAAAAATTTACTAAAAATATTTGAATACATAAATCTTGATATTGAAAAAATGCACAGATATCACTGCGTTATACACATAACACAATGTACATAGCCTATATCATAAATTTTTCAAAAATAAATGTCATCATATGCATAGTGTACATATGGTACTAATTGGTAGTCCGCCGTATTAAAGAACAGAGTATAGATAGATCGTCCACCTAGACAAAACGTTGTGCGCTGACAACCACGCTCACCTGGCACACAGAAGAAACGGGGATACGCTTTTAGTGGCTTCTCCTTATTCTCTAGTTGTATCCTATACGAAAATAATCAAACACAATTGGAATTAACATTTACCATTCGACAAAGCTTTCATAACCTCGTTCATAACTATGTCAATATGATATAGTTAATAACTACAATTAAAAATGTCTACCTACAACGATGTTTAGAAGTACCTATATAAGGAAAACTAAAATGTACTCCATTTTAGTATATATACAGGGGTGAGTCATTAGTAGCCGCTTCTTTGATTGATCTTTTTTGTTTTAAATAAAAGAAAAAACAATTAGTGGAGGATACATGTTTGCTTGTAGCGCATATTGTAAAAATACCTTAAGCTCTGACGCACTTCCGGTTTCACCGGAAGTGCACGCTATTTATTTTTTTTAAATGACTCACCCTATATATTTTTGGATTTTCTTGTACTCCTTTAAATTTTCTGTTCAACTATTTTTTCTTTTTCAAAATTGAGCCAATGGTTTTTGAGTTATTAATTTTTTTTGAAAATATTTGACCAAAACACGTGTTCAGAAAAAAATCATTTTCACATTGTTTTTAAGGTGGCCATCTCGCCCATCTAAATTACATTGCAAACATGTTGCGAACATATTGCACCAGAAACCGTTAGTAAGCCACAAAATTACAAAAAAAAAATACGAGCATAATCTACAAACTTATCTCCAGGGGACTAGGTGGTTTTAATAAGGGAAGTTTGTTCGATTAATGTGGAAAAAAATGTTAAAAAACAGGAAGTTTTTATACCAAAAATCTGCTAGTTTATTCCGTAATTTCTTGGAATATATAGATAATTGCCAGATATTAGATAGCTTACCCCCTGGAGAAATAAATTCTCTTTCTTTTGATGCTTGATACAAAGCAATTAAGCGTATTTTATAGCTGTCTTGTGCTTTTAAATGTTTTCACCCATAAATTCCGATTGATTTGTATCTAAGAGACATATTCTTATGGGAAAAGTAGATTTCGTTTATTATAATCAGTGTGGTAGGTCAGCAATTCTTAAACAGAGGGCGCTGCCAACGATCGGTTATTGTTAGGCATGTTGAGTGTTGCAAAATTTGAATGTCTACGGCAAATATAGACTCGACATACTGTAAATTGCTTACTCGTCATACTCAGTTACATTATATATGTGTTTGTCAGGCATCAAAAGAGTAGGTATCTTTAAAGAAAAAAAGGTTACAAACAACATGCTCTTCAATTACAAAAAATCGAAAATAGAACTCAGGCGTCTTGGATTCTCATTTAATAATAAATCTACTGAAAATATCGGGCCAACAGAGTATTTCAAGTACCTATTGTTCAACCATATTTTACGAAAAATATTTATGTTTTCATGATTATGTACCGGGTGTTTTTTTATCTTTGATATCATTTTGGTCACCTGCAACTTTCTTGTTTTTAAAAATATCAGAATGAAGCAAAAATCATTTTGCATAGGTTTCTATGAAGTTTTTTACGTTTTAAAAAATAAAACAAAACGCTAACGTTTTTCCAAGATATTAACCTAACTTATATTTTTTTAAATGGAAAGCCCTAAATATTTTCGGATATTTCGCTTTTACATGAAATTTCAAGTATATTTTATAAAGCATACCCCATACCTATCTTCAACGGTTTGCGAAAAAACGGCGTTTAAACATGCAACAAAGAAAAATTTAGTTTTGTAACCCTGTTCTTAAAGATGTCGAAATCAAACAGAAATCATTTTTCATAATTATTTAGAAAGTTTATTTTTAATAAAACAAAAGATTAACGATTAACAAAGTAACAAATTATTAAAAAAAACAATTTTACAAAATTAAATTATTCTAAAAATGGCATGTTTAAACGCCGTTTTCTCGCAAACCGTTGAAGATAGGTATGGGGTATGCTTTATAAAATATACTTGAAATTTCATGTAAAATCGAAATATCCGAAAATATTTAGGGCTTTCCATTTAAAAAATATAAGTTAGGTTAATATCTTGGAAAAACGTTAGTGTTTTGTTTTATTTTTTAAAACGTAAAAAACTTCATAGATACCTATGCAAAATGATTTTTGCTTCATTCTGATATTTTTAAAAACAAGAAAGTTGCAGGTGATCAAAATGATATCAAAGATAAAAAAACACCCTACAGTGTATCTCAAAATACATGCTAATCTGAAAATACCTTCTGATTTAATTTCCATTTAATTTGCAGTCGATTTCCATAAATTTGCTTTTAATTTGCAACATATGTACAGTATGTTGCAATATACAGGGTGAGTCATTAGTAGCCGTTTCTTTGATTGCTCCTTTATGTTTTAAATAAAAAAAAAACAATTAGAGAAAGTTTCATGGTTGCTTAAGGCGCATATTCTAAAAATACATTAAGCCCTGACGCACTTCCGGTTTCACCGGAAATGCATGGAATTTATTTTTTTAAATGACACTCTATACATTTTTGGATTTTTTAGTACTGTTTAAAATTGTCTATTCAGCTGTTTTTCCTTTTCAAAATTGGGGCAATAGTTTTTGAGTTATTAATTTTTTTTTTTAATTTTTTTAACAAAACACGTCCAAAAAAAAACATTTTGTCATTGTTTTTAATTACATTTTTGTCAATGGGCAGCAGATAAATTAGCCTGACTTTCCCAATTTTTTGTTGTTTACCGACGAAGCTACCTTCTATTAAAATGGATACGTTAATCGTCACAATTTTCGTTATTATAACACATAAAAACCTTCACTTTATCACACCTGCAAACTTTCAAAATTGTTGGTCATTCAGTGGTAGTTATTGGTAGTTACATAATTGGACCTTATGTCTTTGATGAAAATGTTAATGAAGGAGAGTATCTTCGTTTTCTACGGACGGATTTTCAAATCTTGTTGAAGACATGAACATTATAATCAGAGAAGAGTTTATAAGAATATGTAAAAGTTTTATACAACATTAGTACTTCTTTGGAAAACAGAATACTCACGTGCATTGCACAAACTTGTGGTTATGTTGAACATATTCGTTAATGAAATTTGTTTTTCTTACTTTTGATTGTTGTTACGTTGCACAATAGTTGTAGGTTATTTAAATTGCGTTATTTTGTTGCAAAATTTATTTCTATTAAAGTTGTAGGACATCAATTTATAATTTTGAAAAACTACAGGCATCTGTTATGAACAGCTTCAACAATAAAAGAATACGAGCAATTAAGCAAATTAAATTGAAGATAGCAGCGTTGTTTCATACACCTTTTAGAGAGGCGGCATCTTCAAATATGTCAGTAAACTTATGCTTTATTATATTTGGTTGTTAACCAATAGTTTAAGAAATGAAATACTGCAACTGGATATTGCCGAAATTAAAAAAAACTGAAACGCGATGCCCTTCATTCTGTAAAATTATTACTTTTGGGATAGTGGATTTAACCTTTACTTTGTTTGACAGTTGAATAAAGAGGTCGGGCACCATTCCAGCCTTCCATTGGTTGAACGAATATTTCGGCACATAGAACAACAACGCTCGTAGTTTTTATTAGACCGCTAATTGCTCCTATAGTGATTATCTCAGAAACTACAAAAGATAGGTACAGGACATTGTTAACAAAAATTAAAGAGAAAAGAAACAAAATGCCACAATAAAATACTTAATAAGTTTTTGGTATATCAAAATTAGTAGAAGTAGGCTTTGAAAAAACGTTTTTGAGGTATTGTCGAGTCAACTTATACCAAATGATGCAGAATTTTCTTGGCTACAAGCACCACCAAAGTTTATGTTTTTACTTTTAAAAACAATGTGAAAATGATTCTTTTCTGAACACGTGTTTTGGTCAAATATTTTCAAAAAAATGTTAAAATTGAGAATGACATATTATTTTGTCGAGACGATGGTTCATAGCTAGGCAAGGATCCGATAAATGGTGCTGTAGTCAAGTTACTTATGAAATTTATATAAAAAGCAAATTTGCGAGATATTTCAAAAAACTGCTATTCGATAAGAGTGAAAGTCAGTTGCAGTCTGATGAGTTCGTTTAGGTGAAGCAATTACATAGACAAGACTGATTCGTTTATTATTGCTGATATACTCCCAGTAGCCGAACATATCACCGATAATAAACGAATCAGTCTTGTCTATCTAATTGCTTCTCTAAAACAGCCGTCACTGGCGAAAGTGTTATTTCCGGTCCGAATTTTGAATTTTTTTTTTTACAAAAATATTCCAAATCCATGTTTAAATACTTTTATACTGTATAAAATGCATAATTTTCGTGATATTTTCAAAAAATTGATATTCGATTAGAATAAAATTGCTAGGTACTTTCAGTTCGAATTTTGGAAATTTCTTATTACAAAAATATTCAAAATTGAGCTTTCAATATTTTCATACACTCGATATGTTTGTCTAGAATGCATGACTTGCAATATATTCGCAAAAACCTGTTTTACGATCAGAGTAAACACCTACTTCCGGTAGGAATTCTTTTATAAAATTGTTTTCTAATTTACTCTTGATCACATTGTTATACTTTAGATATTTGCCTAAAATTAGTAATTGACGAGATATTGCTATTATTTGTTTTCTTCACTGATATGAAGTACTACTCCCGATGTATCGATTTCACTGAAAATATAATCAGATTTCCGAGGGAGATTATATTCCTAAATATACACTTCGGTATTGATGGCTTTTGCCGTTTGGCCGCTATCATAGTCAAACAGTGAGAGAAATTTTTTTTTGCAAACAAATACATTTATTAATTAACTCGAAAATTAATGCATAATGACGTATTTCTACACGCTCGCAGCTGACGTAATAGAAAATTGAAAAAAATTGTATGCAATGGTTATAGAAGTATACTTTTTGACAAAAGAACCTCAATAACTCAAACTTAAAAATTTAATGAATTGAGATCAAATTTCGGCCACTGGTCGACCACTAGTATTAATTATAAGGCAAGTTATTTAGGTACCTATACAAAATTTTTAATCTATTTTCTTCAATCCTATAATAAAAATTACTTACATACGTAAGAAATTTAATTCAATATTCTGCAGATCTCGTTTTTAATTATATTTTAGTAAATTATTATGAACGTGGGAAATCCACACTGTCGGATAAATTTTAGGGTGGTCTTTCAAATTTTTTTCCAACTGAATCGAGCATTCTAATAGCTGATACGGTATCAAAAGTAATACAAAGAGGGCATTTTATAATATCCAAAACTACTTTCTGAGCACACATGTAGATTTAACCTATTTAATTAGAGTGTTATAGGTATGTGAAATAGGTATATTGATTGTTTCTCTTTTTCTTACTTTTACACACACAATAGGCCTTGTGTTTCTTACATTGACAGGTTCACTACTTATGGGTTTTCTTAAATAAACAGTTCATTTTTTAGTCAAATTTGAATAAATACTTGGCGAAATACTTCTATAAAAAAACTATTTATCTATAAGAATAAAAATGTACTGCCTCTGTGAAAGTAGATTTTTTTATGCAAAAGTTGTTCCAAACTTACTTCTGAATACTTTTGTATCCATTACACATTTTGAAAAAACTAACCATTGACAACATACTTGGTAACTATGTATTTCGCGCTCAAGTGTTACTTCTCATCTACTAATCTAATTCTTCCAACTAAGACATGGTACATGCTCAAGTTACATAACAAAACACAAAATTTACCAACTTTGCCAAACTCAAACCTACTCTCTATTCCAAATAATAAGCGAAATACCCATGGTGACCATCAAAATTGAATCAGCCTATATATTCCTTTTTCAAAAATGCAATAATCACTAAAAAATACCTATTTATTATCTAAATCAAATAGATAAAGGACAGATCTACATAGGTATTTACAAAACAAACATTATATGTAACAGTATGTTCCTATTATTCTTGTAAGGACGCAATTTGCATTTTTACAATTTAGGGTAAATATCAATGATTTCAAAATAGGCACATATTCTATTAAATCGTGTATGAGACAAAAACTCTGTTTTTTGTCTCATACACAAAAAAAACAACGGTCTGGTCTGCCAGTCTCTGTATAATTTGGTTCAATCTAAGAGATACGTGGCGTTAGTACTGCCATCTTTTATCCAATAAATTTGTTTTACAAATAATATCGCTGCTACTGGCAACCAGATGGCTAATTAAAATACAGTCACGTATGCAACACATAATACACGCCTAATGGTTAGAAAAGGATAGAGCAATGTGACGATTCTCTTTCTATTAAACGGCCACCTTAAAAGTAAAAACATTAACTTTTGTGGTGCTTGTGACTAAGAAAATTCTGCATCATTTGGTAAAGTTGCACTCGACAATACCTCAAAAAACTTTGTTTTTTCAAAGCCTACTTCCTGAAATTTTCACATACCAAAAACTTATTTTTTTTTAATGAAACACCCTAACAGCGATGCTTTTATAAGTTTGAGTTTCTTTAACAGTTGACTCAGGCAGTCAGCCGCATTCCAACCTTTACTGGACGAATATTTGGATGCATAGAACAGCGCCAGTAGTTCTTTAATTGACCGCTAATTGCTCCAATAGTGATTATCTCAAAAATTACAAAAGATAGGTATAGGACATTGTTAACAACAATAAAAGAGAATAAAAAAAGGAACAAAATGCCTCAATAAAATACTGGGTGTTTCATTTAAAAAAAAATAAGTTTTTGGTATGTGAACATTTCAGGAAGTAGGCTTTGAAAAAACAAAGTTTTATGAGGTATTGTCGAGTGCAACTTTACCAAATAATGCAGAAATTTCTTGCCTACAAGCACCACCAAAGTTAACGTTTTTACTTTTAAAAACAATGTGAAAATGATTTTTTTCTGAACACGCGTTTTGTTCAAATATTTAAAAAAAAATTAATAACTGAAAAACTATTGGCTCAATTTGGAAAAAGAAAAAACAGTTGAACAGACAATTCCAAGCAGTACAAGAAAATCCAAAAATATATGGGGTGAGTCATTTAAAAAAATTAAATTCCGTGCATTTCCGGTGAAACCGGAAGTGTGTCAGAGCTTAAAGTATATTTACAATATGCGCCACAAGCAACCATCGATCTTTCACTAATTGTTTCTTCTTTTATTGAAAACACAAAAGATCAATCGAGGAAGCGGCTACTAATGACTCACCCTGTATATGGCATTTCTTTCCCGATTTTTTGAATACCTTGTTTGAGAAATCAATATCTTAACTACATTAGATATTTTCCAATCTTATTGAAGGTGTAGCTAAATATTCGAAAAACTAATTTTCTACTAAAATACATCATCAACTAAATGCATTCGTGTAATCAGTATGATTTTAAACTCAGGAAAGCAAATTTGATGAGTGATTAGTGAGTATCATGCAAAATAAAAACACAAGTTATAAATCAAAATAAGAAGCGATGCTATGAATCCAACTTACATGTACTACCGAATTGCCAGTTCGAATTAACTGAAAAAGAAATGTAGATGAATGAAATGTATCTACATTTAATAGGTAGAATATGAACTATAATGTATATGATTTTATGGTAAACATTATTGAACAGCTACACATCAGTCGGTTAAGCTGTGTATAGAGGTACGGAATGAATACATCTGGTTGTTAGACAAGAAAAGGGCATGTGTATTTTGTACAACTGAACTCACGTTCTTCATCCTTGTTTATACATTCTGAGTATACCCAAACTCTGTTCTTGTTCAACAATGCATATTTCTTCAAATAAGCATTGTAGTATGAAGGAAAAAATATAGAAAAGAGATGTAATACGTAAGTAATGCTAACCGATCTTATGTGAGAGAGAAACCAAGGACGTCATATACTGGTATAGGTACCTATTATACTGGTATAGGTACCTATAGGCGCATTATATTCACATCTAAATTATCCTACAGCAAATACGACTTTTATTTTGACGTGTCGGGTGCTGAGTTATCATATTTGCCATGTATATAGCACCTTATTAACCATAGTTTCAATAATTTTATTATTTCAAAAAGTTTACGAAATAAACCTAACATATAGCAATTACCACAAGTTTATTTCAACAACGTTATATTCTAAATATTAGTAGTATTAATAGTTATAGATCTAAAACTTAATAAAACACAAATTTAAGTAATTAATGCTGTAAGCCGTTACTTTGTGATAATCTATATTAAAACAATAAAAACACATTTACTTTGTTGTATCACTATATTAAACAAACAAGCCACAAACTAGCAGCTTTCCACTCTATGATACATAGGGCGGTATCATTGCCGTTATCAACACAAAATTTCAACCAAGAAATTGATGTTATTAAACAAATTGCATATAATAATGGCTATCCCCCCAAAATCATAGATAACATATTAAATAAAAAACGAACTAAATTGGCCTTGAACTCAGTATACCCTCATAATAAATTAGAATCACCTCAATATATCTCCTTAACCTATTTTGGCAATGTTAGTAATGAAATCGCTAAAATTATTTCTAAATATGATATTAAAGTAGCATTCAAACCTCACACAAAGATCGCTAATATTCTGTTTAATTGTAAAACGAAAATAAACCCTTTAAACAAATCTGGTGTTTATAAGCTTGAATACTCTGATTGTAAAGGGGTATATATCGGACAGACTGGTCGTAGTTTTAATATTAGAATTAAAGAGCATATTAAAGAAGTTGACAATGAATGCCCTAAGTCTGCGTTTGCGGCCCATATAAAGGAGTACAATCATACAATAACTAATAATTTTGTAAAAATCTTACACTTCACCGAGAAAGGTGAGAAATTAAACCTCCTAGAGTCCCTCGAAATATTCAAAGCCTCCCGCAATTTCGAATGTCATTTACTTAACGACCAGACCGATTTGATATATACACCTCTGTTTACCTGCTGTACTTAGATTTTTAATTTACCTCATATTTCTAATTTCTGGTTTTCCCTATAATTAACTAATAACTCTTATAATGTATTGTGTATTATCCCATTTATTTCCCCTCTACTTCATAATTACTGCCTTACACTAAGTTTAACATAGTTTTGTGTCTCATTCAACACTGTGTTCGTTAATGGCCATGTTGGTCGAAACCGCGGTCACACCATTTGTTTAATATAGTGATACAACAAAGTAAATGTGTTTTTACAAATTTAAGTTTTTTGACATTGTATGAGTAAAATGTAATAATTTCTTCATCTATTAATTCAATCATTATTGAATAATAAAGTGAAAAGGCATTTCCTTAAATCGTTATTTATTAAAAAGTTTCTTGTAATAAAGCTGGTTCAATAAAAAAAAATTCGATATAAATAAATTCTATGTCGAACATGAAACTTTTCACAAGAAGTTTTTAATTACTAACATGCTGAACAGTTTTTTTTCTATCTTCCTTAGCAATGTAATATTGTAAACTACTTCATCAGATTTAGACTTCAAGCATCAAAGTGAAAATGCCATGTTTTGGTGAAAGACATAAGACTGAATTACTTAATCATGATGATCGTTTATATAATATGAAGCACAACATCAAAGTATACATTTTGTAGCAGACGGAGTAGCAAAATTTCAGAAAGCGAGAAATGGAGAAGATTTGCCAAAATCTGAACAACCCGGTGTTAAAAAAAAGTTGTAAAGTTGTCTTTATTTGAAGCAGAAAAAAGTGCCCACCTACCCACAAGGTTCAGTCACCATTTTTTTCTCTTTTAATTATCAAGAAATTGAAGTACATAGATTGAAAACCGCAATATTAAAACCGTATGATAATTACTTTTCAATATAATCTCCGTCCATTTCCACAGCTTTGGTCCATCTTTTAACAAGGGCATGCATCCCAGTGTGGTAAAAAGCACGGTGCTACTTCCTAAGCCATTAATGCACAGGCGTTTTCGCGGCCTCCTCATCTTCAAAGTGAATACTACGATGAGCTTCTTTTAGCGACCCGAACAGATGTGTATTGTGGGGCTATTGTTTTTCTTGTTTCTTTATTCTAAACATTCATGGTACCCACCTTGCACAAACCTGTGAATACTCGTACCCCAGTTGTTGAATAATCGTCATCAAACTCCCTTTACATCCGGCGTTCGCCACAAATGAGGCGTGGAGTCACTGCAGTCGACGGCCTACCGCTCCAGTTTTTGTCGGCTAACGGTATTTGTCCTTCAGCTTCGTTACAGAGGCGAACCCATCGTCTAACCGTGCTGACGTCAACTGTTGCATCACCGTACATATTTTTCAGCCTTCCATGAACGCGAATGGGCGTTCCACCTTCTGCATTCAATTCAAAAATAGAATTTAAGTACAGAACGCTATCTAATACGAACGTCGATGGCGGCCATTTTGCAAGCGACTGCAGTGCTGCCACTTGTTGACGCAGAAAGTTACTATTGCAGTGGATTGTAGAAGAAGGTTTGAGGAATAGCGCCAAATTCAAATTTTTCACTTAAATAACTTTATTAAGTAGAAAAACACAGGAGGCATTAGATATTGACTGACCCTAGTACTACGCAAATTACATTAAAAACAGCATAAAAATGTCAAATTGTATACAGGGTGTTCACACTTAAACCCGCACCATTGGTAACTCCGTTATTATTGGAGCTACGAATTCGTCCAAATTAGCAAACTAGTAGGATTTTTCCTGGCGGTTACGACGATGAAAACAAAAAAACAATTGAACGTCGCGTTTTTCAGATATTTGACAAAATGTAATTTTTTAAATGGAACACCCTATATATTTTTATGCGGTTGAATAAAAAATTTAGTTCTGAATAAAAATGTTTCAATACATTATCTTAAAAAAATTGAAAATAAAAAGTTATCACGTGATTTCTTAAACATTGCATTTTGTTTAAAAAAAATTATGAAAGACGTAGCATGTTTCACATATTTATCCAATTGAAGTCATCTTCAGATATTAAATAAAATAATATCATAAACATCCTTAAAATTTGCTTACTTTATCACTAAAACGTAAGTTTTCAAATGAGATACCGTGCATTTTTAGGGATTTAGGATTTGTTTTTAGGGATGCCTAACGAAATTTGTAATTAAATAATATGTACCGATTATTGTATACTATTCTCTTGTTGAACGGATGAAAAAAAATTTTGTATAGGTCCTAGAATGTTTGTTCATAATATTCCTAAATGAATTCAAACGAAACGTTGTGTTTTTAACGAAATTTATTTTGATTTCGTCCACGAAACTTAAGAATAACAAATAAAAGAATAATAAACACTATCAATCAACATACATAACTAAAATAGTTGTTCGAAGGTGCCACCTTCTTGGTCCAGACACTTGCGGGCTCTTTTCTGAGTGCAGCGCGTGGCTTTGAGAAGGGTCCTTCTATCAATATTCCGAATAATGGCCGTAATGTTATTTTGAAGTTCTTCCACATTTTGGTAACGATGTTTGTAAACTTCATTTTTTACTCGGCCCCATAAAAAAAAATCTAGCGGAGTTAGATCTGGTGAGCGTGGGGGCCACAGAACTGGTCCATGAGTTCCAATCCAACGGGGTCCAAACAGTCTCTCCAGTAATGCGTTAACGATATGGTGATTATGAGCCGGTGCACCGTCTTGTTGGAAGTATATCCGCGGCCTATCCATCAAGTTCACGTTGTCCACGAAATCTTCCAATACATGAGACATAAAGTCCTCATATCTCTCTCCCGTTAATGAGCCGCGGTAAAAAAAAGGACCCACAATTTTAGATCCAATCATACCACACCAAACATTAAGGCTGAACCGATGTTGTGGATTAGTGGGATGAGTCAAAAAAGGATTTTCCCGACTCCAAAAATGATAGTTTTTTCGATTAAACATTCCCTTATTAGAGAAGTTACTCTCATCCGACCATAAAACATATCGAGGAAAATTTGGATCTTCTTCACATTTATGTAGGAACCATTCACAAAATTCCATTCTTCTTATATCATCATTAAGATGCAAAGTTTGTACTGGCCGATATTTGTATGGCTCAAAATTATATTTTTTCAAAATTTTATGAATCGTTCCCAATGAAAGGTCTATTTCTCTTGCCAATTCTCTAATTTAATTGTTAGGATACGCCTCAAAATATCCCAGTACATTTATCTCTACTTCCTCACTAACCACAAATTGCTTCTTCGTTCTATTCTTCTTGAAAACCTCTTCGTTTCGCCGAAATTGTCTGTATAATTCGAAGAAATATCTTCTTTGAGGAATCGCGCGCTCGGGAAACATTGCACTATAATGTTCGCGAGCTCTAATAGTGTTTTTTCTCTGAAATATGTAAGCTTCCATAATATCTCATTTTTCCTCATGTGTGAAAACCATTTTTATTAGAAGAAAACAGCAAAATAACAATGCGAATTTTAAAACACTGACAGATTAATTTGACGGATTGTTATTGAATATTTTTTTTATTGGTGCCTATTTGATCAAAATTGTAACAACTATTGTAATGTAGGCTAATTTCATTTTCTCTTTTCGTTTTTTTCTGAGTGGAATTTTAAATTATACTGTCCCATTTTAAAATGGGTACTTTTCTGATTATCTCGGGAATATGCCCCTTTAAAGAAATCACGTGATAACTTTTTATTTTCAATTTTCTTGAGATAATGTATTGAAAAATTTTTGTTCAGAACTAAATTCTTTATTCAACCGCATAAAAATATATAGGGTGTTCCATTTAAAAAATTACATTTTGTCAAATATCTGAAAACGCGACGTTCAATTATCAATTCAATTATCGTCGTAACCGCCAGGAAAAATCCTACTAGTTTGCTAATTTGGACGAATTCGTAGCTCCAATAATAACGGAGTTACCAATGGTGCGGGTTTAAGTGTGAACACCTTGTATAGAAAGAAGAAAAATATTACACTTGCAAATTCCAGCTGTAACATTAACTAAAGAGAGGAGATATTACAACAATTTGACAGTAATCATATTATTTGTACAATGTAATTTTTTGTACAGAGGCTAGTCTTTCCCTTATTGTACGTTCCAAAAAACCTAGCTTCCGCGGCGCAGTTGTGGTCAAGTTTTTGCCCCCCCTTCATGGAGGAAATTGATTAAATTTATTAGCTTCGTATAAATAATGTTAGGAACGATATCATGAGAAGAATACAACAAACCAACTCTTTTGGAATAGATCTCTAGCGTCTACAAAAGCGTCGAAAACAGAATTCCAGCGGTAAAAGTCGCCCCTACATGAAATCTGGGCGTGCTAGATTGGAATATTGGAAAGGTTACGCAAACTGTATGAGATATTAGTACGGATTATATAAAAGACAAAATAAAGTCTCACAATATCAATATGGTTTCAAAAAGGAGGATCAAAATACATGCTTTGGATGAGATATGCTCTCATAGCATTACATCATAAAAATTTCTTCAATATAAAGGAATGACATGGAATGTCATAACAGAAATCCGAAAAAAAAATTAGCTCTGAATATCTATGAAAATCAATATAGGTAATGGAATGGAGGTACAAATCTCAGATGGGGTACAGCAATGCTACGTATTAGCACCGACTGTGTAAAATACATTATATAACGTAGTCCTTAGTTTGAAAGTGACAGAGTGAGCTACGGCAGTAGACTTTGCTGTCCACTTAGTACTCACGGTGTGTACTGAAGATCAGTCGCGGCTGGTGAATACGTTTAGGTGGAGCAATTACATAGACAAGACTCATTCGTTTATTGGTGATATTTATCGGTAATATACTCCCAGACGCCGAGCATATCACCGATAATAAGCGAATCAGTCTTGTCTATGTAATTGCTCCACTGCTGAAGATGAAGAAGAACTATGGTAGAGAGCAAACAAATCTTTAGGATACATTGATATGAGGATGTGAAATCAACAATTGAACTTGAGGGCTGGTATTGGCTTGATAATTATTGCAGCCACTAAGTTGGACATGTATCTGACGATAACGATAGAAGAAAAAATGACGTTTAGAAAACATTTGACAGGAATAGTGCCAGATATCAGATGTCCCAAAAGTGGAATGAGGCAAGCACTGTGCAGCATAACATCGACGCTGCTATACGGAGCAACATTATGATACAGTGCATTAGAAAGGAAGAGTTGCAGCAAACTACTAGAAGAGTGTCAAAGAAAGTTTTACTTATGGTTGCACGCGACGGTACTAGCAATGACCTTAGACTAGACGTCAGAGTGGGTAGCACCCATACGTCTGCTAGCTAAAAAGAGATGTCCCACAGAAAAATGACGCCAGGAAGATCTAGGCAACATCGAAAAGGAGAAAAATGAAATCAAATTAGTGTCAAGAATTGAATAGATTTGAGTATTATTTCATGAAGATCCATAATCGTAAAATTCAACGTCATTGAATAATCATTTGGAAAGTATTATTGACCCTTGTTTAGTTTATTCATTTGCTTTAAATGCTTGAATATATTGATAGTATAAGTACATTTGCTTAATATTTCCATAGTTGTTGTCTATTTTAACTCAATTACGTGTAAGTCTCTCTTTATGCAATATGCACATTTTAAATATTCGAATTGTTGTCATATATGCTTTCGTAACGTCATTAAGTTTATATCATAACAGATAGCTCACCTCAACGTTTTGTGATAATGGTTTTTAGCAACTATATTTTTACAGAGACTTTCTTTTCTTCTTCTTCTTCTCTTATTCGTATCCTCCTTTAAGCGTCAAGGCATTCTGCTTTGCAAAATTTTCTCGATTTTGTCCCATCTTTGGATATTTTCCGGGCATCGTTCCAGGTGCTTCCCCGATCCGCCAGCAGCTGCACTGTCTCCTGATTCCATACTCTTCTTGGTCTACCTCTGTTTCTCCTCTTGTTCCAGCCGGCCTCCCATATTTCTTTTACAGGGTTCGTGTTGCTCATTCGTGTGAGGTATCCAAACCAACTAAGTTGTTTTTCCTGGATTTTTTCTATTGCTGATATGACACCTAGTTTTTCTCATATCGCCTCATTTGTAATTCTATCCAGCCTGGTAACACCATCTATTCTCCTTAAAATTCCCATTTCAGCTGCAGTTATTCTTGATTTCAGCCTCTTGGTCAATACCCATTACTCACCATAGTGTTGGAAGGAATATTGTCTTGTAAAGCTTTGTCTTCGTTTCCCTGCTCTTACTTAAAAATATGAACTTCAGTGCATGATACAAATAGTTTACAATTTTTATTCTATTATTCGCATCTGCCTCAATATCTCCCTTGTGGTTTATAATGGTTCTTAAATTTTCTGTCGCTTTTATTGGATAACTATCTATTATTATATTTATTTATTCTTCTTCTTTGGAGACTGTCAATATTTCCGTTTTTTCCTTTATTAATAATATTCATTCCGAAGTTCTTTAAATTTTCATGCCATATTTCTATATTTCTTTGCAGGACAAATTTATTAGGAGCTGCAATTATCATCTTGTCGGCATACAATAATTCCTTGGGTATTATAGGTTGGAGCGTTGGAGATTTCTGGACCCAACATAATACCCTTTGTCGGACTTTCTTTTCTTAATTTATACAAATCCTTTTCGTGTTCTTAGTACTATACTATATTATTATTAACTGTGAAACTGATGGGAGGAATGTACTGCCACAATTAAACGCTCGTATTGTAAATTGGAGTGATTAAGTCTGTGTTTGGAAAGGTTTTTGCGTTTAACAAAAAGATGGTTTAACAAACTGCACAAGTACACTAACTTGCAAATTAAATTAATGTATGTATAATTAGAGTTGTAGATGGTTATATATGTAGGTATATTGGTATTTGTAAATTCTAGTATTAGCAACCGATGAAGCAACATTGTTATTGAAACATCAGTGTTATTTTTTTTTAATTAAAACATGCAGATACAGATCAACACCTTGTTGTTTCATTTTATTTTACCAGTATCAAGTAGAAAGAATACATTTTAAAATAATATCTTTCACTATCAGAAAAATAATTTTCGTTTCCTGAAAACAATTCATGTTTGTTTACTCATCTTCAATATTTGGAAACTTCATGCTATAAGTTAAAATCGATTTCAGAAAGTTGGCAATAATCGTGAACGTGTCGTAGAAGCTGCTTCGTTAGCTTTGTTTAGAACACAAAAACCACTTCAAACAAAATTACTTACACCTATTGATTTTATATTTCGACTTGTTGATGATGGATCTAAAGTATTGCTGTGCTCTAATAAAACAATTCCTCCCAAGAGGTTTAAAGAAAAACGTGAAAAGAATTATTGCGTTGCTTTAAAGTTTAATCCAAAAATTAATTCAGAAGATAGAATATATAAAGAAGAAATTAATATGTAACAATGTGAAACTAAGACATATTTAAATTGTATATTTAAATTTGCAAATATTATGAGTTAAATCAGTTATAATTCAAGACCTATTTACTATAGTTTTGTATTTGAAAAATCTTCGTTCGAATATCCTTCATGTTGATGTTTTTTTTTCTTTATGTTTTTCGATTATATGGTCTGTATCTTCATCTTTAAATTAAACAGTTACTTTTTAAAATATCTATATAATAATATGCTGTTTTATGACGAACATAAATAAACGCATATTCAATTGACACGTTCTCTTCAAGCAAGCATTCTATGGTTACGATAATGATCCAAAAATTACTTTGTTGGGTAGTTTCAAGAATAACAATTTTACTTACATTTACAATTTTTTATAACAATTCAAAAGGTAGCACTGACTGGGGATCAATTATGTTATAAAGCATTTGTTTTGATTTTTATATGACTCTGAATTTTAATAAATGTTGCGGTATTGTAAGATTTCGAAACTTTTACTATTCCACATCGCAATATTTGCCTCATAAAATATTCAGCTACTCTGACACCGGTAGCATCATTTGCACCTCGTTTAAGCCTAACATGTAGAAACATTTCTTCTACATAATTGGAAATAAATAGTCTGTTAAGACATAATAAAACCATAACATTGTTGTGCACTGTACTGAAATATTATAATAAACATGTACGTACAAATGTAACATTCTCTAAACTCATTTTTCTTTGTATTTCGGTACATATTTGATGTACTTTTTTCGATTTTGGCGCTATTACAATTTCTTAATTTAGTTACTTACAGTGACACACTCTTTGGTTCTGCCTGTACCAAATCTATTGTATTTCTATGCACACATTTCAAGACAGACCAAAATTTGCCTCAACACATCTCTTTCTTGTTGGCACTTTCGAACTTTACAATGATAAGGTGCATTATTGGTAATAATTACAGTATTTTAGTAATTACTATAGAATCTTTATTTATCCAGCAGATACAAGTCTAATTACAGAAAATTGACAATGTTGAAATATTCATAATAAGCCCACTTCTATCATTTTTAAAATTCTACCAAATCAGTCCTCAAATACTGTCTAGTTCATATATTCAGATTTATTGTTAATATTACTGACCGAATAATGTCTACCAGTGCTGTTTCACTTCAGCCCGGCAATTTTTCCACTATTATAGCATTTAAAAAATGTTCTTCTTGCACATCAACAAGTATTAAAATATTTCTAATTTTAACCTAAAAATGCAAGCAATTATGGATATTTACGAAGAATTTCCCTTATACTACATTTCAGATAATCATTTCTCATTTTTACAAGTGCCTTGTGATTTATTTACCTTACAGCACAAGACTATTTTGGTAAGAACTAAATGACCTCAACAGCCAGGTGTTTTCCTTGGAAAAACTAGATGTAGCTTCTATTGGTACTCGCAGTAACTTACAAAATAATAAATATGTAGCATACATTAAATAAAACGGCTGAATGCTTTTAGTATTAGAAGAATTTAAGTAGAAAGAAATAGACAAAATAAATTTCAAACCAGTCAAATGTGAATAATAGTATGCCTGGTATAATTCAATCATATTGCATATGTATAATACTTGATTTTAAAAATGCTCAGCGATTAACAAGTCATTTATAATGCCTTGAATAGATGGAGTTATTTAAGGATCCATATTTTGAGGTTAGCAGCCATGCTGGATCCCACTATAGTTGCTCTCTATCAATGCCATAATGAAACTTCGATTTTCATTCTTGAAATTGATTTTTCCAGCCTCAAAATATTGTCCCCGATACCACACCATCTCGTATTAGTAGAATAATAAACCCAAAAAGTGTAATATCTAAGTTTTCATTGAAAAGTTTAACAATGGCGAACGTCATATTTTTTTCGTATATATTTCCTGAACAATTCCTGCATTTAAACGTTTCTTTTTTTATTATTATTAAAGAATTGCTACATTTCAAAGGTAAATCTCCAAATAGTTAATAAACTAACTGATGTTTCTGACGATCGAGGAGTTGGACAATACCTAATTCTTTAAGAAAAATGGGCTTTTCATAATTATCATCCACCCCTTTATAAAGGGTTTCTAAATGTGATTCTGACTTTTTCCAACTCCTTTAGGCCAACTTGAGTGAATTTAGAATTATTATCATCGAAATCATCTCTACTGCTAGTACTCAGAGATGGGAACAACAGAAATTATACTAAACACCTCTGAAACACTAATTAAAATATAGATATTACTTCAATGACAATGTATTATAAAAATGTATTACATGGCTTGCAATGTATTATAAACCATAATTAAAGAATATAAAGGAACAGGCGAATTAAAGTCTCCAAAAATACGAGTGAGCAGGCATTTGATAATTTGAAAATTTGATGAATCTGTGATTCTGAATGTACCACAGAAAGTGTACAGTTTTTTTTTTTTTTTAAAGAACTACCAACACTTAATAAAGTCATCGCAGAAATAACTATGATGGGTCCATAACAAAAATGAGCCAAGCAACTCTGCACAAATTCCTCAACTTATTGCTTTCATTCAGGAGACGGATCGTGAACCGTTCCCGCTCCAACTGTTCACTTCACAACAGTTGAGTGTTCGCTGGACAGGACCGCTCACCTTCATGTCATCATCTGTCATCTGGTACTTTTCATTGCTGCCATATGTTAAAATTATAGAAATTAAACCGAATAAACAATAATAATAAATTGTTTTTCTGCATTAAGTTTTGGCGTAGTTTTTAGTGTAAGGGCTGGTTTTTCCAACCCCGAATAAAATATTGGGTAAACTCCAATATTATAATACATTTATTTCTGCACAATACCTTTAATTTGCTGTATCTTACTTTTCTAGTAACTTTCTTCAAAATTATGTATTAGGTTGATCTTGGAATGCATCAATGGCGCATGCGTACAGTATACGCTCACTAAGTGAACGTATAATTTTTCCGTTCACAAAAATGGCGGCCGCTCCTGAACGTGTTCAGAGTGAGCGGTCGTCTACTGGACATGATCACTGAACAGTTGCGCAACTGTTGTGTCTGCTGAATGCAAGCATTGTTTCAGTACTCAGAAATACATTACGACTCATTAACTTGAATAAAATATTTAGAGAGCATTCATATCAGAAAAGGGACATATCAAAAAAAGTTGGAAACAAATCATAATTACGTGTTGTGAATTAGAAGCGTTTATCAATGATCTTTACACAAATCGACAAAATCTAGGAAATACCACAACATGGAATTTACTTTTTGCCTAATTCATTTACAAACTAAACACTACAAATTAATTTAATTAACTATACCCTGTCCGACCGCCGTAAGTGAGGTAATTAGGTTATAGGTTAAAAGCATTGAAATCAACATTAGTTACCATAGCCCTCTACAATTTCATTTATTTTGGATACAAAAAACAACATCCCAAATAAATTAATAATACTTGACATAATAGAATTACCTTGACATGAAAGTGTTATTTTCACCAAAAAAGTTTTACTTACAAATAATATCGAGAATTGTTTCTCGAATGCGATTCATTCTGACCTTATTAAAAGAACAACTTGTTTGAATTAATTGCGTCTTGAATAGTATTTCTACGTGATTTTAGTACTATAAATTATGTACAAAAATTACCTTAGTTATAGAGAAATTTTAGTTTATACAAATATTATGCACTTACCCAGGCAACTGTTCTAGACATTTGCGACAAGTTGTTAGTAAAATGGGTGATATTGATGGATTTTAAAAGATATTTAAAGTATGTTTGTGCTAAGGATATACTATGCACAACATATTGCTGTGCCTTTTACTTATATACTATACATTGTGTACTAATCTTATATAGACATATATGAAACACAGTGCACCACATTGCACATATATAACTCTCCCTCTCTCTCTCTCTTACCCTCTCTCTCACTCTCCCCCCCCCCCCTCTAGCTCTCTCTGAGGTTTTACTTCAGTTACCCAAGTCATTCTCACGACATGAGGAACTTGTACATTCCCAGTTCAAGCTCATTGATAAACTAGGTGCCTGTATTCTTTTGAGAATTCAGTAAGCGCAAATCTAATTCTAGCAGTCACTTGCCAAAACTAGACTGAATGCACGTGTCCTAGTAATTGATTTCATAACAATGCATTTGCACGTTTGGTCGATAACATCCCCAAAACACATATCATACTACACAAACTCTCAACATATATATCATTAAACTGATTTATTAAACGATTGTTTGCCCAAGACAAATATGCGTAAATATCTATATAAATGAGAATAAAATATCTCCGGTTATCAATAAAATTTGGAAAATTAAATCATTAAATATTCATGCTAATTATCCTATTATATACATTTTAAAGTAAGTAGGTAGTTAGCTTGCGTGTTCATACGTTTGGTTACATTCTTTCGCATCCTTATAAAACTAAATTAGATTTATTTATAAATAATTATCCTTAACAGGAAATAAGTTTACATAAAATACATTTTAAACTGCTTTTACTACTACTATTTGAGAAGTCCAGGTATATACATCGAAGTACTGCTAGTGCTGAAGCATTAAACCCTACACAGCTAGTTCTACTTTTTAATTTAAACGCCGGATTTTTCTTAGACAGGCTGATCAAAAAGTCCTGAAAATCGGTCTTTTACTATATTTTTTAAAACAAAAAATTAAATTAAATCTAAAATAAAAGAAATGTATATACTAGGTGTTTTAAAATTACACACTGAATATATATCATCACATACAGATAAAATTATAGAAATCAAGTCTAATATTTAAATAAAACTAAATTTGCAAAAAATACATATTTGCAAAAAGTTCACAGCAAGTTATAGAGAGAAAAAGATCTAGGAAACTTACATACACACATACATATAGTGTGTCCATCGATATAACGATTCGATCTTTTAGGATTCAAGAGAATTATCGGAGAAAATCCGCTACCTCTTGCCGCAGATACCGAGAAATGTTGTAAATAAATTAATGGACCGTATTAAGGGAAATCGGATTTTCATAAGTAGAGAAGTAGTTATATTTACAATTTTAACTTTATTATTCTAAAGGAAACAATACTAATTTAACAGATAGTATAACTGTATTAAAGAACATTGTAATGGTAATTAATATTAATGTTGTTGAAAGACAGTTATCGTAAAGTAAAGACGTTTAAATTTGTGAAACAAAAACATGTGGGGACCGTGGAGTACCATGAAGATTCAAGAAACTATGCAGTTAGCAATATTTCGCTAAGTGAAGGTAGTGATGCCAAAGAAGACGATGTTGATAATGCAAGACATCATTTGAGTATTAAAACACAGCAGATAATTCTGAATGTATACAATAATTTGAAGAGTGAGAATTATGTGACTAAAACAGAGACAATTGTTGGAACATCAAAATTGACGGAAATGTGATGCTCGACAGTCCAAAAAAACTTTCAGAATGGTTTATTCAAAAGGAAAACAAGGAAGGATAAGGAACAATGGAAGAAGATTAGTATGTGCGATTTTGATATTGTGCGAAGAGAAATGTGCCGTGTCGTGTGCGTGAAAACAATAGATTACAGTGTTGTATCACTACGTTATCACGCGTTATGAAGGAAAACGGTTTTATATTTAGTACAGATAATAAGTGGCGAACAATTATGGAATCGCAAAGATTGCAGCTACTTCGGTACGGATACCTGACGAAAGTGAAGGCATTTAGAGAAGATAAACTTTTTATTTGCTACTTGGACGAAACGTGGTATGACAACCATGAAAACCTTGGGTGACACTTCGGAAATGTGTTACGTTAATGTTCCTGTTTCAAGAGGGAAAAGAATAATTATTGCACATGCGGAATTTATGGATGGCTCGGTTGGTGATGTATTACTGTTTGCAAAGAACATAAAGTCGTCGTCCTTGGATTATCATGAAGACATGACAAGTTCCTTGTTTGAAGAATGGTTCGTGAATAAGCTACTACCGTCTTTACATACAAAAAGTATCATTGTTATGGATAAGGCTAGTTGCCACTCACGACAAGTTATTAAAATACGTAATGAATCAAGCACAAAATTTGAAATATCAAAACTTTTAGAGGATCATAACATTTATTTTGAAGCAGCTGCTGCAAGTTACACATTACTACGTCTACCTCCATATTACTGTATCTTCAATCCTGTAGAGTGGATTTGGAGTTAACTAAAGCGAAACAACAATAAATACGATCCAAGAAGCTATATTATTAATAACACCAGATACTTGGAAAAATTGTATACAACATGTAATCAGTATAAAAAACGAATATTGACAATACGCAAACTCCATACCGAAATTCATAATACATATAGATGACGATGAAATTAGTGTTTCTAATGACTGAAACAGTATTTAAGTTATAAATTAACAATAACGTATATAAGATGAGTACTTAGAGCTGATAAGGTACATTCCTTGCAGGAATTTAGTAATTACAATATTTTATTTGATTTTTGTGTTAAACATATATTTATCCTAAAAATGAAATAAAAAATAAATATATTATACAATCAAATATCAATGTTCTTATAATATACTTTTAGTATAATAATCTTTGTGAATAAGTCTCTGTGAACCACCCGTGCTCGAAAGGGATTAAAACCGTTGGGTTAATTTCGTTAATTTCATTTCATTTCATTAATTAATTGTGGAAATTCTATACTCTATACCATTATCAATTGAATAAGGTAATCTACCTGTAATAAGAATGTAGGACAAGTTCCTTGAATAAATTTAGATATCGAATTCATTTTCTTTTCTTATTCAATACATCACGTTTAATTCATGCTTGAAATATATTTGAAAAACAAATTCTGTTTCTTCATCACAGAACACCAGAAACGGACGTGCTCACTTTTCATATCCCGCAAAGATAAAACAAAACAATTTATACGCAGTCCGTTAATTATACTGAAAATTACGCGATTAAAGGGGGAATTCTCACGGGACCGTCCACCAACAAAAGATAAGATAACATGGAAAAGTTTAAAAGGGGCATTCATTTAGACCGTGCCTCCGACATGTCCAAAAATTACTCTACCAAGAATGATACTTTCATTTAACGACAAGATCGAGCCATTTATCATGTAACTCTTACCAAAATATAATTGTATTTCTAACAATCTATTCTTTTATTAACGTTGGCTCCTTAATTGATTGTTACAAAATTGAAAATAAAAAGATTTTTTTCAAATATGTTTCGATTAAAGAATGATTTACACAACAGAAAGCTATTCAACCTGGCAATAATATCTAATAAAATTGATAGCTAAAATATTTTTCATGCAAAGCATTCTTTTCAAGTAGACATGTAAACTTAAATATTACACAGGAGTCCCGCATTGAATAATTAGTATATTTCGACTACCTGAAGTAAATAAGTACAGTCTATATCATTACCGTAAATAAATGACTTCAAATAGTCAATTTTGATATCTAATCTCAGTTTGAAGTTGTAATTGATTTTTGATATAGTCATCAAGCTTCTATTATACCTTCTTTGATTTTTCTTTGCATTCGCTTCTGCAACAGTGATATGCTGTGCAAAATTTATAACCCATTAACTTGAATATGACCTATAAAAAACATGTCCTGCACCTTCGACACAGAAGGATGGTGTCACACAGGCAACTCCAATAAAAAAACATACAAAGAGGCAAAAGCCCATAAATTACGCACTACCAGATGGAAATCCCTTACAGTGACACACGTGTACGTCAAACAACATAGTAATGTAAATAAAAATTAATATTAAAATAAAGAAACTATGTTAAATAGTTATCTCCCGAAAAATGACCCAAAATTCAAAACAAAAAGAAGCAAATACCACGGAAAAGCTAGGGTAACTAATGGTTATGAAAAATGTATATATATACAGAGCGAACTTTCAGACCGTTAGTTTACTTATTATTGTAATTGGCCATAAATAACACTGGCCAAATGAATTTTTACGAAAAACTAAAAGAAGATATTTTTGTAAATGATTGAAAATTTGAAACCAAGTTAACAGCGGCGCGGAAAAAAGTTGCTTGAGGCCCATGGTACAAGTGTTAGTGAGTTTTTGTTTTGGAAGAAATATAAAATCAGTAAATAACCAGAGTTAATAATTGGTATGATACAAGCGTTTCACAGTGTGCTTAGGCTTTTGTCCGAAAAATAAAAGCAACGATATTGATGAGCACCGTGCGCGCTTCCACCAAATATTTTGGGAAGGGAATAACGCTGCCAGGACAAATAGAATCCTGTTATGTTACAGATTATTTTTGGACATTAGAAAGTGGGGGTGTGAATGTTTTTTACCCTTTTAGCGTCTACTGGTTTCGTGGCGAAACCTCTTAAATACGAACTTTTGTCTTATAACAAGCTGGTTTTACAGTAAATCACTTGTGCTGGAAACTCCGTCTGATTGGTTGAAGGCGTTTGGCTAAAAATATGTAAATAGCGACTTTTATTGTCTGCAGTTTGGTCATGAATTTTTGAGTATTTTTTGCAATTCCAGGTAAAAAAAAACAACGGTCTAGACAAAATGCTCTGAAAAATGTCTAAAAGTTTCAAAATTTTCCCTGAAAAAAGAGGGCCAAACGTTGATCAAAATTTAGATTTCCCGAGGAACTCATTGAACATATTACAAATCTATATGCACTTCGAAAACATGGAAATGTAACAGCTTTTAGCCTGACAGATAAAATTGGAATAAAAAAAACATGTTGATGGGAATAAAGAAACTTTTTTGAGATCATTTCATTAGTGCGTTGTTCTTCAAAGGCACTTTCGTCTGGCTTCTTGGGAATATTCATCTCAACAATAATATAGTCATACATTGCAAGATTCACAAGTAAGAAAAATTGTATAAACTGAGACCAGTCATCGGCAAATTATCGCACACATTTAATCAACATACAATCCCCCACAAAAAAAAAACCACTCAAAACATGTGGATATAGGATGTAGGTTAGAGCAGATGAGACTGGCTTTGAATGTCAGTTCCAAAGAAACACGGCTTATGTGTTTCCAAAGAGCACTCAAATGTGGATATTTTCATATCAACCGACGCGTCTTGAAATGAGGATAATTTGATATCATTACGCCAAAACGCTAACATAAAAAATAAATGAAACATTTTTGTTGCACTGAGAAAAAACATAATGGTGGGAAAATTTATATTAAGTCATAATCTTCTTTGTCCAGTTTTTACCCAATGTTACATCATCAGCCGTACCGACACTCACGTAATATTTTCATCAATACCGCTATAATCTATATTCTGTATATCCAACGATAAATAAAAGTTTTTCCTCTCACACACAAAAAAGATTCATTCGTATTCATCGGGAATAAATGGACGGGAAATGAACTAATGCTGTGAAAATTTAAACATATTTGGTTTGAGATGGTGGCAACAATAAATTCTAGGCGAGTTTACTAGCATAGATATAAAATATATGTATTAACGTATGCAGTAGTACTAGGACAGGATAAGAAATTGTGTGGTGGTAAATACGAATGAGAATAGTTGCTTCTGAATCCTTACCGACGTTGTGCATAGTTTGTCTTTACATTATGTGCGGTAAGCAAGTCAGGAATACACGGAATAATACTTTCAGTTTAAAATTATTTCTAGACTTGTTTTAATATTATACATACCGACGTTGTGCATAGTTTGTCTTTACATTATGTGCAGTAAGCAAATCATGAATACATGGAATAATACTTTCAGTTTAAAATTATTTCTAGACTTGTTTTAATATTATGGTTGGGCGTTAATCTGGATTTATAAGCTATTTATAACAAAATGTACCCGGGTATTAGCAATACAGTGCGTCATCCATCGACAACATTTAGTTGCAAAAAATCTGAATGTTAGATTACATGAATCTCTTCAATTAATAAATTAATTAAATTAGTTTAATGCAGTAAACCGAATCCGAAGCATCATGACAAGATTTTTTGCACTTTTTGAGACTATTTTAAAGTTGACATTGCCTATTTAACAGATTTGTTTACTAAATTTACTGAAGTTAACTTGCAGTTACAAGGTGACACTATAAATTTGATTAGAAGAAAGTCCATCAATTCAGCGTTTCATGCCAGAATTAAGCTAATGAACCAAAATATTGGACGGCGCTAATTTTAGACAAACTACCAGGAAGACGACGTTTCAACCTACGTTCAACATTTAAATGCACATTATTTAGATTTTGAACTAGGTTTGAGGATGTTTTGACTATGGTAATACCACAGTGGATAATGAATCCATATTGTGACACTGAAAAAACGGGTGTCATATTACAAGAGAGGAACTGATTGGAAAAATCTTCAAAAAGACATACTGGTTACTTATCCCGTATTATGGAATATAGCGAAAAAGTTTTCAATTGCTTTTCCATCCTCATACCTAGTGGAAAGGGATTTCAGCGCGGTTGCCAATCTCCTAATAAAACAAAAAAAAAACTGGACATCATTAACCGATGAGATTTGAGATTAAAACTAACTAAATTGATGCCAAATGTTGAAAATTTATTATTAAAGCATTAGGTTCATCCCTCCAAATAAAAGCATTTGTAGATGCTGGTATTTTAGGCTAATTTTTGACCATCTCACTATCTACCTCGGAGTCATTACACTCAGGCTCATAAATAATCTCTTCTTCAAGTCTCTTATGACTTGCTTTCTGTTATTCCAATTTTCCACTAAAAGTGTTAGTTAAGGAAAACATTTTTTAAAATCAGTCTCCCCAAATTCAGACAAAACTGTGACCAATTCCTGACATTTTAAAATACATTTTTTATACTTTTGTTGTGGTTTCTTTTACATGAGATACACTTACAATTTTGAGACAGTTTTCATTATCTTAACATTGTTCAGTAGGAAGAATAGAATGATCAATGGGAAAAACAGATAAAGTATTTTGAATGTAATATGACTTTTTGAATCTTTCGTCAATTAAGGTTGATGAATATAAACTTTCATTTTTCCTTCTACGAACCACAAAAATGTGGGAACAAGGCAATTTCATGTTGACTCGAAAAGGGCAAGGACAGCTTTCTAGACATACTTTTATTATGTCCAATAATAATGTATTTACCATACAGAAGTTCAGTTCTTCAGAAACTATTTTTACTTTTTCACACAACTTTATTTGTTTCTCAATAAATTACAAAGCATATGGGATAAGTAGTTTTGAATATAAATCTATTGGGCTTCCTTTTTCATGTTTAAAGATGTTATTTGTATAAAACATCATAGAAGCTTTCCTTTTCCTTTATGACCAGACAGAATGTAACAGTACCAAGAAGTCTTCATACAACAATTTTGGTCGCTAAATTTTGAGCACACTTGCTTTATTTTTTGATTAAAGGATTCTAAGTGATTAGTGGTAGTAGTGTTAAGTGAGCAGGTACCTCTCTTGAAACATTCTACCCATTCCTTCCTTATAATGTGCCAGTTCTCATATTTTGTTACTTGCGGAACCTGTAATTGTAACAGCGATTTGTATTTACTGTCATACACATCTTCTGACTTTTCAAAAGGAAGTCCTTGAAGGATATCAAGAAGTGTATCTCTCTGATATGAATTGATACTCATAGTATCCATCGTTATATTTGTTCGGAATAATTTGGGAGTGTGAAACAAACACAAAAGTGTTGAGGCATAGGAAACTCTTGTTTTAAAACTTTTCTCTCTGTAAAATCCTTGCCTGTATATATGACTGAAGTCTTTTCCCATGATGGGTCAGAACTTTTGAAAATTTGAATCATATGTGACATATTGTCAGATGTCTCTTTACTTAGAAGAAAAGTTGCGGCTACCTCTCCTTCTCCATTAATTATCATGATTATGTACAAAGGCATTCTCAAGTTATTAAGTTTGTATGTGGCATCCAACAAGAACATTTCAGGATAGTTCTTAAAGGATGCTAACACACTGTTTTGAAAATAGATACCAACCAGAGTTTCATTTTCATCAGTAAGTATTGTTACCACCGCTCCTGGGTCTTTTTTCAAACTATCCACCACACCCTCCAACTGAAGATCTTCTTTAGATTTTTCTCTGATTCGAAGGTTAGAAATATCATAGAGATTCTTCCCAGTTTTTCGCTGAATGTCGCCTTTCAACAGTACACGATTGCATCTCAAGTCAAGTAGATTTTTAATGTTATGTTTTTCTTCAGAATTTAACCTCCGTTGCTTTGGAAGACATTCGAAAACTTCCTTTTGAATTTCGTGATTATGGTCTCTAACAATTTTTGACAAAATTAGACTGTGAGTCACTTGTCAAGGTAAAACACATTTGAAAAGGGCATCCTTCTCGGCAAGTACTACAATGAAATTCTAGTTTAAAAAAACATACTGCTACGAAATTATACAGAGTGAGTCATTAGTAGCCGCTTCTTCGATTGTTCTTTTGTGTTTTAAATAAAAGAAAAAAATTAGTGGAAGATCCATGGTTGCTTGTGGTGCATATTGTAAAAATACTTTAAGCTCTAGCGCACTTCCGGTTTCACCGGAAATGCACGAAACTCAATTTTTTTAAATGACTCACCCTATATATTTTTGGATTTTCTTGTACTGCTTTAAATTGTCTGTTCGACTGTTTTTTCTTTTTCAAAATTGAGCCAATAGTTTTTGAGTTATTAATTTTTTTTGAAAATATTTGACCAAAACACGTGTTCAGAAAAAAATCATTTTCACATTGTTTTTAAAAGCAAAAACACTAACTTTGCTGGTGCTTGTAGCCAAGAAAATTCTGCATCATTTGGAAAAGTTGCACTCGACAATAGCTCAATAAACTTTGTATTTTCAAAGCCTACTTCCTGAAATTTTCACATACCAAAAACTTATTTTTTTTAAATGGAACACCCAGTATTTTATTAAGGCATTTTGTTCCTTTATTTATTTTCTTTCATTTTTGTTAACAATGTCCTATACCCATCTTTTGTAATTTCTGAGATAATCACTATAGGAGCAATTAGCGGTCAATTAAAGAACTACGAGCGCTGTTGTTCTATGCACCAAAATATTCGTTCAACCAATGGAAGGCAGGGATGGCGCCCGACTTCCTTAGTCAACTGTCAAACAAAGTAAATCTTATATCCAACTATCCCAAAAGTAATAATTTTATAGAATGAAGAGCATCGCATTTCAATTTTTTAATTCCGGCAATGTCCAGTTGCAGTATTTCATTTTTAACACTGTTGGTTAACATCAAAATAAAATAAAGGTTATGTTTACTGACATATTTGAAGATGTCTTCAAAAAGTTTTGAAAATCCGTTCATAGATAGCGAAGATATTCTCCTCCATTAACATTTTCATCAAAGAAATAAGGTCCAATTATGTAACTACCCACTATTCCTCCCCACAGTTTTAATGACCAACGATTTTGAAAGTTTCCAGGTGTGATACAGTGGGGGATTTTATGTGTTATAATAACGGAAATTGTGACGATGAACGTATTCACTTTAATAGAAGGTTTCGTTGGTAAACAACAAAAAATTGAGAAAGCCAGGATAATTTATCTGCTGCCAATTGACAAAAATGTAAGCGATTCTGAAAATTGTTTTCATCTAACCCTGTGTATGAATATGCTACGGGTGAATTTCGTATTCCTAATTATTCTGGATTCTCAAATTTGACTTAGATCTAACTGCCGACTAATTTTCGTAGTACTAGTATAGGGGTGTTCAACTACACTCGCAAGTACCATAAACGTCTTATCCTCACTAGTATTGCTTTTTCCGCTCTTTCTTTCATATTCAATGCTTTCTGTTCACTCAAACCGTCCACTTTATATTTTCGAAGGTTTCTGGCTTCGGTTGACTTCTACCAGGGATCGCTGTGCATAAAGTCTGAGTGCTAGCAAAAAGTTTCTTTCAGATTCACCCAAAATGTCAATCATATCTATTAACTCTCCATAACAATAATTTATTTGGATGATAACTAATAGCGATGCTTTTATAAGTTTGACATAAATGTATACAGACTTTCTTTAATAGTTGACTCAGTCAGTCATCCGCATTCCAGCCTTTATTGGACCAATATTTGGGAGCAGAGAACAGCGCCCGTAGTTCTTTAATTGACCGCTAATTGCTCGTATAGTGATTACATATCTCAAAAATTAGAAAAGATAGGTATAGCACATTGTTAACAAAAATGAAAGAGAATAAAAAAAGGAACAAAATGACTCAATAAAATACTGGGTGTTCCATTTAAAAAAAATAAGTTTTTGGTATGTGAAAATTTCAGGAAGTAGGCTTTGAAAAAACAAAGTTTCTTGAGGTATTGTCGAGTGCAACTTTACCAAATGATGCATAATTTTCTTGGCTACAAGCACCACCAAAGTCAATGTTTTTACTTTTAAAAACAATGTGAAAATGATTTTTTTCTGAACACGTGTTTTGGTCAAATATTTTCAAAAAAAAATTAATAACTCAAAAACTGTTGGCTCAATTTTGAAAAAGAAAAAACAGTTGAACAGGCAATTTAAAGCAATACAAGAAAATCCAAAAATATATAAGGTGAGTCGTTTAAAAAAATTAAGTCTCGTGCATTTCCGGTGAAACCGGAAGTACGCCAGAGCTTAAAGTATTTTTACAATATACGCCACAAGCAACCATGGATCCTCTGCTAATTGCTTTTTCTTTTATTTAAGACACAAAAGAGCAATCGAAGAAGCGGCTACTAATGACTCACCCTGTATATTTGCATACCTGACTGTTCTTTTAAACTTATTTCCTCCTTTTGCACAAGTATATACAATTCTATAATATTTTACGTTCTCATTAACATTTGCTAATTTGCGGAGACACTTCTTGGTTTTAGGACTTTAATAACTTTGAATCGCGTTTGTATAACTCAATGTAGAAAATTTCGAATTTAGGTCTAATAATGCATCCCTACAAGCCATTATTCACAAATTATTAAACACCCAACCCATGACACCAAGTACAACTCGAATTGTGAGGTTATGGCATGGTTATGCTGTTATGCTGTCGAAATTCTTAACGGATCTTTATGAAAGTAAAATCGTGTTCCGCAATTTTCGGACCCAAAGAATAGAAAATATAGATACGCAAGTTGCGGATCTATAATGTTCAAAATAAACGTCCGCAAATTCCCTATATAACTTACATTTGCGGACTTCTAGTACAGAACATACGAGGACGCAATTTGCGGACACCGAAACTCTTCCTTTATTTTTTTCTTTAGTTATTTTATGTAACAGATACTAAATTTTAATTTGATTCGATTTAATTTGATTTTAATTAATAAATGTATAAAACTTATCATGTGTCTTCAAATTTTTTACACTACACATCACTATAGTTATAAATTTAAATCTTTCAAAAGTGAGTACCCTATATACAAGCTGTCAAAAACACATTTCAAGTTTATGGATTTTCAAAAAACAATATTAGATAAGCAGGAGGTCTACCCAAAACCGAAAAACATGGCAAGTGGTCTACGAGACAAAAAAGTTTGGGGACTTCTGATCTAGACGTTCATATGCTTGACTGGTACTAAGAAATCATAAATGAAATCATGTTTCTGGCATAGTGGTTAAATTACCAAAGCACAGCGGACGATATAAATACAGATTTGTTTGAAGTAAATAAATTATGTGCTGAACATAATTTGACTCTTAATTGGCAGAAGACTAATGACTTGATTTTTGGGTCGAAATGTAATGTTGATTTTTCAAATCTAATTTATAGTTACATGTTTCAAATAATCGCTTAGGGAGTGTCGATGTTGTAGAAGATCTTGGGTTACTTGTTGATGCTCGACTTGGTTTTAATGAAAACGTTTCCATTTACTAAAAAAAAGTCCTACGGAGCTTTGAGAGTGTTATATGCTAATAGGCATACTTAAAATTCAACTTGGAGACTACGACTTTGTGAATCCTTGGTGTTATTTTTGTTTAGCTATTGTGATTTTATTTCTGGTCCATGTTTGTTATGTTATATTTTAGCGAGTGTTAAATCTATCTGATGTGTTTGCACCATTATCTTATTGGTTATTATTACATGTGTTTATTTCTTGTGTTTGTTGATGCACCCTGGTAAACATGAATAGCTGTAGCTAGACTTACTATATCAAGTCAGAAATTAAGATGTTTAATAGTGGCGGAATTAGCAAAATGCCTATTTATTTCTAAGAATATAACCCAGTCTACCAGAGGCAAAAGTGCATATACTCATAATGTGTTTGGGGAGGGATAAATGTCGATCAAATAGCACTCCCAAATCCTATACCTTCTGCACGTATGCCAATGCGTGACCCCCAATACAATAATCGAAGTCAATCAGTTCCATCCTTCTAGAATACTTCACAACATGACATTTATTGACATTAAGCTGGCACCATTTGCAGGTTATATATCAAAATCACACTGCAGACGTAGGCATCGGATGTAGTATCAATAAGACTATAGATTTTCAAATCGTCAGTATACACCAGCCCATAATAGTATAAAAAGCAGATGCCACAATTTAGACCCCTGTGGAACGCCTGATGTGGCCGCAAATTCAGCAGATTTGAATCCATGGTAGTACAGATAACTGATCCGGTCCCGAAGATATGTCAAAAAACCAACCAGATCACTATGAAATCCCAATGCACCAAGTTTCCTCAGCAGAATTATCATATTTAATAGTGTCATATGCCCACGCAAACTCTATATATATGACACTTGAGAGCGAGAATCAAGAGCGTGCATTACTGACGGAATACGAGAAGTGCTTTCCTTAAGGTGAATTTAGCGCCAAAGTTATTTTGAATCACGCTTTAGGTTTGATTCGGCATCGTCGGAAAATCTCTACTGAACTCACGATAAAAGAAAATGTGCTGCGTTACTCTGCCTCCTGCGATGATAATAGTTTTTAAGCTGACGATTTTGTTTGATAGTAAACCAATGTGGAAAACTGTTATGACAAGGCGACTAACATAAAGTAACAGAGTTATCTATACCATTATGTAGTTTTCTATAAAATATGTCAACGCGCAGATCAACATCATTACATTTACTTAATTCAGACCAATCAATTGACAGGATATTATTATATTATTAGCAATTATATAATTAGCTTTCTGAAAGTTGTATTGGAAGTTATTAGAGAAAAATTCAGAAGCCTTACAAATTACTGGAATCTTTAAATATATTAGAAGTGCAGGATGATGGGGATCTTCAGCAACAATTGGTGACGGTTTATGCTCTACCAAAACTACGGGAGCAGAACTTGAAAGAATTAGGTCAAGAAATCTGCCATTAGCATTGATAATATTATTGAATTGATTTAAGTTGAGAATAGCCGCAAAGATAGTGAGCGTGCTAACCCTAGGATCAGTAATATTTAAGGAGCAATTTAGCAATTTATTCACAATGTCTTTGAATACTCCCTTCACAATTTATTTACTCGTTTCACCAATACTGATTGTGATAAACAACACCAGAACAATATGATTATTATTATGATTTCTATAGAAATATTAGGTACGCATATAATGTTAAATATTATTTTATATAAAATTTTAAGAAAATTCGTGCATATTAAAAACGTATTATATAATTTTATGCATTTATAAGAAATTATACGAAGATTTGAAACTAAGATCATTAATAAATATATAACGAAGGCAGAATAATTGGCAATCCGCCGAGAGATATGATGACAAAGACAGCTGAAGAGAATTAGGTCTAGAAAGTATACGAGAAGTTGGAAAGGACTTTAATTGTAAAATTGAAGAATACAAAGGAAGTTGGAAGTGAATTTCGAAACTATATAAGATGAAACTCAGTTAAAGGTTAATACAAATTGTAAATTTAATTGGTAAATTTTTAAGTAAAAAAGCTCTACTAAACTACATTTATATAATTTTGACATTCCATTTAAGAATCCCTGAAATTTAGAACAAAATATGGTATTACTGTAAAATTCTGGAATGTGTAGATTATAAAAAAAATTATAATACACATAATAATACTGTTACTAGAATTTTAATCCTACCGATTTTTATTTTTGCTTATTCTACACTACATTAAATTTTTACAAGAAAAAGGTTTTTTTTTGTAACAACTGTTTTATTGCTTTTAAAATAGGTTTGTTCAAACTTCCAGTTCTGAACAGTTCCGGAACCGTTCTAGAATTAGTAGTTCTGATAATAATGCGCATGTCTGGCCAAATCCTGTTTCTAGAACGGTTCGCAATCCTGAAGGTCCGAACAGTTTTAAAATCGGAATTTTAGGAAAACTTGTACTACCAACATTAGTAATAGATATATTAAAAAACACCAAAGTTATGAGACGAAATATCAATCGTAATGAACATTTAATAGCTAATGCATCTGACTACCAAAATTGCGACAGAATTTAAAAAGTAGTGAAAAAGTTGTTTATAAGAAATACATTTTTCTAAATTTTGTAATGGATATTTCTGCATTTTTTATATAAGCAATATACTTAGATATATTAAAAAAAACACCAAACTGGTGGACAAATATCAATCGTAATGAACAATTAAATGTTGCATCTCAAAATTGCGACAGGATTTAAAAAGTAATGAAGAAGTTGTTTGGAAGAAATACATTTTTCGAAATTTTGTAATGAATATTTCTGATAAACCGGGTAAATAAAACAAGGATTCTTAATAAAAGCTGTTATTAATAATAGGCATGTGCATGAATTGCATCAATCAGACTCTGAACGAACGTTTTGTGTCATACAATTCTGGGGGTTACATTAACTTGCAATTTATTATAATATTCATGACGTAACAGGCTGATACAAATACATACATATAATAGATTGTTCGGATATCTAACATATTGATATCACAGATTCTGTTATTTTTCTTAAATCTCAAGGGGGACACATCGAATCAAAAATTATAACATTAGTTTACCTACTAAATACTAGATTGTCTAAGTTTAACAAATATTTCGGTTTGTCTACGAATATATGATAACTAAAAATTAATTTTTCACAGGTTCGCAAGTTCCTATAAATGTACCATTTATTCTTAGAGAAAGAATCACTTGTTAGACTCATGAACATGGTAGTAACTGAAGTAATTTCTAAAACAAAAAACCACCATTTGAAAAAATTTGAATTTTTAATCACATACTTATAGCTGTTTACATTGGCTATTACAAAATTGATAAAATGGGTGTGAATAAAAACAACTGTAAAAAAAACTAAAAATAAGTTTGATGAACCGAATCACATATTCTAATAATATCACAAACTAAAATGAAAAATAAAAACAAATAGGTACTTGAACGACAACTTAAAAACCAACCTACAACAACTCCAAACTCTAAAGTTCAACATAAATACGATAAACGGATAAACATAACCAAGAAAATTTGAAAGCTGATACGAATGACAATTACGCATGCTCCGGATTTATCAGAATTTCAAATACTAGCCCACCATCCAGAACTGTTAGAACCGTTCCCAACGGTTCTTGGATTACGCGTTCTGAAAGACCGAACACTGAACTACTAGTTCTCAGAATTTGTAGTTCCAGAACTGCATAGGTCGAACAGACTTTTTTTAAATGACATGCGCACTAGTTCTAGAACCGTTTAGAACTGCAGGTTTGACAAACCTAATATTCACCTTTAAGATTTCTACACTTGGCACTCATCCAACCAATACCCCAAACAATTTTGCACTGAAGTTGGTATCTTAAAAATGGGTTTTAAATGCTTCAACGGCTTTTTGAGGTTATGAACAGCACTGTGCACAATTTCGTCATTAAGCGTCATGTGAATACGGGTAATAGAACATTAAATCGATGTCTTTCTTCTTTAAATAATCAATTGTTTGACGTACTGTGTGAGAGTTGACATCGTCATAATACGAATTATGCGACGTTTCCTAATTTCGTCAATGACTTCTGGTAGACAAATTGTGGTATACCACTCGGCATTGACTGTATTTTGATCCTCTAAGACAGTGGTGGCGAAACCACGCGGGCTTCTTAAATGACCCACGCGTTGTTTTTATAACCTTATTTTTTATATCATAAAAGAAAGAACAGAATATGTAAATAATATGAAAAAAAAGGTATATATATCTAATGTCGAATATGTGAAAAAATATTTCCAAGAGGACACTGGCTAGTTGATTTTCTATCGTATCTTTCAGAAGGAGATTTTGTAAAGCAAGCGTTTTTAGAATGTATAGCTAGTTTGTTTACAGATTTTAAAGTATAAGACTTTATTATAAAGCGTATAAATGAGTTACTAATACGTCGCAATACAATAAAAAATCGAGAAATAGAATTAGAAAAAAATATTTGTTCACAAATACATAACGATTTAAAGTATGCAGAAAAATATTCAAGTGCTTATGATGAAAATGATTATGTAAATGGTTATGCACAATTAGCAGTTTTTGCTCGACATAAATCAGGCAATATAATGAAAGAAGAACTAATGAAACTAGTAACCTTAAAAGGGAAGTGGACCGGTTTTGATATTTTTAAAGCATTTGATATTGCATTTAACGAAATGGATATTGACCTACAGAAAATTGTTTGGTAACAACAGATGATGCACCCAGAATGGTGGGGAAAAACATTGATTTTATCCACTATCTTAAGCAAAATATTACACATTCTCTGACTGAATTTCATTGTATAATAAATCAGGAAATTCTATGTGCGAAGCAAGGTTTACAAACATTTTCCAATGTGGAGAGAATAATGAAATGCGACCAGGGAATAATGGGCCGTAACGTTACCATTATTCCCTGCATTCCGCCAATAAGAACATAACGTTGTCGTAGTAACGATAGACAATTCCGACCATTTTACTAACTGTCTAACCGTCAAACGTCATATTGATATAGTAATCTGACATTTTCGTTTAATTATTTTGATCTTTTTTGGTAATTTTCAGTTAGTCGTCGATAAAGTAGTGTATACTAACTCGCAATAATGACTATTATTCCCTCGAGCCGAGTTACTCCCTCGCCGCTTACGCGGCACGGTTTGTAAATTCAGCTCTCGGGAATAATAACTGTCATTATTGACTCGTTGTATAAACTACTATTATTTTAATAATAATCGGAACTTATTCTTCTTGGGTTTATTATTCTACTATAAGATGACGCAACATTAGGTTCGCAGAATCAGTTTTATCATCGTTCGTTTACAGTGAGCATTTAAAAAACGCAGTTTTGTGAAAACACGGAAACATCACCTTTTTGTTGGATAACTTCTTTAGTAAAAGTCTAACTCGACAATAATGTATAGATTCGCTTTATTTGACTTTTGGTAATGAAGCACTCTCAGAAAATTGATTCGCAGAATTTCATCATGGTCGTCCGCCCGTCGGTTATTATTCCAAAAAAAACATCGTTGGTGTGCTCAACAAGGCAAGAAATGTGTATATATTTACATAAACCGGAAGATAAGTAACAATTCACTCTTTTTGTGTTCCAAGGTGAATCGAATTCTACAAAAGCTCTTCCTTCACGAAGCAGTCGCGTGGTTGCTTGTTTCTTCTTTTGTACAGAATTTGTCACAACAATTGCCTTAGAGCAGTGATGGCGAACCTTTTACAGAAGTGGGTCAAATTTTGTACATAATTTTTTTTAGTACTAGCTCGTGGTCACTAAGTCAGTGGCGTCACTTGAACAGGGGAGGATGGACAGTTTGTTTCTATTGGTAGATTTTCATAATTTATTGGAGAAAACAACACGAATATGTTAACCCAAACTATGTGAATAGAGCATTAGCAAGTTTCTTCTATATCTAATATAATATTTTCAATATCAAAATCCCTGAATACTGGCACTCAATTTCCTCTAATATCGTTCATATTATTGTTTATTAAGACCTCTTGCGTTTATAAAATTGATGAATTTTATTACAACTGGCATAACATTGGAAAATGTTTGTAAACCTTGCTTCGCACATAGAATTTCCTGATTTATTATACAATGAAATTCAGTCAGAGAATGTGTAATATTTTGCTTAAGATAGTGGATAAAATCAATGTTTTTCCCCACCATTCTGGGTGCATCATCTGTTGTTACCAAACAATTTTCTGTAGGTCAATATCCATTTCGTTAAATGCAATATCAAATGCTTTAAAAATATCAAAACCGGTCCACTTCCCTTTTAAGGTTACTAGTTTCATTAGTTCTTCTTTCATTATATTGCCTGATTTATGTCGAGCAAAAACTGCTAATTGTGCATAACCATTTACATAATCATTTTCATCATAAGCACTTGAATATTTTTCTGCATACTTTAAATCGTTATGTATTTGTGAACAAATACATAACGATAATAATAATAATATTTTTCTGCATACTTTAAATCGTTATGTATTTGTGAACAAATACATAACGATTTAAAGTGTGCAGAAAAATATTCAAGTGCTTATGATGAAAATGATTATGTAAATGGTTATGCACAATTAGCAGTTTTTGCTCGACATAAATCAGGCAATATAATGAAAGAAGAACTAATGAAACTAGTAACCTTAAAAGGGAAGTGGACCGGTTTTGATATTTTTAAAGCATTTGATATTGCATTTAACGAAATGGATATTGACCTACAGAAAATTGTTTGGTAACAACAGATGATGCACCCAGAATGGTGGGGAAAAACATTGATTTTATCCACTATCTTAAGCAAAATATTACACATTCTCTGACTGAATTTCATTGTATAATAAATCAGGAAATTCTATGTGGGAAGCAAGGTTTACAAACATTTTCCAATGTTATGCCAGTTGTAATAAAATTCATCAATTTTATAAACGCAAGAGGTCTTAATAAACAATAATATGAACGATATTAGAGGAAATTGAGTGCCAGTATTCAGGGATTTTGATATTGAAAATATTATATTAGATATAGAAGAAACTTGCTAATGCTCTATTCACATAGTTTGGGTTAACATATTCGTGTTGTTTTCTCCAATAAATTATGAAAATCTACCAATAGAAACAAACTGTCCATCCTCCCCTGTTCAAGTGACGCCACTGACTTAGTGACCACGAGCTAGTACTAAAAAAAATTATGTACAAAATTTGACCCACTTCTCTAAAAGGTTCGCCATCACTGCTCTAAGGCAATTGTTGTGACAAATTCTGTACAAAAGAAGAAACAAGCAACCACGCGACTGCTTCGTGAAGGAAGAGCTTTTGTAGAATTCGATTCACCTTGGAACACAAAAAGAGTGAATTGTTACTTATCTTCCGGTTTATGTAAATATATACACATTTCTTGCCTTGTTGAGCACACCAACGATGTTTTTTTGGAATAATAACCGACGGGCGGACGACCATGATGAAATTCTGCGAATCAATTTTCTGAGAGTGCTTCATTACCAAAAGTCAAATAAAGCGAATCTATACATTATTGTCGAGTTAGACTTTTACTAAAGAAGTTATCCAACAAAAAGGTGATGTTTCCGTGTTTTCACAAAACTGCGTTTTTTAAATGCTCACTGTAAACGAACGATGATAAAACTGATTCTGCGAACCTAATGTTGCGTCATCTTATAGTAGAATAATAAACCCAAGAAGAATAAGTTCCGATTATTATTAAAATAATCTTTAAAATAATAGTAGTTTATACAACGAGTCAATAATGACAGTTATTATTCCCGAGAGCTGAATTTACAAACCGTGCCGCGTAAGCGGCGAGGGAGTAACTCGGCTCGAGGGAATAATAGTCATTATTGCGAGTTAGTATACACTACTTTATCGACGACTAACTGAAAATTACCAAAAAAGATCAAAATAATTAAACGAAAATGTCAGATTACTATATCAATATGACGTTTGACGGTTAGACAGTTAGTAAAATGGTCGGAATTGTCTATCGTTACTACGACAACGTTATGTTCTTATTGGCGGAATGCAGGGAATAATGGTAACGTTACGGCCCATTATTCCCTGGTCGCATTTCATTATTCTCTCCGGGTATTATGAGTGTTATTATTAGCCAACAGTGATTAATAATTAATATAATACCTACTTTATTGTTCAGTCGTCAACAAAAATTTATACATTCACTTTGCAACAATTAATATTAATTTTTAAAATAATGAAATAGAACGAAATAAAATTAAAAAATATGTTGTTAAAAATTAAATTGTTGGGTAGTTTCAGGAATAACAATGTAAGTAAAATTTCTATTTTTTTTCTAATAGTTCAAAAGGTAAAATTTTTTGGGGATCAATTGTGTTGTAAAGTGTTTGATTGAATTTTGTGAATGGCTTTTTGGAATTTAAAAATGTTGCAATACTAGCGTAATCCTTTCACTTGTAATAGAAGAGGTTGTAGCTTTTACTATTCCACATCGTAATATTTGCCTCATAACATATTCAACTGCTCTGTCATTGCTAGCATCATTTGAACCTCCTTTAAGCCTAACATATAAAAACATGTCTTCTACAGTATTGGAACAAAATAATCTTGTGAAAACAAAGTGAAACCCAAAGTATACTCAAATACTACAAAAAAATGTTATACACACATTACATTTACTTAAAGAAATAATAAGTTTTCCAAATAACCCAGTTAAAACTTAAATGTTCTCCAAACTCATTCTTTCTTCGTATTTTTGTACATGTTGATGTACCTTTCTCACTTTGGCATTATTACAATATGTTAATATTGTTACTTACAGTGACACACTCGTTGATGCTGCCTATACCAAATCTATTGAATTTCCATGCACACATTTCAATACAGAACAATAATAGCTTCAACACCAATCACTTTCTTGTTGGCACATGTCAACTTTACGATGATAACTATATATATAGATGCATTATTCATAATGATTACAGCATTTCAATAAAAATTATAGCATCTTTATTTATCCAACAGTATAAGTGTATGCGGAACAAAAATCGGCAATTTTGAAATATTTATAATAAACCCACATCTTTTCTGACTTCCTCTTTAAAATTGTACTAAACCAGCCTACAAATACCTCAGACTTCACATATTCAGCCTAATTGTTAATATTAATGAACAAATTACATCTACCTGCTTTACTTCAGCCCGGCAATTTGTCCACCTACAAATATTAATTTGAACCAAAAAATTCAAAATTATCGCTATTTACCAAAAATTTTCCTTATAGTACATTTCGGATAATCAATTCTCATTTTCTGAAGTGTCTTGAGAATTACTTGCGTTCTAGCATAGACTATATTGGTAAGAAGTAAATGACCACAATATCCAGGATTCTTTTATGGAAAAACGACATACAGTTTCTATTAGTACAGGCTGTAACTCCCAGAATATATTATAGAAGATACCGTATGCGTCAATTTTCATTAGGTATATGGATTCAATATTTACATGCGATTTATACGTATACAAATAATATGTGGCAACGTGTGTCACCCCTACTATCCGTCACCAATCCCGACAACAATCGACATCACAACGACTTTCTCCGATCTTCCCACTTCTACATTAAATGTTTAGCTGCGAACACGTTGCGATCTAGTCTGCAATAAAAGCCGTCATCATCAAATGGCCGCCGCGATCTAGTAGTTTATTATTATTTTCAGAATCCTTTTTTATTTACTTTATGTTTAATTTTATTAGAATTACGCTTTTGTTTGTGACATGCAGCGTGAACGCAGCTTAATAATTCTCTGCATTAACTGAAATGAAAAAGAAAAATCCTTGCAATGCGTAATATTATTTCTGAGCGCAGTACAAACACCCTATTCAATAGTCCAACAGCTACTGCTAACTTGAGCTTGTATCGGTCGCGCTCGCATTGAAGAGGAAAGGTGGGGTGCCATGTTGTCACGTATTGCATGAATTAATCGCCTATGGCTAATGAAAATTGACACGTGCTGTATGTAGCACACATTAAACGAAAAGCAGAATGTCTGTAGTACCTATCACAAGAATTTAAGTAGAAGAACAAGACGTAAAATATACAAAATAATTGTCAAATCAGTCAATTGTCAATAACTGAGTAATAAATTAAGTGCAACTCGGTAAAATCCTATTGTGTCACGGACGTGATATCGCCCAGCGATAGCGAGATGCTGTTGCCATGATGACATCTCTATAGCGCCACTTAGTGGTCGTTTCTAAAAACGAAAATGGTAGTAGTATGAAATGTATATAAAAATTTAGAACACTCTTTATAAGTAACATATTCATTAGAATTAATCTTTTACGATTGTATGTTAATGTGGAATTTTAACTTTTCTATATCTTCAATTCCATTTTAGTTAGATCTACTATGGATGATCCTACAAATTATTCTTTGGTTATCATAAACTTTTATTCCTTAGGGTTTTTATTACTTTCTTATGTATTATTTTGGTTTGAACTTCATATTATGAATATAATATATAAATATAATATAAATATTTTCTATTACCTAAATGGTTTTTGGTACTTTCGGTTTTTCCTGTCTTTTGATTTTCCGATAACAATTCAGCTTCATTAAACGGAATAATCAGGAAATTTAGAACTTTTCGAAAACAAGCTTTTGGTATTTTATTCAACAACTAACCTGTAACCTAAAAACTGCTATATTTCGTCGTTAATAGTAAACCAATAGGTACTACCATAGTATTAAATTTAGTTAACTTGTCCACAAAATCAAGATTAACTGCTCTGTTAATCTTCTTCCTGTACAAAATGCTACACAACGTTAAAGAACGAAAGTTACTTGAAGAGGTCTATTAGCAGCCAATTAATTCAAAAAAAATGTCCTTGGACAAATAAATGTTAAGACTAATTTATTTACATATTAAAATAAATTGATAACAAACCATTTTCTCTATTATTTTTATACCATTCTAAAAATTTGCGACTGAGCACGCGACATCGCCTCCGCCTTTTTACATTTAACTCGTGCTTAGCCGAACATACGTACACGAATATATGTAAAACACGAAAGGAACAAGAATGAAACACGACCACATATGCCATTCATTTTGCCACAAGCATGCACACATATACATTGAACCCCTTCACAGAGAACATTATGAATGTACGAGTTTCACGTGATTGTTACTACGCAAATCTATAGTACTACTCACGCTAGACTAATTAACTGAAGGACCGGAACAAAGACGAACACTGTCGCACTATATAGACGACAGAGTGAAAGCAGGACGTAGTAATTTCGACCGCATTTTTTTTATCCAATCCCGGCAAAGAATTTACACATGTTAGAGGTAAATAGAGCCAATTAGATCGATCCAAACTTATTGTCACATGATGTGCGAAACGAGTATATTTGGAGACACGATATACGTGGCGCCCTCTAGTTCATATGACACCTATTGTAATATACGGTCAACTGGATTAGGGTGAAACATTCGGTGTTTCCTCTAAGTGGACGAAACTTACCTTTCTACGACCGCAACAGAGCATATTGCGCGTGCGCGATCGTCCTGATGTGATCTTAGTACGCGCCAGTTTCCGCCACTGCATACCAGATCAGCGCTGGATAGTCGTTCTGAAACGAAACGAAATTTCAATTTTTGTTTTAATATCATAATAATAATATACAGCAGCTTAATATTCTTGACGAGAAAACACAATGTAACATATGTGTACACAAATGTATAATCCAACAAAACATATACCGGTGTCCACACGAAAACTTAATATTAAATTATTTCTGGTTTTTTTGAAGAAAAAACTTGAAATTTTGGGTAATCGTCAGGATGTAGGGGGACAATGAATAATGTATTTTATACCGCCCCATCGGCTCACCCGCCGCCGCCGACCACCCCCACTCTAAGATTTTACCTTGTATTTTTTGTTGATTTCGAAAGAACGCAATTTTCTTGATATTCCTATGAGTTAAAACCAGTTATTTACATCATGAAATTCCTGAGATACTTAAAGTTAATGGAATTATTAACTCCGAAAATCATAAGATAGTCATGCAAATACATAAAACAATGTTTAATCACAACATAGTCAAATTAAGTGCTCAATTTCTTCACCGTCTCCATTTAAACATAAATAAAGTCTATTTTCAAAAGCATTTCTAACATTTTCAAACACTTGTGGCGTTAAATTTCTACAGTCCTCTGTTATTCTATTACGTAAATGAGCTATTGATTGTGGCGATGTCTTAAAAACAACAACCTTCAAATGTCGCCACAAAAAGAAATCTAGGGGACTTAAATTGGGGCAAAGAGATGGCTATTCAATAGAGCCCCTATGTCCTATCCAATGTCCTCATACAACGTTATCCAAATAATTTCTAACTTCTAAATAGTAATATGGCACAGCTCCATCTTGTTGGAAACATAATTGCTCCTTCTCTGTTTCATTCAATTCTTCTTCAAGACACTGTATGATAAGAGGATGTATTAGCTCTTCCAAAAACTGTAGGTACTTAGGTTCAGTTAAATTCTTCTAGAAAAATATTGGCAAATTACTTTGTTATTAAGTAATTCGCCCCATACATTAATTTTTTGGGAATATTGTGCGTTGCCTTCTCGGAAAAAGTACGATTTACATCGCTCCAATATCGACATTTGTGTCTATTCACAAGACTATTTAAGTAACAGCAACTTCCATCACTGGAACAAATACTTCACAAAACATTTTCATTTTGCCGAATCATATTTGTCATTACTTCACAAAATTCGACACTTTTGGTAAAGTTAAATTTTATAAGGGTGCATTTTGTTTAATTTTTATATCTTATGGTAAGATTTTGGTACGCCCAAAACTTCGGATAATTTTCTCAACGAAACCTCTGGATCTAAATTAATATGCTCAAGAACTGCTAGTTGCGTAGTTTCATCAAGTACACAAAGATTATTCGTATTCCGTTTTTTATTATTTAGTGGTCCAGTTTGCAAAAATGTTTCGATTGGCGTTCTTACATAAACAACAGATACGTTTCTATTTAGATGGTTTTTCATTAAATAACGTCGTTGGAAATAATTTGTACTCACCGCCTGTAAAGTGACATTTCGCGCATGCATCGCTCGAGTAACGAGTGTTTCCCGGTCGATTCGACTGTAAAAATTACAAAAACCACTAGCTCTTTGGGACATTAAAAAACAAATTTATCTTTGTAGTAATAAAATCTAGTCTATAAAATACTACTTCCCTGGATTTTTCCTTATTAAAAGCTAGGGAAATAGGAGCGATTCCTAAAAATTTTCCCATAAAATGTGTAAGCGTCATCTATTTGACGATGTCTCAAGAAACATTCACAGTGACAGTTAATTTTAATCAAACCCAAAAAGCGGTAAATCCGCTATAAAAACAAAAACGTCATGCGAAAATATAACTTAATGGAAATGTGAGTAATAGGTATGTATGTGAAATATGTACTTAAATTAATTATGTATCTATTTTAGGTTAAGTATGATACTTATCACTTTAATCAATATTTTTTTCTTATTCTCGTACAAAATATATTGTAGAAACCACTTGCGTGAAGACATTATCTATGCATTCGCACAAATTAAAGCACTCGCTTCCGCTTCGGTCGCTCGTGCTTTCAAAATGCGCTCATGCGGGAACATAGTCTTCCCGCATTTGGTTCATAGATAACTATTGTTTGCAATCCCATATAAAATCACAATTTCAGTTCTCTCTTCCAGAGCGTAAACTATTTCAGCAAAAATCCGAAACTTTAAGAAAAATTTTACAAGTAGTAATATTAATGAAACACAAAAGTCACAATTTGGCAATTCTACTTTAAAACAATTTCCATGACCAACTTATGATTTTTCGGAGTTAAAAATTTCTGATATGATCTGAAACCTTTATCTATAAATATCTCATAAATTTCACGAAGTACAAACTTTTTTTCGTGTACTTGATAGAAATTGATAATATTGTTTAACCCAAAATAATTAAGAAAAGTGGGACTTTTCTTGTTAGCAACACTTTTTCTTATTCATTCAATTTATTAGCATAAATTTTAAATATACAATTGGTTAAATTAGTAAATGAGATATCAGTAGATGTGGAAAGTGACCTGAATTCAGAAACTGCCAAAGTTGAGTTGTTCATTTTTTCACTTGATGTGGCTGAAACTGATGTCGATGTTGACGGTGCGGAAGTCTCTTCAGTTAAATTACTGAAAATTCTTTTTGAAATTTTCACTTTGTTTTCGATGTTATCTTCCACATAAGCTTCCGCGACTCCGATACTACGCCAACCACCGTATCTCTTCAAAACTTGAATGTCGGCGCCACTGTCGGCTAGAAATGTCGCAGAAGTTCTGCGGAAACAATGTCCTGTGAAACTGTTCGAATCCGGAAGCCCTAAATACGCAGCAATTTTCCTAGGTATATTGTAGAAGGTGTTTATACCGATTGGTTGCACAGTGCTCTTGCCCTGTTTATAATGTAACGAAATGAGTGTACGACGACAAAAACAGAGACCATAAATCATCTCGGCGCGACGTATAAAAACGAAATGTAAATAGCGTGAATCATCCATTTACGCATGGTACGGTTTCGGAAGCAGAATGTCTATGGAATGTTCTTCAAACATCGAGAGAAGTATGGAATTTTACGCGAATGCTTCGAGATGTTTCGTATGTGTATATAAGGCGGGGATTCATTGCGGGATGAGTAATTGCGGAATAGTTTCGGGAAAGAAAGTCCTTAAGTAGTCTCGAGTGCGAAGAAATAAATAGTGGTAGCCGAAGAATTAATTCGGGAATAAGAAAGTCCGTAAGAAGTAGCTGACGCGCATAAGAAATAAATGTATAGAAATAATTAAATATAAGTCTTACGGTAGAAATAAATATAGTAGTGCCGTGTTATATAAATAGAAGTGTTATATAAATATACAGGACGGACATATTAGTAATAAAACTAAATAGATACAAGTGTTAATTTAAATTGTAGTAATCAAAACAAAATGAAAAGTGTGAACACATGGATGTTAAAACTAACATCAAGCAGTAAATAATTACTGTGACTTACATATATATCTATACGTAAAACGTATATGCATATATGCATGTGTTTGAGATACACTCAGATGTGTGTATCTCAAACACATGCATATATGCATATACGTTTTACGTATAGATATATATGTAAGTCACAGTAATTAAATTGTAGTAGTTTAAGTGTGATACGTTAGTTTTTATATTTTTATATTGTAGATAGTTAGAAGTGATATAAATATACAGACTGTTTTTAAATAAATAATTGCACGAGTTGTTTATTGGAACCCGAAAACGCAACAATAACATATAAATAGTCTACGATGGTCCACATGCTTCGGTCTCAAATTCAAATACTTCCTGTAAAACTCAATACCATTTATACCAGTTTCCGACGTTACTGTGAAGACACGTTTTTTTTTGTTTTTGTGTCGTGTAAAGTAATTACCAAAATACGCCCGGTATCTTCTACATCATCAACTTTTAAGAGACGTAATTCTTCCGCCCGACAGGCTCCTTGCAACCCAACGATTGTCACTACTTTCATAAGGAGAAAGCTGTTATCAGGGGCATTGTTTAAGAAACCCTTTACATTATCAATTGACAGAACTTTTGATTTTTTTTGTACATAACCGTCATTTTGACGTTTCAGATAGGCCAACAACTTTTTATAGGCAGAAATGACTATGGTGGAAACGCGTTACATTCCGTTGCACGTCATACTGGATCCATGACGACTCGCTTTGTATATGTTGCCGGATCTATTTTTATTTCTGTCAGTGACATTTGATATAACCAAAGAAAAAACTATAACGTAATATATTTAGTAATTGAAATGCTCTAAGACTTCAGTCTTTCCCAACTTATTTATTATATTGATTTAGATTGTCGAAAACCCTTAAATGTTTCATGACGTATCCATAATAAAATTTAAAATAAACATTACTTACGCTATTCTCGTTAATCAGAAGATTATACAAGAGTTTGTAAAAAGCTTCGACTGTTTACAGATACCTTTCGGCATTATATTCAATGGACGCAAATAAATAATAAATACACTTCTAAGAAGAACTGTTTTTAAACAATTTATATAAACGTAAAAATAAACATGAAAAATTTGACAGGAAGAATATACACAACGCACGTCTTTTTGACAGATATGATTTATCTGTCAACACCGAATTGAACTATTCTGCCCTACTAAGCAAAAAAGTCGTATCTGACATTTTTATCAAAATTGAGTTGTCGTATCTACGGACACAACAGTATATTTCTCTATCTTTTCAGCCAAGTTTGAACATCGTATGTGCACACTAGAGGTTAATAAAGCCCTAGTAAATTGTGTCGTAAGTGCAAAAAAGCCCATGCTCCTAACAAAATAAGTCGTAAGCCACACGCACTAAAGCAAAATGTCGTATTCACAAAATGTCTTGTGAGATACGACATTTTTTCTTAGCAGAGACTAGTCGTTGTTGCATAGGACTCTGCAGATACGACAAAATGTCTACGTAACATAACCTAAAAATAATAGTAACTGACAGATGGCTGGTGTACGTTACACCTATTACAACAGTATTAGTGTTTTGTCCTTTCATTTTACTTTGAAGTATAAGGTATAAACCACAAAATTAGTTGCTAAACAAGTGTGAAAATTGCGGTAAGTTTTGAAATCTATTTGTGTATTTCATCGTCTAAGCTGTTCTTTTTTATTAGTTTGTTGTTGTTGATAGTGGATGACAACTTATAAAATGAATAGCAGAGCAAAAAGAATTTTAGAGCTTGCTTTAAACAATACCAAATCTGATCATGTTAATGAAGGCAGTAACTGCGAGTTAACTAATAATGACTATTCATTTGAAAAAACCTATCATGAACTTCAAAATATTGAACCGGAGATTGAACCGCAACCTTGTACAAGTGGTTTTCAGTCTAACAACTGTAACAATATTGATTGCGACATCTATAATAATACAGAAAATGAATTTTCTGAAGATGACGACGATTCCGTTAAAGACATCGACTACCTTCCCACTAGAGTTGACAGCGAAACCTCAGATGAAAGTGATTTTGAAAATATGTCACCAGCAGTTACAACTGCTCAAGACCATGTTAGTACGATGTCTTTGACAAAACAAGGAACTATTAGAAAACGAAAGAGATATGAAACATCTTTAGCTGCAAGAAAACAAGCGGAGATAAACAAAATCATTTTAGAACATGGAGTTAAAACTGGTTGTGGAGACAAGTGTAAAAAACAATGTAGCCGAAATATTAGCAAGCAAAGACAAGAACACATTAACACCCAATACTGGGCAATGACTCAAAATGAAAGAAAAACGTTTGTGCTGCACAGTACTACTAAAGAAGTTGTCAAAAGACGAACATTAGCAGCAGCTGAAGTATCAAGAAGAAACCAGTCTCTGAAACGGTTTTTAACAAATGAACATGGCCTAAAATTTCAAGTTTGCAAACCATTTTATTTGGCGACTTTGGGTTACGAGTTACGAAATGATAGAGTTCTAAGAAATGTGTTGACTTTAGAGGCGGCTCTAATAATGCCCAAAGTAGATAATCGCGGAAGAAAAAGCAAGCAAAATCGATTTGATGAAAAACTTATAGAAGACCACATAGAATCTTACAGGCCGACAATCTCTCATTACAGACGAGAGCACGCTCCGTTAACACGTTACCTTCCCAGTGATGTCACGATCAAAGGAATGTTTGAAAATTTTAAATCAAAGTACTCGGTAAACATTTCTTACGAACTATACAGAAGAGTTGTGGCTAAGAAAAAGATTTCTTTTGCCACTTTAGGAAACGAAGAATGTTCACTTTGCGAATCTTTTATTCTACACAGCAAATCTACTGGCCACACCAAAGAAAATACTGAACTGGATTGCGAGGAATGTCAGTCATGGCAAAATCACCATGACAAGTATATAGCAGCTCGAGCAGAATACCAGCAGGACTGTGAAAAGAAAGATGGCCAGTATTTTTCAGCCGATCTTCAAAAGGTAAATTGTACGCTTGTTCGAGATGAAATAATAATTATTGTAACATAATTTTTATTACTGTCAGGTCATCATGTTGCCTCGCTGCGATATGTTCAAGGAAATTATATTTGTACCACGGATAATCGCTTTCAATGAGTCATTTGTTCGTCTTGGAAAGTCATCTGAAAAGCCATTTGCATTTATCTGGTATGAGGGAATCGCTGGAAGGAGTAAAGACGATATTATATCAACGTTTTTTAATTTTCTATTGTGTGTAAGAGATCTGGAATCTGTGACAATATGGTTAGATAACTGCGCCGCTCAGAATAAAAACTGGGCACTATTCTCATTTTTTATTTACATCATTAACTCAAATCTTGTAAATTTAAAGACACTAAACATTAAGTACTTTCAGTCTGGACATACATTTATGTCAAGTGATGCCTTTCATCACCAAGTGGAATTAGCATTAAAAAGAAAAAAGAAAGTGTACGACTTTGAAGATTTTAAAAATTGCGTCCAATCTGCAAATTCAAAGAAAGTTAACGTATTTGAAATGAAAATTGAAAATTTTTATAATATAACAGATTTTACATCTCAGTACAAATTAAACAAAATTGCTCCCAGACCATACCTTCAAGATATGGTATGTATTGAATTTAAAAGAGGCTGTAGATGTATGTATTTTAAAACAACATTTAATTCCGCATTTAAAGAAGTTCATTTTGTTCTGTCAAAATATGAAAAAGGCATCTTACCACCTCCAACAGCTAGAACAGTTGTAAGAGGTATTTCACAACAAAGAAAAAAAAATTTGTTACAAAAACTTACAGGAATTGTACCAGATAACCGTTTAGAATTTTGGAAAAATTTGACTGAATCTGAGCTTGTGGAAGATGACTCAGATTAGTAGATGTTATACTTACCTAAAAATAGTGTAAATGTTGACACTTGTATTTTAATCACTTTTTGTTATTTCTGTTATAAATAAAAAGTTATTTTGAAGATACGACTTTTCTTTCTACTATGACTACATAAGATAACGCAAAATGTCGTAAGTGCATTTTTTGTTTTGTTTAAGGTTACTATAGTATTAAAAAATCTACTTACATAAATCACAGATAATATTATACATGGCCTCGGTAAGTTTTAAAAAAACAATAAAAAAAACAAAAATAATACAAATAATGTAAAAACTTCATTTACTCAAAACTGCGCGTGTGTAGATACGTCGTTCTTGCTTAGCAGGGCAGTATTAGTCTATTAAAAATATGTAATAAAGAAATTTAATATTGAAACGGAAATTATGTGTTTATTTGCCATGAATGCGTATATTACGATCAATTTATAAATCTTCTATTTAAGTTAATGAAATAAATGCCCTCAAGTATAATTTAACAAAGTAACTTTCTTAGTTTCTCTAATACAGTTATGACAACATGTAAAACGTGCAACGGAACTTAACGCGCCTCCAGTATACGTTTTCGTTTACTTGTAGAGTGCTTTTCACCATCGAATACACTGACCAGAGTGTTGAGCATTTAAGAGTTTTCACCTGGAAGAATATTTAAAATTAGTGCTTGTAATAAATTTCATACATAAAACGAACCTTTTCACAAAAGTACGTAATTTGCTCCTTCCACATTCTTTTCATTTCTCCATTGACAAAACTGTTAGTAAATTTTCTCGTATTTTGCTCTAGACTTTGTAGGTAGTAAACCTTATTCCGCTTCTAATACCGATTGCAGAATTTTTTCATTATTTTGCTTGATTGATTCATTTTACATGAAAGCTTTTTCGCAAATTAGTTGTTTACTTGTTGTGATGTTTTGTCACTAAGTAAACAAATTCTTGACACGGATTACTTTGATAATAGGAAAATGACAATTTTTATTTTTTAAATTATAATTCTCGTGAAGTACACGAAAAAATTACGTGTTCAACGCGTAAAAAAAAGTGAGTTTTCTAGCTCGATGAAAACTTGAATCACTCGCTACGCTATTCTCAAATAGGAATATCAAGAAAATTGTGTTCTTTCAAAATCAACAGCAAAAATACCATTTAAAATTTAGGAGTGGGGGTGGCCGGCGGCGGCAGGTGACCAGATGGGATGGTATAAACTACACTGATCGTTGTACTCTTATAGCCTAAACAATCACCGAAACTTTCAAGTGTTTGTCGTCAAAAACACCAGAAATTATTCAATATTACGTGTTCGTGTGTCCACACGGTATATTATAATGTATACTACGAGAAGAATCGAAAAAAAACTATTTATACAAAAATGAACAGCAGGTTTTAATATGTAAAACCTTCTACGTATGCCTACGTACCCCCAGCCAAATGTAAACTTTTTTATTCTTGTTTATACATTGACAATCAATCAGTTGCAATTCTCTTCTTGTTAACAACCTATAGATGGTAGGATTAATTTTTGTGTTTGATCCAGTTATGGAAGAACATATCAAAATATTTCTGTGCAAGTCTGATAATGGTGTGTGACTTATCTAAGCAACAATATACAAGATGAATTGATGAATTTGAAAGGAAACGTAATTTTAACCAAACTGTCGAAATAACAAAAATCGTTAAATATATTTAGATAATCTTCAATTGTACCGTAGACGCAAGTCATACTGAACAGCTCTCATTAACTATAAAATTTGTCAGTTTTAACTCCATTTAAAATAAATAAGAAATTGAGGACTTGCTTTTTTTTTGGAGCTACTGATTCAACCTAATTATTTTGAGACATTTGGAAAAGTTAGGTTTTGGGTTAAAGTGGTTTAGTAGATAAAGCTATGACAATGGAGCTAAATTAAAATTAAGAAAACACTATTTCAATCATTCAATAAGCCAAACAATAATTTGTCATTAATTGTTATTTATTTTACATTGGCTGCCACTTTAAACTATACATCTGTAATTAACGAATTTGCTACAGTTAAAGTTAGAAGGGAAAAACTGTTGCAGATAGTTGATATTATCATTTTAAAGTAGTTATATTTTCAAAATAAAAAAAAAATATTCGTACATTTTGTGCAGTATATTTTTAAATTCAAAATCGAGGATTATGTTAAAGAAAAAACATTTAAGGAACGACATTTCGAAGGTTTGCATCATAGTGAACACGGCCCTGTTTGAACTTGTAAGGTCAATGTGGGTAAATGGAACCACGGGGTAAATGAAACACCGTGCCAAATTTTGAAAATTAACGTATTATTCTAAAATCAGCTGCGACCACCTTTAAATTGAATGTCCCGCCACTGTTGAACAACATGCGCCATTCATCTGTGCGATTCTCTAAATTCAGCATGGCCGCATAACTTCGCGCGCAGAATATGCCAGATTACAACATTGTGCAATACTTTGTTTTTCCACTCAGTTTAAGTGTTTATTATATATTTAGCAAACCCAATTGTGTTTCTGGGGTAAGTTTAAAAGTATTTTATTATGTTACCATAGGTCCAACAACCAAATATTGTTTAGCTTATGTTTGTTTTGGGGGTTCCATTTACCTCAGGAATTATTGGATTTGGGGTAATTGGGGACAACCGTCTAGGGTAAATGGAACTAACCAGGTCCCATTTACCCCTTCCTCTATCATTCATTCTTTTTTCAGAATAATCCCAATGGGTAGAGTTTATACCAGAAAAACAGAACGAGGTAAATCCTACACTGACGACGAAATTAACCTTGCCATTGACGATGTTAAAAATGGACGAAAAACTCTTCGAAGAGCTGCGAAAGCTTATAATATACCTCGTTCAACTCTTCTGCATCGAGTACAAGGCACCAGAGGAAAAGGTTGCTGCTCAAAAAACGGCTCTGGTGGGGGAGGGAAACGTCAATTGGCTCCTGAGCATGAAGCAGAACTCGTCAAGTCATTGAAAACAATGGAGAAATGGAGATTTGCTCTAACAAGAAAAGAAATTTTAGAAATTGTTTACTTAATTGTTTATTCAGAAGAACAATATAGTGACTAACTTTAAAAATGATAAGCCTGGAGAGGAGTGGTTCCTAGGGTTTAAAAAAAAGAAACAACTTCTCTATAAAAAAAACCACAGAATGTTGAATGTGCCCGTATGAAATCAAGAAACCCATTTACTTTTTATGAATTCTACGAGTTATTATCCACTACCATCCAAGATTTGAATTTACCAGATAAACCAGACCACATATTTAATTGTGACGAAACATCGTTTTGTAACGACCCTAAAAAAACCAAAGTGGTAGGGTCTGTGGGAAATAGAACAATTAGAATGACTGCAGGAACCGGGAGGGAAAATATATCAATTTTAATCTGTGGTTCAGCTTCTGGAGATTTATTGCCACCATTATGTATATTTAAAGGCCAGAATATTTTAGAGTCATGGGTAAGTACAGAACCTTCAGACCAAACTGCATATGCTGCTAGTAAAAAGGGTTGGATGAACACAATTATTTTTACAAACTGGTTCCGAAAATGTTTTCTGCCCTTTGTATGTGATAAACTGCCTGCTTTGTTAATTTACGATGGCCACTCAAGTCATGTTAATCCAGAGATTATAAAAGAAGCTCTTGAAAATTCTGTTACTATTTTCAAACTACCCCCACACACTACTGACATCTTACAACCCCTGGATGTTGCTGTAAATAAATCACTAAAAGATAGGTGGGATGATAAGCTGGTGAAATGGCAAAGGGCTCACCCGCGAAAACGTATCCTAAGCAACTGTTTGGTGGGATCTTAAAAGAAGTATTGGATGAAACACCAAAGAGCGTCGTTATTAACGGTTTCAAGAAAACTGGAATCTTTGATAAGGATGTTCTTCAAGAAAAAGGCGTTCCCGTCAATGAACATGTGATAAATGAAAAGATTTTTAATTCAGAAGATTTGAAAAGATACAAGAAATATAGAGAAGAGCAGACTAAGCTTCCAGTCGAGATTGGAGCGGATGAAGCCAACATTGTAGCAGATGTAGACATTACTGCAACAGAGAATATAGAAACAGAAAACCCTATTGCAGAAACAGCAGAAGAAAATACTGCAACAGAAAATAAAGCAGTTGAAAATTTTATTCCAGATAATGAAAATGTAGAAATTACAGAAGCAGAGAATCCCTTAAATAACAATTCCTTCGAAGGTATTTTGTTGAAATTTATTGGTCAGAGTAAAGCACCTCTAGTTGCAAATAAATCACGTAAAAGAGTTTACCCTAGTGCAGAAATTATTAGAACACCTGAGTTTTTAAAGAAATTAGAAGCTGAAGAAGCGGAAAAGAGACAAAAGTTGGAAAAGAGGTTAACAAAAACGCCTAAAAAGAAAGCATCCTCTAAAACAGCTGCTGAAATGTCCACGACATCTTCGTCGAGTGCATCCAGTACAAATCAGAAAACAAAGAAGACAAAACGACGATCTCCCAGCCCTTCAAGTAGTACTTCAGAGGATAATATCTCACCTGTATCCTTTCAATCTGATTCTTCAAATACTGATGAAGAAACAGAAGACACTACAGTCAGTGTTATGGAAGGTGATTATGTCATTGTCAGCTATGAGAAGGGTTATTATCCTGGCCAGATTATTGATAGAAATGACGAAAATACAGAAAATGTTAAAATAAGTTGTAAGCAACGAAGTGGTAAATTGGGAGATATTTGGAAATGGCCTATCCCAAAGGATGAATTGTGGTACAAAGAAAGTGCTGTCTTCAAAATAATCAATCCTCCTTTGAAAATCAACAATAGGGGCTATTTAGAAGTGCCAGAAATGAAGAAATTTAATTTTAATTACAAATAGAACTGTTGCCTTTTGTAATCATTTCATAATAAAAACTTACTGCTGACATGATGCTTTTACAATCCCTGTATCTTGAAAATAAGTGCGTATTTTGAAGCGAAATTTTTAGCCATAGTAGTGCAGTGTGCCAGGTAGGTGCCAGTTGACCCGTATTTGGATTATATTAAAAAGATATTAAATTACACGGGGTGGTTGCATTTACCCCAATTTTAAGGATAAATGGGACCACCAGCAGGTAAAACAAAAAAAAATACAAAGAAATATTCAGCGATATTACAGGAGATTGAGATTTGGGTCACTTATAGTACATTAGTGGCACAAAAACATCGTAGAGTATCAAAGTTATTCCGCAGATAGCAAAATTTGGGTGCACTATAACAAATCAAAAGTTGTAAAACTAGGTCCCATTTACCCGCATTGACCTTACAGGTTTTTCTAGTTGTTATACTTAAGGGTAAAACTTTATACAAAACATATTATTGAATCAACACACTTCCTTAGCTATGCCGTCCTGAAGATAACAAAATAGTTTTAAACACATGTGTCTGTGTCTGCTCTACACCTAATAGTTTACATTTTTATTTTTTATCTTGCACAGTTCCATGTTATCATCTTTCTATGTTTTGTTACATGTATCACTGCCTGCCATGTGGTGATGCTGAATGTATTCCCCAATCAATTGAGGATCATCTAACTGATCACAGATGATAATCCCAACACTTCAAACACCCTATCTATGTCTACTGTGTTCACCAATAGTAGTTACTAATTCATATCTTTATTAGTTGAGCCCATAAGAGTTATTTTATCGTTAATCGTCTTTCATAGTAATTTTTCAACTGATACAATTTTGAACAAGAAATCACCGTATCTTAGAAACAGTTGACAATCAGCTAATACAAATTGATTATTATTTAATCAACTCTAGGTATACCGGGTCAAAGAAATTGATTGTCGTGTGCGCTCCTGTGATTTTGCTATTTTAAGTTTTACGCTGTGCAACCAATAATAATGGTAGCTCAAACTATAAATCTTCAATGATGTGCTGTTTAAATATATTGTTTAGGTTACTGTACATAGTGTATTGTACCTATCAAATGTATCATGTGCTACCCATGTATGCATTGATAATTAATGCAAAAGTAATCAGACTTGCTTTAAAGGTTGTGAAAATGATTGTTACAATTTACTTCTGACTCCAATTTATTTCAGGAAAATTTGCAGTTTTCATTCTTCTGCAAGAACATAAGTGGACGTCTTTGGTTCCTTTGATTATATGGTGACTTTGCCAACCCAACACGAGTGTTTACTAATAAAACTGGATGGACAACAAAATCGACCATTGACTACATGGTCACTAACATTCCCAAACCTAAGGGATCCTGCAATCTAGTCGAATTAAATATAGCTGATCATTTGGCAAAGATGTCGGAATTCGTTTCTTATAGAACGCCCATCAAGTGTGTAAGCATCGTAACCTATCATCTAGCGCAACATGATCGGCTTCAAATAAGTAACACTAACACAAATAACTATTTTATTGATTTATGTCTGTGTTTCAATTGTATTATCATGTATTCTGTCCTAGTATTGAAGCGAATTTTAAGGGTCTTCGCTAGTGAATGGGATGTAATATTGGTTGCATAGCACATAATTTAATAAGCCAAGGATGTCCGAGTACTTATTACACATAGGGAATATATAATAAATATTTGAAATTATAACTCAATATCTAAGCCAATAAAAATTCATTTATGACCAAATATTTACACATTTGTAACCGCGGGAAAGATTTATAGCAGAATAACAATTCATTGTAATGTGGGTTGCTTAATTTTAATTTATTTTATATTCATTTTAAACAAAGTAAATAATAGTTGAACGAAAAATAAGTGCACAGCCGGGTAGCTTTCTATTCAATTTATAACGTGAACCCAAGCAAACAAATCTCCTCCGAAGGATTTTTGAGAAAACTGGTTTTTAATATTTTGACAAATTAATTAATTTTCTTTAATCCGTTAATTTTTTTCTAAATTTGATTCTTCAGCCGGGTGGATTACTAAATTCATCATAAGTTGACGTTGAAAGGTTTTCTCCATCTTTAAAATCAACAAAAATATCTGGCATCTAAAATCTGCTATTTTTCCATTGTTGACAGATCCACTAGCTAGGACCCTTAAGGTAGGAAATAAACAAAAATTATCCTAGTATACTCGGCAGATAGCTAATATGAATAACGAACCAAAACAATTATTCTGGCTTACGAGGCCTTATAATAGTCCTAATGTTGTAAATTAAATATAAAAATATGAAACGTCTATACAGAGTAAAAATAAAAGTAACTAAACTTAAATTCTATCAAAACAAAATAGAAATGCTTGTTTATCAACAAAAGAAATATGGAAGTGTATAAGTACTGAATTAGATAGAAATATAAAAGCGCCTCTGATATTCTTAAGATCGATAATGTTGTGGACAAAATGTATTCTCTTGGTATACGGGATCTGTTATTGCAATGGATAAAATCGTATTTGAGTAATAGAAAAATGATCGTATCGCTATTCGGCCATCAGTCGAAAGAAAGTGCAAATAATATAGGAGTACCACAAGGGTCCATTTTGGGCCCTTTACTATTTTTAATATTGTAGTGATGTATGCTGACGATACATCGGTTGCGGTTTCTGCAAATAATCAGGAATAACTGCAAAATCTAATACGAGAAGTGATTAAACAATTTGAATTAAGGTGCCGGAGAAACAATGACAAGACCGTGCATATTCTTTTCTCAGCGTCGTCTTATTACTTGCGACACGGATCTGGTTAATATAGTTTCCAATTCTATGGTATTTTTTGGAGTCACAGTTGATGCTGGTCTCACTCTAGAAAGTCATGTTTACTGCGTTGCAAAAAGTTAAACAAATCATACTACGCGCTAATGCTTAAATATGCTCAAATATTGACGGCCTGTTAAATATGTACTTTGCTCTTGTTCATTCCACACTTTCATATAACCTTTTGATCTGGGGTCGTTCAGTGGGAAGGAAAAGCGTATTTATTGCTCAAAAGGGGATTATACGATTAATATTTGATTTAGCACCACTTACACTTACGGGTACACATTTCGAAGTTCTCAGATACATTCATTATACAGTATATACACTTATACATGCAAATAATGAAACATTTTTTTAAAAGTTGCGATTTTCAACTTTTCTTCTAAAATTCGTGGGTCTGGTGGACCCACTAAATATAATACGATTGAAACAAAAATTGGCACGGATAATATGTGACCCTAAAGGCAACTTTTTGTAACTATTACATCACAGGAATGAAAAATTATTTCTTTACTCGTATATATATATGTATATATATATATCATTACTATATGCCTTTATGTACCTATATCAGATATTGTTTTATTTATTTTTGATAAAGAGATTAAATATTGCCAAAACGTGAAATTTTAATTTATTTATATGGTACCACATACATACATACCTCAGAAAAACAATGTTGGTATATATATATTTAATTCAATATTCTAGTACTATTTGTAAGTTTTAGAATAAGCAAAAACTTTTTTTGAAATCAATAATAAAAAGTGGGTTTTCTTGTGTCACTTATTTAGCATCACGCTTTATACAGGGTGCCCCACCGAAAACAAAACAGATTGAATATCTCGAAGGAGAAAACTTTTTTGAAAAAATGCAAAAACAGGTCGATTTTTGATCCAAAGCGGACACCCTTCCATCATATCTCAAACTGTGATACGTCATTTCCCTCCACTCCATCACTCTAACCATTACAATTTAAATAGGGAAAGTACTAAATACGATACATTACTGAAAAGGTAAGGTACGGAGAATTCAGAAAAGTGATTTTTGGGTGCGCTATTTTTGATTTTAGCGCCCTCTAGCGGGAAAAAGAACGGTAACGTATTCCACAATGTGACACATCATTTCAAAGCTAACTGAAAAAAATTTAAATAATTGAAAAATCTTGCAGAGCTCTAATATTAGAAACTACGAACTTATTACTTTACAAAAGACCCTAACAGTCTGTACTTGACAATGATGACAAATAAATATCAAAAATATTACGTATTTAGTTGCTAATTAAATTAGCTTTGAAATGATGTGTCACATTGTGGAATACATTACCGTTTTTTTCCCGCTAGAGGGCGCTCAAATCAAAAATAGCGCGACCAACAATCACTTTGCTGAATTCTCCGTACAATTACCTTTTCAATGATGTATCGTATTTAGTACTTTCCCTATTTAAATTGTAATGGTTAGAGTGATGGAGGGGAGGGGAATGACGTATCACAGTTGAAGATATGATGGAAGGGTGTCCCTCTTGGATCAAAAATCGATCTGTTTTTGCGTTTTTTCAAAAAAGTTTTCTCCTTCGAGATATTCAATCTGTTTCGTTTTCGGTGAGGCAGCCTGTATAACTACACAATAATTTCTCAAAATTCTGATGTGGTAATTTAATTTCGAGAATATCTTCATATTTAGTAAATAAGAGATTATGGTACACACAGGAAAATTTAAGAAGAAACTTTATTGATCAGTATTATAAGTTCATTTGCAGAATATCTTTCTATAAAGAGAGTAATGTTCTGTTTGAGTTGGTAAATTGCACACGCTTCATGCATAAAACCATTCAGCAACAAGCTTTATTTACGTGACCAAGAATAATTAACTGGCACAGCTATGCCGTTGCCTGGACGTTAACATAGAACGTGAAATTTCCAGATGCTATAGGTATGGTTTTTCCACGAAAAAAAATTCAATTACCGAGGAAAATTCATTGAACATTATAAACGTCATCCTGTGTACAATAATGTAAATAAACAAGCAAATGTTATGTGTTTGAATGGACCACGGACTAAGTTTAAATTAGACTACATAATTTAAGTATTTTATTATACAAAATTAAGACATAAATAAACAAAAGTTCAAATACACTATTTAAAAAAAATTAATAGGCGTATTCTATATTAATAACATTATGCTCTCTCTTATTCGTATAGCATTATACAAACGTTCTGCAGACATTTCTATTTTTTAATTAAAACTGTATATTTTGAATTCCTTGCATATTAATAATACCGTATTGAAAACACTCACTGTAATTAACAAGACTTGTAATAAATGTAAGTTTACACATGCTCTATAATTTTATGCTTTGCTATTAATTTTCCTTTGAGTATGATGTAAATATTAATATATTCTGTCTGAAAATTGCTCATATAGTCACAATTTTATGTGAATATTATAAAATTCTATCTCAAAATTAAGTTCTAATTATCTAAAAATGTATTTTGAATGTAAGTTCTAGCTTTTTCACTTCAGAATAGTTCGCAATAATTAATAATGACTTTTATTGTCCAATAAATATAATTACATGATATAAGACTATTCAAATACAAAAAAAAAAGCAGTAATAGAATTATAAATCTGCAAAAATATAATTTATGTTCACCTGTTTTTCGGAGTTGGCAATTACGTACCTGTTTATCAACATGGTTTTATTAATAAGAGGTGTAGTTTGTCTAACTAGGCTATTTTTACTTAATACTTTTGCGAAAGCATTAAAAATGATCATCAGGTGGCTGTCGTTTATACGGACTTTTCCAAAGCCTTCGACAATATTGATCACCAGTTGCTGCTTGGTAAATTCTCTACAATTGGCTTTGCTCCCCAAACTAGTACAATTTCTTGAATCATATCTCACGAATCGTAGTAGCTTTGTTTCTTATTTGGCCCACAACTCGAATATATTTGTGTCGTCATCTTCGACAAGATTGATCACCAGTTGCTGCTTAGTAAATTCTCTACAATTGGCTTTGCTCCCCAAATTAATACAATTTCTTGAATCATATCTTACGAATCCTAGGAGCTTTGTTTCTTATTTCGCCCATACCTCGAACATATTTGTGCCGTCATCGGGTGTTCCTCAAGGAACTAACCTGAGGCCTTATTACCTTCCTTAATTTTTATTAATGATCTGTGTGATCAGGTGCAGTGCAAAAAATTGCTCTTCGCAAGCGATATAAAAGTTTTATCGAGAATAGACGCCGTAGACGATTATCGATTCATGTTATAGAAGATTGATGTGACAATAATAGGCTGCATATGAATATATCCAAATGGCAGATCTTGACGTTCCCAAGAAAACACAATAGTGGATTATGTTTTCTTACGAATACCGGTTTGGTGATCTGTCACTAAATAGGTACGATTCTATAAGGGACTAGGTTTGACTAGACATAGCAAGTTTGCTTGCTTTTCCTATTTCTCATTTTGTATTAAGTATGTTATGCCTTGTCAAACACAGTCCCTGTATCACGATGACTTATGCATTCATTTTATACATTTCTTTAAGGTAGTGACTACGAATAATACATATACAGCTTGAGCGCGCCGGGTATGATCACCCGATGCCAGTCGATATTCTTCGGACATATATTCGGAAAAATGATCTCCGCCAGCTGTTTTCGCCAGATATAGATAGATATTTACATCAGTTGAGTGCTGACTGCAAAGAGGAATGCACGTAGGTTTATACTTGGCACTGTTTGCGTATAATATTTCATAATATTATTTTTCTTAGTGGTTGCTCATTTTATCCATCGAAGAACGAAAGTTTGTTGTAAAATGTTATCATCATGGTCAATCTATTCGACAAAACATGCTTTCTTTTCAAACGCAGTTTGAAAAAACTATTGCTTACGGGACAGTGCGTCATATAATTAACAATTTTGAAACGCACGGCTGTTTATACCCTATAAAGCATAGAAAAGAAGCCACACAAAATGAATTTATTAACTAGAGTAATTATTTTATTTTTGAATGCATAATTCTGCTATAAATGTATTCAACTTATTTTTCCAGAGTTGTTATTTCGTTATATTTACTGGAGAGAATCTCTAATTTTAATTTCTATTTCAAGGGTCGTTTTTATGTTATTTTATGGTATTTCTGTTATACTTATTTATAGTTTTTTTTTACCATGAAATTTCTATTTATTTATTTTTCTCTAGACATCTTAGTTTATTCTGCAGATTTTTTAGGCGGGTGTTTTTATTTCATTCTAAAACCCAGTTGTACTGCTATAACTTTTTACAGAACTACATTATTATTTAATTTCATAAGGATAATCATAATTAACTGAATAAATAAACTACGTAAACTTAGTTTCAAAAATTATTTAATAATATCACTACAATATTGTTTCGCCAAACTTTGGCATCATCAGGTGATGAGAAACAGTTTCTCATCACCTGATGATGCCAAAGTTTGGCGAAACAATATTGTAGTGATATTATTAAATAATTTTTGAAACTAAGTTTACGTAGTTTATTTATTCAGTTAAATATGGAGTTTCAACATGTATCAGCCTCATCAATTAACTATTTGATAATCATAATTACGTTTATAAGTATTACAATCTTCGCGTTATTATCGACTTAGTTATCTAAGCAATCGTCATCACTTAAAGAGAAAATTTAATTTGTTCTTTTTGTCAATCTGCGAAAAAATAATCAGATCACTATGAGTTCGAATATGAGCAGGCAATGCTAGTATGTTGTGCCGTAACTCTAATATGTATTATCGGACCACGTTTAGATGCGAGTTTACGTATATCATCGGGTGATCATACCTCGCGCGCTCTTGCTGTATAAATATATATAATACACCGCATCCCAGCATCTAATAATGTAGATAGCGAATATTTTTTAATACAATAATTGTAGATAATCAGAAGTTCTACAATTGAAAATGTCTATTTATACAAAGTGTTCGACAACGACAAACCAATACAAACTTATGTTTTTTAAATGGAATGCTAAGTATTCTTTTACATTTTATGATAGCCCGTGAAGAGTTGATTAAGCTGACTTCAACTTGTATTTGTCGATTTTCCACTGTTTCTGAGATATGGCGATTTTTCATTAAAAATGATACATTTAAGAAATTGCTATGAAATAACGATTAATAATGAAATACCTATTATGGGTTGAATTAGTAGAGATACCTTTTCAGTGCGTGAAATTAATGTTTTTTTCGACATATCTACGCATGTTCTTTAAAATTACATACCATTAGCAAAAGTTAAAAATTCTCAAAAAGATTAAATGGAACAATCTGTATATTTATATGCCATTGAAAAGTACTTAAAATTTACTATTTAAAAATAACTACTTTCTTCCTCCTGTGGACGATATTGCATAAGTAGTAGAACATTATATCTGAATAAACCCGATTACTAATTAAAAATATTAGTTGCCATGACTTGCATTACAAATAGTATAACTAAAATTAATCGGAAAGAGTTACTTCTAATATTTTCTTTTTACAAATAAGTAATTTTTATTAAAATTTTAATACTCATGAAAAGTTTGGAATTTATGAATTAGCAATCGTATAAAAAATATCGCCGTGTGTCAAAAATTGTTTACACGTCAAACTTAAGTTTATAACTTTACTTTAAAGGGAAATCGTCATTATAAATACACGAATTTACGTTAAGTGCAAAATGAAATATTTAAAATTGGAATTAATAGATATGGTTTGTGTTTTGGGAGACAGTGATCGAAATTGTTTGCTGGCACAATGAATATGCACCAAAATATCCAAATATGCGACTGCCATCGATGAGTACTTTTCAAAAATTGTTAACAAGATTTGAAGAAACTGGCAGTATTCCATATGAAGAAATGAGGTGTGACCACCACACGACTTTCTTATACGTATGAGCGTTTCAAACTATACTATTTTAAGAACTTTTTTACACAAAAATTATTCAAAACCCTATTATCAGTACTTCTATTCTCTTAATAAATCCCTATAGAATGCATACTTTGCAAGTTATTCCAGAAAAAGTGCTACTCCCTAAGAGTAAAAGTGTTACTTCCGGTCAGAATGTTGAAATTTCATATATGCAAAAAATATTGCAAATCTAACACTAAATACTTTTGTACTCTTGATAAATATGTATAGAATGCATAATTTACGACATATTTGCAAAAAATCGCTATTCGATAAGAGTAAAAGTGGTACTTCCGGCCTGAATTTTGAAATTTTTTTTATACAAAAGATATTGAAAATTATGTTTTAAATACTTTTATACCCATAATGTATCTGCCTAAAAAGCATGACTTGCGAAATATTCGCAAAAAACTGATTTTCGATAAGAGTAAAAGACCTACTTCCGGTAGGCATTTCGAAAAACTTTTTAAATAAAATTGGTCTCAATTGTAATTCTAAGTACATATGAATTCTTTATAAATTTGTTTAAACTTAGTAGTTGACGAAATAACGGCAAAATTCAATTTTATCACTGAAGTAAACTACTACTTCCGGTCTGCCGATTTTACTGAAAATCTAATCAGATCTAAAGCGGGAGATTATATTCGTAAATACAAAATTTGGAATTGATACTTGTAGCGGTTTGACCGCTATCGTGGTCACACACAGACAGACAGACACACACACACAGACATTTTTTAAAAACCACTTTTTCAGGATGTTGTACTTAGATTTTATTTTGTGATGAAGTTACTTTTAAGAGTAATGATCTTGTAAATAGACATGCATTTTTACGCCACTGAGAATCCGCAATTTTTGTTTTACCCTAAATGTATTTGTCTCCATATTTTATATATATTTCAAATACTAAATAATAAGTGTGATGCTTGAAAATAGTAGCTTACATGTTCTTCAAGATATTGCGAAAGTTATAGAAGTTATGGTAAATTTAAATACTTGTATGACGTTAAAACAATTTTTTGACACACAGCGACTGCCATATTTTTTACACTATTGCCAATTCATTCAATAAAAATTAATTATTTGTAAAAGGATAATATTAGAAGTAACTCTTTTCGATTATCTTTAGCGACCTTTAGTTATGCTATATGTAGTGCAAGTCATGGCAACTCATATTACTTTCTTATACGTAGTATAAGGAAGTATTGTGATGATGAAAATTTTCGACCTCGAGATTTTTGCAGATGTCCACGTTTTGAGGTCCCCTGATACCAAAAAAGTGGTTTTTAAAAAATGTCTGTGTGTCTGTCTGTCTGTGTGTGACCACGATAGCGGTCAAACCGCTGTAGATATCAATTCCAAATTTTGTATTTAGGAATATAATCTCCTTCTTGAGAACTGATTAGATTTTGAACAAAATCGGCAGACCGGAAGTAGTACTTTACTTCAGTGAAAAAATCGAATTTTGCAAATATTTCGTCAATTACTAAGTTTAAACAAATTTATAAAGAATTCAAATATACTCAGAATTAAATTTGAGAAAAATTGTTTTAATAAAGTTTTTCGAAATTCCTACCGGAAGTAGGTCTTTTACTCTTATCGAAAATCAGTTTTTTACGAATATCTCGCAAGTCATGCTTTCTAGGCAGGTACATTACGAGTATAAAAGTATTTAGAACATACTTTTAAATATCTTTTGTATAAAAGAAAATTCAAAATTCAGACCGGAAGTAGCACTTTTACTCTTATCGAATAGCGATTTTTTGCAAATATGTCGTAAATTATGCATTCTATATATATTTGTGAAGAGTACAAAAGTATTTAGAGTTGGATTTGGAATATTTTTTGTATAAATGAAATTTCAAAATTCGGACCGGAAGTAACACTTTCATACGTATAAGAAAGTCGTGTGGTGGCCACACCTCATTTTTTTTATGTCGTAATCGGATTTATTCAGTTATAATATTCTACAACTTTTGCAATATTTCCCACAGGCGGAAAAAAATTATATTTTTAAATAGTAACTTTTAAGTACTTTTCAGTGGCATATAAATATACAGAGTGTTCCATTTAATTTTTTGAGAATTTTTAACTTTTGCGAATGGTATGTATGTAATTCTAAAGAACATGCGTAGATATTTCGAAATAAACATTAATTTCACTTACTGAAAAGATATATCTACTAGTTGAGCCCATATAAATATTTAATCATTAATTGTTATTTTGTAGCAACTTTACAAATGTTGTACAATTATTAACGAAAAATCGCCATATCTTAGAATAGAAAATTGACAAATTAATGTCAGTTTTAGCAGCTCTTCAAGGACTATTATAAAATGTAGAAGAATGCATAGCATTCCATTAAAAAAAACATATGTGTGTGTTGGTTCGTCGTTGTCGAATACTCTGTATAAATGAAAATATCTTTCATTGTAAAGCTTATGATTATCTACAATTTTTGAATTAAAAATTATTTGTTATCTACATTATTAGATACCAGTAGGTAATGGACTTTGCCGCTTCGCTGGGACACCAGTACCTATATAAATATGTATATTAAAATTCTTTGGAAATATATACAAGAAATTTATTAAAAGTAATCAGTTAGCTTGGCGTAGCGACATGTAATGGCAATTAATAATAAAATGACAATTTGACTAACAAGATGCAAACGAAAAATGTATAAAAGTATAAATGTGATCAATTAAGCATACAGCAATCGCTATGTACTATCTATGCATTTAATACTACTACGCAAATAATAGCGCCGCAAATTGTACAAATAAAAAGAATTATATAAAAATGGTTGGTTTACCATCGTCTAACACTATCACACACAAATACTATGTGTCAAAGATATATGTATAATTATGTAAGTCAAACACGAACGTGTTAAATATATGTTATTAGTTACAGACATATATGTTTCTGCCTTATTTGGTTTCATCAGTGTGACACAGCAAAAAAGATGTACGTTAATTCAAATAATATGTGTAATTAATACAATATGTGTATATATACACGGTGGCCAGAAAAATGCGGACAAACGCCACGCAGGCCAAATCTTTGTTTAATTCTGAGTTGACAATCTTAATTGAAAAAAGTAGTACAGTGCTTTTTTTTTTTTTTTTTTTTTTTTTGTAAACCATTGGTATTAATCGATTAGTTACATCAATGCATTTGAGATAATTCCATTTCTAAATTTCACCACAATGATTTTACATAGATAAATTTGACGAATTTTGCTAAATTTTAGCCGTACAACTTAATGTTTGATGGTCTCGTATGCCGTAAGGAAGGACCGTATAACTTTTTTGGATTAAGATTATCGCCTCAGAATTGAACAAAGAATCGTTCTACCTGGCGTTTGTCCGCATTTTTCTGGCCACCGTGTATAAGTTTCATTGGATGACAAGATGTGCAAGCGAGAAATGTGTAAAAGTGAAAAGTGAACAATTAAGCATAGAATAATTACTACTATCGATTCAGTTTTATCAATGGTCTTGAACTATCAAAGACATGCATTTAATAGTACTACACGAATAATATCGACGGAAATTGTAGAAGAAGACAAAATAAAAATAATACATTTTAGAGGCTTACTCCGGTGTTAAATTTAAATCTGTCTGACGAAGTTGACTTTTCTCTAAGCTGCCCTTTAAGCGCGTTGTTTTGTTTTCCTTGTATATTGTTTGATACTCAGTAGAGTGGGCAAAGTATGGCCGAGATTAGATATGAATTATACTGAATTGTCTCTATTACGAACTGTAATTATTGGGGTATAATTAAGTTACAATTACCGAAAAAACATAATTTAACACACACGTCACCAAAAAAAATATTTATTTTTATAAAGAATTAGTAATTGCGTGAAAATTTGGAATTGACATTAAGAGGATACGAAGAAAATGAGAGTTTGCTAAACCGTGGGATATTTTGAGTGGTAATCGATTTTTCGTCAGAATTGTATAGAATCTTGATAGAATAGTTGAATTACTTACCTACAACAGTTTTTAAAAATACATCTTAAATTATACAAAACAACATTTTGAATGCTATTCCTGCAGTATGCTGTCAGGGGACGATGTGCAAATTAATTTATTCATATTGTAAGCCCACAAAGAGAAGCAGACTTCCGGGCGGCGACAAAAAACGTACCGGTAAACAAGTCGTAAATCAACTGCACTCATATACTGCATTAGCGACAGAAAGTCTGGAATGTGGTAGAAGAGAGCCAGAATTTGCTAGACCTTCTGTCTGCACATATTAATGCCGCCGGTGGAATAAGGAATTCATTCAATAGTAGTCGCGCGCGGTATTTACTGAACAATTCAAATAACATAAAAAATGTGAGTAGTGCAGTTTTATTATAGTTCAAGAAGTAAATAAATATTACTGACATAAATAGTAGTGATAGAAATAAATACGTGTGTTAATTTATTTGTAGTAGTTTTAAGTGCGATACATCTATTTTATATTGTGATTAGTTTTAAGTGTGTAAATATACAGATTGTTTCAAAACATTTGCACGAGTTGTTCATTCCGACCCCGAAAACACAACAATATCTTCAAAGAAATGTACAAAACTACCAAAAGGTATTATGACCTCTTATTAAAAAATAAAAGACCGGATACGTTGAAGAAATAGTCCAGAACTCTGACAACAAATCCAAATGAATATGGACTACGTGCATTTGGATTTGTTGTCAGAGTTCTGAATCTTTCGTCAATGCAAAGAAATACTTGGCAAAAATTCATCCAGTGCTTGTGTTGAAATTAATAGAAAACCTTAGCAAGTTCCATAACTCTACAATAAATTTCTCCTAACAATAATTCCACAAATTCTACAAACAATTGGCATATCACCAAACAATGAATCACTATATTTAAAGCATGTTTCACCTGATGAGCTAGATCAGCTTGCAAAGAAAGCAAAAAATAAATATACTTGTGGCATCAGTAGTAAACCAGGAATTATTGTGAAAATGTCTATATTAGTAATAAAAGATATTCTGTGTATAATTATTAAGGCTATTTTTCAGCTGGATTATAAATTATTAAAACGGTATATAATAAAGGAGATAGTAAATCTATGAAAATTATAAAGCAATTCAAAGCAGTTCTAACAGGTTTTTCAAAATTAATTGTATTAGCTATGTGCAAAAGATTGCTTGACTTTATGAGCAAGTGCGCTTTAATCAATAAGCATTAACATGAATGTATGTATTTTGATTTCATTACAACTATTCAATATTGGGAACGAGGTGAATTGGCAATTGGCTGACTTGTTCATAGATTTATCGAAAACATATGATTACAATGACAGAAAATCACTTTTTTATAAGCTAGAAACGTATGGAGTAAGAAGCAATACGTTGAATTTATTTGCATTCTATCTCTCCAATAGACAACAAAGAGTAGAAATAACTTCTAGAGGTATTACCCATTTGCTTAACCAAACTATGATACCACAAGGTAATATACTCTGACCCGTTTTTTTTGTGGTGTTTATGAACGATCTTGTGTTGCATATCCCAACTTGAACTGCAAATATATGCAGCTATGCAGATGATACACACCTTATAGTGGGAGTTAAATCTTTTGAACAAATGCAAACAAATATCCGATATTTGTATAAAGACACTGATGAGTGGTATACTAAAATTAATAATTTGTTAATAAAGAGAAAACTAATGGTGTACTATTTAGAAATAAACAATTGAAATTTGAAACACCAGCCCATATAGAACTTGAGAATACTTGTGTACGATTATGGAGAAGTTAAATTTTTGGGTGTCTACATTAGTATAATATAGTAAATATTCTCAGAATTACTCCAAATTTAATGGAAGCCTACGGAAAAATATAGATCTTTAAAACGTGGATTTTAATCACAGCAATTGTTGTTTGAGAGAGTAATTGCTGAACAAGAAGCAGCAACTCGTGCTAGTTTTCACATTCATGAGAAACATTTACTGGCAGCAAATTAATCAAGAATTACATGATTGCAGCAGTAGAAGTATTGTATTAAGAAAAAGCTAATTCATTTAAAAACATCAGTTATTCAGAAAACACTGTGGCTCAAAGAGTAGACGTATAAACACAATTCATAGTCAAAAATCGACACTTAGTGTGTTTTTTCTTTGGTCCTGGATGAATAGATGTTTCAGATTCGGCTCAAGTGTTACGTCGAGGAATAGATAAAAATTATGAAATGTATAAAAAGCTTCATGACGTTCATAGTATTCATGGCACGACCAATGAACAAAAATTAAAAGAGTTGAAAAAGCTGTTCAGAAAAAGATGGCTTTCATATCAAAGGCGTTGGTTCGAAACCATTAATCGTAGTTTGCATTATTCATCAACAATCTTTTTGCAGAAAATGTTTGGATATGATAAAGTTTTAAAGCCAGCCATGTCAGATGTTAATTGTATGACATCAAATGCGCTCAATCATCGTCAATTCCGCGGGTTAATTGAAGTGATTGTAAAAAATAACTTACTTACTACATTACATTGCTCTACGTTGGCTTAGCTGCGTAAACGTTCTAACTTAATTTTTAAGCCCCCAGCAATAACTAAAATTTCTTGAATGAAAAGAATCGTTTTCTGGATGCTGTTATGTAAGTTATCATTTTATACAGATTTAATTAATTAAACATATGAAAATCTAAATTTAAAATTATAAGACGAAATTATACACTCGGATAAAGCCTTCAAAAATTGTTTTGTTTTAATCCCATTTACGAAAAATTTTTAACGCGTTTTAATACACACCAAACATTCAGCAAACTATTTGCAATTGAAACTGTGAGTACTTTAAAAATACATGATCAGTCTAGTTTTTCAGATTCTGATGCAATTGCAGACGAATCAACATTTTTCAAAATCCTTTTAATATAGAAACTCTTATGCCAGAACTTGAAATGTAAATATTTAAACTTATCATTACTGGAATTTTATGATAAATTTATGCATAAATTTGCGGGGGGCGTTTCATCCATTTTTAGAACAACTTATCTGTGTGATAAAACATTCTCCAAAATGAAATATACAAAAGATATTTACACAGGGTCGGGCAAAAAGAGCGGAACACCGAATTTATGGCCTAACTAGCACTTTTTCGAAAATTTAAAGTTTTGTATATTTTATGTATTATTTATTGGTGTTTGCAGATTTTCCGTTTTTGTCACATTTTTGGAGGTGTGATGTCACCGGATAGTATTTTAAATGAATCACCCTGTATTTATATTTTTTTTTGAGTAGATATTTTTTCCTGAATTCACTAATACCAGGTTTAGTGGGTCTCTGACTTATGGTTTCATAAGAAAAAAATAAAATGTAATAGCACCTAAATATTTATTTAATAAATAACGAAAGACAATAACTGAAAATTCTACGTACTTACATTTATTTACAATAGGTGTTCAAACTGAAAACCTTCAGCTGCCTGACAATATCCTAATCTGTCAACAAATGACCTAAGTGAATTTTGTATCATTTCAGGCGTTGTACTATTTTGTACCGCGGCTCTGATTCGATCATTTAGTTCTTGAAGAGTTTGAGGTAAATCCTTATAAACTATCGACTTCAAATCACCCCACAGAAAAAAATCCAGGGGAGATAAATCCGGTGACCTCGGCGACCACTCAATATAGCCCCTTCGGCCCACCCATCTCTGCGGAAATACTGTGTTCAGGTATTCCCTAACCCTAGCCGCATAATGAGGTGGAACACCACCCTGCTCAAACCAAATTTCTTCTGATAACTGTAGCTGATTAATACGATTGGGAAACAAACGAATTAATTCTGGAACTATCTGATCGCGTAAGAGTTGTAAATGTTTCTTCTAAAAAAAAGGTCGAATTGTATTTTCTCTAACTATTCCACACCACACGTTTACTTTTTGTTGATATTGTGTGTGACCTTCTTCCATCCAGTGCGGATTATTATCCGACCAATACCGGCAATTATGTCGATTTACAAATCCGTTTAGGCAAAATGTTGCTTCATCGGAAAACACAATGTTATTCATAAACATATTATTCAAAACATTTAAATTCATGATGTCTTCGCAAAACTGCATTCGTTTATCAGGATCATCTTCATTTAATGCTTGGTGTAATTGCACTTTATAAGGATGAAATCTATTTCTTTTAAGTATCCTTCTTACAGATCTCTCACTAATATCGTTATTTATTGCAAGTTTTGATATTGAATTTTTAGGTTGTTCGTGTACACTTAGAATTACATAAAGTTCATTATCTTCATTTGTAGCTGTCCTCTTTCGTCCATTACCGAGAATATTTTTTACACTGCCAGTTTCGTTAAATTTCTGTAAATTCCGAGACACTGTTTACTTTGAAATTAGAGAAATTCTGTCAGGATATGTAGCATTAAATAAATCAGCGGCTTCTTGTAAAGATCTCTTTCTATCTCCAAAACCAACAATCATCAATAAAATAATTCTTTCACGTTCACTTAGTTGAGACATGACTGATAATGTATTAATGTCAATTAATTTGTAAAATCAAATGTGATAAAAGAACTTAAACAAACTGGAGTTTTTGTACCTAATAGTGTTATTCGAATGTACGTTTTTACTTTGACAGAACTCAGAAAAAAATATTGTAGATAAAAAGTTTTTGGTACACCTACTGTGATAATTACTTAGGGCCGATATCACAGAATATCTAATAGATATTCTGTGCCGATATCATAATAAAAATTAATGCTGCATTAAAAGTTCATGTCACCTTTAAGCGAGAAATGAATTTCATAATCATTTGTTAAAGTTAATGGACGCTTTAATGAATAGAATTTTTAGTTATTGTCGTTCGTTTTTTATTAAATAAATATTTAGGTGCCATTACATTTTATTTTTTTGTTATGAAACCCACTAAACTTGGTATTAGTAAATTCAGGAAAAAATATCTACTCAAAAAAAAATATAAATACAGGGTGATTCGTTTAAAATACTATCCGGTGACATCATACCACCAAAAATGTGACAAAAAGGAAAATCTGCAACACGCGGTAGTTCACGCGTATAATAAATTCCATTAAAGATTGCTTTCAAATCAAATCAAATTTCTTTATTGTCATAAGACCCAGCAAGGTCTGTAATTTTCGATATTTAGTTTCTCATTTTGTTTATATACAGATTCGGGCTGTTTTTACCTTGCATGCCAGCTAAAATGCATGTATTGAAGCGAACGTTGTTGCCAATATGTACACATGTGGGCGAGAAAAGTAGTGGGGATTCAGACGACAATCCGGCGCCGATACGATCATTACGACAAATTTTAATTTCGTTTTTCAAGAATTCTGTTTATTTTGGAAGCATATTTTAATTTCCTTTGTTTTTTTATTTTTTTTGTTTTGAAATTTATTGCCTTTAGAAGAATATTTTTATTTCTCCTACTTATTATTTTGGTAGTGTTATACATTTACTGTTTTCTTAGAGCTTGCATTTGATGACTACGTATAAGAGTCTAGAAATAAGTATGTCTTTCTTGCGGCCGTAGCTAATAATATTGTACATGTGCGTTGCTGTATAGTATATCACTATTACGGAATACATTAATATTCTTTTGTCAATTCTCAAACAAGGGTAGGTACTGCAAAATTAAAGTACGTTGTCTAGCACATCTGCTACGGCAAACCACTAATCTAGATCTCATCGTTACACAAACATGCAGCTTATGACATTCGCTGAAGGTCTACTTGTCGGCTCTCGTATGTATATTTGTTAGGCGGGTACGGTTTGGCAACTTCTTTCGTGTTATACACGGGAAGCCGCATGAAAGATAAAAACAGGCCGAACCTGTATAGCATAGGTTCCCAAAGTGGGCGATAACGCCCCCTTGTGGGCGCTGCAGGTCTAAAGGGGGGCGGTAAGAGACCCAGAAAAAAAATGGGGGCGTTGTGTAAAGGCTTAGGGGGCGATTTGTAATTTCATCTAGAATCTAGGAGGACTCTTAGACACCGACTGAGCTCTCGACTCTCGACTAGGGATGGGCGATAAACATCGATGTTCATTGAACATCGATATTTTAGGATCGATGTTCGATGTTTTTGCATCGATGCTTGCAATTTAGATTTATCGATAAACTATCGATGTTAGAAGAAATATAGTGAACATCGAACTTTTAAGCTTGACAAAATGTATTTGCACTAATCACAAAATAAAACAGCGTCCTCTGTTGACAAATACAAAAATGTTTCCAAATTAACAGCTCACATACAGGCTACGAGGATGTAAAATTGTCTACGAATAAAAGAAGTATTTAAATTTCACAGTGCTATATCATATAAATTCGAATATTTCATTTTAGGCTCTTTTAAATATTACTCAGTATAAATATTTAAATAATATATAATTAAATACATAAATTTATAGTACTTTTAATGTGCAGAATAAAAGTTAAATTATGTATGCATGCAGAATAAGTGAAGGAGGTAAACGTATTTTCATAGAAAAAGAAGGGAGATAGACATTACCGATGTATACTTCTTCGGGAAATTCCCTAGTGCGTACAATCATACACGACGATACACGTATTAAATGCAAGATGACACATCAGAAATATAAAACCATATCCATATGTATCTCGGTATTTGCCAGCGTAGTCAAAAAAAAAATGCAAGACTATAAAATCCCAAATAAAAATCGTTCTCTTAAAAAGCTTTGATACACGTAAATGTATATATTTTTTAAGTATCAGACGATTTAAGTCATGTGGTTGTTTCATGCGTAATTGCATAATATTGTTTTTTTATATAGTTTTTTTTGAGTAGTTTCTAAAGTTAACTACATATTATAAATGTATATATTTCTTTTATTATTTTTTTTGAATAGTGATATCTTTTATATCATTTTGTTAAGGACGTAAATTAATTAAGTTATAATAAAGTTTTTGTTAAACTGCCAAAAAATAAATCTATAAATATAATTATCGATGTTTAAAAACATCGATGTTTGGTAGTCGATATTTTGCAACCATCGATGTTGATCAACGATGTTAACATCGATGTTTGATATCGATGTTTACCCACCGATGTCCCATCCCTACTCTCGACTACAGCTTGTGAACATCAACTAATATTAATTAAGAGATTGCTCAAACCAACTCGGTTCGATATTTCTCTCCGAGTAGTTCATATATCTGTCCTGTTTTATTGAATAAATAAAATAAAAAACATATCAATCGGTCGCTCCGTTTCGAAACGAAAAGAGACACAAACAAACAAATAAAAAGGCAACTGTATCAATCGGCTGGTTCATAGAATACTTGTTCTTACTTGTTGAGTACGATTGAGCGTCGAGTTACATGACGCGACACACTGCATCCCGGAGAATTCCAGGAAAAGCGCATCCCGATAAGAGACTCACTATATAAGCTCGAACGTGACAAATGTAGATTAGTATATTGTTGAATAAAACTCTTTAGCAATACTCCTTGTTCTTTCTTTTAAATTTGTAATTAAATAAAACTTTTTAAAAACTTATAAGAGAGAAAGGACTTGTTAACTGGCGCAGTCATCCGGATTTCGTGACGTGAAGAATCAAAATTTTCGGAAACGGTCTGTTTTCACAGTTTGCACGAAAATCTACGTCTAAGTTCGACGGACATTCTAAAATCGAATAAATCTAAAATCGACAAATCTAAAATTGATAAAACTTAGTGTTAAGAATTAGTTATAGTGACTTTAGTGAAAAGTTAAACAAATTGGATTACTAGAAGAAACCAACGCATACATTGGAATGAACTTCATATTATACATACTGTAAGTACATACAATTTTATTATCGCTTACGCTATTCATTTATGTCCGATACTCCTGAAACTTCCGATATCGATACATTATTGTCTAGTCTAACAAAACTGTCTATACAAAATCCCACACGTATTAGAAAAACTATTAAGGAAGCCACCAAACCTACTACTAAACTTAATTCGACAATGGCTAACGAAGGCGGAAATGTAAACGATGTACAACAACAAATTCAAAATATTCCAGGCGTACCTGCATTAACTGTTAAAGATATTACATCAAATCACATTTCAATAATTCCACAATTTGAAGGAGATCCAAACACCCTTAGTTTATATATCGATAGTTGCGAATATTTGATCGACATTTTTGGTAATATTGCTAATAAAACAGATCCTATAAATGCTTTTCTCATGAGAGTATTTTATTCAAAATTGACAGGACGAGCATTACAACTATTAGGCAGTCGTGAAAATGTAAATTCATGGCGCGAATTAAAATCAATGCTACAACTGAACTTTTGCGATCAACGTTCGGAAAAATGTTTAGTTCAAGACTTGATGAATATTCGACCAGAAAAAAGTGAAACACCTTACAACTTTGGCATTAGATGTAAAAACATGTTAAACTTACTCTTATCAAAAGTTAAAATGTCAGAAGCCGATGTAAACAGGCGCGCAATTAAATCAGAAATTCATAAAGATACCGTTTTGCAAGCATATCTTAGAGGTATCGCACAATACGGACAAATAGGTCACAGAGTTCGCTTTAGAAATCCGACAGACATTGAAACAGCTATGTCATATGTTCTAGAAGAAGAGAATTTCAATTACTTTCTTAAACAGCCAAATAATATCAGTAAAACTGAATTCAAACCCGTTACGCATAGTATTCCATATAAACCGCAACCACAGGTGCCAAACTATTCACAAATGAATCACATGCAGAGGCAAATTACATATCCACCCCCAAGGCAACCCTTTGCTGCACAATCCACTTATATTCAACCTTATTATCAACAAGTGCATCAACCAAGACCACATTGGCAACAACAACGTTATCAACAGCCGCAAATACCTAAACAACAATCATTTAGATTTGCAAAGTCACCAGGGCAATTAATGCAAATAAAACAACCACGTCAAACACCTATGGAACTAGGAAGTTCACACGCAAGAATCCCAATACAACAACAAGGATTTCAGTTTAGAAGTACAGGAAAACCAAACTGGGTAGCTGAAGAACTCCACTATCACGATAACGAAGTGCACGTAGACACAGAAGAAGATTACGAAACAAACGCACTCAAAGAATCATCCGAAGAAAATTACCACATACAAGAAGTACTTGAAGAAGAAGCAACAAATTTTACGACAACAGCCTCAACGAATCTGAATACATAACAGATCACCCTGTAGATTTTTATTCACACGAAAACGAACTTATCAAACTAAATACACACTCATCTTTTAAACTACCGTATATCTTTTTACCAGAGATTAACGCTAAGATGCTTATAGATACCGGCGCAACACGTTCCATGATAAGTACCGCGAAAGCAAATTCCTTTTTCACAGATTACATGTCATACGAACCATTCACCGTACAGACAGCACATGCAACAACAAAGCATGATTTTGTTATCTCGATACCTTCTATGAAAACATTCAAGGCGGTAGGTCAACAGCATAAATTCCATGTATTTGATTTCTCGGAAAAATATGATGGTCTCGTAGGAATTTCATTATTAGAACAATTAGGTGCCACTATAGATATTGTAAATAAAGTTTTAAAGACAAAATTTGGTAATATAAAAATTCATTTTGAAGAAAATAAAATAAAAATAGGGCCTCGAGAAAGAAAAATTATTAGAATACCTGTAACAGAAAATACTAGCAATATAATTATAAACCATCAAGCTTTAGCACCAAATGTTGAAATTCCATCAACTTTAACTAACGCGAAAGATTTTGAAGCAATCACAGAAGCGGTTAATTTTAATGATTATCCTGTTGAATTCAATATAGACACTCCCATACACACCGAAATATATAGAGTCACAGAAAATGTAAATAACTTTGCACAAACAGCTAAAGATATTGATCACATACAATATATGAACGTAATAAACAAATTACGCACACAACATTTAAATGCAGAAGAAGCATCAGCAATAAAAGCCTTATGTTTAAAATATAAAGATATATGTCATGAAGAACAATTACCATTAACATTCACAAATGAAGTTAAGCACAGTTTAAACTTAAAAGATGAAACTCCTATCTATTTAAAACCCTACAGAAAAACACCAGAACAAAAAGAAGAAATCAAACGACAAGTGAAGCAATTATTAGAACAAAACATAATACAAGAGAGCCACAGTCCATGGTCAGCTCCAGTAAGTATTGTCCCAAAGAAAATGGACGCATCTGGGAAAAAGAAGTATAGAATGGTAATAGATTATCGCAAATTGAATGATCAGACTATTGACGATAAGTACCCTATTCCAAACATAACTGACATTTTGGATAAACTTGGTCGTGCCCAATATTTCACCACACTTGATCTAGCATCGGGATATCATCAGATCGAAATGGCGGAGAAAGATATACCAAAGACAGCCTTCTCTACAGAGCAGGGGCATTACGAATTTACCCGAATGGGGTTCGGAATGAAAAATGCGCCCTCTACCTTCCAAAGAATGATGGATAATGTCCTCAGAGGATTGCAAGAAGACATATGCCAAGTATATTTAGATGACATCATAATATATTCGACCAGCTTACAGGAACACTTCGAAAAACTGGAAAAGGTATTTCAACGTCTTAGAAATGTAAATCTCAAGATCCAGTTGGACAAATGTGAATTCCTTAGGAGAGAAGTAGCCTACCTGGGGCACATAATCACCAAAAATGGCGTTAAACCAAATCCCGACAAAATTGAAGCCATAAGAAAATATCCACTACCACGAACTGTCACAGAAATAAAATCCTTTCTTGGCTTAGTGGGTTACTATAGGAAATTCATCAAAGACTTAGCCCAACTTACGAAACCTTTAACTAAATGTTTGAAGAAAGGAGCCGAAATCAAAATAAATGACGAATACATAAAAGCTTTTGAAACATGTCGAAACATACTAATGAACGAGCCGATATTGCAGTACCCAGACTTCAGTAAACCCTTTATATTAACTACAGATGCTAGCAACATCGCAATAGGAGCAGTTTTGTCTCAAGGAAAAATTGGCAACGATAAACCAGTATGCTACGCTTCACGTACACTGAGTGATACAGAAAAAAGGTACTCAACGATAGAGAAAGAGTTACTGGCAATTGTATGGTCCACAAAATACTTCCGGCCATACCTCTATGGACGAAAGTTCACGATCTATACGGATCATCGACCTCTACGTTGGTTAAGCTCGCTGAAAGAACCAAATTCCAAATTGACGAGATGGCGAATTAGGTTAGAAGAGTACAACTTCGATATTATATACAAACAAGGTAAACATAATCAAAATGCCGACGCACTGTCTAGAATAAAGATCAACGCGATAGAAACGGAAAGCGTACAAGGCAATGTAGGCGACGAAGTAAACAAGCTTATAGAAGAACTCATGAGGGACGAAATTGTAGAAAATAATCCACAAACATTTCCCAACACTACCTTTGAACACGAAGCACCACAACCCGGAACATCAGAAAATATACAGCCTGCACAAGAAAGCGCGATCGCCACTACTGAGATCGATTTGACAGAAACCGATCATTCGAACGTCAACAGAGAACCAAAAACTACTATTCCATCTATGAATGAAGCCATCGATTCTAAAAATCCTCAATATCATTTGGAATATACACATTTAAATAAAGTTAAAATTACATTACAGATCAATCAAGGTAAGAAAATATATAAAGTGAAAATTCCCAAAGAAAATAATGAGAGAGAAATATTTGAATTCATGAGAGATTATATGGTACAAGGCAAACACTTTATTTACTGTCCACAAGAAAGTATATATAGACAAATGTGTAGAATATATGTAGAACATTATACAAATAATGGTCCGAAAATTCTCAGGTGTTTACACAAATTACAAGTGATAAACAACGAAGAAGAACAAATTGAAATAATAAGAAACTACCATGAAGGGAAAAATAACCACAGAGGAATAGAAGAAACATTAAAACAACTATCAAGGTTATATTACTGGAATAACATGAAAGCTTCAGTAAGTGTCTTCATAAAGAAATGTCAAGTTTGCAATCAAAGCAAGTATGATAGACATCCATTACACCCGAGTTTAAATTTAACTGAAAAATTAGAAATTCCATTTCAAAAATTATATATGGACACGTTTGTTATTCATCAACAAAAGTTTCTTACCATTATAGATGCATTTTCAAAATTTGCTCAAGCTATACCGATAAGTAGCAAAAATGCTGTCGATACTGCAGATGCATTAATTACATACTTTTCCAATTTTGGCCTGCCACGAGAAATAATCAGTGACGGAGGCACGGAATTTTGTAATGAAATTATAAAAGAATTACTAGAAGGTCATAAAATAAAATTGCATATAACAACACCGAACAATCCAAATTCAAACAGCTATATAGAGAGACTTCACTCAACCTTAGTCGAACATATGAGAACATTATTAAAACGAGATGAAACAGAGGATACTACAAAACTAATGAGATTAGCAATTTTAGCTTACAATAATTCAGTACATTCAAGCACAAATTTTACTCCATTCGAACTCATATTTGGACACTCAGGCAATCGAGAACCATTTGATATGTATTACGATAAACGATATTATTCCGAATACGTACATAATCACAAAAGTCGTCTTAAAACACTGTATGAACAAATCAGTAATAGAATGCAAGAACAGAAAGAAAACGTCATTAGAAAAAGGAACGAAAATACCAAGGATGCTCAACTGAAAATTGGTCAAGAAGTATACGTTAAAATAAATACACGCAGTGGTAAAATATCGTATATGTATCAGGGACCGTATAAACTAAAACAAATTAACGAAGATAATACCGCGATAGTAATTGATGACAAAAATAAGATAAGGAAAGTACATATAAAGAACCTAAAACTAGGAATTGTTCCAGCCTCGTCGGATGTGGAATCCATCGCATCTGGGGAACCATTAATATAATCAACGTCGATACAACAACAGGCATACTACCAATAAGTCTAGGATCCATGTACACTACACAGACTCATTGGAATTTAGTAAATTTGTATTCGTTAGGACCCCTTGTGAATGGAACTGAAGAAATTAAAGAAAAATAATAAAAATCAAATCATATATAAAAGATGACAGAATAATGTTCATTGTACAAATACCCTTGATCAATAATGAACCCTATCATTTCTATCATGTATTTCCACTCCCAATGCAAATTAACGAAACACTATTCCGACAAATTACTCCTACAAAACCCTATGTAGCGATAAGTGAAAATAAGTATGTATTAGTAAATGAAAAATGCCCAGAAGTAACTGAAAAGGTCTACATCTGTGAGAACCAAGAAGAAAAATTCATCAACCAGGATACTGTCTGCGAAATTCAACTTTTAGCATTTTCTAATAATTATAAGTCATGCATGTTCGATTTTGTAAAACTTCAAGAAACTAAAATTCAAATGTTTGATATAAATAAATGGATTGTAACTTTACCTAATGCAGTAAAAGCTATAAAGCAATGTAATAATTTAAAAGAGTTTATATTAATAAAAGAAACTGTTCTAATTGAAATCAAAAGTAATGCATGTAATATTAGAATCAATGAAGTAAATTTAAAAATTCTTGAAAATAAAAATCACGATATAATTCTACCTAAATTGCCTAATTTAAATAATTTACAAATAACTTCAAACCCATTAGAACCTCTCAGCGAAGAAGATAAAGAAAACTTTCAAGAAATTAAAGAAAATTTCCAGGAACTGCAAGAAAATATCAGTAACGTACAACTGCATAAACAACCTATTTCAATATATGACATTTTATTAATATTATGTATGTTATGCTTAGGCATGTGGTTGTTATGCAAGTACAGGTCAACAATTCTAAAGAAGAGACAACGGCTCCAACAGCTGACCGCACATATGAAATCCACACCTTCGTCCAACGAGACATCAGATGAGGCTTTCAACTAGCGGCGGAGGAGTTACATGACGCGACACACTGCATCCCGGAGAATTCCAGGAAAAGCGCATCCCGATAAGAGACTCACTATATAAGCTCGAACGTGACAAATGTAGATTAGTATATTGTTGAATAAAACTCTTTAGCAATACTCCTTGTTCTTTCTTTTAAATTTGTAATTAAATAAAACTTTTTAAAAACTTATAAGAGAGAAAGGACTTGTTAACTGTCGAATGAGATAAACGAGTTTATGCATGTTTGTCTTATTCCTGTCGGTGCGTGCTGCTTATGCAATCCTATATAAACAACGTAATATTAATTTTATTTTCATTTGCGGTTTCGCGCGTAATAGATAAGCAGTACTTAAGTTCAACACTTATACTTACGTATTTCTCAAAACAAAACAATGTCGGAAGTAAAAAAGAAGAGACGGCAATACTGTGCGGAATATATTAAATTCGGATTCATTGAAAATCCTACAAACCCATCGTCGCCTTTGTGCCTTCTATGCCTAAAAACATTTTCGAATGAAGCAATGAAGCCTTCAAGACTTCAAGATCATTTGAATAAAATGCATCCAGATAAGAAAGACAAGAATGTAGCATATTTTCAAGACCTAGAGAAGAAGCATAATACTCGGCCAAGTGTAGCAAAACTCTTTTCGGCGGCTGCTAAGCAAGATGACGACGGACTTCGAGCTTCGTACAACATCTCTTTGTTAATTGCTCAAAAAGGCAAACCACACAACATCGGAGAAGTGTTAATTTTGCCAGCAATAAAGGAAGTAATAACTACTGTGCTTCATAAACCGGCCGCAGATATTATCGGAAAAATTCCTTTGAGTAATAATTCTGTGCAAAGACGAATTGATGAAATGGCCGGAAACATAGAAGAATCATTGTGCAATCATCTGAGGACTAGTCAATTCTCAATTCAGCTCGATGAGTCCACTTTACCAACTAATGAAGCATTGTTGCTGTCTTACGTGAGGTTTATTAAAGATGAGAAAATATGTGAAGAACTATTGTTTGCTAGAAATTTAGAGACCGATACAAAAGGCGAAACCATATTCAATACATTGGAAAAGTTTTGTGATGAGAAAGAGATTCCCTTGAAAAATATTATATCAGTTGCTACGGATGGCGCTCCGGCTATGACAGGGTGCCATAAAGGCTTCATAGCGTACGTAAAAAATAAAATTCCAGATGTCCTTGCTGTACATTGCGTTATTCATAGACAACATTTGGTTGCTAGAAATTTAAGTGAACGACTATTTCAATCACTGCAATATGTCATCAAAGCAGTCAATAAAATCCGTAACTGCTCTTTGAATGATAGATTATTTCATCAGCTTTGTGTTACTAATGACGAAGATTTCAACCGTTTGTTGTTTCATACCGAAGTTCGTTGGCTATCAAGAGGCAATTGTCTGACTCGATTTTACAATCTGTTTGACTCTGTGATAGAGTTTTTGGAAACTAAAGATACAGAATTGCGCAACAAGCTCATTACATCAAAAAATGATATAGCTTACATGACAGACCTGTATAAATTGTTCAACAACATGAATCTCCAACTGCAAGGCGATGAACTAAATTTAATTAAAACAAAAAATGTCGTTGCTGCTTTCGCAGCCAAACTGCTTCTACACAAAAAGAATATGGGCAGACGTGAGTTTCATAATTTTCCGAATTTATCAGTATCCTGCAGTAACGACCACTTGTTTGCCTACTGCCAACATTTGGAAAAGCTCCACATTGACTTCACCGAACGATACCAGGATATTTTGAACTTGGAAATACCAGACTGGGTGTTGGATCCGTTTTCAAATGTCAACACAGCAATATCACCACATCTGGAAGAAGAACTTATAGAATTGACAACGAACGAGGAAATAAAAATCAAGTTCAAAAATGGCTACCAAGAATTTTGGCTACAAAAACCGATCCCGCAATTGTACCCTGGATTGTGGTCAATCATTCAACGATTCTTGATAGCATTCCCATCGTCATATTTGTGTGAACGTGGATTTAGTGCTGTAGCAACGCTGCTTACTAAAAAGAGAAATCGTTTGCATGTTACCGAACGTGATGACTTGCGGCTGTTCTTGAGTAAATTGGAACCTGATATCAACAAACTTATTAAACAGCATCAGATTCATCCTTCACATTAGTTTTTATATTAGAATCGATTATGTTTGTTTTATTTTGAATTTTGAATAAAAGATACTTTGTCTGAATACTATAAAGTTGCGTTTCAATAATCATTCTCATTGGCAGGTGTAGCCCGTAAAAGTTAACTTGAGACCTGAGCGCCGTTGTGTACTACCTACTACGCTCAGGTCTCAAGTTAACTCATTCATTCTAAACGAGACTTTTACTATAACCCATAGTAAAAGTCTCGTTTAGAATGAATGTTTAATCTCCGCTAATATAGCTCACAATAATTAATTTAATTTGAAGTTATAGTGGTTTTTGAGTAGGTGAAAAAATGGGGGCGCTAAAAAATAATTTATTCTCAAAGTGGGCAGTAGGCAAAATAAGTTTGGGAACCACTGCTGTATAGCCACTATGATAGCGCGCTTTAGTACATCAAGACACAAACCCCTCCCCGACAGAACGATTGATGCCAGAAGCTGCGAAATATCATGCATCTGTAATAAGCTTTATTGGAACACCATCAAAGGTAGCAGATTTTTTACTCGCTATCTTATTAATCACATTTTCAACTTCGTTGCCAATAACGCGATGGAAAAATATAGATATCCCGCAGTCAAACTCTTTGCCGATGTGTAAACGCTGTCTTAGATATAAGTTTTACGTTACCCGCTACCGCCCGTGAAAAAAAAAATTTAATTATTAATCACTTTGTCCATAGAGTTGCAATTATACGAATATTTGTGCGTGCAACATTCGTATTATCGACTAAGTTGTTAGAAATATACACTTATGTCTTATTTGGGCAATAGCAATGTTTTAAATGTTAATAATATCATTTATTTGCATTTGAAACGTGAATTTAAATTTTAAAATTATGTGATACGAGGCAACATGGCATTAACGCGTTCTATTTTCGCAATATGTGTGGGATAAAATCTATCGATTTAGCTTTTATCAATAGGCTTTTTCACTTGATATTTTGTAATACTGAGATTATAAAATAAAATAACAGTGATAATAGTCGACACACTGTTAGATTATCTATTTGGAATTACTAATGCGAGCATTTCGAATAGTACTTAAAAGGGTACATTGTACAACATCATCCGCAAATTATTTACGAACAGAATATTGAAATGCATATGCATTTTTATTTCGAAAAACGCTTTCGGCATAACACTGTGTTCTGACATTGATGAAAAATTAAAACTAAATTTATTCTTGATGTAATTTGAGATTATTCAAATTTTTAAGTAATTTGAGATTATTCATTATTTGGAGTAATTTGAGATTATTCAAAGCGAAATCTACATGAAAAGACGAATAGCACGAAACATTATAATTGGAACAGGATACGGACAACTCTAAAAAATGACTATATTGCAATCCTTTTTATCTTTTGTCTATAAGATCAAACATTATTTGAATATCTATATTTATAAGAACGATAAATGCCCGATGCTTTTCCAAGTATGGTGTTAATGATGTGCCTCCATAAATTCTAATTTTTAGTTCTTTTACAGATGCGTAAAAGTCTCATAAATTGCGGGCTTGATAGGTGTTCAATGTTTGAACAGAATTATATCGTTGCATAATAATGCACTATGTATAACAGAGTATTATTAGTATGTACCGGGTGGCCAACTAAGAATGACGGCCGGCTGTATCTCAGAAACTACAGAGAGATCGTAAATGCTTGACCGTGCCGCTTCATCGATATCAACGTTAGCACGAGTTTGCCACACAGTGATTAATGTAATACCTATTTTATTGTTTAGTCGTCGATAAACTACTATTATCGACGACTAAACAATAAAGTAGGTATTATATTAATCACTAATGGTTAATAATAACACTCACAATACCCGGAGGGAATAATAAAATGCGACCTGGGAATAATGCGACATAACGTTACCATTATTCCGCCAATAAGAACAATCGAAAAAAAAAAAGAATCGAACCGAGTTACTCCCTCGCCGCTTCGCGGCTCGGTTCGTAAATTCGGCTCTCGGGAATAACAACTGTCATTATTGACTCGTTGTATAAACTACTAATAATCCATCTCTCAGAGAAAGCAACGTTTAAATATTGACGGACATTGTTATGGTAATGTAATGGTGCTCCATCATGCTGGAACCACATTGCGTTTTTAGTCAGAAGATCAATTTCATCTAATAGTTGTTCACTCACGAATGATAAATAGACACCTCCAGTTAAATGCTCTTCAAAAAAGTAGGGTCCAACTATTTGCCTGTTAATAATACCGCACCAAAGATTAAGAGACACGTTATGATTATATCATGTAACGTAACCAATTCAAATTTTATAATAATGCATGTTGTGACAATTAAAATTAATCACTCTTGAAAGTTGCTTCATCGGAAAAAAGTACCAACGACAGGAACTTATAATTACCGTTGATTTATCTAGCAATTACAAAAAAGAATTCGGTTTTCAAAATTGGAGGTTTTAATTTCTGATGCAATTCTATGCGATATGGAGGAAGTTTACACTTTCTCTGCGATTTATCGTGGACTGGGATGTTTCTACACTGACACTTAGCTGTATACTACATCAAAAAGAATCTTCAATTCTTTTACTTTCTTATACGTAGTATAAAGGAGGGATTGTGGTGACGAAAATTTTCGACTTCGAGATTTTTGCAGATGTTCACGTATTTAAGTCCCCTGATACCGAAAAAGTAGTTTTTTACAAATGTGACCATGATAACTGTCAAACGGCTATAGATATCAATTCCAAATTTTGTATTTACGAGTATAATAAAATAATAATAAAAAATTGAATTTTGCCAATTACTAAGTTTAAACAAACGAAGAATAAGCGTATTAAAAAAGTTTTTCGAAATTCCTACCGGAAGTAGATATTTTACTCTTATCAAAAATCAGTTATTTTTTGCGAATATCTCGCGAATCATGCTTTCTAGGCAGGTACATTACGAATATAAAAGTATTTAAAACATAATTTTGAATACCTTTTGTATAATAAAAATTTCAAAATTCGAACCGGAAGTAACACTTTTACTCTTAGCGAATAGCACTTTTTTCGAATATCTTGCAAAGTATGTATTCTATAGAGATTTATTAAGATAATAGAAGTATTTCGAATACGATTTTGAATAATTTTTATATAAAAAAATCTTAAAATTCTATAATTTGAAACGCCCATACGTATAAGAAAGTTGTGTGGTGGTCACACCTCATTATGTTGTCTGTAGTAGTGTTTTAAAGGCAAATGTCACTTTTTAACTTTAGTCATAAATGACTCGAAAACAATTAACTTTAACGAATAATTACTATTAATAAAAAATATTTCTATTTTAACACGAAATCTAAATTTGAACTTATATAAAAAATACATCTTCTTTATGCCAAGATTTATAGATCTCACTATATAAGCGTATATATTATTAAATTGTGAAACAATCGCAGCCCTGTCAACTACAATACGCGAATTTTTAATTATGTTAAGCATTAAAGAATAAATTTACTTTGTCTTTGTTAACTCACCCAGTATACAGACTATTAATTGCTTATAAGAAGATATGAAATTGTTACCTTTGGAATTATTTAAAATTAAAATTAGACACCATTTAATACTCATTTCAAGTAAAGGCAAAGACAGGTGCGACATGTATTTAAATATAAATTGATAATTTATTGTTATAGTATCGGAGCTTTTGAAAGTTTTCTGGATATACTGAATTAGCCTAGACACATTTTGCCATTTTTAACCAACTTTCTCTCTCTTACCGCTTACGACATCCCGGTGGTGAGCACATCTGGGACATCTATAGACAAAGCTGAATATGTTATTAAAAATTCCCATATAAATACATATTTTCAAAAGTATCTATGACAAAAACGATCAAGAAAATGATTCCAATTTAATAAAATATTTAAAATACATAGGTATGTCTAATGTTCACACATTACCCAGAAATATTGAAATTATTTTAATTATCCATTTACCATAATATTCATTCATTCATTACTTATAATGTGGAAGTTATATTTCTAATAATAGAATGGGTCGTTTCTGGTACCGTGCTCTCAATAATTTTCGTATTCAAGTCACCCATGGAAATAATAATTTGTATGAAATACCTATCTTGGTTTAATTATTCGACCTGGTTTTATGAGATGATCGTTTTTGAACGTCATTTAATAAGAGTTTATTATAAAATGTTATTTAGGTTAGGACAATCAGTCAATTACGAATACAGTTCCGACCTAGAATCCTACAATTTTAGTTCAAGGGTTAATTTTCCGGTGATTTATTTCACGACAAAATTAAGAGCAAATAAAAACTAGATAAGTAAACAATAAAGGATAGAACATCTTTATTATTAAATAGAAAAATATTTGAACCAATAGTTGATCATATATAGAAATTAAAATATAATTCGTTTATTGTAGTACTAACTTATATAATACACCTATTAACATTAAACGTTCAATTTTATGTATTATAATTAGTACTAATATTGAAAACAGGTCAAAAGATTATTCTATTCTGTATTACTATAACTAAGTTACTATAATATAATCATTTGTAATGCAATATTTGTTGTTCTACCTACACTAACTCTAGCAGCACCTTATGTACCTACTTAGGTGAATAAAAAATAAATTAAATTAAAGCTTGTGTATAATGCATATACATAACATAACATTTTGACAGGATTATATTACTGAATCGAGCAGTGGTGCCTGGAAATATCTAATCGAAGCTTCGAAAGATAATGGTTTGATAATTACCTGATTGTAAACATTATCATCTATACTCGAATTTCTGGATTGGAATCTTTCTTCTTGTCTTCGTAAATAAAAAGCGTTGCATTTTCAGTCACTGGTAATGTATTTGAAACTGCGTTTGATCTGCGGCCAATGTTTTGAGGGCTTAATCAATATTATAGTCTGGGTTAGAGCTCGTGCACTAACACAAACATTTAAATATTTTTACACACGACTAACGACTCTGCAAAATAAAATGTTACGTTTCATTCTACATCACTATTCGCAAGTATTCGATTATTGAACGGAACAGTTCTTGGTAAATTGTCATCGTTACGAGAAGCTCCGATGCGAAAGCTTTGAACGGTACACAGCGGAAACGGATATAGCTCACTTGGACCGGTTTAACGAAGCAAATAAACACTGTGAGAATGTAATCAGTCTTTAATTAGTTGATAATTAAGTGAAATACGCTCAAAACGACTTGATTTAAATTTGGAACAGTACCGTTTTACACACAGCCCCCTCCCAAACCGAGCTTTCACGAGCTTTTACGATAGCTTCTACACCCTCGTAAATATGCGTTGCGCGATAGTATCTATAATGATTATATAATAAGTTCACTTTCGTTTTACTTATTTATTCATTAAAAACTTTATTTTCAAATATTATAACAGATTTGTAAATATAACACTGACATAACACCAGCTTTAGTTTCGTCAAAGCTACATTTAATTTCACCATAAAATCAATTGTAGCTTTTATGTATATATACAGAGTGAGTATAAAGTAAGAGACATTGATGTAGATTGGAGAAATTTCTGTCCAGATAGCGCGGTTAAAATAGAAGTGGCTAAATGGATATCGTGTTTCCGCGTTTAGTTGGCGATGCTTGAAAATAAAATGCAAGGTTGATAGAATAATAGCTTGTATAAGGTTGCCTCGTCCCCTAACTTGTGATAGGTTACTCTGTGGGCAGGGTTTATAACCCTTTGTGCCACAGTACTACACTGTCAAACTATTTGATTATAATTACATTAAGTATTTATTGTTGTCCTGAATTGTTTGCTACAGTGATGAATGTACTGAAATAAGTAACAACTGTAGAGAAATGGGTTATGTTTGTAACGGTGTCTTGTTAATAATTTCCAAAACGAAGAGAATGCTTGTGTTTGCATTATTATCAGAAATGAAGATAAATACTTTACTTATTAATATGGATAACCTAGCCAATATTATACATGACTACATGACTGTATATACTTATACTGCTATAGGTACCTACATTCCATCTGCGTTTTATGCAGTTCCACTGATAATTTTGTGTATGACAGTCAAATAATTTACGAGACTAATAAAACGCCATTATGACAGCAACTGAAATGTTAAGCAACTTATATTGTCAAAAAATGCAATAAGAAACATGTACATATTAACTATGTCAACTTCAATAATTTACTAACACTAATAATTTTACATGTTAAAATTTCTATTGATACGGATTTTACGTCATGAATGACGAAAAATAACTGCTATAAAAATTAACCTATAGTGTCGTAATCAACGTTAATTTAGAACATGACGACGCCTCTTAGTTTCAGCAAAATGCCTGGATGAAATAACCTTAATAAATGCTATCATTCTACCAACCTCGAATAAAGTATAATAAAATAGTAAAATCGAATGACGATTTATTTTAAATATTTTGGCTACCAATGATCTTCAATTATAATCAAAAATGCATTATTATTATTATTATTATTGTGGCATGTTAATAATAATTATTCGTGTTGAAAAAAAATAATTTTTACACTAATGCAAAAAACTAATTGATATAAAGCGTTATTAAACTGAAGTCAACTTGTTAATAATTATTTAATTATATTGTTCAGTTATTGTAATACCTCCATACCTTTATTTTCACTGTTTGTTTGCTTTTATTGAAAACCCATTTTTGTTAAATGGAGAAGAGAATACGGTAATTGATCATATTAATTGTAATCTTGTGTAAATAATTCAATTTCTTCAGAATTTACCAGACAAAGTGTTTGAGCAGCCTCAAAATTCTGAAAATAAAAATTGTATTTGTAATCGCAAATCCAATGGATTCCCTGAATTTAAAAGAAGATTTTGATGAAGTTAGACAGCAGATTGAGGAAATAAATACTTGTAATTATTCTTATTACTTTCATTATTAATTTTCTTTTTCTTTCAAGATGTATCTAATAATATCACCAGAAAGTATTTAAAAAAATGTAAATAATTTAAGTGATTTTATCTAATTTTTGTATATTTAAGAACTAAAATGTTTCAATATACTAAAAGAATTGCAAACAAATATCAGACGCCACTAAAGTTTTATGTGACATTAAAAATCATACTATACATAAGACGCGTTAGATTCCATTGTACGTCATTGATGACGTTTACATGTTGTCAAAACTGTATTAGAAAAACTAAAAAAGTTAGTTTGTTAATATTTGTAGGCTTTTATTTCATTAGTTTAAATAGAAAATGTTGTATATATTGGTCGTAATATACGCATTCATAGCAAATAAACACATAATTTCCTTTTCAACATTAATTTTATTCCTTACATATTTTTAATAGACTACTAGTTCAATTCGGTGTTGGTAGATAAATCATATTCTTTCAAATTTTCGTGTTTATTTTTGCTTTGATGACGGTATGAAAGATGGAAGTTGAGAAAGAGTGAAGACTTAAAGCATTTCAATTACTAAATATATTACGTTATAGTAACTGTATTGTGAATATTTTTTTTAGTTGTATCAACTGATAAATAAAAATAGATCCCGGCAACATAAACAAGACGAGTCGTCATGGATCTAGTATGACGTGCAATTGAATGTAACGCTTTCCTCTATAAGTACATTGTATTTGTAAATAGACTTCAAGAATATGTTAATAATGCCGTTTGAAGATAGGCTTGCTAGATTATCTTGGCTACAAATTGAAAAGTAACCTCACATTTCGCTTCTGACACACAAAAGCTCTATCCAAATTCACAACTGTACCCCATATTAATATATATTATAGGTACGACAGTATAGGTATTACATAAACTATAGTAAAATACACATGTACTATATTGTTAAATGATAAAAGTGTCATTTAACTTATGCACAGCTGATCAGTAAGGTCGTCAAAATGTAAATTATTGTCAATTTAAACTTTCACGAATCTTTCCGATGTAATAAATAGTTGTCAGGGTGAACTATAGATTCATGAGTCTTCTTCCATTATGGATATGAGAACATGTCTTTCTCATAATTAGTAGGTTATCCATTACAAAATAATAAGAACTGTCCCAATACTAAACCCTGCGGGACTCCAGCACTGAGGTCCATTCTCCAGGCACAAAGCGGACGATATGACACATAACTTACGACTCTAGAAACGACTCTTCACGTGCATTAGGCGGCAGTCCCACTGCATACACAACCATTGAGCGCCAGTAACTGACATCGACATTCATCGACTAAGATTTTGTGGTACGGTCTCACTGGGAAAAGTATTCAAACAAAATTTAAGTTTCGCGCGCAAAAATTTCATTCAATAAAACTGGCAGGACATAAACTATAAACACAAACATAACCTCAGACGTCATAACTAGAATCTTTGTCCTACTTCTTTAATTAAAAATGTCATCTAATTCTTCTTCTTCTGATACTGAAAGCATAGAAAAGTGTGGGTACGTCAAATATTTGCAAATAGAAACTTTTAAATGATACAGAAAAATTCTACAATTATTATAGAATGAATATTCAATGTTATCGTAACTTAATTTCAAAAGTAGAACCATTGTTTCATATTTCCGTTTATATTTTAAAAAAACAAACCAAAACACAATCAACAGGCGACGCTTGGGTTAACTGTCAAAACAGCCTTTCTGCGCATGTGTCCAATCGTCGATCATCAACTAAAATTAGAACCTGTCGAAAATTATGAACCGATGCATGCCGGTTGTTGTTGAACGATCGCCGTTAATCGATGCAGTCGGACTGCTGCGGATACTTTACTCATAACCTAATTTTAGTCGATGACCGTCGGTGGACATCGCTTTATCAGTGGGACTGCCGCCTTATACAGCATACCTTACTAAAAAGAAACTACATATTCTAATATGTTCAAATTTCTAGCCATTAATTCAGTAATAAATCTCAGAAATAGGTACCGTGCCTTCAAATACTTTCCTCGTTAGAGACGGCCGTGTTTTTTTTTTTATTGGTTGTTGACAGTGCATAATTTAGATAGTTTGGTTTTTGAAGGCACGGTATTTTTTAAATTACATCACCTGCATTTTTCGAATGCAAGCTTTTAACTCGTCCCAATTTCGAGATAATGCCTTTATTGAAGAAAGTGCATCACGTTGATGAAGCCTGACAAGGTCTAGTATAGTCGAGTCGTGTTGGCAACCGGTACGGCCAAACTACGAACTAAAAACGGCGATTCAATACTACTACAAATTTCGATTGACCACAACAATTTCAAAACAATAAAATTAAACTAATTAATTAATATTTCAGGATATATACCTTTCCATAGTAAAATACTCTCACATGAAAGCCAGTTACAAATTAAATAATATTGATAAAGCTAATAAATATTATTTTTTCTAACCCTATATTTTATATAACATTTGGCTGTACTGTTTAGGAGGCAAGCATTGTTGACAAATTTAAATGTTTACATGACACTTATAACAAACAAAAATGGCTTTTGTAGGTTATATTACCTGGCAGGTAAAATTTTGCAACATCTCCAATTTGACGCCATTTTAATTTAGTGGCGCATGTCGGTTGAGAGAGCGACTCAACTATAGCATTAGTAGCATATAACTCTCCACGCAATATATAGACATGCATAATGTTTTTTTTAAAACAATTAGATATCAAATTGGAGAAGGGTGTGTAACTTAAAGTATTGTTGGTTGCATAGATTACATGCTTTTGACCAAATACAATAATACACAAATGCCACTGTATAAGTACATAGTTATTATGGAAATAAAAATTACATTTAAATGTAATATAGTATGCAATCATCAATGAAAAAGTGAAAAGTTGGTTGTATGCGTCTTGGATTTAATTTTTATTCAAATTGGAAAAAAGCTCAGGACAATTTTCAAATATTTTATTTAAAATATAATCTTTTAAATAAAAATATGATACCTTAAATTTTATAATACAATGGCTTAGACAAGATTAGTTATTGTGATTTATGTATTATACATAGGTAATTTAGTCCTATTTTCTTATTAGTATCTTTACAACAAATAAAAAATGTAAGTGATTAATGTTTTCAATGAACAAAACATAAGAAATTCATAATTAAGATTATTGGCTGATCCTGACAAATAAATTTTAAATTTCGAGTCCATACATATTGAACAGAAACAAACAGAAACAAACAACATGGCGTCAAGTGTGTACGATGATGACAGCTCTGATTCAAATTTATCCCAGGACTATTCTCTTAAATATTGTGATAGTTTTAATTCACAAGAACTTGCAAAAGACACTTCTTGTTCGATTGAATATTCAAATAACATCAATGTGATTCATAAATTAAAAAATAGACAGGTATAGCAGAAAGTTAACCTTAAAATTGTGTGTCGTACCTGCAAATTAAATTTATAATATTTATTTTAGTTATATGGCAGGGTGATTAAAAATTCTAGAGCTAAGACTGAACGTATTTTAGATTACATCCATTGTCAGTGTAAATTCAAATTAGAGCAGTTAATGAGCTCTTCAGATTTACTGTGAGTTGAAACTTCTTTTTAAGTGTATTTCTAATTTAATTTATTGTAGAAGCCACATTTTTATGGGTTTTACATTATGTGGACAATTTTTTATTAGTTATAAAGAAAAACTGATAGAAGATACTATAAACTTATTTCCTACCATAGAATATGAATTATATATTTGGAGATTTGTACCTGGACAGAAGCTGAAATATATATCAAATTATCGTATATTTAAATTACTTAAAGGACCAGAAGAACTAGATAAAATAGTATTTATGCAATTTCCCACTGATCCTTATAAACTTATTTGTTATGGTTTAGGGTATTCTTTGAATTATGATAAAAGTCAGCAATTTTCATTCACAAATTTATTTTTTAGCTTAACAAATCCTGTGATGGCATTTCTTACAATCTTGACTTTACCAACACCTAATAACTGTAAACACTGCAAAGTTACGTCAGGTTTTAATAGTAAGTATATTATATTGATTATCTATGTGTATAGTAGTTACGATGAAATTTACAGATATATGTTTGACATACAAATTATGATGACAAAGATGTATATACTGGCATACATATTATTTTATAAATATGTTTCCGAAGCATACATATTCTGCCTATAGCTTTACATTCATAATCTGCTTTATATTTTATTATTCATCAAAATAATGTCTAGGACTATCTGCAAAACTTATTATAATTTAACTAATCTTACTTCATTTTCGTGATAACTCGTTTCTATTTTTCCTTTGCTATAATTAGAAATTTTCCTGCCACATGTTGCAAAATATTCATAATATACTTTTATTTCATGTTTAGGCATATTTTCATAATGATTCTCCTTGTAGAATTAACACACCTTTTGTTATTATACTCTTGTACTTCATACTTCTTATTTGCTGTTCATAGAATGTCTGATATGGCTGTGCATTATTGATTCGTATTTGTGTATGCAATTGTACTTAGCCTCCTAATCATTTCTGTCATTTTCAAATTAAATATTTGAAATTTGAATATAGTCGAGTCGTTTTGGCAACCGACACGGCCAAAGTACGAACTAAATACGACGATTCAATACCACTACACATTTCAATCGGCTGGAACAATTTCAAAACAATAAAATGAAACTAATTAATTTATATTTCAGGATATACACCTTCCCATAGTAAAATGCTATTGCATGAAAGCCAGTTACAAATTAAAATTATAAATAAAGCTATTAAATATTATTTTCTGTACACCTATATTTTATATAACAGTTGGCTGTACTGTTTAGAAGACAAGCATTGTTGACAAATTTAAAATGTTTAGATGACAATTATAACAAACGTCAAAACATAATTATGACAAATGTGAAAAGGTGAATGAATATTATTATTTATGACAGTCTTGAAATGGCTTTTAGAGGTTATATTACTTGACAGGTAAAATTTTGCATCTAAATACCGTACTAACTAAGAATATACTGCTTCTTAACTTTCGTTTTAGCCAATATAATTAAAAAATATGCAATACTCAGTTCGCATGTACACGAAAACGAGTATGAATAGTTGTCTATGATTACCACTTTTAGTGTAATATGAACTCGAAAAAGCCTATTTCATTTTTCACAAAATAAAATTAGGTGCCAAAACTTCAAAAATTTGATAATATACAGTATGATCGATTAAAATAACAAAGTTTGCGTGCAATCCCATGATAACCAGAAGTCTGCCATCTTTGAAGCTAATTTTTAATATGTGCAACTTGTGACTCCAAGGCAGTGTATGTATTAAACATTTTTTGCATATTTCTATCAGTATTAGAGTTAAAGCTGCTTCACAATTGACAGAAACGAAGCTAACGGTAAATTTAAGTAGATGCACAATTGACGGTAATATTCCAAAAATACATGGGGATATTTGTTGAGAATGAGTGCAATTTTGCCAAATTTGTTAATTTTGTTACATACTTTCATGTGGAATATAGGTATCCTGCAATTGAAACCCTACTATTTTCTGTTCGTTTATCATCTTTGTAGTACTTTACTGATTTGTTGCAGATATGTGAGCTTTGCTGCACTAAATAAATTAATAATTAGTCATCCAATTTTGAGATGACTAACATAAATTTGGGATTATGTTTCTACTTTCAAAGACTTTTTATTGCTTCCGTTAATATTACAGGAACGAGAGAGTTAAAGCTTGTGCAAGTTCTTCCGTTCTCGTTTCCAGGCTGCTTCTCATTTTTGTCATCAGAAACTTTTTTCTTGTTCCCGTGCCAGTTTCTGTTTTCTTTTAATTATACGTCGGCCTTTAGCTGCAATAATACCATAAAAGCTTTGAATTTTTCAGTTAGTTTATGAATACCTGGTGCACAGTGAGGAAAGTAGAATATTAATTCTGCAAGTATCACCTCTCGATTCGATGTGACTATGCAAGATGTAAGACAAAAGTAACCGATATTAATTCAAAACTCCTAATACAAAATAAAATATATCTAACTTTGTTTATTGAAGTAATATTATAATGCCATCACTTTTAATTTATTTCCCTCTTGAATGGCATGACATTGCGCTGGCCTCCCCTAAGCCTTAACTCCATTGATCTCTATCAAGAGAAAGAGAGACAACATGTTGATAACAACATCTCTTGATTTTGTTCTCCTCTTTTTGCCTTTAAAAATATTCTTGTATTATTTATCCTGACACGTGCGAGCTCACTGTAGTCTCCTATGCTTTGCATGAAAATTTGATTACCACGGTAAGAAGTAGAGAATGAAAACATGAAAAATTCACACATTTTTTAGCATGAGTGAATTTATCAGTTGGTTGGTAATCAAATTTAAGTGAATTAAAAATAAGACTATGAAAGGAAAAGTCTATCTCGAATGTATTTTAGGAAGATTAATGCACAACACAAAAAAAGCAAAATTACATTTTCCATAGGTATTTTATCAGTTTACTATTACATTAAGAAATATTGAAACACAAATTCCTAGTGTGAACAAAAAACGTACAATTATTATATGTTCTTTGTCCTTATGACTTTCACTGAGAGATTACAATGGACGCTGGTGTTGATTTTGGCTTTCGTAAGTTTGATATATCAATATAGTGTTCTTCATCTAGCTGCATATGGTTGAATCACTTTGACAACCCAGATGCGCGCGCCAACAAATTGAAATATGCAGTGTTCCAATTTTGTAGCTGTTGCGTGACATAACCTATAAAAGGCATTTCAGGACTGTCATAAATAATAATATTCATACACCTTTTGACGTTTGTTATAATTGTCATCCAAATATGTAATACAAATGTGTCAGCAATACTTGTCTGTTACCCAGAGGAGCCGAAATAAAATATAGATATAGTAAAGTGATATTTAATGACATTATTAATTAGTTTAATTTTATTGTTCTGAAGTTCTTCAGGTCGATGAGAATTTGTAGTGGCATTGAATCTTCGTCTTTAGTTCGTACTTTAGCCGTGTCGGTTTCAAAAACAATTTGTCTGTATATAGGAGCAACTGATTTTTTTATTGGAATGTGTTGTCATTTTAATTAAATATTGTTTGCCAACCCCAGCTTTAGTGAAACGGAAAACTGCGACTGATTTATTTCAGTGATTAGTAATTTTATATTCCTTTGTAGTTAGTAATTTTTTGGCGATTGTTGCGTCTATTTTTGAATCATTATTACCATTTGACATATTTTAGTACCACCTTGACACTCAGGATAATTCCAAAAAGAATGTACAGTTGTGTTCAAATAAATCTGGGACAATTTTATTTTTCGATTGTAAAGGTGGATTATATATTGAACAGTATTTCCATGGTTTACTAGCTTGTCAAAGTGCAAAAGTCTGTTTAAGTATTACGTTTTTCAAAGACATTTTTATAATAAAATGCCAAGAAAACTGACAGATATTGAAAAAGCCCGGATTATTTCAAAAATAGAAGACGGTTGGTCGATAAGAATGACTTCACGGCATTTTAACGTGATTAAAAATACAGTGTTTGCAATTAAGAAACGATGGGAAAACGAAATGACCTTAAAAAAGGAAAACTGGTACAGGGCTGTTCAATAGAAGATATGGAACTTTTAGACTATATAAGAGGTCGTCCATTGGAAACTGCAAGAAATGCTGTAATAAACATAAATTTTCCCGCCTCCAGAGTTACCGCATGTAGAAGAATATTAAAATCTGATTTAAAGTGCTGTGTTGCTGCAAGGAAGCCGTACTTAACTAATGAGCAGAAACAATCACGACTGTTATTTGTTCTAAATCATAATAATGATTTAAATTATTGAAATCGGGTTATTTTTAGTGATGAGAAGACCTTTTAGTCGACTTCCAGCGGTAAAATCAGAGTCTGTAGGCCACGGGGAACTCTTTTCCATAAGGAATTTAGTCGGCTTAGAAGAACTTCTGGAAGATTCGGAGTTAATGTATGGGCTTGGATCAGTTCTCAAGGTTTAGGAATATGTTGGCGGATTGAAAACAGGTTTAATGCAATTGCTTACAGAGACATTCTAGAATATATCATGCTTCCAACGGTCCATCATATCAGCAAGATAATTGTCCTGTTCATTCTGCTAGAATTATAAGAACCTGGCTTGGAACTATAGTCTATTTTTTAATTCGGAGGAGTAAAATGAGAAGGCGCGTTTACACAATGGAATTTTGGAAAATTCCTTTTTGGCGGCAGTTTTAAAACTAGCGACGATTTTATATAAATTGTAGTCAAGTAATTAATTAGAAATTCATTAAAAAATTAGATAATTTTAATTTAAATAAAAAGGAATTATCATCGTAAGTGAAATGCTTAAATCAAAAGTTTTAAAGGTGATTTGTATATTTTTAAATTTAAAAAGAAAACACAGATGGTTCTTATTTTTATATGATTATTTACAAACAAACAGAAATGTAGACAAATATTAATTATAGCATATACATATAAAACAACTATATAATTTTTCACTATTTTTTATTATATACAAGCAAACAACAATTTAGACAAATGTTAATTATAGCATATATATATGAAACAGTAACAATTTATAATTATTCACTACCACTTTCCATTTCACTTGACCTATCTTCCCCCTCTGATATAATAAATGGCTCGATTATATCATCGACCAACCTCACATTCTTCTTTCGTCATTAATCACATGGCCTACACATTTCTTCCAATTGTCCGTAGTGATATTCTGGATTGCTTTTAGTAAAAGTATCTTCAACTTTTTATATTGCCATCTACCCAAACTCTTATTTTGGTATGACCTTCGTTTAGCCATGTTTCATCTAAATACATAAATTGGCCGATTTTGACGACGATAATCTTTAATTGTCATCAAATATCTTCTTCTCCACCTAATTATATCATCACGTTCTATCAAAACACTCTTTCGATTTCTCTTCATATACCTACAATAATATATCATATTTATTCTAACATATCAAAGTATGTAAAATATAAATTTGAGTACTTTTTTTGCATATTAATTAGAACATTTGCACTGACCTAAAGTTTATCATTTTCATCAATTTGTATAATGTTGAACGGCTCATCTGTGGCAAATCATCACGCTGTTTGATTTCATTCAGCACTTTATCAAGTGTTGGAAGCTCATTTTTATAAAAAAAATTGTGAATTAATTGCCTTATAGTATTCTTGACGGTTTCACCATAATCAGCAATTAAAGAATGTCTTCCAGAACTTTGCTTGGGTGGGATAACTTGTCCTTTCTGCTTATATTCTTTTATGGTACAATAGACAGTAGACCGAGCCACTCCTAAAAACAAGATAACATAATAATATATACCTAATGATGGTAATGCATTATAATACTAACCTATCATACTCGATATTCTTGCGACAATAGCAGTAAGCCTCATTCTGGGGTTATCAGCACATAATTTTTTGAATATATTTACTATATTCAGCTTCTCAACAACAGATAGATGTCCTAAGATCACAAATTTTCGCCTTCTCAACGGGGATATTTGCGATCAAGAAGTGCTTGCTACTTCCTCCATATCCAAGAAAAACGCTATGAAAATGCTTTACACGGAGAGTATATCAGTCGATTCAGTTCTTAAAAGAACTATTTTACTATTATAAAGCAAATTGAACAGAAACGCACTGACAAAATTAACGATGTATACAACAACAGCTCTTGTAACAGTATGGCGGCCGTAAACATGTAAAATTTCCATACTGTAATTCTTCCCGAAAACTGACAAATAGCAAACCTTCTTTTTGGCGCTTCAATTTAAAAACACTCCTCCTAATTAAAAAATAGACTATAGTAACATCGAGGTTTTGCAGTGGCCTTCCAACAGTCCGGACTTAAATCCGATCGAGAATGTTTGGGGGCTTTTGGTTAAGATTATCAATAAACGAAATGCTCAACCAGAAAACGCCGAAGTATTGTGGCAATGGATCGAAGAAGCATGGAAGGAACCGACAAATAACGAAGATCTAGGGCGTTCATTAATTAATTCCATGCCAAGAAGACTGGATAAAGTTATTGAAAAAAATGGTGGCCAAACAAAATATTAAATTTCTTTTCTTAAGTTATTTCATTATTGTTAATTATTTCTTGCTAAATCAGATTTATTGTATTTTTTCTTTCATTACTTCTTACTTCTATTAAATGAAAATAAATGTCTACTTTCGTTAACTAACACTTGAAATAAAATTACGACTAACATGCTGAAAGCCACAAATACAACCACAAAAACGTTGTCCCAGATTTATTTGAACAGCACTGTACTGTCTATTGTAATATAATTACTACGGTTTTACAATTACTGTTTGTACAGTTGTGCAGGACAAACATCGGAGTTTATCGAATTTGATGCCAACCACTTACTTTCTGAACATTTCTTAAAACCTCCTTATCTTCTGGCCATATTTCTGAAGTGATAGGGTTGTACTTAATGCGATTTGTTAAGGTATCCTTACTGCCCGTCTTCTTTTTTTTTTTTTTTGTAAAACCAATTTCTGGATCTAGCTGCCTCGCCTCCCTGTCATGCAAATACATACGTCATAACGTAATACAATTTATTTTGTAGTGTGCTTAGCATTCCTTACTAGCGTATATTCGAGATCATTAAACGGGCTTATCTTCGTATTAAATTCCTTGAAATACTTTTGTTACGTTCAAACAGATCTTAATTTCGACTCTTTATATTCCTCTCCATCAAACTTTTGCACATTGTATGCCGAATCAAGCAAGATATTTACAAATATTCCATTGGTGTTGCTGATAACAGTGTAAGTTCACATATTTTTTTTATAAGCTCGGAGTGCACTAATCTCTGTAATACTGGTAGATATTCGAAAACATGCAATCTGCTTTGTTGATATATGTATGTGGAAAATAGTTAAGGCTGGGGTTCGCCCGTGTTATATGTCCATAAGGAATATCGGTACCATTTTAACGAAAAGTTGTAAATCAAGAACAATGAAATTTTCACACAGTAAATGTTAAAACACACTCATCAGGTTGAGTTATTTTGAAAATCCTAGTACCCTTAGTTTTTTCAAAAAAATCATAAAGTTAGTAAATTTGTAAGAAACAGAACGAAATTAACTCAATTTATAAAAGGCACTATGCTGATGTCGAATCCGAAAAAAAAAATGAATTTTGATTTTTGGTTTCGCGTAAAATGGTACCGAAAAAATCCATTAGATGGGTGTTTTAATTCGAATTTAGGAACACTTTCTGTATTAATTTTTGTTGTATTACTATCTTTATTATAAATATTTCTCTGTTTGTTTCTCTATTGATCAAGGGTTATAATAAAAATTGCAAAAATCCATATGCAATCACAGCTCCATCTATGGACCCCCGTTAGGGTTAGGCATCGAAGACCGCATCGTTAAGAAACTGTGCTTTGGTGTCCTTCTATGTACATAGTTTATAATACGGAAGTTTGATTATATTTAGAATTATACTAAAGTTGTACAATTATTCTTTGAATTTGTCTGTTTTATTAATGGCTCATTATAAATAAGTATTTTATTGTATGTATGTAAATTAGAATTAAAATATGTATTAATTTCTTTGCAGGCAAATTAAGGCAAGGGTGGTGTATTAAACATGGATTCATGTTACACTATATGTTTTCCTTGGCACAGCCCGCACCTTCATTCGATCCGCAAGTTTCCTTGGCTTTTCCGGACCATCTAGTAATAAATACTGGCCATTACATTCATATTTTAAATGTTTCAAGTTCCGATCCACCCCCACCGTCATTGATCAAAGAAGATGATGTGAAAACCATAACGTCTCAAGTTACTTACAATTTAGGCGATAACTTCAGTGAAGTGTCGGAATCAACGAGTGATCATTTCAGCACCAACAGTGTAGTAGAAGCAATACTAGAAGACTTTAGCGAATACGATCTAGAGGGTAATGACTGCAATAAACCCTTTCACGAATTAAATATTAGTTGTGAGCCACTGAACGTGACCGGTAAGAGTTATCACAACACTCTCGTCCAAAATATAGTCGATCCCCGATTGAAACGGCTGCAAAATAATAGGGATTGTTTTTTCCCGATGCCTCAGAGCTCCGGTATCCAAAAAACTGTAGAAAAGTCTAAAATAGACAAGAAAATCGCCGAGAAAGCGTACGAATTCATCGAGGAAAACGAAAAATACGAAAAGTTAAGTTCATTCCGGAAAAAACGCTTAGCGGATAAAAAGTACGAATTTTCGGAAGACAATAGTGAAAATATAGTTCCTTTTAATTCGTTAAGAAAAGAAAGGAGATATTTGTATAAATCACAAAATCGTTGTATCCGTTCGCCTGATTTTAATAATAGTTTGTTTTTAAGCCCTCGTTCACCCGGTATCCGTTCGCCAATGCAATCGCCGAATTCGCGTAATAACGGTCAGTTTAGTCCGGGCGGTGCTCGCAATTTATACTCGCCGTCGATTCGAAATTCTCCGCACCATTCCAAATCGCCAATAAGTCCTAGAGAGTCCGCCAGAAAGTTTCACGTATATTCGCCTAGTTTGGACAGCGATTGTTCAGATTACGACTCGAAATTGATATTAAAACAAGCGAACAACATATCTACCTCCCATTACAACAGTGACCATAAACCGCAACAAAATGTTGGATTGTTAATTGTAGATTCCAAGCGAGATGAATCATCTAAATGGATAAAGAAGGTAGTGAGGAGATACTCTAGTATGGACTTCGAAGATAGCTCTTTGGTGTCTGGACAAAGCAGAGGTAAATATTAGTTTAGTACGTTGTCCCGTCATCTAATGATATCCGTTATGAAAGAGTTTTTATGGTAACAAATTTGTGGAAAATTACTCACTTAATAAATTAGTGTGTGGACAAAATAAAGTTGTGCACACAAATGCGAAAGCCTTCGATATCATGGACATCATTCTACTGGGCAAGTTGAGCTCACTTGGATTTTTTTTACCTGTCAACTATGCCTGCTTTAATCTATTGTTTCACTGACTTTTGCTGATTTGTCAAGAGTTCCACAAGTGTTGAATCTTAAACCACTCTTATCTAATATTTCCATTAACAATCCTTTGCCACAGCTTAGCTGTCGCGTCCTTGCCGATGCAGACGATTTAAAAAATTTTACTAAAATATCGTTAATTTCGACGTAGTCATCATTTACACAAAATATCAATGTTATTGCAAAATAATTTCATATTGTGTAATAAACATAGTGCTATATATCTGTTCAACGCGAAAATTAAGATCGCCACCAAAAAGAGCTTAATTAACAAATCACTCGTTTTTTATTTATTCATATTTTTACTGGGTACCAAAGATAGTCCAGATATTTGGGCATCAATGCTCTGTGTACCACCTTCAATATAACAACACTGAATCCACCATAAACACTACTACCTCGCTTGAAGGAAGTTTGTTTACCCTAACAGGAGTCCTTTCAATTACTCAGTTGTGCAGTTAAAACGTAGACTGGATCCCTGCTGTAATTTACACCATGGTTTGTTAACCATGTCCTTTTTGTACTGATGCTTCATCAACGGACAGTGTTCGGTCACCAAACTGATAATGAGTTTTATATGCCCCTACATATTAGATTAGGTGGGTAAATAATGAGTAGCTCTCCCAGTAGCTCTTACGTTTGATATTTACTTCACTAGTTATGGCTATAATTAACTTCTAACTCTGTACTTGGTAATTCCTCATTCAGATTCTGAACCTATAAAGCAGGGGTCGGCAAGTAATTTTCAGTGGGGTCCGAATTCGGTGTAAAATTTTTTATGGAGGTCCAGAAAAAAACTAATCATTAATAGGTACTGTTTTTTATTTTGTTTTCAAGTCGAGTTAGTTTCCAAAAAGAAGGGTAAAACAAGTAGTTCTCAGTTAATACTGTAATATATTCAATGTGAGAAATTACATCGACGGTCTTGAGCCAGTTTTTTAAAGTTCGATGTACGAGGGGTGCAGCAAATGCAAAGTATGTTTTCGAGGTGAGCGTCCGTCAACCTTGACCGATATGTGTTCTTCGAAAAATTCATTTTCGAGAACGACGATTCGCATATATATGTCGAACCAAACATAGTGGCCAGATTGATAGCTACTTTCTTACAATTTTCATATTTTTCTGAAACATGTTTACCCAAAAATTCTTCAGTGGATACAGTTTTATACATTTGCAAAGAAATATCTTCTTGCAAGTCGATTATCTCCATTTGAAGTGAAGCCTTTGAAACGCTGAACAACTTTGCAGCCACATCAGTCCATTCTGCCGATGCATCAACTTCATAAGGAAATTTTAGGAATTGAGACAGCTTTCCAATTTCTGCGAAGTCTTGGAATCTTGTAGCAAATTCCTCCCTTAGATCGGACAGAAATCTTACAAACACTGCAATGTCTTCTTCACAGTTCTCTTTTTTATATTCAAGAATTGTTGGGAAATGAATAAATTCGTGCTTTGCAATATCTTTTTCAAAAATATCCAGCTTACGACGAAAAGCAGGCACGCTTTCTATCAGATCACATATTAATTTCCCATTCCCTTGTAACTCTTATGTTGAGCGCATTTAAATATTTTAGAATATCCTTCAGAAAAGCCACAGCTAGTAAATTGCGCTCGTTAGTTACGAACTCTAAGTGCTTCTTTGCTCCCTGCGTATCCAAGATTTGCAAGAAGGAGGTTACTTCTTCCTTTATTAGCCAGAAACGTTCAACAACTTGACCTTTAGTTAACCAACGAACATTGTTGTATTGCAATAAGTCAGAATACGCAGCATCACATTCTGAAAGAAACTTCTGGAACTTTCGGTGTTGAAGAGAAGAATGAGATCTCATAAAATTAATCAACTTCACCAAGCTGTCCATTACTTCATTCAGTGTAGCACTGAGTTTTCCACAAAGGGCGGTCTGATGAATTATGCACTGATACGATATTACACCTGGATTCTTAACCCTGATATTCTTTGCTACACCTTTTTCTTTGCCAATCATCGCTGGGGCGCCGTCAGTTGAAAGCGACACTATTTTATCATAACGAATGTTGGAATTATTAATAAATTCATCAATAGCTTTGAATAAATCTTCTCCTCGAGTGTTGCCTTTCAAAGGCAATATTGCGAGCAATTCTTCCCTGAATATCTTATTTTCAATGTCGAAAAATCTCACGAAAATAGATATTTGTTCATCATCAACAATGTCACATTATTCGTCAAGTGCAATGGCGTAGCAAGGTGCCTTTTCCAAAAGTTCAAGCAGAGTGCTTTTAATATCAGCAGCTAAAATTTCCGTTCTTCTTGTATTACTTCTTGCCGGCATTGGAATACTTTGAATTGCAGCGACATCATTTTTTTCTTTAAAAAGTGCCGAAGCTACTTCCAACATACATTCTTTCATTATTTCAGAATCTGAAAATGGTTTCTGGTGTTTACTAAGTGTCCAGCACACACGTAACGCTGCTTCTGCCGATTTTTCTTGCTCACTCATGCAGCGAACTAGCAATTTCGTGCTTTTTTCGTAAGAAGTGAGATATTCCTGTAATTTAAATTTAAATTTTAACGTGATAAGTTTACAAAGCAGTTATACATATCACATTTTTACATTAATAGGAGTATATTACCTGTACTTTCTCTTTACGAGCCTCACTGCCAAGAGGAAAGTTTTTGTGGAATTGCTGATGAGTTGTTTCATAGTGTCGCTTTAAATTGCCACTTTTAATAACAGCGACAGTTTTATTACATATTATGCAAACTGGAACCGATGGGGCCTATCTGGCAGCGTAAAACAATATTGTTCAGCCCATTCAGTCAAAAATCTCCTATTTTCAGTGTCCACTTTTCGTTTTTTAGGACCCATTATTAGTATAGGTATGTATGTACGAAAAAGTTTTTCACACGACAACTTGTAAAACAAATGAATAATTGCTCTGCGCTCTCTTCGACTAAAGCGACAGGTTCGGACTTGTTCAACAAATGAACGAGTGAACAGTGACGCGTGGTGGGAGGCACTACTCGCCGATCAGACACGTCTTGTTGGACGTCGGACTGTATTTAAGAATATTTGGCGGTCCGAGGTTCGACCTTCCGCGGTCCGTATCGCGGTCCGCCTGTTGCCGATTCCTGCTATAAAGGTTCCTTTTAAATATTTTTGGCTATTTTATCTCATAACTTTATTTTTTAGCAGCTTTACCTGGTAAAAAATGTTTTATAACGACTTCTAGTCTCACTTGTCTATTGGTATGTTAATGTTAATTCAGTTTTCTCGACTTCTTTAGGCCAGGCTGGAATCAAAAACAATTCGGCCTAGAAAACCATCGTATGTATACGATTTTGCACCGCAGCCAATAAGGCTTATTGTGCTGAGTCTGTATAATATATGATATTCACCCCAGTGTTTTCGTGTCCTGTACAAGGCTATATAAGGCTTTTACAAGGTCTTTCTGGAGCACATCTGAGTCTGTGTAGGACTGGTCAAAAAAAAACTTGCCTCCTATGATCCAATGCTGCGAAGTGTACTAAGATATGCTTGAATGTTTCTGGTCATTTATTGCAGAATCTTAACTGCAGATTCTCTAACATGCAGGACCTCTTCTTTACGTACATTTTTTAAGGTGCATGACTGGTTACGATTCGCAGCCGATCCCTGGTCATATATAGTGTTTTCAGCCCTTTTGTGACACGGTTGGCCAATAAAATCCTTACAGTGGTTGTGCCCGGGAATTGTTGGGGTCATACTTTTGGTTAACCCCGGTTCTCATTCTCTCCTATCGAAGTCATCAGCTTTTTGGTCATCTGCGACCCCTCTATATCCTGTCACTCTGATTAGTTTTACCTTATTCTAGTCCGCCGGCATTTTCTGTTCTTCGAGGCATTCCCAAACCAGTTTTGACGACACCAGGCTGGATATTGTCCTTAGTGACTGTCAGGCATTATATAATCCGCCGGTTTACAACGCCACGAATATTGCTTTCTATAGCACATTAGAATATGGCATACACCTCTGCCTGAAAGTCAGAGGCATACTTTCACAGTGCATAATATTTGCTCTGATTAGAAAAGCAGATTTCTGCTCTTGTGCCAATTGCGGTTTTTAACCCGTCTGTATATAAACTTATGGCCCCACTTTCTGATACCCTTCATACCATTTTCCCATTCGATTCTTTCTGGAAAGCTTAATTCAAATGGTTTGTTGCGATAATATCGCTTCACCATATGGTCTCTATTCATGTCTAAGACATCCACCCACTAGATCTGCACATGACATGCTTCCTGTTCTTCTTTTGTTATGCGCAGTCTGAATGCACTCATCCTAACCTCTCCTTGTATCACAAAGTGAAGAGGTGGGAGGTTTCAGAGGGCCTCTATGGTTGCAGTAGTCTTAATAACTGATTCTACTCCCATTTTACGTTTTACTTTCCTATACGTAATATAAGAAAATATTGTGATTATGAACATTTTCGACCTTGAGATTTTTGTAGATGGTCACGTTTTGAGGTCCCCTGACACCGAAAACGTGGTTTTTAAAAAATCTCTCTCTCTGTGTGTGTGTGTGTGTGTGTTCGGTGAAATGGCTCAAGCCATCAATTCCAAATATATTATTATATTTACGAGTTTAATCTCCCTCATGAGATCTGATTAGATTTTCAGTAAAATCGGTAGACCCGTAGTAGAAGTTTAGTTCGGTGAAAAAATAGACTTTTACCAGTATTTCGAGAGCAATAAACATGATTGCAAAATCTCTTTTAACTTTTACTTTCTTATACGTAGTATAAGGAAGTATTGTGGTGACGAAAATTTTCGACCTCGAGATTTTTGCAGATGTCCATATCTTGAAGTCCACTGATACCAAAAAAGTTGGTTTTAAAAAATGTCTCTCTCTCTCTCTCTGTGTGTGTGTGTGTGTCAGTATGTGTGTGTGTGACCACGATGGTGGTCAAACGGCTATAGATATAAATTCCAAATTTTGTATTTACGAAATTCCTACCGGAAGCAGGTCTATTACTCTTATCGAAAATCATTTTTTTGCGAATATCTCGCAATTCTGCATTCTGTATATATTTATTAGTACAAAAGTATTTAGAGCTAGATTTCAAAATATCACCTTTTCTCACCGGTTTATTTTCTTAAGACGATAAAAGTATTGAAAATTTAATTTAGCACAACTTTTGTATAAATTGAAATGCACATACGTATATGAAAGTCGTGCGGTGGCCACATCTTATTTTTGAAAATACCATTTATCGTATATGTATCCATGATGCTAATTGATGTTTAAATATATGTACCTTGACAAGGCGTTCACTTTAATCACGAGGTGAATTTAGCAAGGGGCTCTTGCGTCACAGGTTAGCTCTAGGTTTTTAATTGCAAATATTAATTAAAACTTAATTAAGTTCATTGAGACTTGCCATCAGTCTATCAAAATAATCAAACGCATCGCGAAATAGACAAGTATAGTCAAGTCGTTTTGGCAACCGACACGGCAAACGTACGAACTAAAAACGACGATTCAATACCACAACAAATTCCAATTGACCGGAATAATTTTAGAACAATAAAATTCAACTAATTAATTAATATTTCAAAATAAATAGCTTCTGCTAGTAAAATACTATTGCATGAAAGCCAGTTACAAATTGAATATTAGAAATAAAGTTATTAAATATTACTTTTCTATATCTATATTTTATTTAATATATGGCTATTTTGCTTAGTAGGCTAGCATTATTGTCGTTTTTTATTTTCACGGAGCGGATGAAACATGATAATCGTAGCGTATAATGCATTTTACAGCGTCGTTTTATTTTGATTTGTGTTTCTGTTTTTTACCTCTTATTGAGTTTTTGTCTGCAAATCAGTTTTCTTAAAAACCAAGTAATAATGCTGAAAGCTTTGTGCCGACAAGCAAAGAATTTTTTTTCTGAGACATAGTAGTTAATGTTTACAGAACAATGATACCGTAATAAGACAGAAAGCTATCTAATCTTACAAGCATGAGATTCTCACTGAAATAATAAATGTTTGAAAATCACATAATAAGCAATATTGTTTAGGATATTTTCAAATTTAAGAAGGGTTATACATGTTGACTGTAATAGAAGAATGGTGGATGATTGATGTCGGCACCTTTCTTTCAAACATGGATGGATAAAAATTTATACTAGTTTAAAGCTTAAATAAATAATAATAATGATTGTGTTTAGCTTAATCATAAATATTGGTTGGTTAACGTGTAAAAAGTATGTTGCATGATAATACTTGAGAGAATTGTTTCAAACAAGTTGCTTCTAGTACGTCAGTGATAATAAAATACATTTTTGCACAAGACGCCATTATGTGGGTACAGTTTGCGTCAACTTATCAGAACTAATCTAATCATTGTCCCCACTCTGATTATAAAGCCACTCTATGAAACAAGGTATTGTGACACCTATCTATTGAACACATTGAAAAGTAAAAAAAAGAGTAATATTGACACACGTCAACCTAAACAGGCAACAGATATTACACTCCCTCTGAACTAGTGATTACATCATGTAAAGCTGCTCTATTGAGTGTCAGTGCAATCTTAGCTTTGTAGCTGGGAAACGCAATAAGCAGCTAACCTAGACGTGTATATATGTAATGTTTGTAATATATCTGACATTAAATGAAATATATTAAAGTCTGCACTGAATGTTTTCAAACTGAGCACTTCATTTATATTAACTAGTAGGTTGTTGGCGAGTATATTGGTATGATTACATGCTATCTTTTGGAAACGGTATGCTTATTCCATGTTAACCACCTGTCGGTATTCATCCCGATGTACTTCACGTTATTGGTTTCAGTAATTTGTTGTCCATTTTACTCTATAGGTGGATATGTTGAATCTCCCCATGGTAAAAGTACATATATTGATTTAAGTCGTTGACCATTAATTCGTCATTTATTTAAAGATATAATAACAAAGACTGTATTTGGAAATGAAAAACTGTGGAAACATGCATTTATATAAAAGAATATTAAATATTGATAAAAAGAAACGGTAAAAAAGGAAGCTAATAGAATATTAGAGAAGAATTGGAACGGTTTAATGACTTATGGAAAATAAAGAAATTAAACAAATTTAGTTATCCTAATTCCATTTAAAAATTTGCGATTCTGTCGTGTGTTAACTAAACATTTTGATTCAATAAAGAAATATGTCTTCACGTTGCAGCTCTTATATGATATTCTACTTTCTTCAATGTTTTCACATTTGTTAGAATCAATAAAACACCAATTTATTTATTTAACAAATTTAACACCCAAATAGTTATATGTACTTTCTACAGGGCAGAACACTTGTTAACTTTTTATCGGGATCTGGAATGGCCTTATATCCTCAATGCATGAATTTTATCTAATAATTAATGTGAAATCTATTGTAAAAAGCATATACAGGGTGTCCAGAAACTCTCCTGACAAACGAAGACCGGATATTCCTCAGATAATTTTAAGACAATTTAACCCAATTCACCCTAGTCCGAAAATGCTTCCTAAGGTCATAGGCGTCCGTTTTGGGTAGGTAAACGGTTATTTTAACGCATAACTTTTTTGTCTTTAACATTTAAGCATTTGTGACACTAGATTATTAAATTTTCAGGTATTCTAGTACTAAAAGGTACTCTTACTTTAAGTCGGTAGGATACAACGTTTTCTAGAAAAATCGATTTGAAAATTTTTCGTTTTTTCGTCATTAAAATTCAATTTATTATTTTTTGCACTAGTTCGCTCTGAACTGCCAACAGAAATAAAACCTACGTTTTTAATTGTCGAATTGTTGTCAGTTCGCGAAGTTGAAATGACGAAAAAACGAAAAATTTTCAAATCAATTTTTCTAGAAAACGGTGTATCCTACCGACTTAAAGTAAGAGTACCTTTTAGTACTAGAATACCTGAAAATTTAATAATCTAGTGTGACAAATGCTTAAAAGTTAAAGACAAAAAAGTTATGCGTTAAAATAACCGTTTACCTACCCAAAACGGACGCCTATGACCGGTACTAGAAATTCGCAATTGATGGAATCGATTCATCTCTGGAGGATAAATAAGCATACCAGTTTTTGTTTTTCTAAATAGAAGCATTCGGGAGATATTAAAAAAAACTAATTACAAGGCGCCATCTTCAAAGAGCTCTAGCTCCCTTAGGAAGCATTTTCGGACTAGGGTCAATTGGGTTAAATTGTTTTAAAATTATCTGAGGAATCTCCGGTATTCGTTTGTCAGGAGAGTTTCTGGACAGCCTGTATAATATCAGCAAATTTGTTCTGCAATCATCCAGTTTTGTGTATGATCATATAAGACAAACTAAAACACCCCTTATTTTTTACACAAAATGTGCATTTTACAATCTAAAAAACTAAAAAAATGCTACAATACACATTACACATTATATAGATGTGTGTTTGGAAAGACGAAATTACTAAATTATTCGGTAATTGTTCAAACCCCAATTTACAACATTAATTATAAAGGTTTTTTTACTTTTTTTTTCAACAGTATATGCAAAGTGTTCATATGGGGTAAATCGGTAAATCAAACGTAGCTATAGATCATACTTAATCAAACAATTAATGTATTCACTGTATATGAATCTAAGCAACAAGTTAGTTCAGTAAGGTTGCATATTCGATTCGATTATACGCTTGAAAAATTGTCGTAACTTAAATATGAGACACATGATGGCGAATTTGCTGAAATTAGGAAACAAAGAAAATTATGTTCCTAAGGAAAATATTAAACTATAGATAACAAAAAGAATAACAATGTCAAAAAAATATATTGCAGCATTCAACATTTTGACTACATAATCTTATTTATCCTCAGTTGCACTTATTTTTATGTGCATACCTATACTCGAGTAAATAGATAGGAATATTGATATTTGTAACCATATAAATATTTTATGAACACCAATTTCTAATAAATAAAAATTCAATATATATTAAACGTCGTACATTAAAACATATTTATGTTTGTAGATGATTATAATATTCCAATTGAAATACCTCTCATCGTGCAGACGCTGACTGATCAACAACTTGATATTGTACCTGAGTTCAAAGCCGATCAAGTAACAGAGACGCAATTAATAATTACCCAAAGGACGTTTGACTGTGAACAATTCGTCCAAAGAAGAGCGCAAAAATTGTGTTCCGAATTACGTTTAGAATTCCTTCATTGTGAAGATTATGACATTAAGTTACTACATGTAAGCATATTCAAAAGCAAAAGATAATGGTTATTATATATTAACGATTCTCTGCTTCCAGATTTGCCCGATGGAGGGACATATTGTTTGCCAAGCTGTGATAAAAATAGGTGCCCTACAATTAAACGAATCACACTCAAAGCCTGACGTATACATAGCGAATTGTGTGTTTACGTGGAACATAGATACTGATGCCTTTGAATTAATCGAACCCCCCGATAAATATAAGCTACAACCGTTAACTACAACCACACAAATGTTACAATATTATATTCCTCCAAATAATCAGAAGAAAGTTCTTGTAATGGACTACAATTGCAGATTTGCCAGCAAGAAGAGTCTCAGAGATTACTATGATAATTTTGAAGTAATGATAGAACAGAAAGAAGTATGTAAGTACTAACAAATAGCAACATATATAGTGATCCTATTTTCCATAACTTAAAAAAGTTTTATATAAGTGTGTGATATTGATGAGAAGAAGAAAATATTGTATAATTTCCCACAGATTACTATAAACTCCCATTTTTAATGTATAACCCATTCATCATATTTTTTCTATTTGTCCTTTGTCAAGATTTGAATCCAAAGCAGAGTAAAAAAGTCACAAGTCAACCCTTCACAATTTATTTATGCATTTTGATATATTTTATCATCAACCGTCAATAAAGCGATGCATTACCATAGCGTTTTACGGAGATAAACAAACACTTTATCGTACTGTAAAATAAAGTACTTTACCTGCCGCTAATATCTGTCAACGTAGCCATGACTGATGACTTTAAACATAAATCGTTTGTCACTGTCATAAGTTATTATATCTTTATTTCTTAAATTAACAATTTTCACGGTTGGCGATAAAATGTTGTATGCACCACGTCAGTAAAGTACCTTTACCGAACTCGTCTGTTACTCGCCGCGCTCGTTTCACTCGCTTGGCTCGTAAATCAGACTCGTTCAATAAAGTATCACTTTACTGACTTGTTACATAAATAGCTATTATCGCCAACCGTCAATAAAGCGATGCATTACCATAGCGTTTTACGGAGGTAAACAAACACTTTATCGTACTGTAAAATAAAGTACTATATCTGCCGCTAATATCTGTCAACGTAGCCATGACTGGTGACTTTAATCATAAATCGTTTGTCACTGTCATAAAATGTGATAAGTCATTATATCTTTATTTTTTGAATTAAAAATTTTTGTGGTTGGCGATAAAATTTTGTATGCACGTCAGTAAAGTGCCTTTTTCGTACTCGTCTGTTACTCGCCTCGCTCGCTTGGCCCATAAATCAGACTCGTTCGATACAGTATCACTTTACTGACTTGGCACATAAATAACTATTATCGCCAACCGTCAATAAAACGATGCATTATTACCACAGCGTTTTACGGAGGTAAACAAACACTTTGTCGTACTGTAAAATAAAGTACTTTACCTGCCGCAAATATCTGTCAACGTAGCCATGACTGATGACTTTAAACACAAATCTTTTGTCGCTGTCATAAGTCATTATATCTTTATTTTTTAAATTACAAATTTTTGCGGTTGGCGATAAAATTTTGTATGCACCACGTCAGTAAAGTGCCTTCATCGAACTCGTCTGTTACTCGCCTAGCTCCCTTGTCTCATAAATAGACTCGTTCGATAAAGAACCACTTTACTGACTTGGTACATAAATAACTATTATCGCCAACCGTCAATCAAGCGATGCATTACCATAACATTTTACGGAGGTAAACAAACACTTTATCGTACTGTAAAATAAAATACTTTACCTGCCGCTAATATCTGTCAACGTAGCCATGACTGATGACTTTAAACATAAATCGTTTGTCGCTGTCTTAAAATGTGAAGTCATTATATCTTTATTTTTTAAATTAGAAATTTTGGCAGCTGGCGATAAAATTTTGTATACACCACGCCAGTGAAATGCTCTTATCGAACTCGCCTGTTACTCGCCGCGCTCACTTCGCTCATAAATCAGACTCATTCGATAAAAGAACATTTTACTTGACTTGGTACATAAATAACTATTTGTCTACTCCCATCTTTAAAATACCATTTATCGTTTATATTAGCAGGCCGCTAAGCGATCTTTTAAATACACATTGACAGGCTGTGGCAAATGAATTAAAATTCAATCAAGATGGTTGACACTTAACCTCAGTCTGTCAAAATAACCCGACGTGGCGCGACAACAGATAAGTGATTTTGTATTATTTTATTTGCTGCCGTAGAAATGGTATACAATGAGACCAGTCTCAAGTGAAGTGTGGTGGTATCTTAAAAATCCCTAGATTATGGTATTTTTTTGTTAGACAGATACATACAGGTACCTATTCTGAATATGCACAATTGCTGTCATTTCGTTTCAAAATGTTGTCGTTTTATTATCACATTTTATTTGCTTTTTATTTCCTTTCATTCTCTTTATTGATGTAAATATGCCATAACAAATCTCTCAAAACCATTTGTGCACATTGTTACGGCTATACACAGTACCTATACACAAGTGTTTCTCAATATTACCAACTAGTCATTGTTGCCAATTTAAAAAATTAGGCCATGCAACCTTCACTTGAGATTGATCACAATGTACTATGAAGCTTGTTTTATAAACTCGTTATCACTCATTTTATCAAACACTTGCTTTGCTTGATTAAAATGAGGTTTATAAAACTTGGTACATAATATACTATTCCTATGATATATTAAAATGAATTAATTATTGACATTTAATGTATCCCCATACAACACTACACTATAAGTACCACGCGATCATTTAAATTCTAAATTATAGCAGGCGGGATTTTTTTTACTAGGTTGTCCAGAATGTCAATTATTGACAATTTAATTCATCTGTCAAAAACATGACATTTTAATACACGCTGTGTTAGTTTGCTATCGGATAAACTGCATGTTTGCTAGCGGATAAACTGCATGTTGATTTTCCATGGCAACGAAAATTCAATTCTGACAGTATCGTTCAAATAAATTTCATACATAAACATTTATATTTTTCTCTTTCTTTTGTATATGTATTCAAAGGAATGTTAAATAAAAATATTTCGGTTTATTAATATTAATTAAATGATTCATTAAATTGTCTTACCAAATACCATTCGAGTTTGTGTTTATTTCCGGAACAAACTTTCATTTTGACAAAACTCAAACTTTGTTGCTTAAGGGTAACACGACTCGAACAAATAACAAAAGGTAAAAGCGCTCCACCTTCGGTGTCGTGGTTTTACCATGTTATTTGTTCTCGTCAGTTACCAAGCAACAAAGCTTTCGTTCAAAATGAAAGTTTGTCCGGATAAACACAAACTCTTATGGTATTACCCCCGATTAATTAACAATTTGAAACGTCACTTTGACAATTCAAATTGTAAATTAGTACCGCGCGATCATTTAAATTCTAAATTAGAGCAGGCTGTGAAATTTTAATTAAGTTGGTATATAAGTACTAATTTACAATTTGAATTGTCAAAGTGACGTTTCAAAATGTTAATTAATCAATAATTGACATTCTGGACAACCATTTAAAAAAATCCCGCCTGCTATAATTTAGAATTTAAATGATGGCGTGGTACTTATATACCAACTTAATTTAAATTGCACAGCCTGCTCTAATTTAGAATTTAAATGATCGCGCGGTACTATATAATTGTTTCAAGGTTTTGAATTGTATCTTTTTTATTGAAAATTATTATAATATATTAATTAATGAAATTTTATTATAAAAATTTCGTCTCAGGTACGGTTTGAACGCACATCTCTTGATTTCCCCGGTCGCGTGTTTTGCTATTAAAACAAAGAGAAAATGTTTATGAGAATCTTATAAACGCCTTGAATTATATCAAACCACAGATGACAAATGTGATTTGCGCATAGAAGATGGATGCATTATTTCATGAAATAAAATATTTTTCGAATTTTCATTAATCTTATAAATCTTGTTCATTTGGCCAAAAACACTTTTTCATTTTAAAGCTTGCTATTGCCTTAATTTAATATTATTTAAAAAACTGGAACTTGATGATATTTATTTTGTTCTGCAGTAGTAAAGAAAGAATCAAATCATGACACAAATCATTATTTGCGTTAATAAACCTTTAAACGTTTCCCCTGTTACAAGCAAAATTTTATCGTATTTTAAAACTTTTTATGGTCTTTGAAATTGATTGTTCTGGCAAAAAAGATTTTTTACTAACTCCGACAACCTTCACTTTTCTTTCCAAGATAAAATGATGTGTATTTATATTACAGATCGTGTTTGGCAGCCTTTATTTCAAAATGGATATTCCACAGTAAGTGACAGTGAATAGTAGTACCCTTTTAATTTGCGGACAATACTTGGAACTAAAATACGTACATATAGTTCTTACGACGTGCCCCGTCTTGTACAGTATTACAGATTTTAATCAGCATTATTTTCCCCTTTACATTAAAGGCATATTATCCGGTTTTTTTTGTAAAAGCAACAGTATATACACTGATACCGGTGGTATACGTAAATATTGATGTTACTCATGCCAGAACAGTGTTGGGCATTGATTAGTTAATTGATCGATTTAATATTTCATTGTCTTTGAATTACAATTAAATATAATTGCAATTGTAGCACGACAATTTTTTTTTATTGCACCGGTTAACATGGATACGTATTTAAATTTTTCGAAGCTATTTATTTTACTTTGAATAATGGCCAGTACAATACTACCTATTCTTTTTTTATATCAAGAATTTTTAAAACTCTACCCCTTAAATAAATTTGGTATTATATAACAGAAAACAGTATATATTTTTTAAAAAATTATTTGTTTAATTTGTTTATGTACAGGCAGTTTTCTAATTAGAATTTTAATTGACTGTGGGATATTATTGAATGTAAGAATTACGTACATATACAGGCTGTCTCTAAAAGGTGCAGAAAAAACGCTACCACACATTTCTGAGGGCGATCTAACCCAACTTACCTCAGTCCAAAAGTGGATGCACCATTGCATTGAATTGCCACAAGAATAACACCCAAATTACAGAAGCATATGTGTCCATATACGGAATGAATTTTTTATATCCAGATTACTCATAAACGGCTGCTCCAATCAACTCCTACCAGGTATACCTTTTCTAGGTAAAAAACATTGGAGAATAAGAATTTTTATTTAAAAGTTAAATACAGTGTGTCTCAAAAAAATTATTACGTTTTAAATGGATACAATATGCCGCAGGTGGCGCCCTCTACATTTTGCAATGAAAATGAGAGCAGATTTAAATTTTCTACCCCACGAAACCCCCCCTACCCAAATATTGTGACAATATACCAATTATTACAGAAATTATTTATAAAAAACTAAAACCAAATTGAACTTTTGACACTCTGTATCTCCGAAAGCATCCACTTTTGGACTGAGGTAAGTTGGGTTAGATCGTCATATTTTGCCCTCAGAAATGTGTGGTAGCGTTTTTTCCGCACCTTTTAGAGACACCCCAGTATATCCATGGTAACTGATGCAATTTAAATTTTAGTTGCACTTGTGATTAACAATTAACATTTTAATTATTAATTGAATTTGACAATATTGTGATAATTGTTACTGAAATTGACAATGAAGAAAGTAATGTAATTGTTAATTATATAAATTTTGCCCAACCCTGTATCAGGGTAAACCACAAAAAATTCTCGAACAGGCATTGTACTTGTATTATTAAAAATGATATTATTTTTATATTTTTTTTAATATTTGACTATTGGATACAAGACAAAAGCATTGCAAGTTGCATTTTATAGAGCTAAAAGGTTTTTTTAAGCGCGTGGAAAGAAGTATCTTTTGACTTGATAAGAATCTGTAACTGATTGACTGTAACAAAATGGATATCTTTCTTGTTTTGTTAAAAAGAAATTCAGTCTTACAATTTCTCTAGCTATATTTGTAAGTTCCTTCAAAATTGATTATCAGTTATTCCATTCCAGGGTATAAGAGTTTACAAATACTATTTGTACTTAAACCTGCTAAATTTTAGAGGATAATTATCAATCTATACTGGAGACGCGTTAAGTTCAGTTGCACGTCATAGATGACGTTTACATGTTGTCATAACTGTATTAGAGAAACTAAAAAAGTTACTTTGTTAAATTATACTTGAGGACATTTATTTCATTAGCTTAAATAGAGGATTTGTAAATTGATCGTGATATACGCATTCATGGCAAATAAACACATAATTTCCGTTTCAATATTAAATTTCTTTATTACATATTTTTAATAGACTAATAGTTCAATTCAGTGTTGACAGATAAATCATATCTGTCAAAAAGACGTGCGTTGTGTATATTCTTCCTGTCAAATTTTTCATGTTTATTTTTGCTTTGATATAAATTGTTTAAAAACAATGCTTCTTAGAAGTGTATTTATTATTTATTCGCGTCCATTGAATATAATGCCGAAAGGTTTCTGTAAACAGTCGAGGCTTTTTACAAACTTTTCTATAATCATGTGTTAAATTTAATGTGAATAGCGTAAGTATTGCTTATTTTAAATTATATTATGGATACGTAATGAAACATTTAAGGTTTTTCGACAATCTAAATCAGTATAATAAATAAGTTTAGAAAAACTAAAGTCTTAGAGCATTTCAATTACTAAATATATAGCTATTATATTTAGGACAGCTGACTCGTCGGCCATTTTGGAGATAAATGTCAGTTCATATCACGATACACTTATACCGGTATGCTCACTTTAGCTGTCAATGACGTCATTGCGGACAGATTGACAGTTCTCATATAGGCTACATTTTGACGCAGTTATCTCCAAAATGGCGGACGAGTCAGCTATGCTTTATATAGTAGTTGTAACTAAATATATTACGTTATAGTTATTGTATTGTGAATAATTTTTTTCTTTGGTTATATCAAATATCACTGACAGAAATAAAAATAGACCCGGCAACATATACAAGGCGAGTCGTCATGGATCTAGTATGACGTGCAACTGAATGTAACGCGTTTCCACCATAGAACTGTAACTCATTGATATTTTATCTGTGTCTTAAAAGCTTGTCATGGTTGATAGTAATTAGTCTGTTCATTTTTCATATGCAGTTTAGCTATTTATAATGCATGCATAAGTAAATGGCTGATTGAAAATCATAAACTAGGCAGTGGAAACAAACTACTAAATTCTCTGTAAACGACCATTCACTTGTCATTCAGGTATCAAGTTCACTGGAATTCAATCACCCGTGTTTTATTTAAGAGGGCCAACAATTGCATAGGCCGCACAAGATACGTCGATCTCCCACTCCACATAAACAACGAGGGTTGTCGACAACAGTTGTAATAACCAAATGAGCAGTTGACCAAATACAAGACAAAATCAGAAAATAATATATCAACTAAATGTGATAATTACTGAAATAATTAACCACAGCGTTAATTGAGAATATAGGATACCCAAATAACAACAGATGGCGCCTTAAGCTCACAAAGGACAGAGCCAGTAGATTAACAGAGTACCGCATTCTAATTCTTGGTCGCCATTTTTAATCCAATTTAGTATATACCGGTATATATGTACGCATATTACAAAAAAATATGCAGATTAACGTCATATTGCAGTTTATGGCCTCTAAATAATTTATAATATTAGTCAAGACAATTGTTTAAGATTGAAAGTAACATTTAAGCATTTTTGCCAATATAAAATAGCCGCTGTGCCGGTATATTCAAACATCAAAAGAATGTGGTACTCTGTTAATCTACTGGCTCTGACAAAGGAAGTCGTTATACATTGAGTAACTTAACTAAACGAGTATTTAGTTACATATTCTATGACTACAATATGCCAAATATTATAATAAAGGTATTTTGCTCTTATATAAATACAATTGTAGGACATTTTAGTAAGCAATAGCATTCATACACGTTCTTATTAACAACTTGAAGTGTTTAATTCGTCATCTTTATCTTTCGAGATAAGCATAATGCGTAGACAATCAGTCATTTATTTATGAATGTATGGTTATGATTAGGAAGATACAGTGAAGTACAATTGGTATTATGTAGATGGAAGACAATTCCAAATTTATGATTTATATCGTTTAAGTTTAACAGGCATTTATCCTTATTTAAATGATGTAAAATTTTACTTAAATATGACATGCAAGACCTATCATTCTTTATTAGTATCGATGACAGTCTTCTTTGATTTAATAGCTTGAATTTGTATAACTGAATTTTTTAATTTGGATCTTGAGAACAGTACCTCAATCGTAATACTCCTAATATACGAGTATACTTAAAGAAAACAAATCTTTCCACATGATATTATTTATTTAAAAAAATGTAAAGTATGTTTTTACTAATGAATTCTCAAAAGTGTATTTGTAATTTATAGGTATAAGTTTATCTGTGATTAAAAAGTTGTGTATAATAAATAAAACGACATTTTCAAATAAACTCTTTTTTTTTTCTTACTAGAATACATATGGGAGTATTAGTGTATAGAAGTTAATCATTTATGCCTGAGCAATTGCAACAAACTATGTATTTAATGGATCATAGAATACCAAAAGAACTTAACGGCCAAGGAATACTACAATAAGACCACAGTGTAAACATTTCAATCGTGTTACGCCAAAAAAAGTTGAATAAAATGTATAATCGGCGAAATTTTTGTGCTTACGTGATCGCATATGAAACGGATGTATCGCACAAAACTGCATGAATTTGATTAATGTCTACTAACTAAGGCTGGTACACAAAAGAAAAAAACGACCTCTACGCGCCAGCTGCACATTTGATGTACGATATAAAGAAAAAATCAAATTTATGTAATTGTTTTTAAAGATAAAAAACATTAAACAGTAAACATTGTCACACACATTTTACACGAGGTTTTTCCAAGCTAATCGCGTCGTCTATCCCCACTTTACGGTATCTCTACCGGTCCTAGCGAAGACGAAAATCTATCGGAACCGGTTGGCTATTGCAGACTTAAATGCAAGTGACAGTTTAATTACAAACTGTCACTCGCATTTAAATGTCATATATACCTATAACATTCGAGTGTATAATAATATAACAGTTATGGGCAAGCGAAAATTGGCTTATTATAAAACATCAACAGTTACGTAAGTACTAATTCTTTCTACATTGTTTCCCATCTATAGTATTCCTTTATCTATGACAGAATCTGTGAATAAAACCGAAGCGCTGTGACAGATCCGAATATCGTCTACCTCCACCTACTCACACCCGCGAGTAATATAAGTTTCTATTTGTTGGTAAACGCCCCTCTTAATAAAGTATTTATTTTATTAACATCATATTTAATTGGTTAAGAATGATATGAAGAGGAGTAGTAACAGGAGATGAGAATGAAGCTGAAGAGTAAATCAGCAGAGAAGAAGGAGAAAAATATGAGAAAGGAAAAGAACAAATCGAATGAAAATCAAAACGACCAAAATATTTAAATCTGGTCTTGAGTCAAAAATATGAAAAACGTTTTAGTTTTGTGTTTTAAGTTCTTTTAAACATTACATATATATTTGGTTACTACTATGAAATAATATTTTGTCATATTAATAATATGAAAATAAAGTACTTATATATGATTCTTGAGGAACATTTAGGATACCTGAATGTTGGCAATTTTAGTTTTGAGTATTCTAAGGAAACCGTTGAGAGACGGATTAATTAATGTTGAATTTGTTATAAGTAAACCCATCTGTTGTAGTTTTTACTGCCATTTGAACATTTCTGATATTATTTATTTCATATTTCTTTTGTAAATGTAATTTGTTTTGTTTACTCCTTATAAGATCGCGGAATTACAGCGTAATAAAGGATATGTACCTACTCATTAGATTTTGTAATAAAGTTTAATGTTAAATAAATTGATTAATTTGGTATAATTTTAAGTTTTAGGCGAGAGAGTATACAAATAATAAATGAAATATTGAATATATTATAGTAGTTTCTATAAAACATCTCTTGCGTACTTTAAATCAAATAGGGTATAACAGAAAGTAAAAAAAGGAATACCAAAAACATATCTTCATTTAGTCAAATGTTATTGCTTTATATTGATTACCTATTGTTTTTTGAATCTTGATACAGTTTTCCATACATTGTATTTTAGGAGAAAAATACACAAAACGCTGAACTGCTGAAAATCTAATTGGAGTTGAAATAAACTTGGCGGATTTGCCGGTATATTTGAACTTCTAAAAAATAAACATAGTAATTCAAAAGGTGTTGAGAAGGATTGAAACTATTGATTATATTTATACCATGCGTGAACTCTAGTTCTAAATTTCACTAATCGATAATCCTATGCCCTCTTTACATTTTAAATGCTATGTACAAATATAAATAAATAGATGTGTTAAGACATTGGAGATACAATTTTAATTCAAACATTTTTCACTTATTCGAAATTTAATGAAACTAGTAATTCCAAATATGTTTATGAGCTGCCTCAAGATCTATTGCACTTTTTATACTAAATACTTCATGTAAATGCTTAATATTTTTGTCCAAACCTGTATACCTGGCAAAAATGAATTTAGGGACTTTTAATATGTTGATACTTGATAATAGATCTTTTTCAGTTTGTGAGATATTGTCAATATTTACAGTGATATGAGAGTTTCTTTTAAAAAATATCCCAGAAATAATTTGATTTATTATTGTGTACGTAGTTTATTATATTTTCCGTTTAAACGTGAACATATGTTAGTGATAAATGGAGAATTTTCAATCAAAGAAACAAAAAAATGAAGGTGAGTATTCATCTATAATAGAAAATTGGTCTATTTTAAGCAGAGATTCTTTGAATTGGGATTATTGATAAATAAATATTTATTAATTGCTTAATAGTTCATAAATCAATAAAGGAATTTTACGAGTATTCTTTAAGCCTTAAATTAAATAGCTAAATAATAAGTAATTTAAAATTGTCATTTTATGTACCTACTAAAAATAATCGGTTGGTAGACCTTCAGTAATTTGCTTTCCAAATACAAATGTCAAAATAAACGTGTTTTTGAATTGGTTGGAATTGGTTTATTTTTCTCAACTGTGGTTAAGTTCTCGGATTTCATTAACAAAGATGTTACGAAGACAAGCTAGATTGAGACGGGAATATCTCTACCGAAAAACTGTTGAAGATAGACAGAAAAGTATTCAAGATAAGAAAAGCAGTGTTAAGAAGTCTTTGGAACAAAATATTCGTATTCATGGTGATTTACAAAAAAAGGCTCTTCATTATCAAAAAAAGATAGAATGGGAAGATGGTGGCCCTGAAGCGGCTGCAAATATCGGTAGTATAGGTGGTGGTACTTTTGCAAACTCTCAAGATGATGAATACCAATTTGCTGGAGTTGAAGATCCAAAAATCATGTTAACAACTTCAAGAGACCCCAGTTCGAAGTTAAAACAATTTGCTAAGGAGTTAAGATTAATATTTCCGAATGCCCAAAGAATGAATAGAGGCAATTATGAAATGAAACAACTTATTCATGCATGTCGTGCTAATGATGTTACAGATTTTATTATTGTACATGAACATAGAGGTATTCCAGATGGATTAATAATTTGTCATCTACCATATGGTCCAACAGCATATTTTTCATTATCTGATGTAGTAATGCGACATGATATACCAGACATTGGAACAATGTCAGAACAATATCCACATCTCATTTTTCTCAATTTCAAAACCAATTTAGGCCAACGAGTCATGTCAATATTAAAGTATCTATTTCCTGTACCAAAAGAAGATGCTCGACGAATAATAACATTTGCAAATCATGATGACTACATAAGTTTCAGGCATCATACCTACAAGAAAGTTGATAGAGAAGTATGTACACAATTAATTTTTTTATTATCGTGTTTCCATAACTTCTTAATTATTTTACAGATTGAATTAAGTGAGGTTGGTCCTAGATTTCAACTTAAACTTTATGAAATAAAACTTGGAACGCTGGACAATGTGGATGCTGCAGATACTGAATGGGCCTTGAGACCTTACATGAATACTAGTGTTAAGCGAAGATTTTTAAGTGATGATGATGGATGGGTACAAGATTAATGTAATTTATTAATAAATAAATTAAATTATTCTTCGAGAATACAAAAATTATATATTTATAAATATTTTCACCCAGCTTTAAATTTACAAATGATTATATTCAGCCTATATACATATATTATGTATATTCACTTCTTAAGACATTTAGAATATGTATTCATGATAGGAAATTGTATATATTACTGTAAATATGTACAATTCATTTTAATTGTATATAGCTTTGAAACTATTGTTCAAAATAGCATGGTGTACATACATACAGGTTTCTAAAATTCAAAATGCTACAAAGCATTTTAATATTGTATTTAAAAGTTGTTGTTTATCAAACATTGTTTTTATTTTGGAAATCATGTTTAAATTGAAGATGGGTTGATTACAAAGTAATAATCTGCATTCTAGTGGATTGGTGTAGTTTGATGGATAAGTGGATCTTTAGCAATTGACTTAACGTTATTCAGGTAATTTAGGAAATGTGAGTATTGCAGGACATGGTGTTATCTTCCAATAAATAAAAACAAATTACACTCTGTGGTTCTCACAACTAGTAGCATTTCAGTAAAAGAGTTTTACAGATTATAATAGGGTCTGTGTCAGCTCTAATTTGATTTGTTGGACTGATGGATATATTTATTTACCATCTCATTCTACAAAGTTAATCATAGGATTTTTTATTTCTCTCTATTCCATATTTTATATGTTCGTAGTTAATTTGACAAAGACCATATAAAATATAGGGTTGTTATTGCCTCTATCGTTACCAAACACAGGAGTAAATTAAGAAGATATTTGCTCAATTGTAATGCATTTAATTGTGATGTCAAGAGAATGTATACAGTCCACCAATTCCTAGCATTAGTCATAAAATCTGTTTTACACTTTGCCAGTTACAACTAGGAAGCAATTAAAAATCGAGATATTGAAGGAAACCTAACAAATTTCGTATATGATCTTTGAGAATGAAGAATTACTAAGACACATAAATTTCCTCCATAACACAAGTACTCTCGGCTGAAATTTTCAACTGTATGATCTTTCTATTTTTAGATACCTTTTGATGCATTTATACCGTTTGACTGAAATAAAAGTAGATATAGGGAAACACAAACACGCACACAAGTGCATGCAAACATGAATTGGAGGGGTACGATAGTAGGGGAGTACAGATCAGTTGATATCGGGACACCGGGGTACCGAGGCTTTAGTGCAAAACGTTGAAAGTTAGTGTGTAGACGTTTGCTTTAAGGAATTGCTACGCTCTTTACGGCTTTTGTATAATATTTTGGTAACTGATGTATTAACATTGAACTGAAACAAAACTCTATAAAATTTGTAACTAAAATAAAATTCTTATAAAAAAATTAAATAAAATTCTCACATTTAAAACGAAACAAAATATTAAATGAACTATACAAAATTTAATGTTGAAGATGTTCAAATGTCTGTCCCTCTTGCATCAAGCAGTACCCTAAACGATTATAAAACCCATTTCGTACATTCGATAGCATTTCAGGAGTAAACATTTGTATGGCGTTAAGAATTTGTTCTCTTAAGCCATCCAAATCAATCGCTCTATTTCCTTCAGCGGTATTAATATTTGCGAGATTGCTCAGATACTGTATGTACGTTCACGCTCTAAAGTTACGGAACGAATGTGTTGTCCCCGCTCTCGATCTCCCCACTATCTCCCCACACCACCGGTCTTATACATAGGTACATGTTTATGTGTGTGTATTTGAAGATGCATATTAACTTTTAACTACGACAATATGTATATAATTTCCTATTGTTTAAATGCTATCTATGGATAGATGCTAAGGATAAGATGTAAGGAAAACATACATGTGTTTTATATTGTTAATGAATGTATATAATCTTCGTTTATACATTCAGATTCAATTTGAAATAGCTTCTTGCCAGTACATACAGATTTCCAATGCTCACATCGTCTGTTCAAATTGCAGTGTAGTGTGAGCAAGAAATGTGGAAAAGATATGTAAATAGCAATCAATAATATATGTAATAATTGGTAAGCGTTGCTGGCAATGGTGCGAGAGAAAGTACTGACATTTAAATAATTTGTTAAACATGCACATTTTATTCAAATACTGACATTTTTATTCAAGAAGTTAATATATTAATTCATAGATGGCAAAAATATATTTATATCGTAGAAATATATATACGAGAAGCTGTGAAGGAACCAGAGAGTAAATTGGAGAAAAAGTATATTCTTGCAGAATAATGCATCTGAGCTTACGAAGAACTATGGCTTTCAAACGTTTAGCCTACCTAGTTACAGTCCAGATGTGGCCTTATCTTACTGTTATTGGCAGCATTTTGTTTTCTTATATCTTTATCTTATATTGTGTATTAGTATGATAGAATATATCGAAACGGACAAATTTATTTAATCAACGAATCGTCGAATTTATTCTGCGAATATTTGTACTCGTATAATTTTGTCTTTAAATTTTAACATGTCGTAGTCTTACAGGAACTTGTATAGCTGCCATTTTAAACGACTCAATTATATAGCATAATGTGCTAGTCCGTAAATTTGATGATGAATAAAAACATTCTTGTAATTAAATATAGAATTCCATCAATAATTGAGATACACAACTAATGTTACTTTCATGAGAAATATACGTTTACAAAAGATTAGAATGTAAAATAAAGAACTATGACGTCATGTGCAATCTACTGCAGGCACGATATAAGTATGGTGCATCAATTATAACCTCTCAAATAGTGATGGGAGAACTCGAGTGAAAAATAACCGTCACCAAGTGAGTACTCAAAAACCAACTTTCCGGTTATTTTTCACTCGAGTTGTTGCATTACTACTTACACTCGGAACTGTTTTAATGAAAGTAACGAGCACCAGACTACAGGTAATGGGGATGAAATACGACTCATGAACTATAGTTCGTAACTTACATCTGCGATTTGCCGCAACCAGTTTGTGGTATCGGTAAGAACTTGAAGTATGCAAACTAAAATTGAGAGTATTAACTGTTTTGTTAAATAAAGAACTACGTGTATGAAAATGTATATTTATAATTTTGAAAGTACACTTTACTTTTATACACAATTTTTTAATAATAATTACTAATTCTTATTAAAAAATAACATCACTCATATTTAATTAGTGGTGTTATAAAAGGATAGTCCTAAATCATTCTGCGGGCGCATATGGACTCTACCATTTGCAATATATACAGGCCTGATGATGCGAGTGACAACTAGAGTGATAATCCGATTATCGAGATACCCCGAGTAGTGAGTATCCGGTTATTGTAATACTTCGGTTTTGCCCATCACTACCTCAGATATAGCTTGAGCAGTCATATACATAAACCAGAAAAATGCCTTAAATAGTCGAAGTTCGTGTGGGATAAGTATAATTATAACTTTCTTGGAACTGTAGCACAATTTACAACCATTGGTCACACACCCTTTACAGGTCATTCTAACGTTTGACAAGCTATACGTATTCAAATGAGTCACAAGATTATCTAGTCGTTCATCGTATAGCAGTGATGTCCGGCTAAGATGTTATGACACTCTTAAAAAATATACAATGAGATCAATCTCAAGTGAAGTGTGGTGGTACCTCAAAAATCTCTAGATTAGAGTATTTACTTGTTAGACAGATACATGCAGGTACCTATTCTGAATATGTACAATAGCTGTCATTTTGTTTTAATTTGTTGTCGTTTTATTATCAAATTTTGCTTGATTTTTATTTCCTTTTGTTCTCTTTACTGATGTAAATATTACCATAACAAATCTGGCAAAACCATATGTGCACATTGTTACGGCTATCCACAGTATCTATACACAAGTGTTTCTCAATGTCATGCAGAAGAATATTTAACTTTCTTATATGTAGTATAAGGAAGTATTGTGATGATGAACATTTTCGACTGGAGATTTTTGCAGATGTCCATGTTTCAAGTCCGCTAATACCGAAAAAACGGGTTTAAAAAAGTCTGTGTGTATGTCTGTGTGCGACTACGATAGCGGTCTCAAACGGCTACAGATATCAATTCCACATTTTATATTTAGGAGCATAATCTTCCCTCTTGATATCTGATCAGATTTTCAGTAGAGTTGACAGACCGGAAGTAGTATCTAATTATTTTCAGTAAAAACAAATTTTACCAATATTTCGTCAACTACAACAAACTTAAAGAATTCAAATGTACTCAAAAGTAAATTTAAGAAAAAATTATTAAAACAGTTTTTTAAAAATCCTGCAGTCTTTCACTCTTATCCAAAATCAGTTTTTTGTGAATATCTCGCAAATCATGCTTTCTAGGCAGATACATTATGAGTATAAAAGTATTTAAAGCTTGATTTTCAATACTTTTTGTACAAAAAAATCAGACGATGTAAATTATGCAACAATTGCACAACTATATAGATTTATCAAAAGTAGGTACACAAGTATATAGAACTGTATTTAGAATAATTTGAACCGGAAGGCCGGTAACACTTTTACTCTTATCGAGTAGCAATTTTTTGAAAATATCTTGCATAGTATGCATTCTATAGAGATTTATTAAGAGAATAGAAGTACATACTTAGAAAATAATTTTGAACAATTCTTGTATAAAAAATCTCCAAATTCGGACCTGAAGTAATACACATGTTTATTTTCTTAAGATAAAAGTTAATATAGAACAATATTTGTATAATTTGAAATGCACATACGTATATGAAAGTCGTGTGGTGGCCGCACCTCTTTTTTTTTTAAATCCAGTTAGTCTCAACCAAATATAAATTGTACATAATAACAGAAATATATTGTAGTCATTGTGTTTGTTTATAGTATTACAATTAGTGTTTAAATGTTAGTTTTTAATATATGTTTATAAATTAGTAATTCGTTAATTCGACCCCCAGCTCTGTAACATGTCTGCCATATTTTGACAGTAACCGCTCAAAAGAATATTACCATTTAAATAGTAAAAGTACCCCATCGACACTATTAATGAAGCTGGTTTTATATCTTAATTAATAAAATTATAGATATTGAAAATCGCAATAAATGCGTTGAAAAAATATTTGCATTGTACAAACCCGATAATTTGGATATGTTATTTGAAAAGAAAAATATCTAAAATTCAAAAATAAATTCCATTAGATAGCAGTTCGCATAGAAATTAACACATGATGATTAACATAAATAAATGTTTGCTTATAAAACAATGGACATTTCCATATTAGTGGTGATTTTATAATTAATTTTAAGTTTTGC